>CAMZMU010000077.1:30222871-30818443 GCA_947311845.1 Poa pratensis
GGGGTATATAAAAAAAGTTTGCATGTTGGGGGGGGGGGGGGGGGGGGGGGAGGGGCCGGGCCCCTGCTGGTCCCCCTGCCTCCGCCGTTGGACGAGCAGCGAGCCGCGAGCAGGGCCCCCAGGCGGCCAGGCGACGTGCGACTCGTGTCTCGCTGACTCGCTCGTGACTCTGTGCCTTGGCATGGGCTGCCTTTTTTTTATTACGAGGAATGAGAAAGGAGACCAAGCAAATAAGCAAGTCAACAATACGTAGGGGTATATAAAAAAATGTTTGCATGTGGGGGGGGGGGGGGGGGGGGGCGGGCCCCTGCTGGTCCCCCTGCCTCCGCCGTTGTTACGCCGCGACGTCACGACCGGGCCCGACTAGTCCACGACGTGACCAACAAGGTGGCTACTCCATGTAGGTGACACTTTTTCATTCGCAAAGCAAAGAAAGAAACCGGACAAGGGGATATGTATAAGCACATATGGTTAAACTCCATTTATAGTGCTAGTGCAATACAGGGGGGCCAATACCCAGCTTGATGAGAACATCGGCGTCAACTGTCATCTATCACGAAAGTCTTGTACAACCAGCCATGCTGATTCTGTAGAATTGTCAGGCCGATGCATGTATGGCGCTGCAGTTCATCAAGCTATCAAGCCAATCTCATGTGCGCAATGAGTTGGGCTGGCTGGTCATGCATCGAGCATGCAACAAAATACATAAAGAAGGTGTGGGCCCCAGGTTATGCATGCCATGCACACACATTCGCCCATGACTCGTGCATGAGGCCCAAGCCTCCAATCGTTTGATTGCGTGACCGCGTGAGGATCAGGCGCCGCCGTCAAGCTGCCAATAAATAGATAGCTTTTGTTAGGGTTTCGTTTTTTTGGTTTTGTTTAGAGAAGTTTAGCTCCTGCTACTTTTATTTGTCTACGCTCGTAGCGACTAGTGCGACGTCAAGACAATCTTTCGGAACCCCAACTCTTGTCTTTGAGATTATTATTCATCTAGCATATCCGCAATTTCAGATTGCTTACGCTATTATTTTCTTGCTTGTTCTTCGATTTGCATGCAGGAAAAGTCCTTCGTGGACAGGTTGATCGTGTCATTGGCTTGGTCGATAACATCGTGGAGTTGGTTCAGCGATTGCCGTGGATATCAGTCGTGTACGGTTCTCCTGTATGGTTGGTAGCCGAATCATGAGAGTCAAATCCTCTCCAAATCGTAGTTATCCTCTCTCATCGAAAGATCGGAACCCTAGAACACATCAAGTGGTATCAGAGCTACAGTTGATCGGTGAGAGATTTCCAGTTTTTGATAGATTAGATTTGTTTTCATTACCTACAGTACACCAAAAAGCCAAAAAAAAAGTAGATTAGTTCATCCTTTTACCTACTATTTTTTAGCCGCAGCAATTTTTGCATCTAGTATTTGCATCGTCGAATTTTTGGTTGTATTTATCCTAGATCTAGTGCTGGTTTAGATTAGTTTGGGCTAGAATCATCTACTAGATCACACCATTTTTTTCCCCACCCGAAGCAACCCTCCGCTGCACCACACACGCACGCACTGCTTTTGCTCGTCACGCCGCCCGCGAAACATCAGTTTGCATAATATTATCATCATCTGTGCTGCCTGCAGTCGTTTGATTCGAGGCGAGCCAGACACACGCGATAATCTAGACATCATCCGGCCTGTGCTGTCCGGCCGCGTTGCTTGCCAGTTCGTTTCGTTGATCGATCTTGATCCTACTCTCAGCCAGTTCTAGCACAGCAAGTTCCAGCAAACATCGATCTTTTCCTGATTGTGGCATAGCTTCCGTACGTCTATTTTGCTAGTAACCCGCTTTAAAAAAAAAGAGAAGAAAAAAAAAAGAAGAAAAAAGGGTGAAGAAAAAGTGTCATATAAAGCGAGACGGTTAGCTCTTTTGTGCTGGCAAATACCGTTGCTGTTTGGGACTTCTGTTTGGCTGTCACAAAGGGCACGCTGATTCTGATTTTTTTGTTGTTGACCCCTACATACCAGTTCACTTAAATCCAGCTGCTTTTGATCCCGTGCATCACTTATACCTAGCTAATTGGAGCTATTCTTGTCGCCTCACTTGTTTCAGTATCTGGGCTTAGATTGTTTTATCTCTTTCTAGTCGACTACCAGCACTAGTTAGGAGTTTGAACAATTATTCAACTTGCATTGCTTTTTGCTAAATTGTGCCACTAAATTGTGAGTTGAGGAAACCATCCCAAGCTACACTTTACTACCAATCAGTTTACAGGGTCCGACATCTACACCACGGACCAAAATTGGGGGCAAAGAACAGCCGGGAAAGACGAGTTTAGAAGGCAATTTGACTGTCGGGAAAGATTAACTGCCGGGAAAAATTGAAGAGGGCAGCGAAACAGCCGGTAAAAATCTTAGGTGTCCAGGCAGTTAACTGCCGGCAATATTAAAATAATACGCAGGCAACTAAACTCCCGGCACAAATCGTTCCGGCAGATGAAACTGCCGGCACACAGTAGACGGAGTAGCGAAATTTTTGGCGCGGGCTTTCGACTTGTGGCGCGTGGAGCGAAAATATTCCAGACTTGGCGCGTGGCGCGGCGCGTCTCTCTCTAACACCTCGAAACCCTAGAGACTTATCCAAAATTCCCCATCCGTCTCCCTCAATACATGTGCCGCCGCACGGCGCCGCAGAACTCCGATGCCCGAACGTGCAGCTGCACTCCGTCTCCACGCCGCCGCACGGAAGCTCCCGACCGCGCCGCCGCACTGAAGCTCCCGACCGAGCCGCCGCATTCCGCCTCCGGAACCGTGCAGCCCCGCTCCGCCTCGCGCCGCCGGACGAACTCGTCGACCCACAACCTCGGCGAGCATCCGCCGCATCTCCTTCCCCTTCTTCTTCCTCTCGCGCCTCCCCCACCCCCTTCGCTGTCACATCCTGGCCTCTACACTATGTCCGTATGTGGTGACCGTCGCCATGGCCGCATCCGCACCTCCTTGCCCTCTATGAATCTTCTTTCTGATGCTTGACCTGTTTTGTGCTTGTGCCATGTTAAGAATCCAACGAGGCTGCCCAGAATCGAGCTGCCCCTTCTTCCCCAGCTCCGTCCACAAGTGCTCGAGGAATCCGGCGAGGCTGAGCAGATTCAACAACACCTCACACTTCTAAGGTGAACGGTTTTGTCAAAAAACGCATAATTTGTTTCAGTCGTGTGATTCATATACATTCTGACATGTCTTTCTATTGTATATAGTGTTTGTGTTAAAATGTTGGTTGTGATGGCTGTCCGTAAATTGCTTGCATAAGAATAACTTCACTTATGGTTTAGTGTTAGTTTTTTCTGTATATTTTGAATATTGTCATGCTAATTGATTCACTTCATAGGTTAATTGTTGAACACCAAGGGCACTTAGTGGAGAGGGGATCTAATTGGACTGTACATTGTTGGCCTGAGCTTCTACTGAGACAAGTAAGCTACTCGTGATGGTAGCTCTCTGGTTGCTTGGTTCTATGCACTTCTATTTGATCATGTGCAAATTGTTGTGTCTTATGGCAATTGTACTAGCTTGGTTGCATGCACTTCAGTATTTTCTGATTGTTGTTGTGTGTTTTACTTCAAGTAATTAATATCTTATTTGTCCTAGGGTTTTTAGAAACTGTTATAGAAATGGATAAGAGCTGGATGGATGAAGATAGGCACACCGAAACTTTCATTAATGAGGTTAAAGGATTTATTCATTTTTCCTTTATCCATTCGGCAAAAGGGAACACTATCTTATGCCCTTGCAGAAATTGTGTGAATTGTTCTTGGCTTGAAGCTAGTGAGGTCCAGGAGCACTTAGTTTGTGAAGGGTTTGCCACTGACTATACAAGATGGGAATATCATGGGGAGGCATCATATTCATATCCACAAAATAGTGATGCTGATGTGGAAAGTGATGAGGTGGAGGAGGTGGATGAGTTAGAAGAGTTAGATGAGATGGCCGAACTGATTAGAGATATGAGACATGAGTTTGCCGATTTGAGTGGTAGTGATGATGAGGTCGATCTAGTAACAAGGACGATGCAAATAACCCTTTTAAGCAGTTATTAGGTGCTGCAGCTGAAGAACTCTATCTGGGGAGCACATCTTTTTCAAAGCTGCGATTTGTTGTTAGGATGCTCCAGAACAAAGCTCTTGGACATTGGATGATAAGAGTTTTGATATGCACCTAGGGTTGCCAAAAGAGGCGTTCCCTGAAACAAAATTACCTAAAAACTTTCATGAAGCTAAGAAAATGATAAATGTCTTAGTCTTAATTATGTTTGCATCCATGCATGTTTCAATGACTGCATTCTGTATTGGAAGCAGTATGCAAATGCTAATAGCTGTCCGAAATGCAAAACCTCTCGTTGGAAATCTGAAAGAAGAAACAAGATGGGAGACATGAACACAAAGTCCCTAGAAAAGTTCTTAGGTATTTCCCCATAGCAAAGAGGCTACAGCGGCTGTTCATAACCCCAAAGAGTGCAACAGACTGTAGGTGGCATGATGAAGGGCGTACAAAAGATGGACTGTTAAGGCATCCTGCAGATTCTTCGTCTTGGAAGCATTTTGACAATGAACATATAGATTTTGCAGCAGATTCTCGCAAATGTTATTGCTATTCCATTGAATCTGCCTCGTTGGTTGTGCATGAAGCAACCCAACTTCATCCTCTCCTTATTAATTCCTGGCCCAAAGTCACCTGGAGAGATATAGATGTTTTCCTTGAGCCACTTATTGATGACCTTCATTCACTTTTTGAGGAGGGAATTAGAACTTATGATGCCTCCAAATCTGAGTACTTTGATTTGCGTGCTGCTATTCATTCCACTATTAGTGATCTTCCGGGTATGGCTACTATAGCTGGTTGTGTCACCTCGGGTGAGTATGGCTGTCCAAAGTGCCATTCTCTCACTTGCTCCATTTGGTTGAACAAAGACAAGAAACCTGCTACATGAGTCACCGAAGGTTCCTAGATGAAGATCACCGATTTAGAACAGTAGATAAGGACTTCTTTGATGGCAATGAGGAAACTAGGACTGCTCCTGTACCACTTACCGGAGAGGAAGTGGATGCTCTTACAGAAAATATGCAGACTAAATTTGGAAAGGACCCTTCCGGAAAACCACCCACCAACAAACGAAAGCGTGGTGATCCCCCACAAATTTTCAAAAGGAGATCCATATGGTTTAGGCTGAGATATTGGAAAGACTTGCTGCAACCTCATAATCTAGATGCCATGCACATTGAAAAGAACGTGTTAGAAAGCATCATTCACACACTTCTAGGTATTGACCGAAAAACCAAAGATAGTATAAACTCTCGTCGAGACCTTGAGGAATTTAAAATAAGAGGAACTCTCCATCCTGTTCCAGTAGGAAATGAAACACTGCATTTACCTTCTGCCCCATACTCATTGAGTCCTGAGCTGAAGAGATTGTTTTGCCAAATTCTAAAAAATATCAGGTTCCCAGATGGTCTTGCGTCTGATATTCGAAAGAATATGCATGTTAAGGAGAAATAGATTATTGGGCTTAAAAGCCTGACTGTCACATTCTCTTGCAACAGTTGCTTCCACTAGCTGTTAGAAAAACCTTGCCTGAGGGAGTCAGTGCTGCATTGATGCGTGTTAGTGACTTTTTCAAGAAAATTTATTCTCCCGTTGTTTCCATAAGTGATATGGAGAAGCTAGAGCAAGAAATAGCTGAGACGCTGAGCATTCTTGAGGTCATTTTTCTAACATCATTTTTTTGATATATGCCTTTAGCCTTCTCAGTCCTCCTGCGTTAGTCTTGCATGTCAATCCTTTGAAACAATTTAATTTGTGTACCTGTTTTACATGCTCGGGCTTCGATATACAAAAGGCAACAACAACAGGTTTGTTAGTAACCTGCAAACATGGAATATGTACTGATTGTCTTGATGGCAACAAAACTGAGCATGTTTTTCATTTCAGTTACAGTAGTGTTAATAGATGATCTAGAGCTCCCTCCCTTCACTACATATATCTAGCTTGTTATGATCAACCTTAATGCATTCAAACCTGCTACTGCTTCAGCCATTTCGGCATCATGATATGTGTTTGTGAAGTATTGGTAAAGTACGTGTTCTCTATCTGAATCTTGCGCTTGGTGTGGTGCAGGGGCTGCCGGGCTGCAAGTCGAGGACGACTCCGCTATGCCTCTCTGGCTGCTTGGGTCTGTAGTGACAGTGGCCTATGTACCGCCGGAGTAACTCAAGGGGATGCAGAGGTCCTTTTAACCTCCAGAATGATTACTTGCTAGATATGCTCTTTTGTTCGATATGCTCTTTTGTTCATTTCGATGAAGACTACTACTCTAGAAGACTAGAACCATGTATCATATTAATGACCAATTGTCGATCAAGTTCTTTTTATTTTGAATTTGACTCGATCTTTTGTATTGTCGATATGAACCATGTATCCTGTCAATGATCACTTGTGAAAGAACTGAATGAATCATGTGTTGTACACCTGTGGAAGAGATGCATGATCTTGTGGTACAATCTGTATATAAATGTATGTGATTTAACTGTAAACGTGCATGCAAGAAATGTAAATGCTGAAAAATCATTTTAGGGCAATTCACCTGCTGAAAAAGTCTAAACAGCCGGTGAAAATAATTGGGGTTTGAGGGCAATCTAACAGCCGGAAAAACACCTAACAGCCGACACAACTCTTTGCCGGCAGTCCAGTTTGCCTGCCGGGAAAGTATCCAGACTGCCGGCACAAGTGGTGCTGAGAGGGCAGAATAACTGCCGGCAACTGAAAACTGCCGACAAAAGTATTTGCCGGCAGGGTTATAGTGGGCAGGTTAATCTGACGGGAAAAAACCTTTGCCGGCTGTTTTGCTGCCATGTAAAGTGACCTTTCCGACAGATAGAGTGCCCCCAAATTTGGTCCGTGGTGTAGTGTATTGATTCCTGGTTATCGCTCTATCCAATCTTCATTGATAGTTTGAAGCCAACACAGTGTGCTGATCTGCCACCTGTATCATTGGTAAGAACAAGTAAGAACTTGATAGTAAGCCTGATTTTGTGAGTAATTTTTTTGATAATTAGATTTGTTTTCATTACCTACAGTACACCAAAAAGCCAAAAAAAAGAGGTGTGGGCCCCTGGTTATGCATGCCATGCACACACATTGGCCCATGACTCGTGCATGAGGCCCAAGCTTCCGATCATATGATTGCGTGACCGCGTGAGGATCAGGCGCCGCCGTCAAGCTGCCAGCACATGCACACAAATCGCCTATGTATCGCTGTAGTGACAGTGGCCTATGTAACCATGTCTATATACATGCAAATGCACATAAATAGAAGTCATCCTTTTTAGAACGGAAGAGTACCAACTTATTCCTCTCATGTTCCTCGGTCGGCGTCCTTGCCCGCCTGGACCTACATGGCAGGGACACAAGATAACAGGCCACTTACCGTAAGAAGAAAGGGGCCGAGAGGTGCGTGCATGTGAGCTCGGCCGTCGCTTCCAGCAGGCCTCGGCGCGCAGCACGCCTCAGCCTCCGCTTCAGTCCAGCTAGCGACCAAGCCTAGTACTCACTCCTTGACATAATAGTCTCATATAAGAATTTTACAAGTCAACCAATGTAAACTTTAACCAAGTTTATTGGGAAAATTATATATTTCTATGATACTAAATGTAGACCTATGAAAATATACTTCGTAATGTATCCAATGATTTCAATTTGGACTTCTAGATGTTGAAAATATTTTATATAAACCTAGATAAAATTTACACTGTTTGACTTTTGAAAACCTAATATGCATTACATTTTGGCAGTGTCATCACAACATCCACCATTGATGGCCTGAGCGGTGAGGATATTGCGAGGTGTGACGCATCTGCAAGTTGATGCGAGATCTACGAGAAGATCCGTTGCACGATGGCGAGGGTGTTCTTGCCAGAATCGGCGACGGGTGAGGAGGTGTGATCGTGAGAGCTCATTCGTGATGATCTCGATATTCTAATTTCGTTTAGTTACACGATGATAATTAGCATCACTTTTCTTGCTGTGGCCATAGTTTCTACAGAATCATTATAAATTACCACTATCTCACTGTCTACATATTATCTTTAACACAATCCGAAATCCATAGCCGCACAAACCATGCATGCGGGTGTTGCGCACGCAAGTAATGATTGAAGACATCAGTGTATCACTGGAACAATGGCACGGGCACAGCCTTGAGCGGTGTCACCATTTTCAGAGACGTGGCAAACCGATCCCTAACATCCACGTCGCACGGCTGCATCCCTTCGGGCAGCCTCAACTCGAACGCGTGTAGTACGGACGCGAGGATCAGTGTTACCACCCTTGTTGCCATTGGCGTCCCGGGGCACGCCCTCCTCCCCCCCCGAACGGCATGAACTCCACCTGATCCTTACCCCTGAAATCCATGTCTGCCCCTAGGAACCTCTCCGGCACGAACTCTTCGGGCTGCGTCCACAATGCCGGGTCGCGCATAATGGCCCACAAGTTGACGATCACCTTGGTTCCCTTGGACACTGCGAAGCCGCCGACCTCCGCACCGTCTGCCATGGCCTCGTGTGGCATCATCAGCGGGCTCGCGGGGTGCAGCCGCATCGTTTCCATCACCACGGCCCGGAGGTATGGCATCTTGCCGATGTCAGACTCGTCCGGGTGCGTCTTTGAGCCGAGAGCTTCCCGCAACTCGTCGCGGACCTTGGACATCACGGAAGGTTGCCGGAGTAGCTCGGCCATCGTCCACTCCACCGTGATCGAGTTCGTCTCTGCCCTGAAACAAAGAGGTCCTGGTGACACAACGTTTCTGGTTAGTTTAGACCCCGTGGACTGTGAACTGATAATGTTTTATATAGGAGTTTGAACCAGGACCAGATCATGGGCGTCTAATAAAAGAATTGGCATCGGAGTGCAGTACGTACGTAAAAAAACACTTTCTTGCAGCACCAGTAAAGGTGTTACTAAGTCAAAATCTGGACAATGTGTTATCAGCTGTACTGTACATCAGGGTGGGCAAAAACGGTTCACTGCAAACCGGCCGACAGCGCTATACAAAATTTTGTACTACTAGCTCTAATTTGTTTCAGACGCAAATAAACAACAGCGAACTATAGCTTCTCTCGGCCGATTTCCTCCAAACTGTTTTTGCTCACCCCCTTAGATGATGTACATTTTATTGAATTTCGATTTGAAATGAACTTTTCCTGGACATTTATAACTTGTTTGTCTTCCCTCCCTAGTGGCAACCGTATAGTATGTTAACCTAGATATTTCGTGTGTCGACAGATATCTGTTTCGAACTTTCGGTAGCATAATATAGACGAGTAGGTACGTATCATGCGTGAATGATTAGTCAATGATGCTCGGTCAAATGATCGACTTGGGCCTGATAGCGGATGCTCTATCCGTCTGAAGACCAAGGAAATGTACGTGGAGAATATATAGTAGATGGTCTAGTCAACATATCTACTACTCCATCCGTCCCATAATATAACACATTATGGGAACCTGTTTTAGCTTGGCAAAACATGTTATATTGTGGGACAGAGGGATGGAAACTCCAAATGGAGGCCGAGCTATATATGTAGCTCGGTTTTCCCAAAAAATTTGAATCTGCATTTTTCTGTTTCAAAAACTCTGAAAAAATTTGAATCTGCATTTTTCTCTTTCAAAAAACTCCAAATGGAGTCCGAGAAATTTTAACATGCTCCCAATTGCTTAGTACCACGGATTCATTCCTTTTGATCCGAGGGTCTAGATAGAACATGATGATCTATTACACCACCAGAGATTTTAAATAGGCACGTAGTTTCTATATTTGGAAAGTACCAATTGATAATATGTAAACAAATTGTTGCCTATGCCTGCCATGCATGCAAGAATGGTACACACTTTGTTTGAATCAATTTTTTTGACGTGATTATATATGTTAATGTAACAAATTTTATTTTTAATTTAATTTTTTACATGAAATTTTTATTTTTTTCTTGTTGTGGACTATCAGTATTATGTTAGCTTAATATTAAATGGTTTTCAAGGTGCTCGTGATAATCCCAATATATAGCTTATCAATATATAAGAAACTTTAAACTCGTTTGGTTCCCAATATTAAATAATATTATATCTCATCGGAATAACTAACAATCAAGCGTCGACTAAAAAATAATTAATGTTTTATAATATACTAACAATCGGAGTACGTGATTTGCATACTTTTTCTCCAATGCACAGATTCGTTGTAAACTAAAAAAACAAATTATTATGGTACTCCTAATTAATGACATATAGGCTGATTATGGGCTGCATTGATCCATATTTATTACCAAATCAATGCATTTATTTTTGTGTTTACATACCCTTTTCTCTGTTCTAAAACTGCCTATAATCAACGCAGCGAGTCAAAGCTTTTGTCTGTATTTAGAAAATTATTGACTAATAAATTTTGTATATATTCCCGGTAGAAGTTATACAAATATTGTTTAATATGTTCTTATAAAAAATAGTACATTGCTGTCATTTCTACCTCCAGACCTACATATATTTTAAATGTGAATTATTAAAATAAGAGATGTTTGACCACATGCATTTTTCGTAAACATGCGTTAACAGAGTGGGTATATTTTCAAAGCAAGGAATTAAACATACGGCTCTTTGCCGACATCCTCAAGTCAATGAACCAGCAAAATTTGTCAACAAAAACTGGTTCAGATGCATGGAAATCTATGGTGCAAAGTGCAAGTCTGTCTCAAAAACACTTTGTCCTTAAAGATGATGAGCTTTGTACGGACTGTAGTACGTACTTTATAGTGCTAGCAGATACCTGTACTAGCTAGCGGGTATGAAAATGACTCACTTACCGAAAGAAAGCAATTGAGAGCAGCAAGGCTGAGCTGATCCTCCGAGTGAAGCTGGAGTAGCACGTCCAAGAAATCCTGTTTCCTTTCACTTCCGGCGGCTTTCATACGTCGGCCGACGATCCTGTCGAAGAAGTCACTGAACCTCTTAAGGTGCTGGGCGCTGCGCCGGCGGCGGCCCTGCAAGTCGAGCACGGAGAGCACGGGGAAGAGGTCTGAGAGGTTGGGCTTGGTGAACTCCTCCACCATGCCCTTGATCAACATTTCAAGCTCCTGCGCCCCGTCTGAGCTCATGTCTGCCACGTCCTCGGAGAAGAGCACGTTGGACACGAGGTTGAGCACCCCCGAGAACACAACTCGCCCGACGTCGACCGTCTCGCCGGCGTGACTGCGGAGGTAGCCGACCAGCTCCCTCACCTTCTCCTCCCGCACGGCCTGGGTGGCGTCGAGGCCGCGTGGAGAGAAGAGATGGTTGGTGCACACCGCACGGAGGCGCTTCCAGAGAGGGCTTGTGCAGGGGAGCCACACGATGGAGCGCTCGTGGTTGCCCAGCGCGCGGCCGGCGTCGGTGATGTAGCGCGCTGCCAGGAGGTGGTCGTGCTTGTGCAGCACGTCGCGGGCGCCGGAAGCGGAGGAGGCGACGATGGCTGTTGTCGTGCCGAACTTGAGGGACATGACGGGGCCATGCACCCTGGCGAGCCTGGCCAGGGCGCGGTGCGGCTCCCCTTGCAGCTGGAAGATGTTGCCGAGGAGAGGGATAGGTGCTGGACCGGGTGGCCGCCGCGCATTACTGGAGGATCTCGTCTTCGGTTCTTTCTCACGGAGAGGAAGACCTTGTAGAGGACGCAGGAGGCGGCCGAGATGTAGAGGAGACATAGTACGGTGGAAGCTTCCATTTTCGATTCTTAGGAGGTTTTAGGATGCTACTAGGGCAGTTAGTGGAGTCGATTGAGCAGTATGGTCATATATAGTGGCGCCCGAGCTTTTTTTTTTTGTGATACACTAACAAAAAAATACTACTATAGTTTTTTTTTTTTTGCAATTTTCCACGTATATTCACCAGAGAACCACATACACAGTACATAGAACACAAGAAGAACAAAACGAGGAAGAGGAGCCAGAACAAGCATCGAGATCATCCACTACACGGCGACGGAGACGAAGAACAGCAGCCGCCAACTTACCACTGCCTGGGAGCATTTAATCCCTTGAAAGACGCCGCCAAGCTTTGCGCGGCGGACCTTTCGTCGATGAACGACCACGGCAGATGCCCTGGCCCCGCAACGCCGTTTTGCCTCAGCCGCCTTCAGATCCGCCGCCGGAAGAAGTAGAAGAGCTCGACCCGCCCTGGGATCCCGCCGACACGACTCCAGCGCCGCCGCACCGCAGCAACTGGAGAAGAAGACCGCACACGGCAGATCCAAGGATCCGCGAGCACGGAGAGGTCGACGACCGCGCGACGAAGCACCACCGGAGCTCCACCGCCGAAGAGGAAGGTCGCCGACGCCAAAACCCCACCGACCGCACCACCGCCTCCACAGCGCCGCCGGCGGGAACCCACTCACCCCTACTCTATGTACACGAAGGGATCCGGGGATCCCCCACCCACCCGCCGCCGGAGCGGACGGGGGGAGAGAGATCCCACGGATCCGCGACGGCGAGAGCGCGGCGAGCAGACGATTCCAGAAAATCGCCCTTCTCCACTGTAGCGAGGAAGGGAGGGGAAAGTGCGGACCCTTAAATACTACTATAGTTGATCACCGATCTTCAACGCACGTCATTCTTTTTTTAGAGAACTGCATATGTATTATACAAAGAACGAGTACAAAGACTCGAGCAATACAAAACAACATACGCAGGAAGCATAGCTACAGAGGAAAACAACGCCGCCGCCGACGCCGGAGATGATGAAGCCGAACCACCTCCTTACCTTTACCCGAGAGCACCTCCGCACATGGAAACGGCCGCAGAAGCCGTCCGCCACCCGGTGACGAAACCTCGCACGATAAACGCACACGTCCAGCGCCCTCCACAGCCTGCAGCACCACCCTCCGTCGGCCACCAAACCCGGCGAAGCCAGCAGGGTCTCCTCGCAAACGCCGCTTCGACCTCCTACACACCACCACCCCAGCTCCACACCGCCGCTGGAGGACGTGCCGGCGTGACGACGACAGAGCCGGGGGACCGGAGTCCCAGAGCCCCAGGTCAACGGCGCCGCCCCGTCGACCCGAAGCAGGGGCCTGGACCGCCCGAGGAATCCGAAGATCCGCGAACGCCAGGACGACGGCGAGCGCCCGCTGCACACGCAGCAGAGAGGGGAAGCGCCGCCCCCAAAACCACCGCCGACCACGCCATCACCTCCACAGCTCCGCCGGCAGGAACACCCTCTAACCCAACACTATGTACATGGCGAGATCCGGGGATTCCCCAGCCTCCCGCTGCCGGAGCAGCCACCGGAGACGGAGGAATCCCACGGATCGCCGCCGCGCGAGGTGGATTTGACGACGAGCTCTCAAAAATCGCCCCTGAGCACTGTAGCTAGGGGATAAGGTCGCGGTGGTTATGTGACCACCATTTCGTTAACGTACGTCATTCTTGTTTTCAATATAAACGTAAGTCAACACAGTTTAATTGTTCCTAGTTGCAGTACCAACAAAGGAGAGGCATGATGGAATTATGGACAGGGTGAGATATACTAGACGTGCTCTGATTATCCGGATCCATGCAAATATTAGGCCACCACTAGAAAATTAGCTGCAGATGGCGTCCATGTTACCTGTCCAAAACCCACCGGCGTTTGATTACTGACATGCCTCTGACTTTGTGAGCAGACGAACATGTTCCCCGACCGCCCATCCAACCGCCCATTAGAGGATTCCCGGGAGTGATTGGGCGGATGGTATAAGACCGTCGCTTAATTCGCAGGTAAACTTTTGCAAACAGCATATCCTGACTCTGGCGTTCCTAGTTTGATAGCGCCAGAGTCAAACTCGGATCGTATCAAGAACACCATCTCGCAATACAATATGGGAGCATGCCCACCGCCCAGAAGGTGGCTGATTTGCGCGAGCGGCGCTGTGTTTTCGGTTTTGACAACTATATATATGGTTGCCACTATCTCGGAGTCGTACGTGTATCCGGCTGGGTGATTGAGCGGACGGGGACGGCAGTCGTGTCGAGCCGGTGCGGAGGCCGACATCGCGGCGTTGCAGTAAACAACCGGGGCAGGTCGGCGGCGACATATCTAGATCCGCAATCAGAAAAGAGGGTCAACTCGGAATTGTATATCTCTGTAAACAATGGCAGAGGGATGGAAAAGTCCTACCTAGACACAAGGATGAGTACAGAAAATCTCAATCACGAATGCACCATTGGAATCAGAATTGCATATATTGTCCAGTTGGATTTTAAATCACATTGGACAATATATGTATCATCTTGGATTCCGGGATATGTGTCCAATTCTATTATATTATATACTAAAAACAAAATGAGTGGGTTTTTCGAGAAACCACGTTAAGCCACATCATCTAAATTAATTTTAATAGTTAGATCTAAAATATATTGTTAGGATTTAGTACAATATTAGCAGTCACGTAAAACGTTTGACACGATAACACATTGTCTGTTTAAAAAACCAGCCGGACTAGCTACGTTGGTTGGAACGATACCAGCAAAAAAAACATGTACGTCCAGAGACTACGATTCTAGGTTCAACAGTCACGTACCAGTTTTTTTTACAGCCACGTGGATGTGATTTAATAAGAGATCCTGAGATATACGTACAACCATATAATATTTATAGAGTCCAAGTCCAATACAACTTCCTGGTGCCTCACGTCGGCTAATTTCTCTTTGATGATGCGTCCCGTAGGGTTTATTAGATCGAGTGGCTCATAAGATTCAACGGCCGGCCGGGCGCAGCGCGTCACCGGGTAACGGAAGCGGCATCAGGGGCGTACAAATTAACTTATCCAAATGGAATTTCATGCGCCACTGAGCGAGGGCAAGAAAATGGAGAATTGCATAGCAAGCATACATATGATCCAATTTGATTCAATGGGACCTAACCGCGACGATGTAAAACATGAGCCGGCCAACCATGTAAGCATGTAAGGTATACCGATTGATTATTTAAATTACTTTTATTAGTTAGATCTAAATATGTGTTTAGTATTAAATGAAATATTAGTAGTCACATAACATTTTTCACACAATAACATATTGTCCGTTTAAAAACCAGCCGGAATTAGCTACCTTGGTTGAAACGATAGCTGCAAAAGAAATTAACACGTATGTCGGAAGACCGTATGAAATTACCTGCGACTGTGATAGCTAGAAGCAAATTTTTTGTGAATAAAAAAACGAAATTGATCGGTATGTAGAAGAAGAAAGGGAAAAAAACTCATCTAAACATGGCGGCCAAGGGTAGGAGCTGCTAGAATATGGACGGTTTAGAAAAAAAAAGCTAAACTGGTCGGTAGAAATTCCTTTGTTTTATTTACCTTCATTCAGTGTTTAGTCAAGGTCAATTTTGTAAAGTTTGACCAAATATGTAGCAATAGATATATTCCTAAATTAGTTCGTATAATATGAAATTATCTTTTACGGTGATTTTAATAATAAGGATTTTATATTTTAGATGTTGATATTTTCTATTTGGTCAAAAATTGTAAAGTTTGACTTTGACTTAATTTACAACATGGGCTGTTGTCAACAGAGAGAGTACGTAGCATAAATAATTTTTTTCGACAACCATCCTACTTAACCAAAGTACTCACAAAACGTATGCAGAAGTTTGGAGTCATGAAATTTTAAAATTAATGAAGTCACGACATTAGTCGCACTACGTACGTTATCCTATTATTTAGTACTCATAAATGACAATTTTAACATCAGTCGACACAATATCGATGGGAATGATATTTTGACTTAATGATTTGCACAGGGTTAACTCACACATATTCCTGCTTGATATGTTTCGCATTTAGTATCCAAGATAGGTGTGCCAATACTATTCTTATTCTCAAGACCTAAAAAGCGTACACTTAATTATTATGAATTGTTTTTCAATATATTGCTTGGTTTGTATAGTAGACGTATTTAGACTATCGTATATGTCTTTCTCTAACGTAACAAAGTCAACATACAAGCACATGTTATTTCAATTACACCACCAAATTAACGACTGATTAATAATCTTGAACTATGATATCTTGCAAAACACACAAAAAATACATGTGTTCATGTGTGGAACCATTGAATGAAGATCACAATAAGTTAGAATTTAGACTCATACTTCTCTAACTTTGACTGTTGATGTATAAACATGTTAAGGAATATATCTAGAACGAAATAACGTATCCGTAGCAGCATATCCATATAAAAATTTATAGCCAAAGTTTCACCATATTCATGTTTGTAAAGTGTTACACACTGTGACATGGAGTGAGTAAATGAGAGGAAGAAACATCAAACCAAGATAATTCTCAATATGTAATGTGATCTACCTATTAAGGAGGATAAATTGTTTTATCTTAATTTAACGATTTTTATCGGAGATAACTAACCTAGCGTACTGATCTAACCTCATGTCAAATTTATACTTCAATTTACAATATCCAGTATAACTTACAAGGGTGTTTCAACATATGGCATGATAATTATTTGACCATAAAATTCAGATTTCCAAAAAAAATCTCACATACGTGATATATCTTGCTTACCAAAACATTTGCGGTAGTTTTTGAACAATTTTGTTAATTGTGATATGGTTGAAAATAATATGATATGACAAATCATATTCTTATTTTTCGAACACTTTCAACCAAGTACAAATAATGCCCTCGCATTTGCGAGGGCTGTTGAAAATATAAGCAATTTAGCTATTGATTTAATCCGCGAAAACAGTAAATAGTTTATGACTAGAATAACCAGAATTATACTAATCATGCGATCTACTTGAATAGTAGATAAATAGAACGAATCTAAAGCAACTACTACAAGCAGAAACTGTAGCAGTATCGTAAACAGGAAGATCAAGTAATCATACGGTGCAGCGGCAGCCGAAGCGTTGGCGTTGCTGTTGTCGCCCATGTCGTCGATGAAGAGGCTGCCGATGTCGGGGAAGAAGTCGTCGTTGGGGAAGAACTCGATGCCAGTAGTCGCGCGAGTGCGCTCCCCAAAAACCTGATCGCCCCTCTCCCGTACAGGATCACAAGAGGCGGGGTTCCGGAGGCCTACTGTCCCTTCAACCGGTGCACGCCGGAAGACGGGATGGAGAAGACTTGGAAGACGGCGGCGCAAGGTTTTGGAACGGTGGTGCGAGACCATGTGTTGCGTATATGTGCCAAAATTGGCTTGGTTCGGTTTTATATAGTGCAGGTTGGGAGTCAAAGCAGCCCTCATAAACGCGTCCGTTTATGATTTAGAAACTGCCGTATTAAACACGTCCGTTTATGAATTAAAACGGTCACAATAAACGTGTTTGTGAATCAGAAACGGCTGTATTAACCGTGTCTGTTAATGAATTAGAAACGGCCGTAATAAACGTGACCGTTACTAATTAATAATGACTCATTAATGTGAATCAGAAACGGCTGTATTAACCGTGTCTGTTAATGAATTAGAAACGGCCGTAATAAACGTGACCGTTACTAATTAATCAATGACTCATTAATTTTCCCAATTAACAAAATATAATAATGTGCCAATGAGAATTTCTGAATTTATCTTGGGCTAGTAAATACTAGTAAATTCCAACAATCCCCCACAAAGTCTCATTGGCTCATATCTCATCATTCAGTTCCAAAACATTGTTTTATATACCGGTACTCAGTGGAGACTGTTAAGTTGAACTTCCACTTAGAAACTTATGCTACACTAGATCACAACTTGGATAGTGGACTATGCCTTGAACTACAAGTTTGCTGCGACTTAGTTTCACACAAGCCCTTGACCAATACTGAGCTGCCGCAAGGCTTCCCCGCGGGTGGAGCTTATGCGTCATACTCCAAGACCTTTCATGAGTTTATTAAAGAGCACCCAACTCTCACGGACTGCGACGTTTAACAGTCAGACTCATATAGGTGTATTCCTCAAGAGATGCTCTGCAGGACAACATCTCCGCTTATAAAAGTAAGCCACTTGGAATACATTAAGATAAATATCAACCTGCCATACAGAATAGAAGAGTATTGCATCTTCATGGAGTGGGAAATATAATATAAGGATACTCTCCTCTCAGCTGCCCAACAGCTTGTCTCCCACTTCTAATTCACGGGATCTCCGATCACATAGAGTAGGTTACCACTGTGGACAACTCATACCGTGGGTCTCAAACCCATCTCCTCGATGCACTATCTATCACATTACGTGATAAACCCTTTGTGAAGGGATCTGCCAAATTCTTAGACGTTTGGATATAATCCAACGCAATGACTCCGGAGTTCTTTAATTTTCGGACAGATTTCAATCTCCTCTTCACATGCCTTGATGACTTCATATTATCCTTAGAACTTTTAATCTTGTGTATCACAGTTTGATTATCACAGTTCATAAGGATAGCGGGTATTGGTTTTTCAACCACAGGTAAGTCCATCAAAAGCTCTCGAAGCCACTCTGCTTCAACAGTGGCTGTGTCCAACGCTGTGAGTTCTGCTTCCATAGTTGACCTCGTTAAGATGGTCTGCTTGCAAGACTTCCAGGAAACAGCTCCACCACCGAGTGTAAACACATAACCACTCGTGGCCTTAATCTCATCAGCATCAGATATCCAATTTGAATCACTATAACCCTCCAGTACCCTCGGGTATCCAGAGTAGTGAATTCCATAGCTCGCAGTGCCTTTTAAATAACGCATAACTCTCTCGAGCGCATGCCAATGATCATCTCCGGATTAGAAACAAACCGGCTCAACTTGCTCACAGCAAAAGAGATGTCAGGCCTCGTGGCACAAGCCAAATACATAAGCGAGCCAATAATCTGAGAATATCTCAGTTGATCTCTAGCAGTCTGTTGATTCTTTCGAAGCAACACACTAGGATCATATGGTGTCGGAGAAGGCTTACAGTCGTCATACCCGAATCGACTCAAGACCTTTTCCACATAGTGAGACTGAAGCAGTGTAATCCCACCATCACCATCTCTCAGCAGCTTGATGTTCAAGATAACATCGGCTACTCCTAGATCCTTCATCTCAAAGCAACGAGATAAGAAATCCTTAACCTCCTTGATTAGATCAAGGTTGGTTCCAAAGATCAGTATGTCATCGACATACAGACAGAGAATAACTCCCTCGCCCCCACCATAGCGATAGTACACACATTTGTCAGATTCGTTTATAATGAAACCTGCAGCAGTTAAAGTTCTTTCAAACTTTTCGTGCCATTGCTTAGGAGCTTGCTTAAGGCCATATAAGGACTTCAACAACTTGCACACCTTTGCTTCCTGACCAGGTACTACAAAACCATCGGGCTGATCCATGTAAATTTCCTCGTCTAACTCTCCATTTAGGAAAGCTGTCTTCACGTCCATTTGATGAACGAGAAGCCCATGTGAGGCAGCCAATGAAAGTAGCACTCGAATCGTGGTCAGTCTAGCCACAGGTGAGTAAGTATCAAAGAAGTCTTCACCTTCTTTCTGGGTATAACCCTTGGCCACAAGCCGCGCCTTGTACTTCTCAATAGTACCATCAGGCCTAAGCTTTTTCTTGAACACCCACTTACATCCTACAGGTTTACACCCATAAGGACGATCAGTGACTTCCCAGGTTCCGTTAGCCAAGATGGAATCCATCTCGCTACGAACAGCTTCCTTCCAGTAGTCAGCATCAATAGATGCATAGGCTTCTGAAATGGTACTAGGGGTGTCATCAACAAGGTACACAATGAAATCATCACCAAAGGACTTTGCAGTCCTCTGTCTCTTGCTCCTAACAGGAGCTTCATTGTCATCCTCCACAGGGTTATCAGTGTGTTCTATCGAAATGGTAGGTTCAGGAATAACAGCTAATTCCTGACTAGATGTGCTAGGTATCTCCTGATTTGATGAGCTAGGCATACCCTTCATGGGAAAGATATCCTCAAAGAAAGTCGCATCCTTCGACTCCATAATCGTACCAACATGAACGTCGGATACCTCAGATTTGACTACCAAAAATCTATAACCAACGCTATGAAAAGCGTAGCCCAGAAGAACACAATCCACGGTTTTTGGTCCAAGCTTGCGCTTCTTGGGAATTGGAATATTGACTTTCGCCAAACAGCCCCAAGTACGTAAGTAAGAGAGTTTCAACTTTTTCCTTTCCCATTCCTCAAATGGAGAAACAGTTTTATCTTTTATGGGAACTCGGTTTAGGACATGACAAGCTGTCAATAGAGCCTCCCCCCACCATGCCTGAGACAGTCCCGAAGTGTCTAACATGGCGTTAACCAAATCAGTTAGAGTTCGGTTCTTTCTTTCAGCCACTCCATTTGACTGAGGCGAGTAGGGAGGCGTCCTCTCATGTATTATACCATGTTCCGCACAAAACGAATCAAATTCATTGGAAAAATATTCTCCACCACGATCAGACCTTAGCCTTTTAATCTTTCGATCAAGTTGGTTCTCTGCTTCAGCTTTATAGTTTTTGAAGTAGTTTAAAGCCTCATCTTTTGTTTTCAGAAAATACACATAACAATATCTAGTGGAGTCATCAATAAGCGTCATGAAATATTTCTTTCCGCCTTTTGTCAACACGCCATTCATCTCACAAAGATCTGAATGTATAAGTTCCAGTGGCGCCAAGTCTCTTGCCTCCGCAGCCGTATGAGACTTGCGAGGTTGCTTAGCTTGCACACACACTTGACACTTGGAACCTTTGACAGTAGTGAATTTCGGAATTAAATCCAAATTAGCTAGCCGCGTCATGCAACCAAAGTTAATATGACAAAGTCGTGAATGCCAAACATTATATTCAAATTCGTGACAAATATGATTAATAACTTTGGTGCAAATATCTGACAAAGATAGGCGGAACAAGCCTCCGCACTCATAGCCTTTACCAACAAATTGTCCATACTTAGATATTACAACTTTATTGGACTCGAAAACCAACTTATAACCATCTCGACACAGAAGAGATCCGCTAACGAGATTTTTATTGATGGAGGGCACATGATGAACGTTCTTCAGGCGCACGGTCTTCCCCGAAGTAAACTTCAGATCGACCGTACCAACACCACGAACAGAAGCATGTGAGTTGTTCCCCATCAGCACGGGAGAAGTCCCTGTGACCTGGTAAGAAGAAAACATGGAAGCATCAGCACAAACATGTACATTGGCACCAGTGTCAATCAACCATTCAGGAGAATGACAAACTGAAAGAATGGTAGGAAATATACCGTACCCAGATTCCTTCATCTCAGTGTCGCCGATGACAACATTGGCAGTCTTGCCGCTGTTCTCGATGTGCGAAGCTCATGGCGGTTAGGACAGCGAGGTGCCCAGTGATTCGGATCACCGCAAACATGGCATGCTCCCTTCCTTGGCTTATTGTTGTTCTTCTTGAAGTTGGTAGACTGTGAAGGCTTGTGCCTATCGTCAGACTTGCCTTTACCCCCGATTTGTTCTTGTTAAACTTGGGCTTGTGGGGCGGCTGGTAATTCTTCTTCTGTACCACATGGGCACTAGAACCAGCCTCAGCAACTCGAGCACGTGTATCCTTTGCTCTCGCCTTCTCTTCAACATCAAGCGACCCAATGAGATCCGAAACGGAAAACTCTTGTCTCTTGTGTTTCAGAGAAGTAGCAAAGTTGCTCCACGAAGGTGGAAGCTTGGCGATAATGCCACCGGCAACAAACTTGTCCGGTAAATTACACTTAAAGTGCTCAAGTTCCTTAGCGAGTGACTGTATCTCATGAGCCTGCTGTACAACAGAGCGCTCATCAGTCATCTTGTAGTCATAGAATTGCTCCATGACGTACAGCTCGCTGCCAGCGTCCGAGGCACCAAACTTGGCCTCGAGCGCATCCCACATGTCCTTGCCGTCAAGAACACTCAGAAGGGCACCCTTGAAAAGGGTATCGAGCTTCTCAAAAGTTTCCAGTTGTTCAACATTGAGATCGCCCTCAGGCTTGCCTTTGGTGGTAGCATAGCAGTTTAACCAGTAAACTGCTCTCATGCGCCACCGTTTATACTGTACCCCTTTGAAGTGAAACGGCCTCATAGACGCGAGAAAGCCAGGCGCAGCAAATTGACTATAATCAGGTTTTTGGATTGTTGAAAATATAAGCAATTTAGCTATTGATTTAATCCGCGAAAACAGTAAATAGTTTATGACTAGAATAAGCAGAATTATACTAATCATGCGATCTACTTAAATAGTAGATAAATAGAACGAATCTAAAGCAACTACTACAAGCAGAAACTGTAGCAGTATCGTAAACAGGAAGATCAAGTAATCATACGGTGCAGCGGCAGCCGAACCGTTGGCGTTGCTGTTGTCGCCCATGTCGTCGATGAAGAGGCTGCCAATGTCGGGGAAGAAGTCGTCGTTGGGGAAGAACTCGATGCCAGTAGTCGCGCGAGTGCGCTCCCCAAAAACCTGATCGCCCCTCTCCCGTACAGGATCACAAGAGGCGGGGTTCCGGAGGCCTACTGTCCCTTCAACCGGTACACGCCGGAAGACGGGGTGGAGAAGACTTGGAAGACGGCGGCACAAGGTTTTGGAACGGTGGTGCGAGACCATGTGTTGCGCGTATATGCCAAAATTGGCTTGGTTCGGTTTTATATAGTGCAGGTTGGGAGTCAAAGCAGCCCTCATAAACGCGTCCGTTTATGATTTCGAAACTGTCGTATTAAACACGTCCGTTTATGAATTAAAACGGTCATAATAAACGTGTTTGTGAATCAGAAATGGCTGTATTAACCGTGTCTGTTAATGAATTAGAAACGGCCGTAATAAACGTGACTGTTACTAATTAATCAATGACTCATTAATGTTTGTGAATCAGAAATGGCTGTATTAATCGTGTCTGTTAATGAATTAGAAACGGCCGTAATAAACGTGACCGTTACTAATTAATCAATGACTCATTAATTTTCCCAATTAACAAAATATAATAATGTGCCAATGAGAATTTCTGAATTTATCTTGGGCTAGTAAATTCCAACAAGGGCCACCGTGCTAGTGGATTTTGAAAACAAAATTATGCATACTGGTGTCCACAAGGATGAGTATGTCAGCACGGTAGGTCCAATACATCAACGCCAAAGTGCATCAAATTGGCGATATTTAATCACGCACTTCTCGCTAAACAAGCATGGCGTCTAATTCACGCCCCTAGTTAACCGCCTATATCACATATGCTTAAAGCATGCTCACAACGAGAGCTTACTTCGCACCATTTTCTACGGGCCGGTATGCCTCGCCGGTGTCGAAGCAACAGCATGTGGGCTTGAGTTGTTGAAGAAAGGCAAGGTTTGGAGAATTCGTAATTGTCTTGTAGACCTAATAACCTAGAGACGACGGTGCCGACCTAAGTAGGCGTCAGATTTCTTGGGCACGCGCATGCTGCAACGCACGGAAACACTACTCTCTCGCTACATGAAAAACCGTCTATGCGGAGTATTTTATCGTCCCTCGAGTGTAAATATGAGGGCACACTCGCCACTCGGTATAAAACTATATACAATGTTTGCCAAGTATCATCTGAGAAAGCTAATGTAAATTGTTTGTCGAGTGCCTGTCAAAAAACACTCGACGTAGCGAGCACTCGATACAGGAGGACAGAGGCAAACGCGGCGGGACATTTATCACTTATCACCACACGTTCGACTGCTCTGTGACATTGTCTTATTGTTTTATATATTTATTTATTAAATCCTGTAAAGGTTTGCCGAGTGGCGTTGGCGGAATACTCCGCAAACATTTCTTTTTTTCCTTTCCTTTTCTTTTATTTCTTCTAGTTTCTCACCTTTTTTTCATCATTTTTCCCGTCCTTTATTTCCTGCTACTCTTTTCCCGCCCTTTTATCCACCACTCTTTCCCTACCATCTATCTCCCACCATCTCTCTTTCCCGCCCTTTCATCCCTCCACATTCTCTCGCTGACAGTTGTTTCTGCCGTTTTCATCAATCATTACTATTGAGGTGTTTACTGACAAAATTTATATGGGTCACGCTCGGAGATCGAGACAGTAGCACACAAAGACAAAGATTTAGACAAGTCCAGGCCCCACCAAACAACTTCCGGTTAGGACCCAATCTTTTGTGTGGTGACTTTGAATTATCGTATGCTCTAGCGATCTTAAGATAAATCCCGATCTCGACTATGGTGGGTGGACGATTATTGGAACACCCCAAGATTTTGAACCTAGGTAAAATTCAATAAAAATGGGAAATGCACTCTCCTACACCACCCTACCTAGTGCACCATCAATTTCATGCTGGAAAAATGGTTTACTTGCTCAAACATTGCAATGCCATTTTTACCATAACTTTTTTCCACAAAAACTCTATAGACCAAGTTGCAAACTAGCAAAAGCGCTGGCTGATTGGAAGTGATAGGATTTTTCACTTGGCATAAAACGATGTAAGTTTCGCTTCCTGGAACATCATAGTGTTGGAGGTATGCCCTAGAGATAATAATATTAAGTTATAATTTACCTCCAAGTTCATTATTAGGTTTATATCGTCATACTATAATTGTTGTGGTACTTGAATAGTGGGTATTCAAATGAGAACCTACATACACGTGTAGAGATATGAACAAAACAAGTGTTCCTAATCTTGTCTCTAAGATTAGCTTATCTTTACGTTTTCCTAATCATGGACTTTGTATAAGTCAAACAACTATAAGGGTGTATTGTTTGGATAACAATACTACCGAATTGACCCAAGTATATGATCTTGCTAAGAGCCAAATCGTTGTTGATGAAGTAGCAAAGTGATTATGAAGTTTTCGTTAGTTTTATCCCTATACCATGAGAACATCTAGTGACCGCACATCTTGACGGTGATGCTTTGATCATCATCAATCGTCTTCCGTAAAAAGAAACTATAACAGTGACTTTCGGGTATAACCTAAAGTGTGTAATGGAACTGAGATTATTAAAAAAGATACTTACTCCTCCAGGTGATGGAGAGATACATCCTCTGGGCCCTCTCAGTATCACCGATGTCAACCAATCATCTGGCCAGACACACTGTGATTTATCACAAGGACACATCGGGGATATAAATGAGAAAAGAGAATGATATTGCTACGAGTTTTATATGTGTAGTGATCAAATGGTTTGATCACACAGTGCACATTGTCTCATCTCGTGATATCATTGGTATCGTGAAGCTAAGGGTATTAGCGTAATGAGAAGCACAAAAAGGTTCTTTTGTTATTCGTGAATACACAGGAGCCATCCTAGGTGTCCATGGTCCCGCTGTTGGTTATTGTTCGGTAAGCACTCCGAACATGTGTGTATTGCCGAACCTTTCGGGTCACTCGCTTAAGCTGTGTCAATCTTTATTGAGAGTGTTTTTGTAGTTATAGTGGTTATGAGAAGTGGTTGGATCCATTCCGATGTCTCAGTAACAACTCCGATGTAAATTGGAGGTGTTCCGGAGAAGTTATCATGAGAGGCATATTATGCCGGTGAAAGGCTGAAATCTTTTCGGGAGAGTTAGAGGCGGACATGAGATGTCCCGTGATGTTAGAAAGTGTTTTTGACATCAGTGGATAGAGTCAATCATTTTACCTAAAGGGTATATAGGGTTCCGGAAGAGTATCAGAGGAAAACCGGGAAGGGGGGAAGTGTCGGAGGGGCACTGGGTGCCCTAGGGCTGCGCCACACTTTTGTGGGGCCAGACGCATGGGCCCCAAGGCCACCTAGGCCGGCGCACCACTCCCCCCTGTTTCCTTTTATTGTTTTGTGCAATTTTTGAAAGTCCCAAAATTAAAGGAAAAGAAAAAGGGAAAAAGGAAAATGAAGGAGTCCTAATCTGAGTGGGCCTAGGGCCCAATTCGGTTTGTGGCGGGGGGGGGGGGGGGGGGGACGTGTAGCCGCACCTTGCCCTACGGCCGGCGGCGGCCAAGGGGAGGGAATCACCTTCCCAAGGCAACTACCCCCTCCTCCCACTATATATACCCTCCCCTCCCCATGGGGAGAACACATCAATTGCCCTCGTCTCTCTCTCTCTCTCTTTCTCTCTCTCTCTCTCTGGATTCGAATCTAAAGGGGGTTTTGATATGTCCTCTCCCATTAGATCTAGATCTGATCTAATCTATCTCACGTGTTGAGAAAGCTCTCTAGTTCTCATATAGATCTAATCTAGTTGATTGGAGCTACCACTACAACTACGCCGAAAGGCTATCTCTCTTCATTGGCGCCGAGTACTAGACAATGGAGCGCTGACGGGTTGGCGCAAGTGGATGTGTGGATACTAGAAGAGGGATTACACGTATGATCCTTAGCGATGGAGTCGGCGCTGTTCTCACCTCTAGGCTTGGACGTGAGAATTTTTATCAGGTTTCACCGACATCATCATCGACAAATGTCATCTTCCGCAACGGTGTTTGTAAGTACTAGATCTAGCATGTTGTGTGCATCATATCTTCATAGTAGATCTTGACGGTTATGTAAGATGGAAAATCTTAAAATCCTGCACGTAACCCTACACCTAGAACACCCGAAATGCGCCGATGCCGATGTCGGCATGGTCCAGAGTGCGCCCACCCGCGGCATCTGACAGCCGACAGCGCCTCCGGACAGTGGTTGTCAGGGCAACCCTCCTCTAGCCCACAAACAAGGTCCCCGTAAATCGAGGCAATTTTGTGCATCGTGCAAACCATTTGGTTCAACCCCGGGAGCCACGACACTAGCGCGACATGGCAAGGCCGAACACGGCACTGTCGTCATCATACGAGCCTCCGCGCCGCATGCCATGCCCCGGCACCCTGAGCATTATTTGTTTAAGACCTCTGTCCCGTCAGAAGACCCACATGACCGCCGCAAATCCTCCTAAGCCATGGACCGTGTCCACAATCATGATGTCATCGCCATGCTCGGCCACCTCGTCGATCCCTATAAAATGAGCACCCTGGCCTCCATCAAGCCTCGCTTTTTCACTGCTCTCCATCTCAATCTCATTTTTCACGCTCGGACTTGAGCCAACGAGCACCACCTCGCCAAAATCAAGCTCGAGCACCGTGCCTCATCTCCGGCTGATACCCTCGTTGTGAGAGCATCGTGCATAGATTGGTTTCAGTCCTAGCCCCTCCATGTCCCCTGAAACCCACTACAGCAGTCGCCATAGTGGGAGGTGCAATGGTTTCTCCAGAAACGACAAATCCTAGGCTGCTTGTGTCAAAGACGATGACCTAGAACTACAAGCTAGCCGCCATCAAACCGCAAGCTCGAGCATTTGCTACTTAAACAAATAAAGCTCTTAATAAAGGTTTGAAGACTTTTTCTCCTCTAGATGAAAACATTAACCAAGAAGTGGAAAACAACTTTGTGAGCTCACCCCTTGTTGAAGGCAAGCCCCATCCCCTTCTCTCACCTTTATTTAATTGTTAATAATTGTTTGAATAAATTCTTGAATAACATTGTGTGTGCATTATATATTTTCATTTGCATTTAGGGGTAAATACTTTGATGCAATGCTTGAATATATATTATTTCACTGCTTTTACCTTATTGATTGTGCAAATTTGCTTGTTGGGTACATCCCAAAATGCTAAACCACGTCGAAAAAATTATCGAGTGGATTGAGACATTTCATTGTTATGTTTCGAGTACTTTTCGAACAATACCAAGCATAACCATCTGTAGTTCATATGTCGGAACCATAATCTAGTAGCTTGTCAAGCCTTGTGTTGGATCTACCATATCGTAGGTCTGGTTGGTGCTACTTCGTGTGGCCGAGGCTAGGTCTTCAAGGGCCACAGAAGGTTAAATCCTATAGAGATAGATAGGTAGAGAAGTAGCTTTACCTTATCACAAAGGCAGACCCCTTGGGTAGTTCAGTAGTTCAACATGAGTGCCTTCCTAACGCGAACCATCTTGGAAGTATAGCTTGTTTGGTATGCCGGAAGGTGTACTGGCTAAGCAAGACTAGCTTCGTGGATGAAAACATGCAACCTATCCAGAGTTAAATCTAGTAAATAGTCTTTTCCCGGCGTAGTTCGATACGGTTAGTCGTGTTTGGTCAGTCATGTTTAAAGGACTAATAACTTGAGGTTAATTAAACAACGTTGTGAACAACACGAGAGTGAATGGTCATGGCTAGCGAGAACCTAAGAATTGATCTATGGGACTAATAACTTGAGGTTAATTAAACAACGTTGTGAACAACGTTAGATCTATGGGAGATGACAATGTCATTTCACTCATGCCGTAACCTTCCCTTCAAAGGTGAATAGGTGAGTTAAGTCCAACCATTAAGTTTGGACTCGTTATATGCCATCATACTTTTTGAATTTATCCCATGCCATATAGATAGGATTTTGCTTATTATTTTGGTGAGATCTTATGAGTACATTCAAAGTATTTACTTGGCTTATTTATGCCAGAACGCGAGGACCCTGCTTTTCAGTACCCTCTCTACGTGAACTAGGGAATAAGTATCCAAGTCAGAACCTTGTGATGTCGTTAACCGTTGCTTACGTCTTCCGCTGCCACTTGTGTTAGAAGCCCGATTTATGAAAATAATGTGAATATTGTTGTGTGTGCTCGAAACCTGTGATGATGTGTCATATCCTCCTTGGATTCTAATGTTGTGAATCTTGTTGTTGGCGCACGAGCGCCAGGATGCTATGTCTCCTCATTGTTGTAATCTATGAATCTATTGGATTCTGCACTATATTTTGGTTTTGCTATTGTTATTACAATTGCCATATTGTCAGCGTATCTGACTAAAATGTGAGGCAAACCGATAGCAAATCCGGTTCCCGGTACAAGAGCATCTCCACTGGAACACCCCAAATTTGTGTCTGGCACCCCCCCCCCCCCCCCCCAAATTGGGTCAATTGGGGGGTGTCAGACATGTGTCCGCCGCAATGGGGGGTGCAGCCCACAGCGGCGCCCGTCCCCAAACGGACCGAAAATTTCAGCAAATAATCAAACACCTTGTGGGCAAAGAACCGCCCTGTTTCAACTTCGCATCGTGTGGGAACACGGTGGTTGTTGTCGATGCGCAACCGTCGCCGCTTGAATTTCACACGTCGCTTCAGGATGGCGTTGGCGCCACTTCACATGAATATAACCCTAGTCCGCGTCGATGTCGGCCGTACGTCGCTCACATTCTCTCCGCGCAACCCCGCCGACAACTCGCTCATCATGTTGTTGCCAGAGAAGGAGGCCGTGGTGGCCGATCCGGAGCAGGAGAAGGAGGCCGTGGTGGCCGATCAAGAGGACGATCAGGAGGCCGTGGCCGATCCGGAGTAGGAAGTGGAGGCCGTGGTAGGCGAGCCGAAAGAGGAAGACGCCGCGACGGAGGACGACAAGCCCGCAACTCCATCACCCACACATCCGCCTTTCTCACTGTGGGAAGCTTGGTTCCCGTGGTCGTCCCGGGTGGATCGTGCAGACCAGGCATGGCTGGCGCCTGTACCGGCGGCTGCACCAACCAACTCAGGATGTCGCGCCGGAGGACGACGGGCCTGGAACCCCGCCACCCAAGTCTGACTCCGATGACGACGAGTAGTGTTCATAGTTTCTAGTTGTAATCATATGTATAGGGATGCATGCATTAATACAAAATCTCAATTCCGGCCATACATGCTAAAAAGTCTCAGAGATACATGCCGTGCCGGAGAGCATATCTCAAATCCGGCCATACAACACATAATAAGTCTCGGCCAACACAAGGCCGGCCATCAAAAGGGCAGCACCGTCGTGTCGATGAGCGTTGATGCATGCAAATCACTCATCGGCCTACTGTTCGGCATCCTCATCCTCTTGCTCATCATCTTCTTACTCGTCCTCTTGTGTCGCCGCCGCTTCGGCCGCCACCCTTGCCGTCCTCTCCGCCTGGATGCACCTCCTTTCTTTCACGAAGTAGGCCTTTTGATTGGGGATTTTGTCGCTCGTGTTGGTGGCCATGAGCAAACGTTCCTCGCTCCTCTCCAAGGCCTCGAGTTTGGTCTTTTGCATGTGGAAGAAGGTGTGCCATTTTTCTTTGTTGTCGGCGTGCATCTTCAATTTATTAGCCGACGCTGCAGCCACCTCCTTGACGTACACGACGATCGACTCTTGGATGGAGCCCGAGGATGCCGTCTTGGCCGCCTTGACACCAGTTGGCCGCTCCGCGCTAGAGACCGGCATCTTTCTTTCATCTCTCTTGGCCCCCTCCTTTCCGTTCAAACTCAGCCAGTGCTTCTTCCACTTCGGACAATCTCGAAGTGCCTCCCAACAATGCATCAACTTCTAAGGCTTCTTGATATCCATTTCTAACTCGACGTACATGATGTGAGCATCCTTCAACTATACAAATGAGCACAAGTCAAATATGATTGCAAACATGGCCGGCTACAATCAAGACACAAGTAAGAAATGGTCGGCTTACTTTGTCGAAGTCGTTTTTGACACTCTCTTCTCTCAACACAATTTTCTCATGGCACCCATGGAACTTACTGGTTAGCAAATGTATGACGCTCCACCGGTTTTCATCCAATTTGGAATTGCAATGGGGAAGCACATCAAACGGTGCATATGCCTTCCTTTCGGTGTAGTCCTTGTGAATGTGTCTCCAATACGATTCACGAGTTTGTTGTGCGCCACATGTGGCGTCTAGGCTTACCGCCATCCATGACTCGCACAACAACACGTCCCCCTTGTCGCCCCAAGTCTGGCCTCTTGAACCCGCCTTCTTGTTGGTCTCGCCGGTGCATCTTCTCTGTGGTCTCCGTCCACATCTTCGCGCTAGCCGAACTCATCGCCCTGGCTGGCGCCTACGTAGCCTCCACCAATGAGTTGAGTGATAGCATCGGCGGAGTCCTCCTATGCAACATGCAAAACACAATTCATCTAGCCGCCGACACGATAAATGCAAAAACACAATTCATCTGGCCGCCGACAATAACTACACAAACAAGATGCATCTGCCACCGGCAATAACTGCACAAACACATTTCATCTGGCTGCCGGTAATAACTGCAAAAACACATTTCATCTGGCTGACGGCAATAAATGTGCACATGAACAAAACACGCATCTCGCCAAGCGGCCAGTCCATGTTGGCGCCGCGCTGACCGAGTCGCCGCTTCTGGATGCTGTCCGCCGCAGCACCGGCGACTCGGGGAAGACGGTTTCCACATCTAGGTCAATGCTCGGCTCATCGGGCCAGATGGACTAACGCGACTGTTGTGTGGGGAAGCCAGCGCCGCTAGGAGGCTCGTCGAAATAGTTCGGGGTAGACGGCGACACGCTAAAGGGGACGGCGGCGGTAGAGCTGGTTTGGCTCATGCCGATCATCAAGTCGGCGGTGTCGTTTTTGTCATTCGATGCCTTTTCCTTCGTCTGTACTCGCCGGCCTTGTCGAAGTAGTGACGACGCATTGCGCAGCAGATCCTCGCTCATTTGCCCCAGCGGTGCACCTTCCTGCGGCTCCCGCTTCAACGCCTTCTTCTTCGGGTGTGATGCCGCCGGCGGCTTGCGAGGTCGTACGAGGCCGACGGGCTTTGGCGGCATGGTAGACGAAGGCGAGGATGTCTCGATGGTGGCGCGAGGGTTTTGAAAATGGAGGGAAGATTGGAACTTTTGGCGCCGAGGGCAGCAATGTAGAGGGAGGTGGGGAATTGCGTGTCGGCCCTGTGTGTATGACGAGCGGCGGCCGCCTGTCGGAGGGCATGTCCGGCTAGTGTCCGGCACCCCCGAGAGGTCCGCCAAACTTGGCGGCCCTTTCGGGGGTGCCGGACGCAAAATGGCTTGGCTCGAACACTTGGGGGGTGTCGCTGTGGGCGTTTTTGCGTCCGGACCCCCATTGGACCTTTGGGGGGTCAATTGGGGGGTGCCACTGGAAATGCTCTAAGATCTTGACTGACTGTAGGATACCCCTAGCTAGAAATGGGAAGCCCTAAGATAGGGAGTCCTCAATTATATATATGCATGTTGATTGATTTCAATTGTTTCTCTAACGTATTTCTAAGCATGCACACTTTTCTCCCGTATGGAGACCAACACCCGCGTTTCCCTGGTCATGGATTGTAGAGATAAAACTAGTATTGGTCCATGCATCATATGATCATACTATGTGCTATGTGCAGCCATGTCAACTGTCATGCAAATAGTCCATGTCGTATAGTTGTTGTTGCATCTTAGGTGTAAACCTTTGATTGGGCTTGAAACAGCTTGCTCTAGCAGTTATGTTGTGGTTTGTGTTCATTTGACTTGGTTTCTGTTTTTCTTGAGATCTTCTAGGATGTTACTCCACCCCCTTGTGGAATTCTCATGTTACCAACTGCTGCAGTTCTAGAGTCCTATCGAGTACCCACGTTTATCGACAACGATTATGGAACATATTCTCGCGAATACAGTTGAGGGCTTAAGGGGTGGATGTTTATTTTCTTATTGTTTGGAATTTTTGACAATTTTCTTGTGTGCAATGTGTATGTATACAACCTGCAACAATTTGATCTAATGCAACAGTTTTACCAACAATCACTTTAAATGTTTCCAAGATGATCTCGAGGACGAGTTTGAGCACAATGTTGAGGAGGGTGTCGAGGATGACAAGGAGGACGTCAAGGACGAAGATGAGCAGTATGTCGAGTATGTTTGAGTTTGTTAGTACTAGTACATAAATTCGAATTTTGACGAGCAAATTCAAATCTGAAGCTTAGAAGGAGTATGTTCAATTTATTGTGAATGGACAATGTGAATGGACAAGTTTCAAAAGGGAGAGGTACAAGCATTCTGACAAGGCAACCAGTCTAAAAGGTGGTGTAGGGAAATGCGCCTTGTTGAAGCACTTGGCCAGATACAAGAAACGAGATGTTGCACTAAGGATGGTGCAAATCCTAAATTCGACACTTCACGTTTAGGACGGTCGTAGCTTGAAGAGTATTGGAATTTTGATGGAGTGATTGCAAGAAAGATACTTGCAATATTATGGGTTTAAAAACATTGTAGCAAGTCTAAATCCAATGTTCAAGCCGATATCTCGGATATCCTCCAGAAATGATTGCATGGACCAGAAAGTGGAACTACACAAAACGTTCAATGATGCAAAGTCTAGATTTTCATTGAGAGCTCACATATGAATTTCGATTCAAACACTGGGATATATGTGCATCATGTGCCACTACATCACCGCACATTGGAAAGTTAAGAAGAAAGTTATCAATTTTCTCGTAGGTTTATTCTCCATACATAGGAATTGCGATGTTCATAGCGGTTCTTGAATGCACCAATTTATGAAACATTGAGGATGAGATATTCGAGATCACACTGGAAAATGCAGAAGCTAATGATTTAATGGTCTTTGAGTTGAAACACAATTTGGTGGACAAAATGGCTCCTTTGGTGAGTGGAGAGTTGCTACACCAAGATGGCTCTTGGTCTTTGAGTTGAAACACAATTTGGTGGACAAAATGGCTCCTTCGGCGAGTTAAGTGTTGCTACACCAAGATAGCTCTTGGTTTTTGAGGTTCGCCTCATTCCAGATTGACACCCCTCCCTCTTCCCGGGTGTTGTCAGGTGGCAACCAGACGGCCAAGTTCATAGTGCCTAGCCCTTGCTTGGTTAGATGAAGATGGAGTTTGATATCCGCCTCCGCGATGGTTGTACCATGCAGATCTTTGTTGCATGCTTATGCGGATGGGTTGTATGTTGTTGATGGGGTAGATGTTGTTGTTGGTGTAGTGGTATAGTGGTCGTACGTTGTTGTGTTGTGCTTCGGCGCGTGCCGCTATCCTCTATCTTTGTTTGGTGTTGTATGGTTTTCTGGCATGTTTCTTTTATAAACCGAGCCATTTTTTTTCTTATATCAATGAATCAGATCGCTGTCTGCTTTTCGCCAAATAACACGTCATACATATCATCGTTCAGAGCGATTTAGATTATGTGGACAAAATTATCAGCAACATTTGGAAGTGTGCCAAATATATCGGATCATCGCCGAACCTGAAGAAAAAATTCAACACCGTGTGGGCCGTCGGAATGGAGCAGCCTGGGAGGAGGTGCACGCACGGGGAAAGAGATGCCGGAAGAGAAAGAAGTGGTGAAAGGACAATGATGTCGCCTAGAGGGGGGTGAATAGGCGATTAAAACTTTTCCGGTTTAGGCTTGATAATTGCGGAATAAAACTATGTGTTTAAATTAACAAGCCAACAACCTAAATAAACTAGGCTCACCTATGTGCACCAACAACTTATGCTAAGCAAGACAAGCAACAAGGTGATAGCAATAGAATACTTCAAGCACGAAGGCTATCACAATGTAAAGTGCATAAGTAAAAAGCTCGGGTATAGAAATAACCGAGGCACGCGGAGACGAGGATGTATTTCCGAGTTCCTCCTTGTTAAGGGAGTACGTCTCGTTGGAGAGGTGTGAACCAACACAATGGTTCAACAACCACAAAGGTTTCACCTTCTTCTCTGATGAACCGCTCCACAAAGGTTTGGTTCACCTTCCACTATCGGAATCCTTCAAGGCGGAAATCCGGAGCCTTTCAACAACGATCCGGGGCACAACCCACAACGGGATTGGGGGCTCCCGAACAGCTACAAGTGACCACACAAGGGTCTCAACCACCACACGGGCGTCTAGGGTCCAAGGACCCAAGAGTAACAAGTTCACTAGCTTTCAACTTCCACGAATCCTCGTGGAGAGCACAAACCGATGCAACGAAGCAATGGCAAGAGCACAAGGCTCAAATCCTTCACTCTCAAATCCCACCACAAGCAACTAATGCTTATGGGGGGAGAAGAGAGGAAGAACAAAGTAGGAGAAACACCAAGAACTCCAAGATCAAGATCTACTAGCTTCCCCTCACTTAGAGGAGAGATGGATTGGTGAAAATATAGATCTAGATCTCCTCTCTCAAATCCCTCAAAGATATGCAAGAATCATGGGAGGAATTGGGAGAGGGGCAAGCTTTCCAAGGTCAACAATGGAGGAGAGAGAGGGGGAAAACGTGCTTGGAAGAGCTAAGTGGCTGAAGGTAGGTGGAGGGGTATTTATACCCCTCCCAGAAAAAGAGCCGTTGCAGCCACTTAGTCCGGAGTTTTCGGTCTGGGAGGCCGGAGACTCCAGCCCGGGCGGAGACTCCAGCCCGGGCGGAGACTCCGAACCAAAAGGGCGGAGACTCCGGACGCAGAAAGTCAGGAAAAAGCCGATGCAGAAAAACTCATACCGGAGACTCCGGACCACGAGGGCCGGAGACTCCGAGGACACTCCGGACCAACTCCGGACGCAAAACAGCCAGCGCCGTCCGCGGGGCACTTCGCTCCAAAACCAGGGAGGCCGGAGACTCCGGCCCTGAGCACCCCTGAGGCCGGAGACTCCGGACAGGAAAAGCAACACAGAACAGCAAATCCTGAAATGCAATAACTTTTGCAAGGAAGCTCCAAACGAGATGAAACCAACGAGGTTGGAAAGGTAGCGACAAGAGCTTTGAGATGTCCTCTCCCATTAGATCTAGATCTGATCTAATCTATCTCATGTGTTGAGAAAGCTCTCTAGTTCTCATATAGATCTAATCTAGTTGATTGGAGCTACCACTACAACTATGCCGAAAGGCTATCTCTCTTCATTGGCGCCGAGTACTGGACAATGGAGTGCTGACGGGTTGGCGCAAGTGGATGTGTGGATACTAGAAGAGGGATTACACATGTGATCCTTAGCGATGGAGTCGGCGCTGTTCTCACCTCTAGGCTTGGACGTGAGAATTTTTATTAGGTTTCACCGACATCATCATCGACAAATGTCATCTTCCGCAACGGTGTTTGTAAGTACTAGATCTAGCATGTTGTGTGCATCATATCTTCATAGTAGATCTTGACGGTTATGTAAGATGGAAAATCTTAAAATCCTGCACGTAACCCTACACCTAGAACGCCCGAAATGCGCCGATGCCGATGTCGGCATGGTCCAGAGTGCGCCCACCACCGGTCCTCCTCAAGATAAGGTCCACACCTCCCGGTCGGGTGTTAGGGTATAAGCACGACGGTAAGTCGTGACGTGCAAGGACTCTACCTTAGGTCCTATAAATACATGTAAAACCCCCTGTAAACCCTAGTCCGAAAATAATAAGATAACCTGGCCCGACACGGACCAGTAGCAATCATATCCTTGTCGCGTGCGTGAGTAGTGTTCTGTGTGTTCTTCGTGAGATCTAATCTGCAGGTTTGATCCAGGAGCTGTCAATTGGTATCAGAGCCCTAGGGTTCCTGCACGTGATCTCCAGAGAGAAAGAAGGAGGTCATGGCGTTGGTGAAGCGCGAGGATCTGGGAACCGCAGAGGTGGCGGGAGCGTCGAAAGCAATGACGACGGTGGGGGCGGCGCTATACCCTCGCCTGGATCGAGAGGACTACGCCCTCTGGGCGATGAACATGGAGGTAGCCATGGAGGCGCAAGAAAACTGGGAAGCAGTAGATCCCGGCGGCGCTGAATATCAGAAAGGAGGGGCAAAGTATACGAAGGATCGGCAAGCGCTGACCGCCCTCTACTCCGTGGTGCCAAAAGATGTTCTGCAACATCTCGCTGGAAAGAAAACAGCGAAGGAAGCATGGACTACGATCAAGTTTCTGCATGAAGGCCATGATCGTGTGAAGGAGGTGATGCTCCAAACCCTAATGAAAGGCTATGAAAATCTCAGCATGGGCGCGGATGAAACCCGAGATCAGTTCTCATCTCGCGTGGTGACTATGGTGAATTCAATTCGTAGCTATGGAGAGAAAGTGGAGGATCTGTCAGTAGTACGACGGTTTTTGCGTGCAGCGCCTACACGCTATCTACAAATCGTCACATCAATTGAGCAATGTGTTGATCTGAAAACTCTCACGATTGAAGATCTGGTTGGTCGATTCAAGGCTCATGATGCAAGAGTTCGCATGGATAGCGGCAAAACTGAGGACATCGAACAGTTGATGCTCACAAGACAGCAATGGGAAGCACTGTCGAAAGAACAGCAGGGCGGTCCTAGCAAACCCTTGGGAGGCAATTGGAAGAAACAACAGTGGAAACCCAAGGTACCCAAGAAAGGCAACGCAGGGCAGGAAGACGGTGAAGCACAGCTAAAGAAAAAATTTGACATAAAAAAGGTGAGATGTCACAATTGTGGTCTTTTCGGACACTTCAAATCCGATTGCCGCAAACCAGCCCAAGAAAAACCAGCTCAGGAGAAGGCTTATATTGCAGTTGCACAAGAGGGTGATGAACCGGCTGATCTGATGATGCTAGAACTATGCGAACTGCAAGAGGAGGGAGAAAAACCTCAGAAGGATTCAGCTACTGAAACTGTCACTCTTGTGGAAGAAAAAGTATATCTCCACGACAAGAAGAGGGGGTAAACCAGCAGCAGTATTTGGTACCTAGATACCGGTGCCAGTAATCACATGACCGGGGATAAATCTCAGTTTGTAGAGTTTACACCACGGTAGGAGGAACAGTACGCTTCGAAGATGGTACTACGGTGAAGATAGAAGGACGTGGAACTGTTATGTTTCAGTCAAGCCTTGGAAACCATAAGGTGTTATCTGATGTGTACTATATACCCAAGCTCAAGAGCAACATAATCAGTCTTGGTCAGCTAGAAGAGCGTGGGTGTAAGATTGTGCTAGAAGATGGATATTTGTGGGGGTACGATAGACAGAAAAACTTGGTGATGAAAGTGAAGAGATCAAGCAATAGGATGTATATCCTGGATACAAATCGTGCAGACCCAATTTGTCTCATGGCTAGCATGAAGGAGGAGGCATGGATGTGGCATGCTCGGTATGGGCACTTGAACTTCCGTGTGTTGGGCCAACTCGGCCAGAAGAACATGGTGAGAGGACTGCCGTGTGTAGATCATGCGCAGCAGGTGTGTGACGGATGTCTCATCGGAAAGCAAAGGAGAGCGCCGTTTCCTCGAGAAGCCATATTTAGAGCAAGTAAAGTGTTAGAACTCGTACATGGTGATTTGTGTGGACCAATCACACCCGCGACTCCAGCAGGAAACAAGTACTTTCTACTAGTTGTTGATGATTTCAGCCGTTATATGTGGATTGTGCTAATTAAAACAAAAGATCAAGCTTTTGATGCGTTCAAGAAAATCAGAATTGCAGCAGAAGTTGAAGCAGAAGCAAAGCTGAAAGCTTTTCGCTCGGATCGGGGGGGTGAATTCACCTCGGATGAGTTCAATTCATATTGTGAAGCTCATGGCATTAAGCGGTACTTGACTGCACCTTACTCTCCACAGCAAAACGGAGTGGTGGAACGTAGGAATCAAACTGTTGTTGCTATGGCGCGGAGCATGATGAAAAGTAAAGGGATTCCTGGAAAATTTGGGGAGAAGCTGTGGTGACGGCAGTGTATCTTCTAAATAGGGCGCCTACAAAAAGTGTTGAAGTCATGACCCCGTACGAAGCATGGTGCGGACACAAGCCCAATGTATCTCATCTTCGCACGTTCGGTTGCATAGCACACGTCAAGACGGTGGCAAGACATGTTGGCAAGTTAGCCGACCGCAGTACACCAATGGTCATGATCGGATATGAGCCTGGCACGAAAGCATACCATGTGTACAATCCCTCTACCAAGCGGGCGTGTGTCACACGTGATGTGATCTTCGAGGAAGAGAGGTCATGGAGTTGGGATGCATCCGAGTCTAACGATCCGTTATCTAATGAAATTTTTGATGTTGTGTATGGCTATGTTAGGCAGGAAGAACGAGAAGGTGAACAAGATGATCCAGGGACACCTACGAGTCGTGGTGGTGACGGTGGTGGTACACATGGCAGCGAGGGAAATCTACCCAGCTCACCCACTACCGGAAGTGTTGCCACGGCAGAAGATGCTACGGCAGAAAATTCTGTTGCGGCAGGAGATCAGCCCGAGAGCGCAGATAATGGTGATGACGCCTCGGACACTCTTGGGATGGAGGGATCAGCAGCTCCTCCAGAGAGAACACGGCCGCCTACGCCTATAAAGCTACGGTCGGTGTTGGATTTATATCCAGAAGAAGCCCTACGCACGATAAATCCTGTTCGAGTGATGGGACGAGGAAGAGGTCGTTGTCTTCTAACAGAAAATGAAGAACCGACCAAGTTTGAGGAAGCCAATACTGTGATAAGTTGGCGTCGTGCAATGAATGATGAATTGGGATCTATAAGAAAAATGAGACGTGGAGTCTCGTTGATCTTCCCAAAGGGCAGAAGGCTATTGGACTCAAGTGGATTTATAAATTAAAGAAAGATGCCGAGGGAAAAATAGTGAAGCATAAAGCAAGATTGGTTGCAAAGGGCTATGTACAAGAACAAGGAATTGACTTCGAGGAAGTATTTGCTCCAGTTGCACGTATGGAATCAGTGAGGCTACTCATTGCTCTCGCAGCACAGGAAGCATGGAAATTACACCACATGGATGTAAAAACTGCATTTCTTAATGGCGAGTTAGAGGAGGAAGTCTATGTTAAACAGCCACCTGGGTATGTTGTAGAAGGAGCAGAACACAAGGTGTTGAAGTTGAAAAAGGCACTGTACGGCCTAAAGCAAGCACCTCGGGCATGGAACATGAAATTAGACAGAACTTTGTTGTCACTTGGGTTTGAAAGGTGTCCACTTGAGCATGCTATGTACAAGCGAGGAAAAGGAGCTGATCATCTACTAGTTGGTGTCTATGTTGATGATTTATTAATCACAGGTGCTGATGAAGGAGAAGTTGCAAAATTCAAGCTACAAATGAAAGATCTTTTCAAGATGAGTGATTTGGGTCTGCTTAGCTATTATCTTGGCATAGAAGTGCAGCAAAAACCGGGTGTTATTTCATTATGTCAGGAGGCTTATGCAAAGAAAATTCTTGAGAAGTGTGGCATGGAGGAGTGCAATATATCCCAGGTACCTATGGAACCTCGTTTGAAATTAAGTAAAAAGAGTGGAGATACAGAAGTTGATGCAACCGAATACAGAAGTATAATTGGGAGTTTGAGGTACTTGATCAATACAAGACCTGACCTAGCATATTCGGTTGGAATTGTGAGTCGCTATATGGAGGCACCCACAACTGAGCACTTGAGTGCAGTAAAGCATATACTCCGATATATTAAAGGTACCACAAATTTTGGTTGTATGTATTTAAGGGATGAAGGAGGAAAAGTAAGGTTACATGGCTATAGTGACAGTGATATGGCTGGAGATATTGATGACCGTAAAAGTACTTCGGGAGTTGCATATTTCCATGGCAGCAACATAGTGAGCTGGCTATCACAGAAACAGAAGGTCGTGGCTCAATCATCCTGTGATGCAGAGTATATGGCAGCAGCTACAGCAGCAAAGCAAGGCGTGTGGCTAGCAAGGCTACTTGGTAATTTGATCAATCAAGAGCCAGAAGGAGTGGTGTTACACATTGACAATAAATCTGCAATTTCTCTATGCAAAAAATCCAGTGCATCATGATAGAAGTAAGCACATTGATACAAAGTATCATTATATTCGAGAGTGTGTGGAGGAGAAGAGGATTGATGTCAAGTATGTGCGCACCAATGATCAGCTTGCCGATATTCTGACTAAATCTTTAGGGAGGTTGAAGTTCCTGAAGATGAGAGACAGGATAGGAGTTCAAGTTGTGATGTAAGCGTTCGTGCTTAGGGGGTGATTGTTAGGGTATAAGCATGACGGTAAGTCGTGACGTGCAAGGACTCTACCCTAGATCCTATAAATACATGTAAAACTCCCCTGTAAACCCTAGTCCGAAAATAATAAGATAACATGGCCCGACACGGACCAGTAGCAATCAAATCCTTGTCGCGTGCGTGAGTGGTGTTCTGTGTGTTCTTCGTGAGATCTAATCTGCAAGTTTGATCCAGGAGCAGTCAACTTGGCGTGGAGCTCGAGCAGCGACTCCAGCAGGTCATTGTGCTTCTCGGCGCTCTTCAGCCGACGGTCTATGACGGCGTCGAAGAACCGATAGAATCTATCGAGATTCGCCGTGGCTGCGCGGCGGCCACGGCTGAGATCTAGACACTGAGGAAAGGGAAGAAGTCGAAGATGTTGGGCTTTGCCATCTCCGCGACGGCTCCTTGAACTCTTGCCCTGTCACTGATCCCAGCTCGACGACATCCTCCGAGAACAAGACGCCGGACATCATGTTGAGCACGGCGCTGAACACGGGGAGCGCACCGGACGCCCCGAGCTCGCGCCGAAGTGGTCCACGAGCTCCCGGGCCTTGCGCTCCTGGATGGCGCGGCTCGCACTGAGCCGCCGGGACGTGAAGAGCAGGGGTGCTCGCCACGGTGCGCAGCTGCTTCCACAGCGGGCTAGAGCTCGGGAGTCGGGAGCCACACCATGGAGATGCCGTTGTGTCCCATGACGCTGGCGCTGTCGGGGACCCACCGGTCAGAGATGGTGCCGTCCTTCTTGTGGAGCGCCTCGTGTGCTGCCATCGGGGAGGACAGCACGACGGTGGTTGCCATGCCGAGGCGCAAAGACATTACGGGGCCGTAGGACACCGACAAGCGAGCTAGCGCGCGATGCAGCTCGCCGCCACGGAGCAGGTTGGGGATGTTGCCGATGACCGGGAACGGCGTTGGGCCCGGCGGTGCAGGCGCACCGGCGGGGGTCTTGATTGACTTTCTCCATAGGAGACACAGCAGTGGGATACAGAGCAGGGAGATGCACACAGACAAAGGCGTTAGATCCATGGCTGACGAGTGATGAGCACAAAAGATCTCACGATGTACTGACTTGTATGGTTTCCTTTTGAAAGGAACCTATTAATGTATTATTTTTTTCACATTTTAGTGACATCAAAAAAATCCACATAACTTGTTTCACAAGGTTTGTTGCAAAAAAATCAACTTGATAATCATTTTCAATGTTAGTAGCCCCTAGCGAAAAACCTAGGGTTTCGTATTCCTCCGGCGGCGACTCGCCACCGTGAGTTTCGGTTTGCTGAAGGCTCCCTCTCCCTGGGGGGCTTTATCTGGCGAGAGTTGCTGTCTTTGAAAGGCAGCCATGGCGGACGAGGGAGGGCCGAGTCAATCACGACCTGCAAAGGAGGATGTGGGAGATCTGCTCAAGAGGTTAGATCTTCATGAAGAGGTGGAAGATGAGTTTGTCTGGGAGGAGGAAGTTACTGCACCGGAGATCCAATCAAAGTGGTTGGCTATTGCGAAAGTCCACACATCGAAGGGCTTTAGCCCATCTGCGTTGTATGCTGAGATCCGATCGGCATGGAACCCGGCCAAACTGGTGCGCTGGAGGATGGTCGAGGTTAATCTTTTCACGATCCAATTTGGTTGTTTGGCAGATTGGAACACGGCAATGAACGGGGGGCCCTGGCTGTTCCGGAATCAAGCAGTTCTGATTGAAGAGTATGATGGGTTTACAAACCCTAACACAATTACTTTATCAAAGGTGGGTGTCTGGGCTCGTCTACTCAAATTTCCTGATAATTATCTGAAAGAAGAAGTGATAAAGGGCATGTGCCGCAACATGGGAGAAATTTCAAATGTTTAAATACAATTGCCGGCAGGCTATGTTGGGGATTTTGTTCGGTTTCGTGTGAGGCTGGATGTTCATAAGAAGCTGATTTGTTTTGTCCCGATCAATAGAGGAGGCAAGAGAGACTGGTATCAGATTAAATATGAGAAGCTCTCAATTTTCTGCTGGAACTGTGGAACCATGGGGCATTGGCATGAAGAATGTGGTACTGGTGAACATGACAATTCCAAGTTCGAGTGGGGTGATTTTATTCTAGTGGATGAAGTACGAGGGAGAATTAGTGGTCGAGGAGGCAGCCGTGGATCGGCACGTGGTAGAGGAGGAATACCAACTGGAGGGGTTTTGGGAGAGGAAGGAATCCCAACGACAGATCTGATGATGATCCTGATCGCAATGGAGGTTTACCTGAACAAACAAGCTGGCGGTGGAACAGTGTGTATAACCAAGGGGCCGAGGTGGCGTCAGGTGATGGAAACTCAAAGGATACAGAAATGTTGGATGATTTTCATAACGTCAGGAAGAGACTGGCTTTGGATTCAACGGCGCATGACAAGGATGGACTAAGCTCTGGGAAATCCTTAACGGTGGTTGAAAAGCAACCATTTGTGACAGAGATGGTTGATCAATTTGAAAACTCTAATGAAACCAGATCTGATCCTATTCTGACACCACAGAAGAACCAAAAGAAAAAGAGGACAAAAGGTGATGACGGACAAGCTATTCCTAGCTCGAGTACTGAAAACAATGATGCAAAATCGGTGGCGCTCCTCGGGGGTGACCGCCGGGCACAATGAAACTCCTATCTCTGAATTGCCGGGCTCTCGGTAATGACCCGGCAGTTCGAGTTGTGCTGGATGTCTAGCGTAAGCATGACCCTGATGTGATCTTCCTCTCGGAGACGCATCTTGATTTATATCCAGCAGAATGTTTGAGGAGACGTATGAAGATGGATAGGAAGTTTGTGTGTCCAAGTGACGGGTGTCGGGGGAATACCTAATTGAGTATGAGCCGACGTACGAACTTATCAAGACATAAGCTGGCGTAGACTTAACTGGTGCGGCTTAACTGGCGCAGACTTAACTGGCGCAGACTTATCTGGCGCAGGCTTATCTGGCGGACGACGAACTCAAGGCTCGTGATGACTTGGAGGCCAAGCCAAGACTCCAATACGTATTTGACTAGAACTCATGTAAACCCTAGCCTGGCCATCTATATAAACCAGGCAGGGACTCCCCTTGAGGGACGAGAAAAATTAGATCTCAAGAGAGACAATGTAAACAAAACAAGAGGAGCCGCTGCATCATCTCGGCGACTCCATAGCATACAGAATAAGACCTAGCCACAAACATCACGTAGGGCTATTACCGGATGATGTTTCCCGGGGCCTGAAGCTGTATAAATCGCTCTCATGTGTGTAATCTCGCTCCCGGAAGATTCTACGCTGCCTAAATCCCACACATACGAAGTCATTACGCGATGACATCTGCCGTGACAAACCCACGACAGTTGGCGCCCACCGTGGGGCAAGCGGCGCTTGGAATCATGATCCGGGCAGGATCCCTTCATCTACAATCCCGGCGACTTCGACGTCGCGCCGGTCTTAACGATTCGGCGGTATCAACATCTACATCAAGATCTACCTCAAGCTCGAGCAGAAAGCATGGAGAAATTCGACCGCGCGATTCGGGGCTCAACTTTGACAACACCCCTCATGCGCGGGTTACAGGACAGCAGCAACATCCGTATGGCGGACATCACCGACGGCGGCTCGAAACTCATCTCGACGATCCCTTTAGTGGAAAGATGCGAAATCGAGTTTCCTAGCAGCTATCCGAAGCGCATCGAATTCCAACGGTTAGATCTCCGTAGCCGACACAAACACTGAAGGCCTGTCGAAATCTGACGGAACTCCGCACGTCCTTGGAAAAACAATTACCGAGGTCGACTCAGAAATCAATTTGAAGATCCCTCCGGTGGAACCCTGCGGAATATAATCACGCAGAACTCCAACAAATTTGAGACAATTCCAATGGTTAGATCTCCGTCGGCGACTTGCGCACTGCAGCAAGTTTCAGATCTAGGTGAGTCGCGAACCCAAGAACGAATCTGGCTTGAAATTAAATTTGTGGACTTCCAAGATTATGACGCAGTCAACCTCAACCTTCTTGTCGCGACTTAATATCAGCTACGTCAGGGATGAGCTGAGGTAAATACGTTAGATTTGTGAGACTACAAGGCTAGAAGCAGAAGCGGATCAGATCAAGTTCTGATGGAAAGAAAAACAATTTGTATCAGACCATGTCCTCTACGATGGATGAAAAGCCAAAGAGCCTTGCACCAGTACCGACTAAGATAGGCAAGGCAAGCGCGTGTGCGAGTCAGCCAAGACGTTTCAAGGATACAGATCACGTACAACATCTAGACGTACAGCAGAAAAATAAAAAGGGAGAAGACTGAGTGCTACTGGTACTCATCATGACTCAGCCGCGCAAGCATGGCATGGCGACTCAAAATATTTCCAGTTCAGCACGGACGTCGCCGACTCACCGCAGTGGATCTTAAATACCATTACGGCTTACTTCCTCCTCGACGAATCGACAGGAGAATAAAAATAAGCTAAGTTGCTATCATGCTCAAACTTTACAGCCTTTTACTTTATCAGTTAATATTGAGTTTCATGCATATCTAGTTTATGCGGCTTATTACTCATATCTCTGCGATTAAAAATATATCATGTCGCAGACATAAAATTTAGATCAATCTTTACAAATCAGAAAACTACAAGTTGATCTTAGTTATTATTTCAGAAGATTCAATCTGACGCAAGTCTATTTAGATACATGCGTCTGATCCACACACTGTTGGTTACACATCAGTATGCTCGTATATTTAAAAGTTATCAATTATCTTTATCGTCATATATTAATTGCCTTTCTTTGTGAGGAATAATCTGACGCTGCAGAAAACAACCAAGCCACGTCCGGCTCAATATGATCAACATTTTGTTGACTCTCCATGGTTGAAATCAGATGCCACCGCGGCTTACTTCGTCTTCGACAGATTGACATCTACGGTCTGCAGATCATATCGCGTTATCAATGTCAGCGGAATAAAGACGAGATAAGTCAATTTCACGCTCAAATTTTGCAGCTATTTGGATTTTATCAAATACAATTAAGTTTCACATTCGAGTAAATCTCGGGCTGCAAGTCTAGTTTATGAAGCTTATTATCAATATATCTGCGATTCAAATTATATCATGCCGCAGATTTTGAATTCAGATCATTTTGAATGTTTAAATACATCCACTTCTCAAAGTTGGGTTTCTTGCAACCCGCGATGCAATTATCAAATTACAGTTCTTTATAACTCGCTTTGCATTTATCATAGTCTAGCTATTTACAGCTTGCATTGAATTTTATTTGCGCCTGCAAATGGGCATCTTAACATATCAAGATTACCATTACATGTTCAAGCATTGATATTTGGTGACTCGTTATATCATTTCATGACTTATCATTATAACAGTTCATGACTTACCATTATATAATTTCATGATTTATCATTATATCACTTTATGAATCATCACCGACTTATTGTCATATCATTTTATGAGTCACCTAGTGATTTACCTTTATATCATTTATGAGTCGCATACACCTCATCATTACATCAGTTTGCGAGTCACTAACGAATCATCATCTTATTGATATTTGAGTTAAACAGGTGACTCGTTGTATCAATCATTGGGTCAAATTAGTGACCCGAGGTATCACATTTGCAGCTAATCAGAGTTGGTTATCATCAAAGCTATTCAGAGTTATCGTCACAGCTATCGCAGCTGCTTATATCAAAAGTTGACTGCCGCCTACGTGCGGTCGCACATCAGGATTGTGAAATAAAGCGGGCACCACCGGTATCCGGGGGTTTGTCATTTCGCCTCAATTTGAGTCGCTGAGCCTTTATTTCACTAATCTCTGGGTTTCATGGGGGCTTTGTAGCTTTATAAGCTCGGCTTATTCTCATGGAATCGCTCTTTGTGGCAAATTATCCTGGTTATACTCGCCTTAAGTCAGAAGTATCTTTGCACTATGCGGCCAAACTACTGGGGTGTAGCGTCAATCGAGTCTGAATGCCTATCATGGCTGCCTATCATGGCTGTTCTCGACCCTGAACACACATTTTCCTAGGAAATACTGAGCCGCGCGAGGACCTACTTAATGGTAATAGAGATAATTCAGAAGGGCTAAAGTACCCGCGTGTGGCGTCAATCGAGTCTGAATGCCTATCATGGCCGTTCTCGACCTTGAACACACATTAGAACTGGAAATACTGAGTCGTATCATATGCTATCATGCATCGTACCATTTGCTATCATGCAAAATATCAATTGCTATCATGCAACCATTTGCTATCATGCAAAATACCATTTGCTATCATGCAAAATGTCATTTATCATGCAGATTATACTATGCTATCATGCATGGTACCATATGCTATTATGCGGAGTGCTACAGTCTCATCAGAATTATTACTAGCCGTCAAGGCTAACATATTATCATCAAGTTTTTATTATTGCTTTCTCAAGGGCTTTGCCTTTTTGATTTAACAGGAACCTATAACTCGGCCATATGAATTTGAGTTGGCATGACCAAATTTTTAATGATTGGGATGATCATCTCCTGATATCGGCTGTTGAAGCCACCATTATTTATTTATCTTCAGCCACATCAAGTGAAATTTTTAAGGACGATTCCTTAATTTATATCTAGAATTTTGACAGGGATTATCTTTTTCCTAGCGGCTCAAAGAATATTTAACAATTTGGAGTTTTTACGTGGCTTTGCCCTACTCCAGATATCATTGTTATCTTGCGGCAACAATATTTGTCAATCTGTTGCAGGATCAAATTGCAACGATATGCCATCAAGCAGGATAATGAAATCATCCCTACTTAATGCCTGGGGGCTAGGACAATCAAATTTTGGTCTAATTGAATATTTTTGAGTCCCGAGCAGCATGATCAAGCATACAACTCGGCCCTCGGGGGCTACACATCCACCCACCGGCATTTGGTGGTTTCTACTAAATTAATATACCATGTTTATATGCAGATTTTATTTTTTACAGCACATAAGAATATATATAGTCATTTGCGAGTCAAATCAGCGACTCGGAAATCTTTAAATACAGGCTGTGGCTATATACCCTTGAGCCGCCATGATTCAACATGCGCTCAGATGGCTTGTCATGATAACTTGAAAAATTATACTACTCTAATGATTGACCAGCTTATTTATGCTTATGATCTTTTCTGCTTCGATGTCTATGACTCAACACCTTATACACATTTGTCTGACATATCTTGATACTCATAAGTTATTATTCTTATGATTTCAGCTCAGTCTTACATTCAACAGGAAAAGGTGATTTTCACCAAAGGCTTCGCCGACACCTTATATAATTTTCGCGGAGAACTTATCGCGATTCTGCAGCTTCAATGCGACTAAACAGAAGTGTTCAAATAGCAAGTGAGGAGGACTTGTGCATGGCCTCGAATGCCTGTGATAGTACATCGACAAACATATGCGAGTCAGCGCTTCTACATCAGCAGCTCAATAAGCTGCTACGCTCGCGACTCAACATCGACAAGTCACCAAGCTCTACATACTCAAGTCGGCAAAATCATCAACATCAAGTCAAGATCTTCCGCCTGACTCTACGAATCACCCGGAAGCTTGGGGGCTAATGTTGGGGAATACCTAATTGAGTATGAGCCGACGTATGAACTTATCAAGACATAAGCTAGCGCAGACTTAACTGGTGCGGCTTAACTGGCGCAGACTTAACTGGCGCAGACTTATCTGGCGCAGGCTTATCTGGCGCGGCTTATCTGGCGCAGGCTTATCTGGCGAACGACGAACTCAAGGCTCGTGATGACTTGGAGGCCAAGCCAAGACACCAATACGTATTTGACTAGAACTCATGTAAACCCTAGCCTGGCCATCTATATAAACCAGGCAGGGACTCCCCTTGAGGGACGAGAAAAATTAGATCTCAAGAGAGACAATGTAAACAAAACAAGAGGAGCCGCTGCATCATCTCGGCGACTCCATAGCATACAGAATAAGACCTAGCCACAAACAGCACGTAGGGCTATTACCGGATGATGTTTCTCGGGGCCTAAAGCTGTATAAATCGCTCTCATGTGTGCAATCTCACTCCCGGAAGATTCTACGCCGCCTAAATCCCACACATACGAAGTCATTACGCGATGACATCTGCCGTGACAAACCCACGACAACGGGAGAAAAGGTGGACTGTTGCTGCTGTGGAAAAAGGAGGTACAAGTTGAACAACTTGAGCTGCATCCGATGTTTATTGATGTTAGAATTAAGATAGATAATAGTTACTGGAGGTTTACTGGTATGTATGGTGAATTCCGATGGGAAAACAAGTATAAAACCTGGGATCGAATGCGTCGGCTACACCATAATCCTAATCTCCCCTGGTTATTGTTGGGTGATCTTAATGAGATACAATTCCTTCATGTGAAAGAAGGGGGGAACCCGAGACCCCAAAGGTATATGCAAGAGTTTCAACAAGCTATAGATGACTGTAATCTCAGAGATATGGGGTATATCGGGGACATTTTTACGTGGAGAAGAGGGAGAATCCGTGAAAGATTGGATAGAGGTCTGATTAATGAAGAGTGGGCACAACTTTTCCCGAGTGTTGCCCTTGAGCACTTGCAATTTGCAAGATCTGACCACCGTCCATTATTAGTTAACACAGATTATTATTCCAGTCTTAATGTGGGAGGCAATGGTGCACAGCCGATGCGGTTTGAAGCTCGTTGGCTTCGGGAGAATAACTTCTCTAATATTGTAGAGGAAACTTGGGATCGGGTGTGTGAGCAACAGGGAGATGCTAATGTCCATGAAAAACTCTCACGCATGCATCGAGAGTTCCATGATTCGGACCAACGGGTGTTGAAAAAACCGAAGAAAAGGCTCCGCAAAGCACAACGAGATTTAGAGGAGGCAATGACGGAAACTATGACAGATGATAATGATGTGAAACGGAAGGAATTAACTGAGCTGATAGAATATCTTCTGGAACTAGAAGAAATTCAATGGATGCAAAGATCTCGGGCAAACTGGCTGAAAAATGGAGATAGGAACACATCTTTTTTCCACGCATATGCATCGGCGAGAAGAAAGAAAAACTTTATGAAAAGTCTGAAGGATGGAAATGGAAATATCCTAGAAGGTACATCTGCTCTTAATTCGCATGTACAAAATTATTTTGCTAATCTTTTTTGTCAGAAGTTGATCATACAGATCCAACAGTGCTGAAAAAGTGGAGGAGAAAGTGACAAATGTTATGAATGATATGCTCTTAGCACCATATGATTCTGATGATGTGCGGAAAGCTGTTTTCAGTATTGGGGATTTAAAAGCTCCCGGTCCAGATGGACTACATGCAATCTTCTTTAAGAAGTACTGGGATATCCTTGGTCCTGATATTACCCAAGAAGTTCTGTTCGCCATTAATTCTCACAAAATACCGGAGGAATGGAATGATCCAACCATTGTTATGATCCCAAAAGTGGAATCCCCGGAAGTGGTTACTCAATTTAGGCCAATAAGCCTATGTAATGTTCTTTACAAAATTATTTCTAAAATGTTGGTTGATAGATTGAAGAGGATTTTACCGGATATCATTTCCCCCACTCAAAGTGCTTTTGTTCCAGGGAGACTAATAACAGATAATATTATTATTGCATATGAGTGTGTGCATAAGATCAAGAATAAAAGGGCTGGTCAATATGGCTTGTGTGCAGTAAAATTGGACATGCATAAAGCATATGATAGAGTGGAATGGGTGTTCTTACGAAATATGATGGTGAAGCTCGGTTTCCATTCACAATGGATTGATATGATAATGTCTTGTGTGAGGTCTGTCAAATACAAGGTCAGATTTAATTCGCAGGAAACAGAAGAGTTTATTCCTACGAGAGGTATTAGACAAGGAGATCCTCTTTCTCCTTACCTATTCTTAATTTGTGCTGAAGGTCTATCTAGCATGTTGCAGTTTGAAGAAGAAGTTGGTGGCATTGAAGGAATTAGAGTGTGTAGAAATGCACCATCGGTATCACACCTTTTATTCGTCGATGATTCTCTGATTCTTATGAGGGCAGATGTTCTAAATGCAGCTTCCATACAGCAAGTGTTAGATTCTTATTGCGCAAATTCTGGATATATGGTGATCTTGGCTAAATCTAGCATTTTCTTCCCTAATACCAATGTCGATACAAGGTAGGATATTTGTCAGGAGTTACATATTGATACTGAAGCGCTATCGGATAAATACTTGGGCTTACCAGCTATGGCAGGCACAGACCAAAGTGATTGTTTTAAACATTTTGTAGAGAGAATTAAACAGCGGTTACTAGGGTGGATGGAGAAGCAACTATCCCTTGGCGGTAAAGAGATTCTTTTAAAGGCTGTGGCTCAAGCTATCCCGGTTTTTGCTATGTATGTGTTTAATCTGCCCAAGGGAGTTTGTAAGGAGATAACTGATGTGATTGCGCAATTCTGGTGGGGTGATGATGAGGATGATAAAAAGATGCACGGGTACACGTTGTGGAAACTTTGTTACCCCAAATGTGAAGGGGGTATGGGATTTAGGGATCTTCATTCTTTCAATTTGGCTATGCTATCTAAGCAAATTTGGAGGTTGGTTATAAACCCTGAATCTCTATGTGCAAGGATTCTAAAGGCTAAATATTTCCCAAATGGAAGCATTTTGCAGGCCGGCCCTAAAAGTGGTTCTTCCTTCACTTGGCAAAGCTTAGTTGCCGCAATCCCTACATTCAAAAGGAGCTATATTTGGAGAATAGGCACGGGTGAAGATGTTAATATCTGGAACGATCCATGGATACCCCTAAGTCCTGATAGGAAAATTATCTCTTCACGTGGACAATCAATCCTAACAAGAGTTAGCGAACTGATCAACCCAATGACAGGTACATGGGATGAACAAATACTGAAGGACAATTTTAATGATGTTGATGCTGGTCGTATTTTGAGGATTCCCTTAAGCCCCCATTCTTTTGATGATTTCATTGCCTGTCACTTAAATCCTAGGTTTTTTTTTGGTTCGGACAACTTATCATGCAGAGTGGATACACTCCTTCCGAGGCCATGCAACTAGTGTTCTGAACCCGAGCTCCTCTACTTCAACGCCGGTCTGGTCCTTGCTTTGGAAACTACAAGTTCCACGTAAAATTCAGATATTTGGATGGAGAGCGCTTCACGGAATCATTCCTTTGAAGTGTATACCGGCGAATAGGCATATAGGCTTGTCCGGGGAATGCCCCATCTGTCATCAAGGTGCTGAAGACGTGAAACATCTGTTGTTTGAGTGCCAGCCAGCGACCTCCTTGTGGTCAAAGCTGGGGATGTTGGATCGGATCAAGGCTACGTCTCTTTGTGACCGATCAGGCTCGGTAGTGCTAGAAGAATTGCTAAAAACCGATGATAATTCTCTGTTGGTTTCCCCAGACGCGGGATTCAAAGAAGTCCTCTTGACTGGATGTTGGTATCTGTGGTGGTTACGAAGACAAGTGACTCACAATGGATCACTCCCTCCTGTATGGAGATGGCCATTGGGTGTGCTAGCTATTGCATGTAATTTTAAGAAGTCTGTCACACGTACTGCTACGACAGATTATGAGAAGTGGATGCTACCTGGACCGGGTTTTACCAAACTGAATGTTGATGCTGCATTTGATGTGACTACTGGATCTGGTGCCACGGCTGCTGTTCTAAGGGATGGCCGTGGTAATTTTATTTCAGCCCAATGTCTATTTCAATGAGAGACGGGTTACAACTTGCAAACTCTCTCGGTATTCATAACATATAGGCGGAATCTGATTCTTCCCAGGTTATTGAATTTTGTACTGGCCAATCTCAATGGTGGGATGCTGCAGCGGCAATTTTTGCGGAGTGCGTGGACCTAGCAACTTCAATTGGGAGAGTCAAGTTTAAGCATGTTTCTAGAACGACAAATTATGTACCTCATGAGATTGCTAGGTTTAGCTTCTGTAATAAGAGTTCTCATAGTTGGATTAACGAACCCCCGGGTTGGTTGATCAACATTTTGGTAAACAATGTAATGATGTAATCTGTGGATGTGTGGAGGCGGCAAGTTTCTGACGCACTATTTTCCCTGCCAGGGTACCCGAGGGGACTGGTAGGGTTTTAATGAGGTGGCTTCCTGACCTAATATAGTGGTTTAAAATTCAAAAAAAAAATTTGTTGCAAAAAAAACTTGTTTCACAAGGTTCAAACGTCCAACGAGTACTATATATTTTCAGAAGTTCCAAGTTGCAAAGACGCACTTGTTTTGATCAAGTTGGGAGAGAGTGGATGACTTGGTAATGCAGTTTTCTATTGTTTTCAACAAAAGTTATTATTAGAATAAAACCAAGTTGTGAAGGCAAGTTGAGCAACTATGCCAGTTTTCTATGTTCCAACTTGGATTTTAAATCTGAAGACTCCTTGAATCTGAGATGAATCATGTGGCTACATTTTTTCGGTTTTGCTAGCTCCCAGGCGCCTGAGATTTAAGATAAATCTCAGTCACGTCATGTGCCGTTCGATCATCGCGTCGTGATGCGCGCTGAGTTTTTTGTGTAAGCAGGCTTACACAAAATTGAGATTTAAGCTTAGGCTGGGTACGAGTGCCTTGATCATCGTTTGTGGGCTTGTTTTGTACGTGGGTTGGTGTTGTTTTTGTGTAAGCAGGCTTTGTTTTTTGGCGGGCCTTTTTTCGACTGGGCTATTTTGAGTACTCGGATTTTTTCGTTCACGAATTGTTTTTTATTAACAGGCTTTTTTCGTGGGCCTTTTTTTGTCTGAACCACGCGTGTGTGCGTGTTTTTTCTACTGTTTGTTACTGTTCATTTTTATTTTTCCTACTGTTTGTTGCACACGAGAGCACCAATTGCATTGTTACATCTAGAAATTTTATTTGTTCGAGTTTTCATTTTACCAGTTGCATGCTAGTTGCAACTGGGATTTTTTATTTGTTTGAGTTTTTATTCACCAGTTTCATGCTAGTTGCAACTGGACTTTTTTTTTGTTTTTGCACCGGTTGCATCGAAGCTACAACTGGTTTCTGGGAATTTTATTTTGATCAATTTTATTTTACCAGATGCAACTGGGATTTTTTATTTGTTCGAGTTTTTATTCACCAGTTACATGCTTGTTGCAATTGGACTCTTTATTCTTGTTTTTGCACCGGTTACATCCTAGCCACAACTGATTTCTGGGAATTTTATTTTGTTTGAATTTTATTTTACCAGTTGCATGCTAGTTGCAACTGACCTTTTTTTCTCCAGTTGCATGCCAATTGCAACTGAGCTTTTATTGTTTGAGTTTTTATTCACCAGTTGCATGCTAGTTTTATTTTTACCAGTTGCATGGTAGTTGCAACTGGGATTTTTATTGTTTGAGTTTTTTCACCAGATGCATCCAACCAGCAACTGGTCATATTTTTTTCATTTTTTTTCACCAGTTGCATGCTAGTTGGAACTGAGAATTTTATTTGATCGAGTTTCTATTTTACTAGTTGCATGCTACCTGCAACTGGTCATTTTTTGTTCGTTTTAATTTTTCACCATCTGTTAAGCACCAGTTGCGTGCTAGTTGCAACTGAAATTTTTATTTGTTTTGCACCAGTTGCATCCTACCTGCAACTGATCATTTTTGTTCGTTTTCATTTTTCCCCTTTCTGTTGCACACAAGAGCACGAGTTGCATCCAACCTGCAACTGGTTATTTTTTTATTCACCAATTGCATGCTAGTTGCAATTGGGTTTTTTTCCAGTTGCAAGTGGATTGTAACTGAGTTTTTTCTAGTTGAAAGTGAGTTGCAGATGGGTAATTTTTCTTTTTTGACATGGGGTAAATATTTTCTATTGAATATTCTATTTTGAGTTTTTATGTAGTACCAAATTTTATTGTATTGTGTCGGCGATCTAAACAGGAAGTACATGACGAGCACCGGATACGAAGATACCACTGAGAAGTGAGAGTGATAGAAATTAACCCTGTGTGTTGTAAGCAAAAGAGCGAAAAAAAAGGTGTCTCGTATCCTACAGGCCTAGCAATAGCATCACGGTACATGAAAAAAGGCCCATGAAAGAGAAAGCCCAACAGATAACAACTAGAACAGGCCACGTTCACGTTAAGAAGGAACAACAGGTACCTATGGGCAGGTTAATAAATGGATCGATCGGGATTAAAATAATTTACTGGAAATTAACAAGGCTGACGTCATCTGACTGAGATTTAATTTAATTAAATGTCAGTCGACTGAGCCCTAGGCACGCCCATTTTTTACCCCACTCTGAAAGTAAATAGTACATCACAGTGCTTTGTCCAGTCTTTGTCCAGTCTTGCATCAGATCATGTGCCAATTCTGATATCTATTGGTTCTGATGTGCCCAAATCCCAACTGTTCCATTTTGAGGAGTATTGGTTGGAATTTGATGGGCTACATGAAATTGTCAGTACCTCGTGGCAGCAAGCTGCTTACTTCTCTAACACAACAAAGGATATTACTGCCAGATTTAAATCCTTGAGAAATGGCATCAAGAAATGGAGTAGAAACCTTTCACAGTTGAACCGTACTATCTCTTCTTGCTATTATGTGCTGGCTTTAATAGATGGGCTTGAGGAACAGAGATTGTTGTCTCGGCAGGACAAAAACTTCAGGAAACTCCTGAGATTGCACATATCTAAGCTGCTAGAGGCTAAAAGGATTTTTTGGAGAAATAGAGCTAAAATAAAATGGGCCAAGCTTGGTGGGGAAAACACTAAATTCTTCCATGCGGTTGCTTCACAAAACTTCAGATGTAATTATATGTCTAGCATTACTACCGAAGATGATGTGATTCTACTGGATCATGAGATGAAAGCAGCCCATATTTGGTCCTCATTCAAGAACATGATTGGAATTTCAGAAAACAGCAGCACTCTGCATTTGATTTCACAGTTCATTCAGCCTGCTGCAAATATTGACTTTTCTTAGCTTGAAGCACCTTTCACATTTGAGGAAATGGATAGTATTGTGAAAAATGTGCCCACAGATAAATCTTCTGGCCCAGATGGATTTAACGGTGCTTTCTTAAAGAAATTCTAGAATATTGTTAAAGGTCAATTTTATAAGTTGTGCCAAGATTTCCATGCCGGTAATTTTGATATTGAAAGTATCAACACGGCGTACATTACGCTTATACCAAAGGTTAAGTCACCCATCTATGTGAACGACTTCAGACCTATATCTCTTGTGAGTCTGCCTTTGAAATTCCTGACAAAATTGCTGGCTAATAGGCTACAGAATGTGATTATCCCTCTAGTTCATAAAAATCAATATGGTTTTATCAGATCTTGAACTATCCAAGACTGTTTGGGCTGGGCATATGAATATCTGCATATGTGCCATAAGTCCAAGAAACAAATTGTCATCTTCAAGATTGACTTTGAGAAAGCATTTGATAAAGTGGAATATAATGCCATCCTAGAAACTATGAAATGCCTGGGATTTGGAGATTTATGGATTAAATGCATATTATTCACTACATCTGCTTCTGTTGTGCTTAATGGAGTACCAGGAAAGAAAATTCACTGTAAAAGGGAGTCAGGCAAGGTGATCATTTGTCTCCTCGGTTGTTTGTACTGACATCTGAATTGCTACAATACATGGTGAATCGGGCATGGCAAGACAGCATTCTTTAGCTGTCACTTGATAGTTCATTTGGTTTGGATTTCCCAATCATTCAATATGCTGATGACACACTTATTATTATGCCTGCATGCCCAGTACAGTTACTAGCTCTCAAAAACATTCTCTCTGTTTTCACCTCCATTACTGGGTTAAAAGTGAATTACAGAAAATCCTCTTTGGTTCCAATAAATGTTGCTCCTGAGAGATGTGCAGAGTTGGCTGAGATTTTTCATTGCAAACCTGAAGCTCTGCCCTTCACCTACTTGGGTCTTCCCATGGGTACCACTAAACCAAGGATGGAACATTTCATTGCCATCACTGAGAGAATTGACAGAAGACTATGTGGTATATCTACAATGCTATCTTACGATGGAGACTCACGGTTATAAAATCAATTATCATTTCCATTCCTTTGTTTGCAATGTGCACTATCAAAATGCCTTTACGCTTCTTGGACCATGCTGAAGGTTCTGCAAGAAGGTTTCTCTTGGGGGGGGGGAGGATATACATAAAAGAGGGAATTGTCTTGTGAAATGGGAACATGTTTGTAAACCGAAGAAGGCTGGAGGTCTTGGGGTCATGAATCTCATAACTCAAAACACTGCTCTGCTTATGAAACATCTTTACAAATTCATGAATAGGTTGGACATACCCTGGGTTAAATTAATCTGGGAAGCTCATTACCAAAATAATAAACTTCCACAGGCACGCTCTCCATGTGGATCATTTTTGTGGAAAGACATTCTGTCCTTATGGGACTCTTTCATGGACTTGACGATATGCAAACCATTAGATGGCAGAACCATCAGATTTTGGAAGGATAAATGGACAGAAATTACTCCAGAACGGGCATACCCACATCTGTTCTCTTTTGCTTAGCAGCAAGATATTTCTCTGAAGCAGATGCTGAATATTTATGAAGCAAATTATCTGGACCATTTCCAGCTCCCACTTTCGATGATAGCTTTCCAACAGAGTGAAGCTCTCTCAGAGATACTCGTTAACTATGATCAGGTTAATGAAACTGACACATGGGTGCTAGCAAATGAAACTAAGTTATCAGTCAAAAAGGTTTATGATTCACTGACACCTATTACTCCAGCACCCGAGCCGTTTCAATGGATCTGGAAATCTTGTGTTCAACTCAAACACAAATTTTTCTTCTGGCTACTTCTGCAAGATAGGTTGAATACATGAGATTTGCTGACCAGGAAGACCTTCTATATTGAGGACAAATCATGTGTTTTATGCACGGATACACCAAATGAAGACATGCAACATTTATTCTTCGGATGTGATTTTAGTCGGAATTTTTGGTGGAAATTAAATCAGGAATGGAATTATGACCTGGACCTGTATGAGATGTTACTTGATGGTAAAAGAAGGTCTGAGATGATATGCTTCAAGGAATACCTGATACTGGGTTGTTGGAGTCTTTGGAACCACAGGAACAAGATCATTTTTGATGGTGCTCAACTGAATATTGATGTTTGTATAAGTTTTTTTAGAGAGAACTTTTCTCTTGTTATGCATAGAGCAAAGCCCTCTCTTAAAGAGGGAATGCAGCAATGGTTGGATGCCATGTAAGTTTTTGACGAGAAAACTCGACACCACATGTAAATATCCCACCCCTTATATATAAAAAATAATGCAGTAGGGGCTTTCCCTACTGTTTTCTCGTAAAAAAAATCACAGTGCTTTACCAATTCAGTAGTAATAGATACTACATCTGTTAGAGCATTTCCATCGGCGCGCCCAATAGAGCTCCCAATAGGTTTATTGGGCGTGGCGGCACGAAATCGCCCCCCCCCCCCCCCCCCCCATCGGCGTCGAATAGCCCAAAATTTCCCGGCACGTCCCAATATAGCGTCTGGAAACCCCGTTTCACGCCCTGATTGTAGGGAGGCAAGGGGGCATGCCGGTAACCGCGGCAACACCCTCCATGTAGGATCCTGACGTGTGGGACCGGCACGTCAGCGACACACAACGACGGTCAGCCTAATTATTGATAGCCGGTGAACGTGAGTAAATGCCGCAGCGGTTCGACTGGCGCTGACCACGTTGCGCTTCGTCTCGCTGACGCCGGAGTAATGGCGCCTTGGGATCCATCGCCGGCTTCCCGCGCTTCGCCGTTTTTATAAGCCACGGCGCTCTCCGGCTCCAGCCTCATCCTTTTGCTCGCCGCTCTTCCCACCTCTTCCATTCCCCCCACCGGCATGCAATGGCGGTGAACAACGACATCAAGCACAAGAACTTGCTGTCCACCACCGAGGCGATGGTCCTCGCACGAGCCAGGCTGCTCGTCTCTCCGGCGATGCACCTGCCCATGGGCAGGGAACGTCAGCACCGGTGGGCTTTCCGTTCCACCTCATCCGGAGGACCTGAAGGGGTTGCGCGAGGTCATCCGCGACCGGCAGATGAGACTCACGCCAGAGCAGCTCCTTGACCCCGCTACGCCGAGGATAGTCCCTACTGGCCAGCGGTCCTAGAGACGGAAAGGCAGCAACATTGTCACCCGAGAGGGGCGCAGGCCTCACATCGGCGAGCGACGGCGGCACCTCCCATGAAGGTCAAGGAGGAGGCCACCTCGCCGCCAAGAGGCGGGCTCTTCCTCCGCCTGAAGAAGGAGAAGAAAGCGGTGCCCGCTCTGTCGCCATGGACGAGGAGGCCGAGGGGTTGCACCAGCTACAACTCGCCGAGGCCATGCGGCAGTCTTTCGAGCCCGTCCCGCCGACCACCGACGAGTTCACGGAGGAGTGGTCCTCAAAGGACCGCGGCATCATCACGGTGCGCGACGACGGCGATGACGGCGGCGCCCGACCATACGGATGTGGCGGCAATGACGACGACGAAGGAGACACCGAGGTCAAGGAGGAGCCCGAGTACGAAGTGGAAGCTGCGGTCAAGGCGCTCAACTAGGAGTCCTTCTACCGTGGCGATTATGTTTTGTTTAGTTAAATTTCTCAAAAAAATTGAAAAATCTATCAAGTTTGAATGAAATTTACTGAGTTTGCTTAAAATATTGTTGTATCATTTTTTTCAAAATTAGTCTACTGGGAGCATCGTGGTGTGGGGGGGGGGGGGGGGGGGGGGGGGGGGGGGGGAGGCGCTCCCAATAGCTCGGCAACGTGTGACGGCGCTCCCAATAGCACTTGTCTGACACCATTGTCAGGCGCTCTAATGGGAGCGCCGGTGGAGATGCTCTTAGCGCTGAATTCAACTATCAGCACTTGGAATATCCAAATTGAGCTCGCGCTCCATGGAGCCCAATTTTTTGGAAAATTCAAAATATCCCTTTTAATGTTTCAGAAAAATATGAGCACAAATGCTGGATGGGGACAATATCGAACTCTGGCAGTGTGCAAAATATCAATACGAAATTATTTATATTTTAGGATATAAAAATGAGAAATCTAACAAAATTCCAAATTTTCAAAATGTGCATTGTCCACCGCACCCAGATCCACCATTTTGCCATTTTTTTTCTTATCCTATAATAAAATTTATTTCGTATTGGTTAGTTCTACACTAGAACAGTTCATCATTATCTACATATAGGAATTTTTCTGGATTTTTGGAAACTTACAAATGCACTCTATGGGCAATGACCTACTCCCAAAGTTTTACATATTGGAAAACTTTCTGGATTCCGGTGTTAGTACATCTTTAACTCAATGACAGGAATTCAGTTTCAGGAAATTTATATAGTGTCTAATCAACAAGAAAAATGCAATTGTTGATCTGTAGGATAGTTCTCAACTTAGATGTGATTTTGTTTCTGAAATAGAAGACCATCTCATTTACAATATAAGACCAATGATGTTAAACCTTCCATCCAACATGGTGGGTAAGAGTGTGCTACGAAGGCTCGGATGCTTCTGTCGAAGCAAGCGTGCGGATGCGCCTTCGACACGGTGTAGGGCCGTAGAGGGGATACACCAAAAGGAAGTTTGACACGGGTTTTTCATATTTTTATGCTTTTTCTCGATTTATGATTAATTTCTGAAAACATGCCCAAAATTGTCGTGTGACCATTCATAGCTAGGTGTTGAATATTTTTGTGGATGGTTCTAATCAAAATTACATGTTGGTACCATTCAACTTAATTAAACTCGATTTCATTACCATTTCAACTTAACTAACCTCGATTTCATTAGATTTCGGTACCATTCTCGAGCTTGGGTTTTTCTTGATAATTTAGATATAATTAGATGATTAAATCATGATCAACATTTATTTGATGATTAGGACGTGGTTCCTTTGTTCAAATCCCAAAATTGTTCACATTTTATGTACGAATTTTGAAAAATAATCAGATTTTGAAAAGTGTTCAGATTTGAAAATTTATTTAAATTTAAAAACTGTTCAAATTTCAAAAAAACAGATAGAAAAAATAGATTTTGAAAACGCAAAAATAAGTAAAAAAGAACTCACCTGTTAGTGGGTCGGGAAATGCGGCCTCTTATCTGCAGGCTTCATTCACCTGGGCCGCTAACCGCCGCCGCTGCCTCCCCCCACCCCCTCTTCCCGAATCCTCTCTTTCGTCTTCAACGAATCCGCTTCCACCCAGGTCGGTCTTCCTGCCTGACAGAGGTAAGGTTTGATCCGACATGATCGCCTGCCGTATGTATACATATGTGGATTGAAGTGGAAGGGGTTCCTACGGTTCATCTTTTTTTATCCCGTTCGATCACCAGGACGAAGTGGGGATAATCTTGTGTTTAAAAATATTCTAAAATCTTGTGTTCTGTTTTTGGTGTGAAGAAAATTTCTAATCTTGTTTTTTTTATATGATTCCGAAGGACATGATTTCCGCGTCGGCGGCTCGTATTGGCTGTACCGCATGAAGCCCCAGGAGAAACTCTTCTACCCCTCCGCGGCGGAGGCAATAACGGGACGAGCGCAAACAAAGAAGGAGACACGGAAGATCTTGCAGCCGTTTGGGAGCACCCTGGACCTCACCCCACCGGATGTCAGATTCATCCCGCGAGGCCTGCTTGACGCTGGACTGCATGCCTTTCTATGGACGACGCGGCGGCGAAGGCAAGATCATCGCGGTCGACTCTACTGGGCAAGCCGTCCTGTATGACACCGACGACGGCTCCATTGAGATGCTGCCCCGCCTCAATATCTCCCCCATTTGCGGAATCCCATCTCTCTATGCGTCAACAAGGCCAACGTCAACGGTGCCCAGGACTCCACTCGTCGCTCGGACGCCCTCTACGCCATCAACAGCAACTACTCCAGCGAATTTCGGGCTCTTGTCCATCACGACCCGTATGCGTTTAGGAGGAGAGATGAAAACAAGGCTTGGAACTGGCTTCACCTCCCGCCGCCGCCCTACCTCGACCATCCGGCCTGCGAAGACCACACCATCCAGTCATACACGCTGCTCGACGACGGCAAGACCATCTGCTTCTCCTCAGTCCGTGACAAAAGCGGCTTTGGCACCTACTGCTTCGACACTGTTAGAAGTAGCTTTGTGTGTCCAGTCGACGATCCCCTTCGAGTGAGAGGGAGTCGATAAGTTAGAGAGTGCCGACTTCGGGGTTTGTCCCAAGTCGAGAAGTGTTCGACTCTGGGGTCTGTCCCGGGTCGAAACAGTCGCCAGGTTCTTCGGGTGCAAGGGCTTTTGTCCTGTAGCCTGTGTCCTGAAGTGGTGCGTCAGCACCAGTACAGAATAGGTGGCTAGGACGTGCTAGACGTCACCTACAGTGTTTTCTAGTCTGTGACACCGTCAACAGTGACGTGTCAGATAGAGGTATGACCGGTCACATCGCAGCGATCTGACTGGATAGTTGACTTAGTCAGCCAGCCTGCACAGCCCCTATTTAAAGGGAAGAATACTAAGTAGAAAATTGAGACAAACCATTTCTTTGGCACACACTCCCCTCTCTCTTCCCCACTCTCTCTCGTTCAACTTTCGGGGCAACAGACAAGTCCAACCACCAGTGGGCCAAGGCAGGCGGCTGGGTGCTGCCCTTCCATGGCCGCGGTCTGTAAGTCCCGGAGCTCCACGGCCTCTGGTTTGGCATCGGCGACAACCAGCACGAGCTCCGACCCACCCGACCACTGGTTGTTGATTGGTAGCAGCATGGTGTACCTGGGAGCCAACAGGTTTTGCATAGCCAAAACCTTTGGCGCTTATACTGCACCCCGGAAGTATTTTGAACAGCTAACTCAGACGGCCGCTATCCTCACTGTGTGGAGATTGTGAACGGAGAAGCAAAGATAGCAAAGATGTGGATGGTCGAGCACAAGAGCAGAACTTACATCTTTGAACGATGTGGCATTGAGTCTGTGCTCTAACCGTCCATCATTTGTTTAGTTTCAACACTGAAGTTGTTTACAGCGGCTTCAGCTTCGGAGCAGCTTTGTCCCCAATATATCTGTATCACTCCCTATGTTATCCTGATAGTCAGGTTAAAGTCCCACCTCCATCAATGTAATATGAAACTTTGTTCTTCGAGTATTTATCATGAGTGTCTTTTCCGTCTTCATAAATGTGAGATATAGAGCCTTCCCTTATTGATGGGCGCTTGTGGTGATCTTATATGATACTAGCATGATTTTCTGATCTTCACTATATTTGTTTTCCATACGACTTAGGAGAGAAGCCGGGTTCCACTATCTTCCATAACTGAACATAGAATCTTTTGTCCAAACTAAAAAAAACTGAAGCAAATATACACCTACCAATTGCACTTTTTTTTTTGAGGAATTATATGTCAACCTCACCAAGGTGAAGATTCTACTATGTTTTCAGCTCGATTTCTCCGCGATGCCCCAAAGCCAAATGTTGTTTCATCTGTGGGAAGCCTGGTCATCACATGGACTCCTGCGCAGAATGGTACAAACCTATGCCGATGGCTGAATATTGGGGGAGTGCCAATGTAGGTCTGGGTTTTTTCCATGTTGATGTGGAGGGTCCTGAAGGAATTAAGTGGTTGAACATTGATAATGTTGGCATAGTCAACATTGAAGGAGGACAGCTCTCGGAGCAGGAACTTGAACAGAGCTTTACTGAGAAGTGGAAGACAAACTGGTTCTGGTAAATTAGACAGCTTGATCCAAAACGATTTCTGGTCAAGTTTCCTCCCAACAAAAACATCAAGGATCTGGTAGAGTACCCATCCATTAACCTGAAGAAGAAGGGTGTGTCCATCTCTTTCTCTGACTGGGGTGGAGAATTACCAGCATATGGTGAAATGCAGGAGGTGTGGATTTCTGTGGAAGGCCTACCTCCAAAATGGTGGACTTGGAAAGTGATTGCCAGAGTGGCCTCCTCTCTCGGGTCATGGTGAATGTTGATTGGCATGAGGTTTTTAGGAGTTTCTACAAGACTCTGAGAATCAAGGTGTCAGTTAGGGACATCACAAGATACCAAGAGACCGGCTGTTCGAGGTGGAGCAAAGCTTTTACTTACTAAGTTTAAAGTTGAGCTTGATACTGAGATTGAAGCACCCATTGATGATGATGATGATGATGATGATGATGATGAAAAAATAACCATGATAGTCCATAGGACCTTGAGGATGACTTAGGTGAAGGCTTTGAAGATCCAGCGCCGAAAAAAAAGGGAGCTGATGGTGCCATGGACACTGATGGTGCTTTGCAAACTTCGTCTACTGGAGGTAGTAAGGGAGGAGCAAAAACTATGTGGCCGGAAGCTGTTCTAGGATTGAAAAAGTCTTGAAGCTAGTGTCATGAACAAGGTTTTTGAAAGGGCTTCAACTGAGACAAGATCGTGCTGTCAGGGATGCTGCTCCTGAAAGCAACATTTGTGTTCAACTGCTTTCACAGTTCGAGGAATCTGAGGATGAGGAGCCTGAAAAAGAGAAGAATGAAACTACAGATACTATACTGCCTCCAACTGTTCAAAAGATTCTGAGAATGCGTCAAGTCTGGTAGTGTGTGCTAATGAGAACAAGAAACAGAAGTGGGGGCCCATTATGGCGCTGAGAATGAGTACACATATCAAGAGAGATGGTAGAACTACGGTTCAGAAAGCGCAAGATCTGCTGAAACAGAAAAATCTGGAAGTTCCTACAGGTAAAACTAAAAGCTTATGTAATTCCTTTGCTGTTCTTGATGATATTTGCCTTATGCAAAATGCGAGGATGGCTGGAATTATTTTAGGAGCGAACGATTCAAAATAGCTGAAAATATTAACACCATGCAGGAGTCTGAAACTGAAAGGCTACATAACTTTCGGGACAGTCACCCTGATATGTTTCTGCCTCAAAACATTGATGTTGTGGTGAGGAATATCCCGGAACAAAACACCAACTATGGTGATGATCTTGTTCCAACTTCATCGCACATTAGTGCCAAGATGAAGTAGTAGATGATTTTCCTGATTCACCTTGGTTGGAGGTGTCTAACAGGAAAAAGGATAGGAGGTATGCTAAAATAAAACCTTAGATGATAGGTTTCATTTGGAACAATCGAGGTCTCAATAGACCTGATAAGCTTTTTCGGACTGGGAACTCATTAGAGATCATCGCCCAGATTTTATTAGTTTCTCTGAAACAAAAAAAGAGGATTTTAATGCTCCCAACTTCAAACCTTGGATAGCCAAAGTATTTATACTTGGAACTGGCTTCCTGCAGTTGGCACGGCTGGAGGTATTCTAGCTGTGTTAACAGTGATATGTTTGAAGTGTTGGATGTGAACGTCTTTAAGTATGCAGTGTCTTGTTACTTAAAAACAAAAAGGATGCTACTACTTGGATGTTTACCTCGGTTTATGGAACGGCTTATGATGAACATAAGTTAGAATTCATAAACGAGCTTCATAATATTCTTTCTAGCTAGACAGGACCCACGTTGATATGTGGGGACTTTAACCTAGTTAGAAGTAGTAGTGAGAAAAGTTCTGGTGTAGTTAATCAACACTGGGTCAACCTTTTCAATGACTGGGTCTGATAGATTTAAAATGCTGGGAGAATGTATACTGGAGTAATAATCAAGAGAATGCTGTGATGGCAACTCTTGATAGAGTTTTTTGTTCGACGTGCTGGGATAGTTTATATCCTGCAAGTCAAGTAAAAGCTCTGCCAAGGCTAGGCAGTGACCATACTCCACTTATCTTGGATACTGGAGCATTGGTTATTCCTAGAGTCAAGCAATATAGGTTTGAAAAATGGTGGCTCAAATTGAGGGGTTTAAAGAAGTTGTCGAAAAAGCTTGGAGGATTCCTTGTCGTAGCATGGATCCTCTTGATATTTGGCAGTTTAAAGTTAGAAACCTCAGGAGATATACGAAAGGGTGGTGTGCTAATGTCGAATCTGCTCAATTTAAAAAGAAACAACAACTTATTGCTGAATTTGATCAGTTAGACATTATTTCTGAAACTCAGGTTTTATCTCCGAATTCTAAAGCTCGGATGAAATCTATTTCTGATGAGCTGACAGGTATCTGGAAGAATGAAGAAATAAAAGCTAGACAGAGGTCTAGGGAAAGGCAGATTCTAGAAGGTGATCGCAACACGGCGTACTTCCATGCTCAAGCTAATCGGAGAAGGAGGAAGAAAAACATCGCTATGCTGCATGGACCTTCTGGTCCAGTGGAAGATACTGAAGGTATGCTCAAGATTGCTACTGATTTTTATCGTGACTTATTTGGTTCGAACAAAAAATCAATGTAGATCTTGCGGATGACTTTTGGGATGTTGGTGACAAAGTGACTAATGAACAGAACGAGCTCCTCGATGATGACTGACTTTACAGGAAGGAGGCTGTCTTTGGTTCTTATGCCGAAGGCGCTCCAGGCCCTGATGGCTTGCCTTTCTTGTTTTACCAGCAATTTTGGGACTTAGTTAAAGATGACATGTTCAATCTTTTTGTTGCTTGGAATAAAAGGTCATTAGACCTCTTTAGACTGAATTTTTGTCTACTGACTCTTATTCCAAAAGAGCCGATGCTGTACATATACAGAAATTCAGGCCGATCGCCTTGATCAACTGCAGCTTTAAGATCTTTTCTAAATGTGCAACTAATAGACTCGTCAGATTTGTGAAGACTTAATCTCTCCAAATCAGACAACTTTTATTAGAGGCAGGTTTATTTTGGAAAGTGTTGTTGCTGCACATGAAATTATTCATGATGTAGCCCATAGTGACCAATCTGGTTTTATTTTTAAACTGGATTATGAAAAAGCTTACGATAGGGTCGACAGATCATTCTTATTAAAGATGCTGTCTTCTAGAGGTTTTAGTGATAAGTTTATTCTTCTTGTTAACTCTCTGCTTGAGAATGGCTCTTTTGGAGTTAGACTCAATGATGTTAACAGTGATTTTTACATAGCAGGTAGAGGTGTTAGGCAGGGTGATCCTATTTCTCCCCTCCTTTTCAATCTCACGGCTGATGTGTTCACGAAAATGCTTATTAGAGCGGCCAATAACAATCTGATTACAGGACTGGTTTTAATAGGTCTGGTGTCATCAGCATGCAGTATGCTGACGATACTCTTCTTTTCCTTCAAAAAGAGAGATGTGCTTTAAACCTTAAATGGTTACTCTCTTGTTTTGAGCAAATATCTGGCATGAGAATTAATTTTCACAAGTGTGACTTAGTCTCTATTAATGTCTCAGAGGAAGAAGCGCAGATATTTGCACAAATTCTTAGTTGTAGACTAGGTGAGTTTCCCCTGAAGTATCTGGGGGTTCCTCTGCATTATAAAAAACTAAGAAAGAGGACCTCCAACCGGTTATAGATAAACTTATCAAAAAGGCTGGAGGATGGAGGGGGCGTCTTATGTCTCATGCAGCAAAGTTAGAACTAGTAAGAAGCGTTCTTGCTAGTATCCCACTTTATCTGCTCAGTGTTATTAAGTTTCCAAAATGGGCCATAGCCCTTATTAATTCGCAGATGGCTCATTGCCTTTGGGACGATTATGAGGGGCATTTTAAGTACCACTTGGCGAATTGGGGGCTTGTTGCTAAAAAAAGAGTTTGGTGGGTTAGGAATTCCCAATTTAGTGGAAATGAATCTTTGCCTATTAGCCTCTTGGATTAAAAAATACCATCTAGATGAGAACAAGCTCTGGAAACAAATTATTGATCATAAGTATGATGTCAACAACCCGAATCTTTTTTCCTGCTCTGTCCTGGGTGCCTCTCCATTTTGGAAAGGAGTTCTATGGGCTGCTAATGCTGCCAAACTGGGATACCAGTGGCAGGTTGGTAATGGGAAGAAAATAAAGTTTTGGGAGGATCATTGGTTCGGAGGCTCTAGCCTTGCAATCCAATATTGGGAAATTTATGTGATTTCTAATGAGCAAACCACACCATAGCTGACGCTTGGGATGGAGTTCAGTTGAAACTGACCTTTAGGAGATGTTTTGATGAGCGTTTGATGCTTCAGTGGTATGAATCTTACAAATAGCTAGTTCTCTCAATCTTAATGATGAGGATGATGCTATCCTCTGGAAACTAGATTCGAAAGGGGTTTACTCTGTGAGCTCTCTTTATGCGGTGGTTAACTTTAGGGGGATTACTCCGAAATTTATTCCTGCTCTCTGGAAAATTAAAGTACCACCAGAATCCATTTTTTCCTCTGGTTAGTTTCTCATAATAAGATTCTTACTAGAGATAATCTAGCGAAAAGACAGCATGTAGATGATCTAACATGCGTGTTCTGTTCTGAAACTGAATCTTGTAACCATCTTCTCTTTGAATGTGTGGTTGCTTCTTAGGTTTGGGCAGAGGTTGGCAGGTGGACAAACCTATCTTGTTCCCCTGTTACTTATGAGAAAATTGCCAGTCTATGGCTTAGCGAATTAAAGCATGCAGCTAGGAATGTGATCCATGCAGCCGTTATGTGGGTGTTGTGGAAACATAAAAATGATATATGCTTTAATCGTATTTCGTGGACTGGTATGCAGGTTCTGTGGAGAAAACTTGCCTCTTCACTTTCCCAGTGGATGGTTTTGCTCTCAGGCGCTGCAAAGGCTCAACTGAATTCGCTGGTGGAGCATCTGAGGGAGCTTGCTCAAAGCCCTCCCCGCTGATCTGGCGAGATTCAGGCTGAGGAATCCGGTGCTGCTCTCAGGATCAAAAAGGAAAGCGTACACCATTGATGAAGACTGGGAGGCCACTACTCGAGCTGTCGAAGACCCTGGAGAAGGCGTCGCTGGTGTTGATTGAAGAGGGGAACCACTGGAAAGTGGTGCGGAAGTTGGTTTAGTCTGCAGCTTCTTTGCATGCCTTTGCTTAGCTGCTGGGGTCTTTGGTGGTGTTGTAATGCGAACATAAGTTTTAGATGGTTTTGATGCTTTGCATCTGCTAGGCATGTGTGTTTTCTGGTCTCGCGTGCTGTAATAATCTGAACACCTGTAAAGACTTGTGGTTTCGTTCGTTTGAATGGAACTGGGGGTGCCCTTTTTTCTAAAAAAATTATCCGCGATTGTTCAGTTGTTTTAATGGATTAATAGGGATTTCTTCGATCCATCGTAGTTCTCCGTATGAAACCCTTAAAAAATGCCTTTTCATTCTGACTATCTATCTAGCTATCCTGCGTTTTATTTTATTGCAGAGATTTTATTTGTATTAGGTTCTCTTTATTCTCATTCCGTTGTCGAATTTGCAATTTGCTGATCTATACATATAAGGTTTATTTTGGGCATCGAGATTTAGCTTTTTATGGTGGTTGTGTGTGTGTGGTGATTTTGGTAAAATCGGAAGCTCATGTTGTTGTGATGATGTTGCAGAGGTACATGCAGTTGCATAACGAGGTGGAGCTCTCGGCCCTCGGCATGGGTAAGCTCCCACGCCCTTCAAGATGCCTTCAAATGTTTTTGGTACTAGGCTACTAGGGATTAGTAATTAATTGTTGCAATGAAGCGCTCATGTTGGTTGACTTGATCTTAGAACCGATTATATAGACCTGCCTCGCCATGATTTACTCTACTTAGATTTTTTTACTGTAATATCCATTGATTGATTGCGATGTCATGTTTGGTATAACAACTTCCTTTCTGTAACTATGTTTGTTGGCATTCATGTGGTTGTGCCAGGCTCCCACCTCATGGTTGGCTCATATTTTTTTTAAATAAGGCAAAGGTGTGCCTTATATGTTGATATAGTAGGAGCAAATAGGTAAGACAAGGCCTAAAAGATTAAACGGATAAAAAAATCACCCTAACCCCCCCCCCCCCCCCCCCCCCCCCCCCCCCCCACAATAACAAACCCTGAGACATTATTTCCGCAAGATGCCTGCCACCTGACAGGATCCACTCTTTTCCTTCCAAAGGTTCCATGGAATAAGGGTGATGGCCGAGCAAAGGCCCTTAGGATTTGTGTCGGTGATTTGCTTATGGCATTCCAGTATTGCAAGGTAGTGTCGTGACCAGAGCCTATATCCAGAATCAAAGAAGGGCATGAGAGCCAAGTGGCTGCTGCCGTCCAGATGTGTTTGGAGTACCGACATTCTAAGATGATATGTCGGGCAGTTTCTGGCATGCATTTGCAGAGCTGACAGACGGTCTGATGGGTCCATTCATGGATTATTAGCCGATCAGAGGTCCATAGGCAGTCTTGAACAACTAGCCATGCGAAAAAAACAGCATTTTGACCGAGCCCAAATTTTCCACGCTAGCTTCTCGAAAGAACACGCGATAGAACCGATGAATTGCGCTTTTGTACGGAGAGCCCGACAAGTCCATGTAATAGAATCATCGATCGCTGGGTTGAGGTGGACGTCCTGCATGAGCCCCAAAATTGGATGAATTGTGATATGTGTTTGTCAGTAAAACTTTCCATGTTGAGGTCGGTGATCCATTTCTTGTCAGTGATAGCGTCCAATACGAATTTTTTCTTTTTCTTGGAGACCTTGAATACCAGCGGAGCTAGTGCCTGGGGCTGGGCATCAAAGAGCCAACAGGAATACCCGAAACATGATTTCTTCCCATTTCCCACGGTCACCGTTGTGAGTGCATTGAAGAGCTGGCGGTCAGTGTCGTCGTTTGGGGTTTCCGTACCCATGCATGGTCTATTTGGCGCATCCCATTCCATCCAAAGCCAACGTAGGCGAAGCACAGGGGTGAACTTTCGAGGTCCAAAATTCCCAAACACTCGAGGGGTTTAGGCCGGCACACTTTGATCCAATTGACCTTGCATTGACCCCCACTGACAGAGTTGTTGTTTGTCCATAGCATGCCTCTTATGAGCTTGTCGCGAGCGCTTAGAGTAGCTTTGTCGACCTTGATGGCGAAGAGCATGAAGATGGGTATGGCGGTGAGCACCGATTTGACCAAAGCGTCACATCCCGCGCGGGTGATGAATTTCCCCTTCCAGGGGTTGAGGCGGCTAGCCACCTTATCAATGTAGGGTTGAAGGTCAACACGAAGAAGTCGCCCCAGCGCAAGGGGAAGGCCAAGGTAATGGAGGGGGAACTAAGCCAGTGGAGCAGGGAAAATCTATAAGAATGGCCGGGAGGTCGATGTCTTCACAGCGAATGGGCGAAATGGGGCTCTTTGCCACGTTGGTCACCAGACCAGTGACATCGCCAAAGTTGCGACAGTCGAGACGAGTTTGTTCACGCTTGGGAAGTGGCGAAAGGAATATGACATCATATGCATACATGGATAGCCGCAGCCCCACATATCGTTCAGGGAGAGCATGAAGGAGCTCGGATTATGTGGCCAACTCAACGATTCGATAGAGTGGGTCAATGGCGAGGAAGAAAAATAGCGGAGATAGGGGGTTTCCCGCCCGAGGCCCCTACCGTGAATGATGTCGGGGCCAGGGATACCATTCAGCAAAACCTGCGAGGATGTCGAGGTGAAAAGCAGGGTGACCCAGGCCCGCCATCTTGGGGGAATCCCCTACACTGCATGAGCTCGAATGTAGTCCCACCGGATGGTGTCGAAAGCCTTGGCTGTCGAGCTTGATAAGCTCATAATTCCTTATGAAGTAAGGTCAGCAGTGGAGCGTGCAATTTTTTATAATTAGTGACTTCGAAAATAATAAGATTGGACAGTCATGTACATTACGTACTGTCTCACTGACTGTAACTTTCAAATCTGGTTGCCTTACATTTGAGATGCCATATTGTTATATTTAATTATTTGTATTTACATGATGTGAATTGGCATCGTATAAAATGTACAAGATTATCTGTGTTGCTTTTGGCCTTTGCGCGCTGTTAATTATCTTGTATTGTCAATCTGAATTTTAGAAATTTGTGTGCTTATCTGGTTTAATGTTGAATCCTCTTAACGAGTGGCTCGTTTGTGCATGTCCTTCATTCTACCTCAGCTCTGTCCATTGGTTCTTTGTTATGGTGCTTGTGAACTGATGATACTCTTGTTTATCCTTTCAGCCTTGCCACTGTGGTCACTGTTGCTGAAATTCTGAAAAATAACGGCCCTGCTGTTGAGAAGAGTAATTTACCTCTTGCCTTGTTTGTAATTTCATCATTGCAAGTTTCTTCCTTCTAATTATTCAATCAAAATGGCTTGCAGAGATCATGACATCTCTTGTTGATGTCAATGACGAACCAAGGGGCCGCCCAATGCACAAGGCTAAGGTTAGGTTTCTTTCGAATTCCCAGGACTGATACGATTTATCGGTGTTTTGGCACTAGGTCATTGTTTTCTGATCCTGAAACTTTTGCCATGCAGATTGAAATAGTGCTGGGCAAGACAGAGAACTTTGATGAGCTGATGGCAGCTGCTGCTGCGGAGAGGGAAGTCGCAACCGCCGAGGAGGGCCAGCAAGAGAACTTGTGTAGCTTTATTTTAGTACCTGCTCCTAGATTATCTGTTTCAATTTGTTGGCCAGCAAGAGAACTTGTGTAATCAAAGAGCTATGCCTATTCGATTCGTTTGAATAGTAGTTTGTCATCTTCATGGTATGCTTGTTGATCCACTTCATATGTCGTTTGAATTGTTCGTTTTGTGCCGCGGCTTAGGGTCATGCCGTGTTTGAGCAGTTTTATGCCTTGTGAAAGATACATTTGGCTATAAGGCTCAGAACACCAAGATCACAGCTTAAATCTGGAAAATGTCAGCCCAAAGATGGTATGACTGAATCATTTTTTTTCTGAACCTAGGCAATGTCTTTGATTGATTAAGTTGAAAAGAATTGAACAGTTTATAAGGAAACCACGCCATCCCAAGGCCACGCCCCAAAAACGAGTCGATGACCATGTTGCCCTAGCGACCAAAACCGACACTAACACCTCAACGCAACACGGCGGAGGCGATCTCAATGCAAAAATTAGCACAACCCTGAGATTTGTGCAACTGGAAATCCATCAGAATATCTGTAGTACTCGACTATACAGCATACTAGTGCCTTTTTTCTGTAGAGATTGCATGGTGTGATATTATCTGTGAAGATCGCACGGTTGCCCGGAGAAACAAAATTAACAAGGATTACTTGCTAATAAGCTCCAAAGTATGACAGAACTGGTTCGCTTAGTCAGAATATTGTTACTGAATTTCAACTAGCCAAATGAGGATTTTTGACACCCGAGCTCCAGTGAGCTGGAGCTTGGTTTTTGAACAAAATTTAAAAAAATGGTAGTTTGAAGTTTCAAAAAAATTCCAAAAACAATTCAGTGAATATGTATACGCGTCCTTATACTTGTGCAAAGTTTCTCGTTACAAATGCCTTTTATTTTAGGTTACAGAAAAGGTTGTAGCTATATAAATGAATAAGAAACTTTTATTTTAGCCCGAAATTTGTCTTTTTTGTGTAGATGAAAACACAGTGTATCTTTCAACGAAACCTGTGGCTGTACTCTATGTGTATATGTGGTTGTGTTTTTTCAGTATTTTTAGATATACAGAAATACTATTTTCTAATTTTTGAAAAAAAAAACGAGAGCACCATTGCTCATGTGCAACCAACACTTTCTGCAAAATGGACTTATATTGTTTGTTTGCTGAACCTGAAGCTGTTACCATGCCAGATTGAAAATTTGAAATAGTCCTGGGCAAGATGGAGAACTTTAATGAATTGCAGGGTGAGGAACGGAGCTAAATAAACTAATCCCTCCGTTTCAAATTAAATTTAGTACAACTTAATTAAGTGTTGCGAATTTAGTATAACACTTAATTTGAAACGGAGAGAGTATTTGAAGTGAAACGGAGAGAGTATTTGAAGCCGCTGTTGTAACTTAATTTGAAACAGTACCTGCTGCTAGGGTTGTGCTGTTTGCTATTCGCCAGCTCTGATTATTCAAAGATAGTAGTTTGTTATTATTTTCATGGTATTTCATTTATATCTCAGTGTTGTGTGCAAAGGTACACTCGGTTTAAAGGGTGGACCAGATCATGGTTCAAATACTGAAAAATCATCGCTACCCAAAGATGTCGTTTCTGAATTCTGGAAAATGAACACTCAAAGATCTTGTTTCTGAATTCTGGAAGCTTTAACACAACCCTAAGATTTATCCAATTGCAATGACACGAAATCCTGCCACCGGAGTACCTTATTTCTACTGATAGACTCTGCAGCATACTGTCAAATTCTGTGGAGAGGCCCGGGAGGCAACATTAACCAGGATTATTTTGGTCATAAAAGCAGAACAGAACGGTAGAGAAGCAAAGTATGACAAAACTGCTTCCGCTAGTCAGAATACTGTTTATGGATTTCAACTCAAAACACAACTAATGGAAGCCAAAACTTCGTCTAAGAGATATCTCAAATATCTTGGACCTAAATTTCTAACGAGTCGATCATCCAATTTTGTTTTCTTAATAGAAAGAAAGAAGACTTAATCCCCCACTCCCCGCCTCTTCTTAAGAACTCACCCTTTCTTCAAGCGCACACACTTCACTCTAGTCCTCAGCTTCAACCAGTATCTTCTTGCAGGCCTCGTAGCACATGAACGAGATCCCCGCCGCAGGCATGAGCTTGATGCAACTAGGTCCAAGCCCCTTGTAAAGACCGCCGACCCCGTCCTTCTCCATTATGCAGTAGAGAGCATGAAACACGTTCTTGTAGATCTGCCTCCCGCCCACTGCGCCGGCCTGCATTTGCTTGCGAGCTACCTCAAGGGGGAAGGTGGCGGTGCTCGAGATGGCACCTGCAGCTGAACCGATTAGGAGAGTTGCAATGTTGCTGATTTCCTCCTGCTTGAATGTCTTCCTGTACAGCTTCCTCAGGGTGTCGTACGCATAGTAATTGGTCGCTGCGTATGGCACCACTCCTATCAGACTCGGTGTCAGACCACGGTAAAGCTCTGAGGGGCCTTCCTCTTGTACAATCTTGACAATACAATGGAGAAAGTTGTTGTAGACATCTTTCTGCACAAGCAATTACAAGCGAGGTGAGGTACACGAAGAAACATCACTTACGGAGGTTCTTGACGAAAGAGTTCTACTCACCTCTATAGTCAAACGGGTCTTGATCAATTCCAAAGGATATGTGCACAATGTTGAGCTGACTCCTGCAAGTGCTCCAGCGACAAGTGATGGAGGGAAGGGGGTCCTAGGGGACTCATCAGCCTTTGGAGTCAGGAATTTTTTGGCTGTATCAAAAGCAAATAGCTGCATTTCGATGGAAAGAGATCGATCAAATTACGATATTGTTATATCCATAGAGGCCAACCACAGCCCACTTATTACACATATTTGATTTGTCTAACATACTGAAACTCATAAGAAAAAACTGTCAAAATAGAAGAAATTCATAAGCAGAATATAAAATTGGGCATGGAGTCTCACAACCAATTCTAGTGTACTCCCTCCATGCCCAAATAGGAGGCTAATAAATTTAGTAAAAAAGTCAACTGTTTCTAAATTTGACCAAATATAGAAAGAAATAAACAAATACAATATTGAATAAATGCATTTAAAAAATATATCTTATGGTGTATCTTGGGATATTAATTTGGTATTGTAAGTCATCATATTTTTGCATATATACTTGGTCAAACTTAGAAAGCATTGACTTTTTGGCTCAATTTATATGCCATCTATTTGGCGACGGACACCAAACATATTTCGTGCAATAGTAAAACCATAAGAATGATATTGATCAGAGAACTAAAGCAACTATTTTACAAGTATATTTCGAATAATACACAATAGTTGTCAAGCCAAGCTTGTACAGTAAAATCGCATTCATGTTTCGTTATCAGAGTGTCTAGTGAAGCCTATAAGACACTTGTGAATAGAGAGATGATTGCATAATATCAGATGACAAAATATAAGGAAGTAAAACTAAACATCAGGATCTAAACAGAAACTAAAAGTGTCCATAGTTTGGCTTTGCTAGAATCTCAGGACCACCAGATACTACCAGATGGCAGATCCTTGATCATATCAAGGATGAAACTCAATCACAACCAAATGTAAGAAAACATCAACACACCAGCTAGGTGAACCCAAACTCCTTTCCAGAAAGTGTGTGTACGAATTACATACATCATTATACCTACTTCATTAATAGCAGCCTGGGTGCTGCATAACATTGACTACAAAGTGGTACTGTCCCAGTATTGTTACAGCCTTCCTTCCATATGAAATTTGCTGCGTCTATCAGCAAACTGAAAGTTGTTGCAAGATATTAGCTAGCATAACTGATGTTATTCTAAGTGTGCCCCACAATTAACATACTGAAGTGTAGAAAACGGCAACAATATGATAACAATTGGAAGTAAAGTTTACTAGTAAATCGTTTAATCAGCAAAGAACCTCAATAACATCAGCAATACAGCAGGCATTGGTTACATACATGATACATTTTAGCAACAGAATCTCCTAGGAATTGCGAAGTAACATAAACCGAAGGTATTATTTACCTCAATCGCCTTGCTTGGAGCAACACGAATAACATTCACAAAATTCCCACGGAACAGCCCTGTCCACCCCTCTGTGTTCATGATTGACTGGAAAACTTCTGTCATTGAATCCCCATTGCTCCCAACCATGAGGTGTGTCCTAATTGTCTCCAGTGGCGCCACACAAGTCCTTGAGACAGCCCCCGCGATAGCTCCACTAACCAGCCGCCTCAGATGTGGGTTCCCAATCTTAATTTTCAGCTTCAGCCCGCGCTTATTGGCCTTCTTCCTAGCCTTGCCATCCACCACCTCCTCCCCAGCAGGCTCAGCCACAGAACCAACAACTGGAAAGCCGACTGCCGAGGAGACATACTTCATGCAGTGATCAGCAAAAGGGATCTTGAATTCCTGCTCCACCGGACTGGTCGCCGCTGCTGGAGCAGGCGTTGACACCTTAAGACCAACACTAGCGAACAGCCCACCAGGCGGGGAGGCAGAGCCATGCATGCTCAGTGAGCAACTCTGGTCTTCGTGCAGATCCCAGGGGAACCTGAGCTCCGGGAGGGCGGAATAGCCCACCCGTTTTTCTTCTCGGAGGACAGCACGCAGTTCTTGCTCTTGGCCGTCATCGCCACCATCGTCGCCGCCATGGGTCGGAACACGGTTTCGTCTCAGACTGCAGACGCGGAATGGAGGTTGATGGCCGCCCGCACTGCATCAACAGTCACAATAATGAGCATGTTTTTAGACACTACAACGCGGTGCTAGCGTGTAGGCGCTAGGAATAAAATCTAGTTGTTTTTGGCAGTGCCAGCGTGATCCTGGCTATTTCCCTAGCGACAGGCGCATAAACTGGCATCGGACGCTTAAACAACAGGTGCAAATTAAAGTTGTGCGGCGGCGGGCCGGCTCTTGCTGGATTTAGAAACTGACTCGACCCAAAGGATTTTAAGCGCCTATGCATTGGTAATACATTCTACCATCTCCACTCCACTACTGCCAGTTAGCAGATGCAACGCGGTCAAAACTGCAGTTTTTGATGGACTAATCGACATTTTCGACTCGTTGAAGTCAGTGAGTCAATAGGAGTGGACAGATACAGTGAGGGGGCGGACTTAAACTAGGGGCGTGACGGACGGGGTTCAGTTGAACCCCAAGATTTCTTTGTCTGAAGATAAACTGCCACTAGAGATAGACAAGAAGAAAATACACCCACACCTTCAAGAGGGAGATGCGGTCGCCTGGTCGGATTCGATTTGACACGGAAAATATGAGCCTATAACAGAACGAATAGCTAGGGCTTCCTTACCGACGAGTGGAATCTGGTCCCTCCGGCAGCAGCGGTAGACGGAGGGGCCCGACCGCTTGAATACAGAAGCCGTGCTCCGGCGGGAAGGGGTCTCGACGGCAGGTTGCCGCAGGCCGGGGAAGGAGCGGGGGGGCGGAGGCTCTCCTTGTCCGGCCGCCACTTTGTGAGGTAGAAGGCAATCCCTTTTGGGATTCCCAGGGCTTTTTTGGCTCGTCTGGTTCATTTACCGTGCTGCCCTGGTTCGGCAGCGGAGATTCCGAGGGTAGTTCTGTCAAAACAATGTGGCGTATTGAGCCATTCACGCAGGTCGTGTTGGTGGCCGACCGGCCCCTTTCTTTTTTAGAGGACGGGAATTTTTATTGCGTTGAGCCGCGAGATTCGGGATTTATGGTGCGCCGCGCAGCCCCAGCCGTTCGTTCCTTTTGAGATGGCCGTTCTTTCCTCACGTCCGTGCAAGCCTGCTCGCCCACGACGAATGAGCACTCTTCTTGGGCCAGATTCGCGCGATTCATTATCTTTTTTTTTTTTGAATTTTACCCATATTTCCATTAACCAACATGCTCAGCAGAATCGCTGGCAACCAGAATTTGGGCGAAGGTAGAAACTCGGCCCGGCCATACGGCTTGGGGATCCGAAACCATCCTCGCACCAAAGCTCGCTAAAGCGTCAGCAACTTTATTACAGGCCCGAGGGCAATACGAAATCAAAAAGGAAGAAAAGTTTAAAAAAGCACAAGCTTTAATCTCTCGAAACAGCACACCATTCTGTGAAATATCGAACTCCTTTGACGTGATCGCTTGAACAAGCAACTGGGCATCAGTTTCCACCTGAATTCTTTGCATACCCCATTGTTGAGCTAGGGATAAAGCTTGAAGGCACGCTTCAGCTTCAGTGAGCAGCACGTCCTGGGCATGATCGATCCTCCAGCACCTGATACGCAGACATCTCCATCAGCATCTCGCGCCACTACTCCCCAGCCTCCCTTGCCCTCCGCTGCACAAAAGCTGCCGTCTATGTTGAATTTGATCACATCCATGCATGGGGGTTTCCACGTACACATAGGAGCAGGAGCCGACGCATGTGTTTTGCAGAAAAAATCCTGGAATTCAAGGGTTGAACGATGAACTTGTATCAGTACTTGCTCATGAGAAAATGCCTTCTTTTCTGCATTCACCTTACTAGGGGACTAAGCGCGGCACCCGCCGCGCCCGTGGATTTGAACTTTTTTCGAATATGTTTTTTAAAAAATCTTGTTGAAATATGAGTATTATTTGAATTCGGAAAGTTTGCGCTTAGAAGATTGTTGAGATTGTGAAAATTTGACGTATTGAAATGTATTCATATTTGTATTATTTTAATGTTTATGAAAATTGATCAGATTTGGAAGGCATTTGAAATTATGGAATATGTAAATTTGAAATTTGAGTTGAAATGCTCAAATATAGATTTTAGGAAATGAACAATTGGAATTTATTGAAATTTGAATTTTTTTTACTGTTTACGAAATGAGAAGGTTTGGAAGTCTTATGACATGTCAAAATATTTGAATTTGTAATTTGGGTTTGACTGCTGAAATATGATTGTTTTTCCCCTGTCTAAATGTAGGCCAATTTGAATTTTGGAAACTTGTTTGTTTTGTGTGTAAATAGTTGACAATTTTTTCCCTAGCATTTTGATATATTTTTATGTTTTGTTTGTGTGTAATTTAAAATTTTCAAGTTTTGCAATCATTTTGAAAAGGTTGCGAAGTATATGTAATGATTATTTTTATTGTTACATATTTGAATTTTCAAAACTTATTTGTTTTGTGTGGAAAATAGTCACCAATTTTTTTCCCTAGCATTTTGATATATTTTTTATATTTTGTTTGTGTGTATTTTAAAATTGCATGGTTTCCAATAATTTGGAAAAAATTCCAAAGTATATGTAATGATTATTTTGATTGTTACATAAATTTTAAATTTGCTCTGAATTGAATTTGGAAAGTTGCAGAAGTTTTGGAAATTAGGAAAAGAAAACAGAAAGGGGGAAAAAAGATTAGCATTATGTAGATTTTTTTCCAAAATCATATGGATATACTTTGGGCTTTTTTTTGAAAAAAAATGGGAAAAATCTGACAGGGTGGGCCGCGCCCGTGAATTTTAAAAAAAGAAATTGGTGCTGTGCAAATTTTGAAAGTGTTTGTATATTTTATTTTTTGAGTTTTGGTGATGATATTTGTATAAATGTTTTCCAATTAATATAAAAAGATGTACAGCTTGTTGTAATTTTTCCAAAAAAAAAGTTGGTTAAACATGTATGGAGATGTTCCAGGTGTGGAGATTTTTTTTTCCCTGTAAATTTTGATTTTTTTTGTTTGTGTTTTTTCGATTTACGGTTTGAAAGTTATGTTCTTGTTGTAATTTTTTTTTAAAGTTGGTTAAACATGTATGGAGATGTTTCTTGTGTGAAGTTTTTTTTTCCTGTAAATTTTGTTTTTTTGTTTGTATTTTTTCGATTTACCGTTTGGAGGTTATGTTTTTTTTTTTGAATTTTAAGAATTGTCTGTAATTTTGTATCGCTGACAGGAGGGTCCCGCATGTCAGGGTTGTTTTTTTTCGGGGAAAAATGGTTTGGAATTGTGTGCCACTGATGGGTGGGCCCGTGCTGGCGTCAATCTGACGTCAGCCCTGCTGGAATCGCCGGAGCGCCGCCAGAGCTTCACATGTTTGTTGTCCATGAATTCTCAAATATTACTAAGATCAATAAGGGGAGCATCACTAAGGATCCCTTGCCAAGGAAACAGCCGGGAGAGCCTACAAAATTATACAAAGCATGTATTGTACTCCTAAGAATGTAAATGCCAACGAACGTTATACACTTTAGCAAACTGGAGCAATTTCCTCATGAATGATTGATTACCAACAAAAGTTTCAGCGTACAACATTAAGAAAAACAGAGATACTATACCGTTAGCGTCACTGATGCTTACACTGGCTACTTTGCATCTTGCTCAATACCTGGTGATTCTTCCTTTCCTCCTCGCCACTTGCCGCCAGCTGGTAGACACCTTTCCGTGATTTTTTATACAGCCACTCCTTGTTGTAGTGTTTAATACTGAGCTGGTATAAGGAGGCAAGAGGATCTATGCATGAAATTTCTGATGTTGTTCCCTGTATCTCTTTCAAACTGCCAAAGCTACATATGCTAGTCTGCTCCATCAATCATCATGGGAACTGATAAATATAAAAGAAGTTAGATTGCAATGTGTTCCAGATTCAGAAACCAAATAGAGAGAAACATTGCACATGAACGGGAATTGTGAGAAACTGGATCAGACTGTTGCTTCTTTTTAGATTGATCTGCGTCATCAATGGAGCACAGAAGTTGAGGATAACATGGAGTGAGATTTAGGAGGAAATATATTTGACAGCCTAGAGGAGAGTTCGCTCTTTTATTGATCTAGAGCTCTATTTAACCAAGCCATAAGGCATTACTACATCTAGCGGCTGAAGATAGCCAAGTCGCAGATCCGATGGTTAATTAGTGATCATTATATTTTCTACTAAAAGAGGGGCTTCTATCGTAGCATAAATCTGCAGCAACTTTTACAATGATCATATAATGACCTGTGATTTTGTGCAGGATAACTAAATATTCAACATGGAACATTCAAACTATCATCTACCCATCGAGTTGCTTTTTTGGCGGGGTTGAATAATTGGAGGAGGCAAATAAGAGCCATGAATCTTTGATAGATATACTGCTTGTCATTTAATTTTAGTCAAGAGGACTTGCGAAGCAGGTGAAGTGCAGCCATTACCTTGATCAACTACGATTTCCACAGATCATGTGTACCATCCTGTCACAAAAAAACATAGATATTCTGCAAACTGAATGTTAGAATACATTTCCTGAGGAAAGGTTGATTACCAACAAAAGTTGCAGTGATTCGAAAATTCAGAGTTCCGCATAGCTATTCTCACCTAAAATCGCATATAGGATAAAGATATAGCATGTGAAATCCCATGCTGCAGTGCATAGGTTTGGCAATTAAAAAAATCTAAGTTTGTTGCAGCAGGAAGAGTATTCACAGAGCAAGGAAACTACGCATACAGAGGCTGAAGTTAAAGTCGAACCTGCAATAGCAGAAGCGGTTCCAGTGTCATGAATAATACGACCATACTGAAAATGGAGTTTGGTAAAATTATTTAAATGCAAGGTAAAAATTAAAATCATTATGGTACTGCTTATCTTTGTCCACATAATTTTCAAACAGTTCATAGTCCAGAGTACTTACTGTTTGATTAAGAATATATAATGTGATGCATCTGCTCAGCGCAATGGAATACATAAATCCAGTATTTGGTGAAAAAACGATTTAGCTAACAATATATGGACCATTATCAGTGATATAACACACTGCTTTGAATATAAAGAACACTAAAGGGCACTCTGGTATCATAGCTGAAAATAAGTTATCATATTTTGTAGAAGTTGTTGCTCTTAAATCTAAACAGTGGAATGGCCAAGGAATTATCACAAACGAACCTAAGATTTATGGATTCCATGCTACATTGGTAAGAAAGCTTTATTCAAACATCTAATATTAAGATGACATAGATGTGGATCCCTTTTCGACATCTAAATAGAAACCTGTATGACGCAAGTATGGAATATACTTATTAAAATAACTTTGCATTGGCGACAATAAAAATATTCTGGTAGATCTACCAAGAAAAGATTACACGCTCTGTTACATATGATTTTGAGAAATCTTGCAAGCTCTGTACAATTTTAAATTTCAACATACCTTTTGTTAAATCCTGGAGGTACATACCATGCAGATGATCTGAGAGTTAGTGTATATCTGGGAGGAAAAACGTACATCATCCAAATCAGCTCCATAGGAATCATACACTAATTCTGTTGGCTAATATAGTCACATGGGAAAACATGTGTTTGCAAATCTTCCTGTTGAGAATCAGTATGAACTGGCTCCTTAGTGATTGATCTAGATGTATTCAACGGAAGCTTATTGCAGGGTGCCACTTAGGTGATGCAGAACACCCCAGCTGGTTCTCCTCTGCAGCCCATTCACTAAAATTGTATCTGCTCAAAAAAAAAAAAAACTAAAATTGTAACTTGTCCTGTAGCATGTGGCTTCCAGAAAATTGTAGAGAGAGAGGAAGTCAGACATGAAAGAACAGAAAATCGTGATGTTTACCTCTAGTCAAGGATTTGTATAAGGAGGATGCAACGTTTGATGGTTTCCTATTGAGAGGAGGTTGCAGCAAGTGGGGGCGACGATGCAACTGGAGATTGGGTCTCCTACAGCTGCTTGGAGCGCGCCAGAGTTAAAGGATCAACATGCATCCGGCGAAAGGCGTCGGAAGGGATTTGAGGATTCACCAGGAGCACGAATAACTTCTCGGGGAAAGCAGGTGAGGTCAGAAGCGAGCGGAGCGAGCTCGGAAGCAGGCGACTGGAGGCGGAGAAGACGTTCCCGCTGAGAATCAGCTCATACGTGTGGCGGCCCATGAATTCCTGCATTTCATAGACTAAAATCTTGAGCAAGGAGACGGGAAATTGTTCTTGCGGTTGCAGCGATGCAGAAAGCAACTTCGAAGAATCAATTACTGGGATAACATATCACAGATAATAATCCATAGAGGGCAAGGGGCAGCAGGAAGTTCAGGTAGAACGGACCTTGACGTCCCCGTCCTCTCCCGTTGCAGCCGGTCCAGGCCCGTGGACTCGAGCCTCGAGCTGGCGGGGACGCCTCCGAGGAATTGTAGTCCAGCACCTCGTCAGCGCCCAGTCCACGGACGAAGTCCACGTTGCGCGCGCCGCAGGTGGCCGTGACGTGCAGGCCGGCGAGCTTGGCCAGCTGCACCGCGTAGTGGCCCACGCCGCCCGACGCCGTGGTCACCAGCACGTTCTTCGGGCCGGTCGCGTTGGACGTCTTCTCGTCGAAGCTGACCCCGGTGGCCTTGAGCAGGTGGAGCGCGCTGCTGACAGCGGCCGGCAGGCAGGCGCCTTCGACGGCGGACACCTCCGCCGGCCTCGCGACTGTGAGCGCCGCCGGCGCCACCGCGTACTCTGTAAGCCATCCGTAGCTCTGAATTCACCGACCATGTCAGAGAACACCGATTTTTTTGACTGATCGGTGGATCAAACACCGAATGGTAAAATAATGGGGCATTGCGTTGTCTTTACCGGGAAACTGATGGAGATGACCTTGTCTCCAGGTTTGAAGCTGTTCACGCCGCTGCCCAGCTCCACGACCTCGCCCGCCAGATCGCCAACTGCATGTTTCGCCATGGACGTACAGAGTTCAGCAAAAAATAAGGTGATCCATGATCTGTCTTATTCTATTCTTAGCCCATGTTAATGGATGCATCAGTCAGTTTTAGCCCACGTTCAAGTCGTTATCCCTAAAATCTGCAACCGTTGCTTGAGTTTAATAGTAAGTTCAGAAAGAAGAGCATGCCATCTGTGTGAACGATTTGGGGCGGGATCAATATCACTAGCCGGCATCATGCGATTTCTGTTGGACGATTGTTGCGGCAACCAAGTTTGATGATAACGAAACTGAATTTGGTAGCCATTTGACAGTCTGAAGCTTAATTACATGGCGTGAAGGAGAACTTGCCGGGGAGGAACGGCCGGAGCATGCCCTTCTGGATCTCCCAGTCGATGGGGTTGACGCTGGCCGCCTCCATCTTCAGCAGCACCTCGCCTTTCTTCGGCACGGGACCGGCACCTCCACATGCTGAACGAAATTGACCACAAGAATCAGATTCGTCACTGAAAATATGTCTGAAACACATCGAGTAAGAACCCATGATGTTCAGTTCTGTTCAATCCAGTTGCGGATAGAAGGATCGTTACCTTGAGGTTTTCAGCTCCTCAGCCGTACTTGTCGTACTGCACGGCTCTCATCGTCCTCGGAGCCGCCATGGCCGCGACCTGTTGCGTGCTCGTGCTGCCGTGTGGGAGAGAGGGAGAAACAGGAGAAGAGAGGCCAGAGGGAGTGACTGGTGGGAGGTCGAGGACGGGGACAGCAGGAGCAGCTCCTGGAGCGAGTGCCCGCACAGCTGCTGCAGCGACGGTAGAGGCTTCGGCGGCGGCGTCGCGAGCGCCTCCTCCGCCATGGGGGAGCGGTGCTACGGGGGTGCGGCCAGCGCCGGCGAGGGGGAGCCCGTGTCCATCATGGCCGCCATGTGCACCTGCAGCTTACGCGCTCGTCGTCGGCGTCGCCCGGCGAGGCCTTCGCCGTGCGTGGCGTCAGGCCGCCTCCTCAACACCCTCCGACACCACCACCGCCGACGGCGAGGTCCGGCGAGGCCTGGCGGCGCATGTAGGGAGCCGAGCGGGCCGGCCGGCGGCGGCAACAAATCCGGCCGATTCCGGCCACCTCAGGATGCGTCCGTCGGCCAGGAGGTGGAGGTCGCGGCGGCGGGGCGCGGCGGCGGCCGCGGCGATTTCCGCGCCGCACGGGAGAGAGAAAGGGGTGGGGGATTGTGCGTGTCATTTTTGCAGGAAAACACCTGGACTTTGTTGTAATTGTATAAAGGTCCTTCGCTGCTGGTTTTGGTGGACTGCGGGTTGAGTCGCGCAGCTGCGGGAGTTTTTTTTTTGCAAATTGGCCTTGGTGACCGGCGCGACGGGCTGCGACCGGGAGGTGACCGGGCGACGTGGCGTCTTCCTATTGGTTAATATTCGAGGATGAATAGTGATCGTCCGCTGGGGGCGACGTGGACGAATCTCAGCCGTCCATTTCACTGATCGGACGGACAGTGGAAATGGGGAGACGTGGACGCAGGACTGGAGGCGGATTCTGCCATCTTTTATAGATAGTAGGATTCCTCGTACACCACCAGTTCCAACAGAGGGCAATAGAAAGAAGCTTAGAGTTCAGCGGCAATTCGAGAATCTGTTCAACAAGCTGACGAGGATCAGATAATTCCGCCCACTCCTTTCTGCATTGCTCAAGACCCAAAGCTTGCCACAGTTTCTTCACCGGTGAGCATTTGAGCAAGAGATGAGCTCCATCTCATCGAGACGGTGACAAACCGGGCACATGGTATTAATATCCATTCCCTTCCGAGCTAGATTTCTACGAACAGGTAGACTGTTGTGTGCAATACGCCACAGGAACTGTTGCATTTTTAACGGACATGGCGCCTTCCAGATCTGTTGCCAATTGAAACTGCTAGCAATAGAGGGACCTTGGTCACCTTCAGCAGCATGCTCCAACGATCTGCACAATTTATATGCTGAGCGCACCGAGAAAAAACCCCGATGGTTAGGGAACCAAGCCCACGTATCTTCCATGTCCTCCCTAACAGGCAGTGCAAGAATAAGACTGGCATCCTGCTGTCCAAAAATCGAGTTGACAAGTTGTTCATCCCAACCGCCCTGATAAGGGTCCATGAGTTCATCCGCAGACTGGATCAAGGAATTTCCTCTTGGAGTAATAGGCCCTCGAGACCAATTTCTTGGTAACCACGGATCAGCCCATACATTGATAGTTGTACCATCTCCAACCCTCTTAATCACTCCTTGCTTTAGAAGCTCCACTCCTTTTAAAATACTCCTCCAAGTATAGGACATGCCCTCTAAAGGTTCAGCATGTAGAATATCAGTGTTTGGAAAATATTTTGCCTTCAAGACCCTCGCACACAGAGAATCTGGGTCATTCAACATACGCCAACCTTGTTTTGCAAGCATGGTCAAATTAAACTTATGCAGGTCTTTGTAGCCGAGACCTCCCTCTTTTTTCGACATTGTTAATTTATCCCAAGATAACCAATGAATCTTATTTTCTTTATCTTGTTGGGCCCAAAAGAATCTACACACCATCATCGAGATCTGCTCACATAGGCCTTTTGTGATATCAAACACTGACATAGCAAAGGTTGGTATCGCTTGAGCACAAGCTTTGATCAAAATTTCCTTTCCCGCTCTAGAAAGCATTTTTTCCTTCCACCCTTGAATTCTTTGCCAGATTCTATCCTTAAGATAGCTGAAAACATTCATCTTTGACCGCCCAACATACACCGGAAGACCCAAATATCTTTCATTCCAACTCTCTCTATTCAGCCCGAGTTGTGTCATCATAGAATTTTTATCACGCCTTTTGGTGTTCTTACTAAACATAATTGATGTTTTCTCCACATTAACTGTCTGCCCCGAGCAATCCTCATAAAGTGATAGGACATGTTGCAGATGATGAGAACTATCCTCTGAAACTTTCAAAAGGATTAATGAGTCATCTACAAACAATAGATGATTAAAACTCGGAGCATCTTGACATATTTTGACCCCCTCAAGCCTCCCGTCTTGTTCTGCACTATTCATCAAACAAGAGAAAGCCTCAGCACATAATAAGAATAGGTATGGAGATATAGGGTCCCCATGTCTCAGTCCTCGCTGTGGCACAATCTCCTCCGTTAGAGTACCATTAAACCGAAATATGTACTTCACAGTGGAACAACATTTCATGATAATTTGTATCCACTGCTCCGCAAAAACCCATCTTTCTCATCATAGCCTCCAAAAACTTCCATTCTACCCGGTCATACGCTTTACTCATTTCTAACTTTAAAGCTGCATAGCCAACAGCTCCACTTCTTTTCTTCTGCATGAAATGTGTCACCTCATAGGCCAGCAAGATATTATCCGTAATAAGACGTCCAGGAATAAAAGCACTCTGATTAGGGGCAATAATATCATGGAGAAAGTGCTTCAATCTGTTTGCTAAAACCTTGGAGACTAGCATGTAAATGACATTACACAAACTAATGGGGCGTAAATCCTTTAATCTTTCCGGATTTTTTACCTTTGGGATCAAAACCACGCAGGTGTCATTCCAGTCCTCTGGAATATCTCCTCCATTCAGCACCTGCAACACCTCAGCTGTAACCTTGTCACCAATCATGTGCCAGTATGTTTTATAGAACACCGCGGGCATCCCATCCGGCCCTGGAGCTTTCAAGTCACCAATACAATCTAGGGCCGCCTTAACCTCCTCTGTAGTAAAGGCTCGGGTGAGAGATTCATTCATATCCAGCGTCACTCGGTGAAACACATGTTGCAAGAGTTCATCCGTACGTGTACCTGCAGTGGAAGTGAAAAGATTGTGAAAATAGTCAGTAACCACCGCCTCCATCTCCTTCTCCTCCACCACAACGCCACCATCATTTTTTTTTTAATTTTTTTTTTCTATTTCTCTTTTTCCTCTCCGAGGCGTACGAGTGGAAATATGAAGTATTCCGATCCCCCTTCGACAACCACTCCGCATGAGATCTTTGTTTCCAATAGGTATTTCGTTGTTCCTCCAACTTTTCCAGTTTGTAACGAAGAATATGTTCCCTGTTTACTCCTTCTTGCGATATGGCATTACGACGACAAGTTTCTAGATCTTTTTTTAACCGAGAGATGCGTTGTTCCAGGTTGCCCAACGAAGTACAGCTCCAAAGTTTCAGATCACCCGCCACTCCTTTGATCGCCTCCCGAACTGAAACTCCAGGATTTGTCATCTCCCTATTCCAGGCATTCTCCACAACCGTATTACACATATCTTCGCCCAACCAGTTTGCCTCAAATCTGAACCCAACACTGCCTCGCCTCCTCCCTTGCTGCCAAGATGTGTCCTCCTCTAGATGAATAATCACAGGGCGGTGATCAGAGTGCCGTGGATCCCCGTTCACCACTCTATAACAAGGAAAATGATTACACCAGTCCGGTGTTGCCACAGCTCGATCAAGACGCTCTCTAATATAGTTCTTTGCGTCATGTTTATTATTTCTCCATGTAAACGGGTCCCCTGAAAAACCCAAGTCATGCAAATCACAGTCTTCTAGTGCTTGTTTAAACCTGTCCATATAAATTTGGGGCCGAGCCACCCCACCCTCCTTTTCACATTGGACAAGGATCTCATTGAAGTCGCCTGCACATAGCCATGGTAGATCACTATGGTGTTTTATGGTTCTTAATAATCTCCATGTTGCTTCCCTATCCTCCTGTTTTGGCTCCCCATAAATACCCGTGAACCTCCATCTAAAACCATCCTCTTCGGTTATTTCTGCATCAATATGATATTTCGAAACCAAACCAGCCTTCAAATTGATCTTGCTCCTCCAAAACAGCGCTAGACCACCCCCTTGGCCCTGACAGTCTTTCACTCGCATTCCTGTCAGACCCAACTTCCACCTCAATCAGCCAATTCTCTCACTATCCAATTTTGTTTCAGATAGAAAAAGAATGTCGGGGTCCACCTTCTTCTGGAGATCCAGAAGATCGTTAATTGCCGGGCCATTCCCCAAACCCCGGCAATTATAAGATGCTATTCTCATTTCTGCTCGTGGAGATGTTCCGACAGCCCCGCTTCAATTGATGAATCTCCAAAACCATCACCCTTCACCTTCTTCCCCTTAAGCGCCTCCTCTTCATCAACATCCATCTGATCAGCGTCTCTCTTTGATCCCAGTTTGACACCAACCAGAGTAGTGTCTCCCTTCGTATGCCTCTGCCTTTTCCTAAACTTTTTTTGATTAATTATCTTTTTTCCTTTCGAAAAAACATGGTTATGAACTGCTTGTTAGCGAAAATCGCAACCGAAATCATTAGAAAAAAACGACTTTTGCAATGATTTGATCGTTTTTCTCTGTGTTTTTCATGCTTGGCAAGTCGCAAATTAGATTTTATTTGTGATATTTTTCCTTCCGACTGGGTTTGGCGAGATGTTGTACGCGTATATTTTGGGGGATTTAAAATTCAAAACGAAATGTTTCTAGAACCGTCCGTTACGAACTACTTTTAAGATTAGGGTTTCTTGCGTCGCGACAAACTAAATATTACGTTGATAGGTTTTGACATTTTTTTCTCAAAATAATATACGTGTACTTCGAAGGCCCCGCACATTATACTTGAAAAGCACACACAATGCGTTTGAAAATACTCATACGCCGCATTTGGGAGTACACGCAGAGCAGTTAGAAGTACAACTAGGAAAGTGGTCGTGCATTGCTACCGAACAATAATAGTATAGTATAGTATGTGATTTGAGTTTCGTGATGATTTGATTGCCTTCTATAAATCAACGGCACGCATTCTGCGTGCTCTCTAATAAAAAAAAGTTTCGTGATGATTTTGTCTTAAGTGAACAAAAAATTCTCTTAATATCAGTCCGCGGGATGCGAAAGATATCCTCCTCCAGCATTACATAATTTGTGAACATTATCACAAATGTATGTCCAAAGCAAACGGAAAATAAACCCTTCTTCTTTTGCTACAGTTATTACTATTTTCGATGGAATCTAGGATCAATTTTTTAAAGGTTTATTCAAGAATTCTATTTTTTTGCACGATTTTTTATCCCATATTGAACAATAAATAGTTGGATCTGAAAATTTTATATGGGAAAATCTATACGGGGTAACAACCATGTACGAACAAGAAAAGCGACCCACTTCGATCGATTCGGCCCATACAAAAATTTGGGCGGCGTGACAAAAATGCGGCCTACTTCGATCAATTCGGCCCATACGAAAATTTGGGCGGTGTAACAAAAATGCGGCCCATACAAAAATTTGGACGGTGTGACAAAGGAGGCAGCATAACGGGGAATCTTACTTATTTTTAAGTTTGTCTTAAAAAATTATTTTTTACATAGGAGAGATAGGAGAGGAGAGATTTGATCTCCCGTTGTACACATGGCAATGCAAACATGCAGAGAGAGCATACAGCAAAGGAGAGCAGGCTTGATTGAAGGTTCGCATGGCAATGAAAAGTTATGGTGGTCGAAGCTTTGGAAATTACATGTCCCACCGAAAGTGCGGAATTTCTGTTGGAGGGTTATAAACAAATATGTTCCAACAAAAAGTGTGCTTCGTGACAGGCACATTGAGCAGATTGGTTTTTGTGAAACCTGCGGCGAGGATGAATCTATTCATCACGCACTTGGGCACATCTTTTCTGGCAGGAGATTAAGCAGGCGACGACCACCAAAGTGCATGTTCTCCATCCTGGCTCTTGGGCAACAGATTTGTTAGAAGTGGACAGTATATCGTCAGATAATCGATGTGTTATTTTGTGCGGAGCATGGGCGGTGTGGTCTGAGAGAAATGCTAGGAAACATGGAGAGTCGACAAGAACTATAATGCAATCAGTTAAGTGGACTAGGGACGTGACCAATGACTTGTCAATTGCCGGCAAAGATAAATCCAAGAAGAAACGGAAGGAGAAAGCAAAGTGGATACCGCCAGATTAAGGGATTTATAAGTTCAATGTAGATGTTAGTTTTGATGCAGTCCAGCGTCAAGGAGGTACTGGAGTTGGGATCCGGGATCACGAGGCCAAACTGTTAAGAGCGCAAGCACTGCGGTATGATGTGGTAAGCAACGCTTTGATTAAGGGAGCTTTTGCGAGGAGATGGGGTTCAATTTGCTGGAGACATTGGTTTGACGAATGTGATCATCGAAACAGATGCGCATCAGCTTGTGAACCTGTGGGCCTCAAACTGAGGTTGCATCAATATTGCATGATGTGAAAGAACTCAGCGGTATTTTTAATTCTTTCGGATAGTTTTCACGGCAAGAGAGGCTAATGAACTTGCACACCTGTGTGTGAAGCAAGCAAGTGACTCTAGAAGGCAGTGTCTTTGGATTAATTTTGTGCCGCCCTTCCTTGATGCTTGTATCAAGAGGGATTGTAATCCTGGTTAAGTTTTAATAAAGCTTGTGATTTCTAAAAAACATTTCATTTCAGGGCTGCAGTCTATCTGCTTGTCATGAATCAACTCCTCGGTGCACTATTGGTGCACTATTGGGTCAACTAATCATGGAGTAGAAGCGTCTCCCCTATTTTCACAGTTTTTCCCTCATTTCTCTTTTTTTCTTCAGCAAATGATTGAGTCAACTAATCATTGAGTATTGCAGTAAGCCCGTAAAGCTTATCTGATTATGTTATCTTTACTGGAAATTTCAAAGGGTGTTTGGAAAAGATTAGACTTCTATAGATCGATTTTTTTTGGCAAAGTGATGGACATAAGAAGAAATATCGCCTTACTAGATGGAATATTATTTGTAGACCCAGAGAGCAGGGTGGGCTTGGAATTGAAGTGTTAGATATAAAAAATAAATGTTTACTTAGCAAATGGTTGTTTAAACTTATGAATGAACAAGGGGTGTGGCAGGAACAGTTGAAAAACAAATATCTTCACTCCAAGACTTTATCTCAAGTTACAGTTCAACCTTTTGATTCTCCTTTTTTGGAAAGGATTGATGAAAGTGAAGGATGATTTTTTTAAAGAGGTTCTTTTGTAATTGGTAATGTTATGAACACAAGGTTCTGAGAAGATACATGGCTAGGTGACTCGTCGTTGGCACAGCAATACCCGACCCTTTATAACATAGCTAACCGAAAACAAGTTTTGGTGGCTATTAATTTATCTCAACCTTTGAATATTAATTTTAGAAGAAATCTTTCAGGGGACAAGTGGGAACTGTAGTTACATCTAGTTAATCGGGTGATGGAGGTTAACCTGTCGGTAGAGCCGGATAGGTTTGTGTGGAGTTTGACTAATTCTGGAACTTTTACTGTGAAGTCAATGTATTTGGATTACTTGAATGCATGGTCACACTAAATTTTTAAAACAGTATATCTGAAAAATAAAAGTACCATTAAAAATCAAGATTTTCATGTGGTTTCTTTACCATAAAGTAATCTTAACAAAAGACAATCTTGCTAAAAGGAATTGAAATGGCAACAAGTGTTGTTCCTTTTGTCAAGGAAGAATCTATCCAACGCTTATTTCTTTAATGCCCCTTTGCTAAATTAGTTTGGCGAATGGTGCATATAGCTTTTAATATTACACCACCCAAAAACATATCTTATCTTTTCGGAAGTTGGCTGCATGGTATACAAAAAGAAAGAGTTAAAGACTATTCGAGTTTGTGTGTGTGTTGTATTGTGGGCTATGTGGAATGTGAGAAATGATTTTGTGTTTAACAAGCCAAAAAAATCATCTTTCTTCCAGGTTATCCCTTTGATTACTCATTGGATCCATTAATGATCTTTTCTCCAACCAGTGGAGCTCCGTCAAGTCATGGATTATGGATGTACCCGGTTGGAGATGGTCGCCAAGGATTTTTACAACCGATCGGGCTGGCGTTTTGACAAGAGAATAGCGCTATGAAGTTTTGTTTATGTTTTGCTTTTTTCCGTTGGTTGATACATGTATTGACCCTTTGTGCTCCGTGATTTGTAACAGAGTATCTTTAGATACTCTCGCAATAATTTAATAAAGCGGCCGTATGCATCATTTTGATGCAGAGGCTGGGACTCCCCTTTTCGAAAAAAATCTGGTTTCGGCGATGGGCCTAGCCCAGCAATGCAGTAAGCTGTAAGCCTAACCGGTTTCGGGGATGTCCAATCTGTTAGCCTGTAAAGCTTATCTGGTTTCGGCGATGGGCCTAGCCCAGTAAGCCTAACCGGACTGGTTCTGTATCCCAGCAAGCAAACTCTTATTTGTCATGGATCAATCAATAGGCTTACACTCGCCGGCGCGGCGATGAACAGTTTTGCAATCTGTATATGATTATCGTGTGGATTTCAAATACTCTTTGTTGGAGCTGGTGCCCAACAAACCACTCGAATGCCACTACTCACCCCAGATGATCACTAGTGATTTTTAAAAAGTTGCAGGCCTCTTGACATCTCCTCCAAATGGCCCAAACGTTTTACTCGATGTTCTTTACAAAATTAATGGAACAGCCAACTTAGTACTAAAAAACTCTGAAATTATCGTCCTCGCTCCTCTTCTTAAACTGTTTTTGGGGATTGGTAGACGGCGAACACCAAGCAAAATTTACAGGAGGTGGATGCCAGGGCTTGGAGATTCTTTGCTGAGAAGAAGATACCTGCATTGTCGATCAGGGCCCCAGCTGACTTGTGACAATCAACCAGCCAGCTTTCAACAGCGCAAAAAGTTGCAGCAAAGACAGAAATCTGTGTATATCATAGAATTCTGAGTGACATATGCGTACGCCAGCGAGAGCAGAGATCTCCCTCGACTGCAGTCTGCGCCGTGCAGCTCTCCGTTTCTACAGTGCCGCAGGAGCAGCAAGCGAAATCGCCAATCATTGTACCAACAAAACCATGTATCTATGCTAAGCTGCGATCGATCTCATCGCCGTCGACGGACAAGGACTGAAAGCGATGGTGACAGGGGGCTCGGCGAGGAAGGAGGGGCAACGGCCTGTCCCTCGCTGCAGGCTGTAGCCTGATGAACTGGCGTTCCATCGATCGTGAGTGTCAGTCAGTTTGCATTTGCACTTTGCCAAACCATTGGCTGGCCGCTGGCGTTCCGTCGACGACGTACACTACGCTGCTCTCGCATGTCGCTCTGCATGCAGTGCGATCGTTTGAAATCTCCAGCCAAGGCCAGCGGTGTCCCGTCGACCGGAAATGCGTGCATGGTGGCATTGCCGGATCGCCGGCATGCGCGGACGCATCATGCGTCGACGGGTACGGCTACGGCTACGGCGGCCTGCATGTACTGCTGTGCGCATGGCATGCATGGGCTAAACAGAAGAAGACATGGTTTCCACAGAAGAGAAATCATCGATCATCTGCGTCCGGCGACATGCGCTGGGTCCCCCCGCCGGCCGGCCGGTCCATACCTTCGTCCGTCCATGGCGCGCTCGCCTGCCGACACCACCTATCATCGTGCACCTACGGAAAATGCAGCTGCCGCCGGTTTACCCCATCAGTCTGTTTGTCGTGGCACTGCCTCTCGATCAGTCACGTCTCTGTTGATCTTTTTTCAGATGGGTGCTCGGCGGATCGATCCCGCCGGGCGCCGGCCCGCCGCCCGGCCTATCGAGGCCCTCGGAGCCGAAGGATCAGCAAACGAACGTACCCGACACCGACACAAGTTTCGAAGGCCATGCATGCATGAACAGTTCGCTTTCTGGACGCGTACGTACGTGCGCTGCATGCATTGCACTGATTGCGCGGTGCCCATTGGTGTGTGGTTATACTGTTTGACTCTGATCCGATTAGCAGTACAAAAGGGTGTTGCTACAAACTTACAAGTTATGTAATTTTCCAAACTAGGCATCAGAACAACCCAAATTCAGTCAACCAACAAAAGTTTCAGTCAAACAAAAGTTCTAAACATGGTTTTCCCAAATTAGTAGTCTGAGTCTATTTTTCTAACTGGCGTGCAGCTGCATCACGAGCCTGAAGACCAAAGTAGTAGCATCCGTCTGCCGCTGCTGCTGCGAGCCATGCCGTCGGCGTTTGCTGGGCATTGTTGCGGCTGGTCCTGCGGCCGGCGTCAGCTGGTGCTTGCCGTTGGGTCCTGGGAGGGGGGCGAGGGACGGAAGCGGGGAGGAGGCGGCCGGCAGGGTGGATGGGGACGGCGGAGGGGCGGGCGGCTCGTCGGCGACTCGGCGCGGTGGAGTCGTGTGCAGGCGGCGGCGCGGCGCTCGGAGATCGAGCGTACGGGATAACCTCTGGTTAGAAGGGGATCGAACCTTTTGACCTAAATGGTTTTGCGGTTAACCACCCGGCCCATTGGGCTCATTTTTGGGTTCGGTTAACCGAACCATTGGTTAAACGGGAACCATGCCCCATTTTTAAATACAATTGATCAACTCTTAGTTTTGCGAATTGACATTTCACAATACTACAGTTGATCGGTTGCCTACGTTGCACGAACATATTTTAAAAGAGTTTTGGACAGATCCAGTCCAGCTATAGAAAATTATTTATAGAAACAAACAGGGTCCGCTGGAGATTTCAGAGGGCCAGGGCCGAACTTAATTCAAGAGAAATATTCTTTTTAGAATCAACGTTGGCTCTTTGCCAAGTCACCTAATTTCGACGACTTTCACATGTACCGCTTATTTACCAAGTGTTTTTATAGCGCTCGGCCTACATTAGGTGTTGGAGTGCCTGGCAAATTGCACTTGCGAACATCTAGGCACTCGACAACAACGACTATCCTGGTAGTAGTGGGTTGACTATAAAAAAGTTTGAGTATTGACATTCTAGAGGTCATCTATAGGGTTCGTCTATTTGGGTCCTTGGCAAAATTTCATATGAAGCCCTTTTCAGTTATAACATTGTGGTGGAATCATTTTCTATGTCCTCCGTCTAATAGGAGTCTTAATAAAAGTTCGAAAGCACTTCTTTCTATTCAAGACACTCAATGCATTTGTGCCTTGTCTCTCTTTAGTATGCATACGGAATTAATCCTATAAAACTCTCATGTTCATTTCCTATGAACCATCCAAAGGAAATTATACAAAATTTCATATAAAGCCCTTTTCATTCATAGCATTGTGGTGGAATCCATTTTTGTGTCCGCCGTCTAATAAGAGTCTTAATAAAAGTTCGAAAGCACAATCTTTCTATTCAAGATGCTCAACACATTTGTGCCCTGTCTCTCTCTAGTACACTTTCGGTAGCTGGGCTTTCTCTCTCTACTTTTTCCTCCACCGAATTTATATTTTTCAGAATCATCTAAGAGGTAATACAATCTCGGTATAAACCATTTTTTTATTGTTTTTCAATGTTGCTGCCCAGTTAAATAAATCGAATAAAATAGTAAAACATTTCAAAAAAATCCCATGTGTAATTTGATCGAGGTAATGCCACCGCTAGGCAAGGTTGTTTTATTTGTTTCATATATTCTCTTTCAGTATTTTATGTAAAGTGCTAGCCTTTTATTAGATTACTAGGAATTTTTTTGTTCTAGTCAGCAATATGCTGACGGCATTACCCCTCGGCATACAACTTCAGGTATGCCGACGGCAAAGCCCTCAGCATGCACGTGAACGGAAGTGCACCAGGAGGTGCCACATGGCCAGCATATGCCGACGGCCAACCGTCGGCAAATTTTTCGACACCGTCAAACAGATACGTCTATTATTTTTTTTGGCGACGGTCCAATCAAACCGTCGGCGCAAGCGTTTATGCCGACGGATGTTTACGTTTAGGCCGATAGAGAATATGCCGACAGTTTTTATTCTTTTGCGGACGGTTTTTGGCCGTCGGCATATTGGCCGACTCCTGTAGTGATCCGTAGACCAGACAAAATACGTTTTCCCACAGAACACAACTACCCCACTAGTTCATGTCGACCAAGCAGCAGCGGAAGCAAGGTAAGCTCTAGCTACAGTAGTTGCAACACACGTACACCACCACTCCACCAGCATAAAACAAACGCACCAGGATAGCTTTTTGCCGTGCAGGGCGCACTGCTCCTAAACACTGCAAATATAAGTAGAGTTTCTAGTTTTTCTGCTCCTCTCCTAAACCATATATAATTCATGGCCATGCCCAATAATTCATTTTTAAGTTAATTAGCATGGCGGGGTCGTACGTAGGCGCACGCAAGCAAGGCTGGCGTGTCTAAGTGAAGTGGCAGCCATCGGCCAGTTTCGCCCACCAACCGAGGTCTCAGTAGGCCGCCACGCTAAATGTCGTCACGAGAAGTAAATATGCGAGCGGTCGACGGTGTGGCCGCGCCGCTCGATCGAGTCAAATCGGGGTCCATATCATTGACCTCACCGTATCCGATCTCTTCTACGCATCGATCTGGAGTACGGCCCGCCACGCATCGCATTGATACCACGCATGAAGCCTACCGACCAAACCTCGAATTGAGCTTTCATCTACACAAGCTCAAGATTTGTTTTGGACTTTTTCCTTTCTCATGTCATGGCACTGACTTTTGACAATTTTTGCTTTCTAATTTTTTTTCATCTATATATGCCCTTAATAAAAAAAATAACCAGAGAAAGCTGAGGTTTGACTTCTAGGGAGTAGGTGAAGGAGGGAGCCAGCTAGTGGTGGAATCACTGGCTGATCTGGGAGGATTTGTACGTTGCTTTATCTTGAGGCGTACGGCAGGCAGGCAGTGTTTAAATCCTGCATGGTGCATGCAGGTCTTAGCAGCTTCTAATTGAGACTAGTATTACGCTGTCAGCGAAACGATCGTGAATGCACCGTATTCCTTCCTTGTCATGAACTTCCAGCATGCACAGCAAAGAAAATCTGCATTATCTTTGTTCAAGTGCACGCGTTAGTTCAGGATCTTTGGAGGTAAAATTAACAAATATGTTAGGCGTACAAGTTAGAGGTGCAGAATTCCGCAGAGTTGATTTGCACTGGTTCAGTCAAGCCGCACGTTTCCGCGCAACATGCATAATATATATAGACCAACTTATAGGTGCAGCAGTAACTACATCCACGCGCTGGGAAGCCTTGGACCGATCGAATCATCCGGCTCGTGACGACGATGTTCTTCACGTTATTGCTTCAACGCTAGGTCACGAGTTCCTTTAAGATCGTTTCCCTGGAAGGAGTTAACGCGAGAGGGCCGGCCGGCCGGGTCTCAGCAAGGTGACTGCGTACGTGGAATATGGCCCATGCATCATCAAATGGGTGGTAGCTGCTGGTAGGCCCGGGGGGTAATATGGCATCTCGATTTCCATGACAATATATATACATAACAAACGAATTTGAAACTGCGATTTTCTAGCGAATAATGAACATTTGGTCTCTACCTTGGATGGACTTATGGGGCTGTAATACACCCGACTTGATTAATTGACGTCGCCACTTTGTGCGGTAGATCTGGCGAAGAGGTTGCCTCGAGAGAGGCGAGACCGAGCAATGTGTGAGGTGGGGCGGGGAAGGGGTACGGGGAGGCGGGGGGCACTGATTATATGACTTAGCTGGGCTCAAAGTCAGGTGACTTTGAGTCACTGACACGTGGGGCCCATCACCTGTAGGGTCCATACTTCAGCGACTCAAAGTTAGAACAAAGTCGTGAGTTCCAAGTTAGAGAATCTCAATCGGGGGAGGGGCGAAGGACGAAACGCCCCAATGCCAAGGAGACAAGATTAAGAAGAATAAGTTAGGGAAGAAGGAGAGACAACGACGAGAGGTTATCTGGTGCTTCCTCTCTTAGGGTGCTTTTATGTTACCTACATGTTAAACTACAATAAAATCGTTTAAAAATATGATTTTTTTCCAACATTGATACTATATACATCTAGTACATGCCATTTTTTTGAAACTCATCCATATATCAAGAATTATCAAAGAAAATCATATACCAAATTCAATATATCTACAATTTGTTATGAGAGACCCTTGCCGGTTTATCTATTTAGAATTTGGTTTTGAAATTTGGACTCGTGGACTCCTAGAAGATGCATTTTGTACCAGGATTGTCCAATAAAAAATATCTCATGCCTTTTAGTTTGTCATTTTACATTTAAATAACACACAAGAACCATATGAGGAGGAAGAACATGATATATCCTCAAGAGATGAGGAAAGGAAAAGAGAAAGGGTACATGATAAGCTCCATGATTAGGGATGACACTACTAAAAATTGAACCTTTCTTGGTGGGGAAAAAAGTTGGAAAACGTCAAAAACAATCTACTAGACAATGTCCTATCATGTTTTTCCGACGGGTAATATTTTGCCCGTCATGGAAATAAATTTCTGCTAAGAGGTCAGATTTCTGCTAGTGTGAGTGATTGGCTTGTGGTCATGTGATTAAAATTTTCCTTCTCGTGCAAACTAACAGGATTTTAAAATGCCAAGTAGAATATTTAGAATTTTAAAAATATAAATAGGCATGAGGCTCTGATAACAAATTTTAGAGTTGTCGAATTTGATATATTTATTTTAGAAATAGAATGATCTGGCTTATATACTCCCTCTCTTCGTGCAAGTAAGGCGTATATTTTTTTTAAAGTCAAGCGTGTAAAGTTTGACCAAGTTTTTAGAATAAAATTAATATATAATAATAAATATTGTTATATACATTATTAAATATATTTTATATGATCAATATAGTATTATCGTTATTGGTCTTTTTTTCTAAAAGCTTAGTCAAACATTACATTGTTTGATGAAAAAATAAATGGAGAGAGTACATAGGAAGGAAGATATTTCACATTGAACTTACTTTCAACTGTTCAAAATACGTTTACTAAATTCTATAACTGGAATGTATCAATGAATTCAGGATTTTGAAACTACAACGTCCAATATACTTTTTTTTTCTGGACAATGGTCTGCATCCATTTAATTCAAGTTGGTGCAGTGCTGACCTAACTCGGTAACAACTGTCCCACGCACATTCGCAAGATACACCAGCAGCCAGGTCCAGCCTCCACGCCGTCCGATTGATGTCATGAATTTGGAATCCACGAAACAGCTTTGACCAGAGCTTCGATCATGAGCCACGACGACACTCATCACGCACCTGACGTCCTAAAATTTGCCAAAATCTCACCAGGTGCCCTACAAATCCCATGAACAAAGTGATACATACCCACATTATCTTCTAGCGTGGTGTTGACCTTTTGCGTGCATCATCAGTCATGGATCCTTGTGCACCGCGCCAGCCTGACATTTGCTTACCAACGGCCATGATTTGTATATTTGAATGAGAGAACGGGACATTTCTCTTTTAAAACATGCTCTCATTTTGCCGTCGAGTTTTGCCCTAGTAGCGAGTACGCTACAGTGTCCAACGGCCATGCTTTGCCCTGCTTTTGCGTGACCACAATGATGAAGCCATTCGCGCTTTGCTTTAGCTGCCTCCATCTCTGCTTTCATTTCCTCAAATCAAATCCTCTCATCCTTCTTTTTATTTGTAATCCTTTTTACTATGCTCGCCTCACTTTGGTGAATTTTATCCTCTCCTGTTCTACCGTCTTTACCCCTTCGTTTATTCTCTTTGCCGGCCTGCACGCGAACTCGCAAATATAAGATGTTTTAGCTATCCAGTGGAAGGCTTTACACTAACATTTTCCAAACATCTCATCTGATCTGCATATAACAATGTACAATCAGGTTCCACTTTTTTACAAAAAAAATGGACATATTCAGGTTTTTTCGGACAGTGAATGTAGATGTCGAAGTCATCAAGTGTAGTCCAATTATTTCTTAACTTTTCATGCAATAGCCATCAGCCAAAGAGAGAGTCAGCTCGAATTAAGCAGTAGGCTCACGCTATGCAGACAAAAGGAAAGCTAGCCAGTTGCTTTCACCTTTTCTGGACTTGTAAGCGGCCGTAACACAACTTGCTTGTCTAGTAGGAGCACAAGAACAGGGGGCACCAGCCGGCTTTGTCCTCTGCTACGGCAACCGGCCGACGATCCAAGGAAAAGTTCTCCATTCTGAGCACAAGATCACAAATGAAATCTGGAGCCACGAAAGGAAGAATTTTATTCATTCCTTGTGTTATTGGAGCATATAATTACATGGCATTGGAACTTGAGGATGCGTACTAGCTAGAGAGCATCTAGCTAATTAACCACATCGCCGGGCTAATCTACAACACTATCCTCATCATCATCATCCATGGGTACTACAGAGCCAGCAATGATGCATGCAATGCATTAGCTACCCTCGCGTCCTCATGATGGTAATGGTGCCACGGCCGGGGGTGTGCAGCCTCGTGAATCCCGAGACGGCCCTGCCCGAGATGCCCGGCACGTCGACGGACAGCACGCGCGGCCTGCACGCGAACTCGCCGACGGGGTGCCGCACGGGCCGCGCCGGCCGCATGAGGTTGCGCGCGTTGATGTCCGCCAGCGTCGCGCCGCCGTCGAGCCCGTCGGGCTTCAGCACGGCGAACGGGCACACCACACGCCGCGCCGGCGACTCCTTCCGCCGCTTGCCGCCGCTCTGGCTGCACTCCGCCTCCGTCGACTCCGACACTACAACACAGCGTGGATCAAAGTTAATAACAAGTGTGCGATTAATCGAGCAGAAACTGTTCGTCGTCGAGTGGGTGGACGTGACTGTGAAGCATGTCGCGTCGAGGTCTGAGAGACGGCAAGCAAAGCACCTTCTGGTGTCGCGCGTTTCAACGACGAGGAGGAGCAGCAGGGGGAGGCGGGGCCCGCGCGCCACTTGGCTTGTCGATGGTGGTCGTGTCCTGCGTCTGGGCCCCGTTGGCGTCGCTGGCATGTGGGTCCGCGTGGCTGCTGGAGGAGGAGGAGCTGAGGAGGGGCTCCTCCGCCATGGCCTGGAACACGGGTTCTGCTGGCAATGTGGGCCTCTTGGAGAAAATCGAGCCCAAAGGATCGTCGTCATCATCATCCTCAACTGCAGCAATGATCAATTGATCGATTAATTATTTAATTATACACTTGATGAGCCTTAAAATAATGAGCTAATCACGTAAAAGGTGCGACTTTGATAGAACAGTACTGCAGAAGATTAGAATCTAGCGCTACCATCTAAGCATGTAACACCTAGATCTGTCTTTACTTGAAAAGAAGCGCCTGTCTGTGCACACCACAATATTATAGCACTACTGCAATCCTCATACATTTTACTAATCATGCACAAATCATAGGGTCATGAGGATTAGGTGCCGTTAATCTTCGGCGGGCCCATCCACGTCCGACATGGCATTTTTGAACGACAGAACACATGGCATTGACAAGCTCCTTTTGTTAAATGCGAACTCTACGACTTTGTGTTTTGTCCTTGCCTCCTTGGTGACTGACTGACCAGAGGAGGGAGGGTAGTACCTAAAAAACACAGACCTAGCAGAAAGCAAGTTCAAAGAATCGATCGACTTCTTACAGAGGAAAGGGTTGTTGGCAGCGCTGCTCTGGCCGCTCTTCTCGTGCTGCTGCTCCACGACGCAGCTGGAATTGATGGCGACCGGCTGCTCGTCGTAGGCGCTGCTCGCGTCCCAGAAATTCTGCAGTGAGAAAAATGGGAGAAAGCGACGGTTTTTAACGCGATCGAGCAAATTTCGCAAGAAACTGACGCCGTAGTTAATTCGGCGGAAGATAAGGATAGGTTTGCTTACCAGCAGGAGGTCGCCGAGCTCCCCGTTGGGCATTGCCGCCGCGCCATGCGGCTCCGGCTGGAAGGCCGGCGCCGTCGACGTCGCGGCCGGTGACACCGGCAGCAGCGACTCCATGCCTGCAGGGCAAAGAAACGTCGAATTGATTACGTCCTGGCCGGCCGACTGGAGCTGGAGGAAAACAGAGCAGAGAAAATATGAAATATGCACGTACATAGGGGGAAGAGGTCGTGGAGGTAGTGCGCGTCGGCAGCGGCGACGACCCCGAAGCAGCCGAGAGGCGGTTCCCATCCGAGCAGGAAGCCGTCTCCGCCGCCGACACCGCTGCTGATGCTGCTGCCGCCGCTGTAGGTGTAGCCGCTGCCGGCGTCGAAGCTAGCCAGGGCATGGCGTGGAAAGGCCACCCCTGCAGCTGCAGCTGCAGCAGCTCTCTTTCCTGGGCTGTCTCCATGGCGCAGCAGCAGCCTCGGTATGATGATGAGCCCGTGGCCGTGCCGTGTCACTCACACTGGGACTCTGAGAGTGTGCGAGTGTGACTGTGAGGTCGAGCGGCGGGGCGTGCTTAATATAGAACGGCTTTTTCGAAACGAAATGTCCTGGATCGAAAGGCAAAGCGTGCAGCGTGGCATGTCAAGTCCACCGCTACCCGTAATATACTACCACTCCAGTCTCCAGTTGCGTCACTTGTGCTTGGGGTCAAGTGGTGGTGGCGGCCAAAGTCAGTTAAGAGGATGACATGAGAGTGAGTACCAAAGTCCAAACGAAGCAACGAAAGCAAAAGATAGGGGTGGTTGGCTTGGCTGCGGGGGAAGGCCTTTTTTCTCGTGTTCTTCGACGAGCCCGAGCCCGCTGCAAGCTTTGGCCTTCCTCGATCTGCTTTCTTTAAGCTTGTTTCTTCGTCGTCCTCCTCTTGTAGCCTTCTCTTTCGCTTTCTTTCGATGATCCTCATGTACCTGCTTTTGTTTTTCGCGCTGATACGATCGGTTTGTTCCTGGGAATATCGCCCGCAGCCCGCAGGTTGCGGCAATTCGAAATCTGTCGGCCGGCCGGCCGGCGAGTTTCAGAATTGCTCTACGGCTTTTCGTTTACTCTTCAGCTTTAACACCTTTCCTCAATCCTTATCACGTGTTAGGGTTAGTTTACTTGAGTATTTTTTTGGTTTAAAGTGCACATTATTGATACTATATATCAGTTTATTGTCAAACTAGAAGACTGCATTTCCTAGCTGATATTCTGCGTCTGTTACGTACGCTAGCTCGGAGGTCAAAGCTATGGGGTGGCTGCTGTCTTACTGATGTCACTGGTCAGAGGGCAACAACAACCAGTGTGCATCACCTAGCCCTGCTCTCTTGGAGACGAGGAAGACACGAGACCGGAATACTTGCACCGGGAAAACGATAGTACTGCTCCCTAGCTCTCTTGATATATTGCCTGCGACCCGTTGAGTTTGGCTGTCTTTGGGTAACTGACTTGTGGACCCCACACGTGGTGGGCCCCACATGTCGGTGGCTCAAAGTCCCCCTCGGCATGTTGAGAATTTGAGATCCCCGGCTTAGGGCATCTCTAACCGATCCCCTAAAATTTAGAGGAGTAAACCGACTCCTAAAACTTAGAGGACTAAAAGTACTTCTCTAAAGGTGGACGGCGCGGAACCGAACTCCTATATTTAGAGGAGTAAAACTTTTTTGCCCCATTTCTTTCCACCACTCCACATATGCATTCAAACATTACATATAGTTCAAACAAACAATTCAAACATAGAGTTCATTCAAAAGTAGACTCTACCACCACCATCGATCAAGGTCACCAAAAAGAAGCTATCGACCTTGTTTGATCCAAAATACCACCAACATATCACCTCATATGTTGTGGACCACCATCGAAGAGCTCAAAGACCATCTCCGAAGAAGTCATCACCATCACCACCACCACCTCCTCCTCCTCGGCCACCATCACCTCCTTGGCCATGAGCATCTCCACCAAAAGATCTTTGAAGGATCTTTGCTCGAATGAGCTCCCAATACTTCTTAGACGTGGCATCCATGTTGCTTGGGTCCATGAACATGATAGCACGCTCATCGATCTCCTTCTCTTTTGCTATCCTCTCCTCCTCAAGTGCAACCCTCCTCTCCTCGGCAAGGGTCCTCCTCTCCTCGATCTCCATCTTCTTCTTCGACTTCTTCTCCTCCATTGCCTTGAGCTCGGCCCACCTTGCCGCCTTTTCATCCCTCCTCTCGGTCGCCAAGGCTTTCTTGGTCTCAACCATGGCACATAGTTCTTCTTTGTAGCCTCCAACTTGGGCACCTCTCCTTTTCCTCTCCTTTGCAAGCTTTTGCCCCTCGGGCCTCTTGTGCGGGTCTTCGTCTTCCTCATCATTGGCATCGATGGAGATGCTCACCCTAGACCTTTTTGGAGTGGTCTCCCAATTCCTCCGCACCCACTTTTCATTGCCAACAAGCTCGTTGTAGCAATGGTGCAAGGTGAAAGCTTAGCCTCCATTCTTCTTGTTGCGCATCTTGTAGAGGTCTTGGATGAGTGGCCCAAACTCCGTCAAGGGCACTCCACTTGGCGGGTTGGTGTGCACTTGATCAACACAACCGGACCACCGGTTGCAACACTCAAGAATGGCACCCACCGGTGGCCGAGAGAGCCTTGTGTGCGAGTGATCGGCACCTCCACGGTGTTGTTGTAGTATTCCTCGATACGAGCCCAAAACCTCTCATTCGATTGGTCGGTGCCAACCGATGCATCGAGTGACACATTCATCCACGCATAGCACAATGTGACGTCCTCTTTCTCGCTATAGTTGGAGGCTCGGCTCTTCTTTGTGCTTCCTTGTGTGTCCACGACTTCTTCCTCAACCTCTTCTTCCTCCACCTCTCCTTGCTCGGTGAGTTCAACGTCTTGATCGTCGAAGTTCATGTCGTCGATCCCGGCGGCATGGCTACCCTCCAATTGGCTCATGAAGGTGGCCACCTCCTCCTCCACCACACTACATATCATCAAAACAACATCACCGTGTATCTACAAATAGCCAACCGATGAGAGGAGAGGAGAAAAAGAATTTTTTTACCTTGCCGACGATCCATCAAACACCTCGGGCTCGTCGACGTTGACGACGGCCGCCCGCGGTGGCCGTCCTCGGGGAGGGTTCGCCGTCGAGACCTTGCGCTTCGAAGAGGCAGCTGCAGCCTTCGGAAGCGCCGCCTCGGCCTTCTTCTTCTTCTTCGAGGCCGCCGCCTCCGCGAGCGCCACCTTGGCCGGAGTCGGCTTGCTCTGCCGCCGGCCGGCCACAGGAGCAATGGGAGGACGCGGCGCCACCTCGGGAGCCTCCACGCGCTTGCCGCCGGCCTTACCGGAGGCCTTGACCATGCCGGCCGGCCGGACCACGTTGTTTGCCCCCAACCTCTTTCCGGCCGCGGACGCGGTGGAAATCTCCAATTGCGGCGGCGTCGGGTCGTCTCCGGAGCCAAGGATGGGCGGAGAAGGTGCGCCGGAGAGCTGCGCGTCGATCCCGGGCGGAGTCGGCGACATCGGCGCCGGCGGGGAGGCGGGCGGGAAAGAACGGCGGAGGGCGGGAAGACGAGGCGGAGCGGCGGGAGGTTTTCTCGGATTTGGTTTTGGAGGAGTATATTTAGGAGTCGGCCGCCACTTTTACTCCTCCGATGAGTAAAAATATACTCCTCTAACCGTTTTGGGGATCGGTTAGGTGCGGTCGCCTCCTATTTTTACTCCTCTAACTGATTTTAGGGATCGATTAGAGATGCCCTTATCTCCTGTCGTTATAAATGTTCGAGATTCATTATTTTTTACAATAACCTCCTTCGACAATATATAGTTGTCCTTCTTATCGAAATCAACATTCGTTCTAGCTGATGGAGGTTTCACCAAAACTGACCTCCCTCCCACATGGTATGTTGAGATCCCCAGTCTACCAACCGCCCTTCAAATGTTGGAAATACATGGTTTCATACAATAGCCCCCTTCAACTCTATATAGTTTACATTCCTAAGTCCTTCTATTTTGCTCAATCTAACCCACCTCAAGTCTGTTGATTGTACATATTTTCATATTGACCCTTCTTTTTATAGAAGACAACGTTTGCTCTACCTCATGGAGGTTTCACCAAAAGTGAAACATGTGTGGAACAAACCATAGATTACACATATTTCATTTTATGTTTTATAAATGCTTTCATGAAGGTACAAAAATGTGTGTATAGTCTCATATGTTCCATTAAATAGAACAGTTTAGATGCAAATATGTCGCTCGAGGAAGTTCATAGAGACGTCAAAGAAATAATAATCATACTACATTGCAAACTAATTGACATAAGTTTTCTTAACTTTTTGTTTCCAGGGAATGTCCATAAGCTCAGGGTTCCTTGAAACAAAATTACAGCCATTATGTACAAGACAAGCAACTATTTTCCGAGAGTGCTTATAACCTCAGGATGTCTTTTTATGAAGAAGAACCAAAGACAACAGCCATTTAATAACATTTAGGTACAAACGACAAAAGTTTTTCGAGCATGCTCACAAGTTCAAGCTTCAAGGTATCTCTTTATTAATACAAGACAACAACATTCTAACTTTACAATAGTTATGTACAAGACGAGATTTTTTTCTGAAAGCACGCATACATTTTAGGTGCCTCTTTATTAAGAAGAAACACCAACAAACAAAGTTTAGACTATTTATGTACAAGAAGTTCATTTTTTTCCAAGAACACGCATAAGTTCAATGCGCCCCTTTATTAGGAAGAAACAACAGTACAGTGTTGACAACACTTATGTATGTACAAGACTAGTTGGCTCCGCAACCTTGTCATCCACCAAAAAATTGGTTTGATGTGGAATGGAAACTAAGAGCATGCTTGGTTCATAACAGAACTAACCACATTTTTTTTTCTAAAATAAGGGAAGCCGGCGGTGACGATCTCGTCACTACCTTGTTGGAGGCGCCGCTTTGGAGCTCTTGGCCAGCGCGGTGCGACGGTTTCGCGGCGGATGTGCAAAATGGGTGTGTGGTCGAGGGTGGTGGACGCCGGGGCAGCGGCTCCGGACGATGGTGGACGCCGAGGCGGCGGCCTCGGTTTCCCACGCTACGACGGTTTTACGAGGCAGAGCCGTTGTTTAGCGTGGGCCTGGGTGGCGACCTGGATGAAGACTGCGTGGGCAGAGGGTTCGTCGACCCGACTGGATCGTCTTCGGGCAATGCGAAGGTCGATCTGGTTGCTACACCGGGGCGGCGGCCCCGGAACATATGGTTTTGGTGGCAACCTGGATGAAGACTGCGTGGGCAGAGGGTTCGTCGACCATGACTGGATCGCTTTCGGGCAATGCGAAGGTCGATCTAATTGTTACGCCGGGGCAGCGGCCCCGGAGCAGGTGGTGTGTGTTTTGGCATTTCTCGACTTGGGTCGTGTGGGCGGCGGGTCGCTTCGTTAGTGCTATTCTTTTGTACAGATTGTATGGTTTTTGGACCCGGTTTCCCTTATAAACTGGGTCAACTCTTTCTATCTATTCGGGCGGCGGATACGACCACCTTATACCTCAAAAAAAAAAGGGAAGCCATAAATACGTGCCAATTGTTTTTTCCGGCGTAACTGTAGCAAGGTTTGGCTACAAAATTTGTGTGGCAGGCTGTAAGTGTGATGATGGAACAACAACAATCATAAGAACATCTCCACCGGAGCTTTCAATAGTCCTATTGGGCGTACCGGCATGAAAACACCCCCCACCGGGCCTCCCAATAGCGACAAAGTTGTTGGACGGGCCCAATAGCGCGTCCGACAACCCCGCTTCGTGCCCTGTTGGTAGGTAGGCAACCGGGGGCGCCGGCCATGACAACGCGTGCCACGTCGGATTCTGACGGGCGGGCACCACACGGTAGCGACCCAACCATTTCTTTTCTTCCCCACGGTCCCTTCCATCCTGAATTCCTCCCCTGCCTCCACTCACTCATCGGCGCTGCAGCCCCCCCTTTCGACGCTGCTCCACCCCGCGATACGCTCGCCGCAGCATCCCCCGCTCTCCCCGTCTCTATCGCCGTCGTCTCTTCTCATCCAGCCAAAGTATTTGGTGGCGGCACCGCCGCCTCCTAGGACCACCTCGCTTGCAAGGTGTTCGTCTTTTCTAAAAAAAATCTTTGTTTTAAAATTACATAGTCATTTTTTAACCTACCTAATTGAATAGATGGATAGCGACGACGAGCTGGAGATGGCCGGCGCATTGCTCACCGCCCATGCCACCGCTACCGCCAAGCTTGATGAGAACTTGGCGATCATCACTTGCCTTGTTGGTTTGCTAGGCGAGATCAATGCCACTCCTCAGATTGGAGGTTCGAAGCTGGGGAAGAGGAAGAGCAAAGACCGCAAACGGATGAAGGGTCATATGACGCAGTATCAAGACTACTTCGCCAACGATCCCACACACGGGGAAAAGGAATTTCGGCGGCGGTTTAGGATGAACAAGGAGCTCTTCATGCGGATTGGGGGAGGAGGGGGTGCGGGAGTTTGATGACTACTTCAAGATCAAGAGATACTGTGTCCGGCTGGTTGGTTTCTCTTCTATTCAAAATGCACCGCTGCCTTGAGATGTCTTGCATATGGAGCTCCTACAGAAACAGTGGACGAGTACCTCCACATGGCCGAGTCCACATGCATCAAGACCATGTATCGGTTTTACATGGCGGTGGTTGCAGTGTTTGGGCCAAGATATTTGAGAGAACCAAATTAAACTGACACTTCTCGCCTCATGGCACAAAACACACAGCTAGAGAATTTCCTGAGATGCTTGGAAGCATCGATTGCATGCATTGGGCATGAAAGAATTGTCCATTCGCACAACAACAAATTTACAAAGGTTATGTTGGAGATTGCAGTGTCATACTAGAAGTTGTGCCAGATAAACAATTGTATGTGTTCGAAACAATGTAATACGATTTTATTCTGGATATTTCAGAGAATTTTTTCTATTTGAGAAAAAACTGGTTTAAAATTTGTTGGGAGCGACTATTGGGAGACGCCGGTGTGTGTGGGGTGGGGGGGGGGGGGGGGAGGGGGGGGGGCGCTCCCAATAGCACTTGTCCAGCACACTTGTCGGATGCTCTATTGGACCGCCGGTAGAGATGCTCTAAGTACTTGCCAAACTTGTGGCGAAGTTTGGAAAACAATGGAACATGCACTAAGTCTTTTAACACCTACCGCAAATAAAACGTGCAAGCTATATAGAGTATTATTTTAATATGAAACACCAGTAGCCTAAAATTTAAAATTTGTGACGTTATTCGTGCAAATGCATATATACCTATACACATTACTCTTTCAGTTCCACTCACATCTGGCTCTGCAAAAAAGTAAGCCCATTCAAGTGGCATATAACCCAAAATTCCTTAGTCATGCACTCACACTCAAACAGGACCACAAATTTTATTCCAGTACTTATATTTCTCTTCTTAACACTACAGAAGCGCTTTCTTTTTCTAAAGCACCCAAAGTTACTCGAGTATGAAAAGCTATGGGAACAAGTTAATTGTCTACTTGCTCACTGTTACTTTTTTAGGGGGTGGGCTGAATTATTGCAGCTGATCATGTGACTAGGAGAGACAAATCCAAGAAAAGGGCTCCACATAATAAAATCAGGACGTGCCACTCCAAATTTTGGGCGCCTAGAACCCAACCAACCAAAAGCAAGTTACCTACCGGCCCCAAAGTCATCGGGTCAACGAAGAAGGAAAGATTCTCTGTCATAATTTGTGTAGGCGGATAGCTAAACCATGCACACATGCTATCATGTCGTGTTTGCCTTATGAATCTTTATTTTCTGTGTGCTTTCTATTTCTGGAAATGACGATATGTCGCTGTCTAAAGATTTGTTTGAAAGCTATTCGCGTACTCGAAAAAGAAACGGTTTAAAACGGCACTGCCAAGGCCTTATGCTATTTCTGTTACGAATAGAGAATTTTCATTGTAGTAATTATAGTGATGCAAGAAGTTGACAGACGCAACTCTTGGCTCTCGAAATTATAGAATCTCTCGTTATACCTTGTGGATTTGGACGACTGAAACGCTCGTGTATTTTGTTACATCTGCCATCGATCATCGTAGTAAAGCTTATCAGGGAGGCGCTGAACTGGGTAAAACGGCACTGCCAAGGCCTTGCACTATTTCTGTCACTCAAACTCCTCGATCAATGAAAACAGCAAATGTTTTGTCTTGTTTTCAGAAAAAGTTTTGCCGTTCCGTTAGTGAAGGTTGTGATCTCTGTTTTGAATCAGAACGCTAGACACATGTTCATTTCTCCTAATTTCTACACGAGCATTAGTCGATCCTCTGAAGAAAAAGAAAAACATACATTTTCACACGAAAAAAAGGCCTAACAGCAACTCTTGTCCTCGGTGGGTTCATCTCTGCACTGCAGTTTTTTTTTTTTTTTTGCGGGATAGATCGGCCGAATTACAGAAGAACTACAAAGAGAAGATCCAGAAACACAAAGATTTACAACAAAGCACCCAGGATCCCGATGAAGAAGACGATGCAGCACGTACCGCCGGCGCGCCGCCACCACTCCTTCCACGTCGCTGACGCCTTGGAGACGAAGGAGCCCCTCCATGGCTGGGAAGTCGACGGAGCTTAGCTCCACTGGAGCCTCCATCCTGCGCCGTCCTCGCCATCTTCTTGCCGCAAATCAGCACGACCATCTTCAGATTTGACACCCGGAGTCGCCGCACCACGAACTCCGGTGAGGGAAATCCCCACACGGCAGCTACCACGAGCTGCGAGCAGGGGAAGAGTGGACGGTCCACGGCGAAGCTTCGAGAAGATCCACCGCCGGAGAGGACGACCTCCACCTGCAAAAACCACTCCGACACCGCCGCCATCTCCGAAGCGCCGCCGGCTGGTAACCTACTGGGCCCTACGCTATGTACACGACGGGATCCGGCGTTCCCCCACCCTCCCGCCGCCGAAGCGGCAGTCGGAGCGAGGGGAAACCACCGGATCTCCGCCGGCGAGGTGGGCGAAGAAGGTTCGCACAGAAAATCTTGACCTGAGACTCTGAGAGGTTCTGGAACAACACTACGCTAACGTCCCCGGTTAGGAACCATGGACCACGGTACTCGTCTGATCGATCAGTCTGCTAACATCTGCATCGACCATCTACCAGCAGCTAATCAGTGATCTACTACTACAGTGGTTCCTTTTCTATTATTATTTCTTCCTCTGAAAAAAGTGCTACAGCAATGTCGCAACAAGGCAAAAGGACGCGTAAATCGCAACAGTATCTCCTACTTTTCTCGCTTTTACCGTCACTTTTGGAGCCTTGTTTTCCCACCAATCACGCCATGGAAGCTTTTTAGTGTCGCTACTGTAACTACTGTCTTCTCCATCAGTCTACCAGGAAGAGATGGTCGTCTGAATAATTCTAGAGCATTATGCATGCTCTGCACACGATTTATCCATGTTTTGAAGTATTGATAATTTGCACACACTGAATCATCATCTTGCATATATATGCTTGCAACGTTTCTTTAAGGTTCATGACCAGGATTTGGCCATTCATTCCACGCACTTCGACGTCGACAGAAGTCTAGCCGCTTTTAAACTTCATACTACTTTTGGATATTTATATTTTGAAATTCTGTTACTGCGATTAGACGGCGGAAGGGTCGGTCTAGGGCTCTAGGGTAGCTCACAACCACTCCAGGATGGGCTGCATAGCTGATGATGTGAATTGTCCTCATGACACAGTACAGATGGCTACCTTTTGCACTCGACTGTTTTATATATCTATATAGTTTGAATCCAGAAAGAACTGCTGCAAAATAGGGAAAGAAACATGGATCCGTACCAGTAAAAAGATCCTGTTCCATATCACCAAATGCAGGAACATGTAGTAAACTGAGACTACAGGATAAAGTTACAACATTTAATCATCCTTTTTCGTTCTGTCATCTCAGTTGAAGGTCCCTGTGAATCTTGGTGATTCTACTGATCACCATACTGCCACTATTTTTCGAGGTAAAAAAAATGCAAAGCTTAGCTGATAGATCAGAAGCCAGGGGACAGGAACACGAAGGCTAAAAGCTAAGAATGACCATACTAGCACACTCACGCACCAAGCCACCAAGTGTCCGTTACTTTGTATTTCTCACCTTAATTTGAGGCCCAATTTCAACAGCGAACAATAACAAGAAATCTCACAGACGACAACAATAACCTAATCCACCTATAGCGTGTCAAACCTTGTACAGCATGCCGATCTCAACTCGCTGCTGCAGAGGCATCCCGAGAGCCGGCAGTGCCGACCTGCAGATGCCATGCAAGAACTCGTAGAATCGGAGCATGACCTTGTCGAAACAGCCGGCATCATCACCCACATAGAACCTCATCTTGCCGCGGACATGCACCACCCCCGCCAACCTTGCCGCCTCCAGGTTCGCAGCCTCTTCCTCGGTGGAAAAGGGAGATTGTCGATTTGAGCTCGTCTCGATGTGCCGTTGTAGGCATCGCGTGACCTGTGCCACAAGGTCGTCGCCGCCTTTGAGGCTCAGATTGTCGGCGTACCCATACTGGATGGTGCACTGGTACACTCCGTCCAGGCCGAGCCTCCTGACTAGGATCCTTTCCTGTTCATCAACTTTGGAAACTAGCAGGTACCTCAGGGTCACAAAGATTGTGACTGCATGCAGTGAGCTCATGTTCTTGATGTAATGGCCAAGTATCGGAGTTAGCCCATCCTGTATGTTGCTGTAAAAGAAGCACAAGCCCGGGACCCTCTGAACCTCAGGTTTTGCCAACAGCTCACCAAGGCGTTCCACGGTTACCTTGTTCACCATTTCGTACTCTGCTTTCCTTTGCCTACCATAGTACCAGACGAACATGATCAGTGCAAGGATCATGGAAACTGCAAAAGGAAGCCAACCTCCTTCAAGGATCTTAGTGAAAACGGCACTGACATAGGACCCTTCCATGATGATGAACGGAACTGCGTACAGGACGACAAGAACAGGTGGCGTTCTCCATATGATGATCATCACAAGAGTGAGCATGATTGTTGTTATGAGCATGACCATGATCACAACAACACCTGCGGTAAACAATTATGCATAAAGTCTTCAGGCACAAAGTAGCTATATATATATATATATATATATAATATATATATATATATATATTAACAACTGGAGCATTTGTTTGCAGAATTTGCTTACCGAAAGCATTTCCTATCTCTTTTCCACCACCAAAGCCAAGTATAACACCAACACACAGTACCATCAGAATGTAATTAATTTCTGGGGAGTAAACCTCCCCTTCCTTTTGTTGCGATGTGTGCACCACCTTGACACGCGGAAAGTAGTCCAGGACAACTGACTGTTTTATGACGGAAAATGTTGCAGATATCAAGGATTGACTAGCGACAATTGCTGCTAGTGTTGCGATGACAAACATTGGCCAGTAAACTGGGCGAGGCACAAATTTGTAGAATCCATCACTGAAGTCATTGACATTGTTAATAAGGTATGCTGTTTGCCCAGCATAAGTGAGTACCAGAGAAGGATATATGCTGGATAGAAATGCTATCTGAAAAAAATGAAGTGCAACTAACTATAAAATGGAAACAATGTATAAGAATAATTCATGCTGGTAATTCTGAATGATAATAACCTGAATAGACTTTTTGCTGAAGTGGCCAAGATCTGCAAACATAGCTTCCGCACCTGCAGGCATGAGATTGAACTTTAGGCTGTATGATCACTGTCAGAAAAATATAGGCACAACCTGATAACCTTGGCATGTAAATGTGATCTACCTGTGATGCATAGAACAGTCCCACCAAGCAGCTGCCACCCTTGCTTTTTATTTCTGAGGAAGAAATGTACAATATAATGTGGCGAAATGGCTTTGAAGATTCCAGGGTAGTAATGGAAAATGCTGTATATTCCGATAATTGGAGTGGTGAAAGTCCATGCTGCCATGATTGGAGAAAACAGAAAGCTCACTTTTGAAGTCCCGTACTTTTGCAGCAAGAATAAACCAATAAGAATTGCTGCAGACAGGGCTTCCACGACAGCTGAAAATTTGACAGAAGGATTAATGTCACCGAAAAGCATATCAGAGAGGTTCTTACATCGCTCATTATATACATCATTTATTGAGCAACTTACGTCTACTAACAGTAGGAAATGGCCCTCTTAGTCCATCGATTGCTGATAGAACTGAAAAGAGATAAGGAACGTGAGTGATCTATATGATCACAAAAATGATTAGGTTAGATATGTCATCTGCAAATAACAAACCTGAAATAGCAGGAGTTAGTATGCCATCCCCAATGAGCATACACATCCCAAGAATGGCCATGAATAACAATACCCTTCTTGCAGTTACGCTTCGCTCAAAGAACTTCCCCAGCTTACTAGGCCTTCTAGCTATTGTTGACTGATCGTGAAGCAGTGGTTCTTCTTCTGAATATACTCTCTTGGAAGGAAGGATGCCTATATCGGCATGCCTACACAACAAAGAATACATGGCAAATGTACCACCTGCGAAATGTAGACTAAGCAAAGCCCATGCCAATAATAACATAATAAAGTAAAACGTTTAATCTACCAAGAAAATAAAGCTTGTATATAATAATATACAGATAAGTTCCACTTCTATCAGGCTTAGGTTTACTGACATACTTCCCATTCGGTAAAGCTGAACATATATTTAATAGATCATAGCATCTATACTACACAATTCATGCTAAATAGTATTGGAAATAACACTATACAGAGTATAGAAAAAATCGACCTCCTTAAAGGATATGCAATGCAACAAGTATCCAGATATTTGGACACATGATCTTTTTTGTAGTGACTTTTTTGTTGGTTTTAACATCGAATCATCAACTAATATTGTCCAAGCTATTAAAAATTCTAACGTTCATCTAGAAAGGCAGCAATAACTGCTCAAAGAAAAGGAAAGGAGGAAGCAGCAGGAGGTTAGTTACCTTCACCATGATCATCAGCATTGAGAGCTATGCCTACATACTTGACCACACCGATTAAAGTAAGAGTCCAAAACATTATGCTGTATATTCCCAGGTAGTCTGCTTCTGTGGGAGATGACAAGTTCATTGAGGGATAAACATAGAGGGGAGAAGTAACGAGGCCACCGAAAACCACACCAAGAGTCTTGTATGCAAGAAACAGATCTTTGCGGACATTGCCAACCTGTTCACAGTTGAGGGAAGGCATTTTGTAAGAACTACACAGAGAAATTCAGTATTCTAGAGAAGAGAGATGCACCACACTGATCATACGAAGCAGTCGGTCCCGTATACACATAGTGAGTCAATGGAGTCAACCAAAGGCCAGAGTAGTACCAGTATTAATGCTTGAAATCAATTATTGTGAAAATCTCATGGGTCCCAATTCCGATAAGTTAACCATGTGGGATTTTTGTGGGGCTACGACAAATGTGAACATCAAGGACTTGTTTCTTTTTAGTGGACTTTTCTGGTGGCACTTTCAGAGACTAGAGCAATATGGAACTTGAGGCCGTGTGATGTAATCCATGATGAGATCATCAAGAAAATGACCCCCAATCAACACACCAACTTTTCTCTCACTCATAAATAGGTGTATAACTCAAGAAATAAAACAGTTTCTTGCAAACAAAATGCTGGAAATGTCCCGTCTAAATGATGGAAATGACCAGGTACATTGTAAATGGAATGAAGAGGGAATCTGGTCAGTTGTTGCGTCTACTTCAATGAAAACTGATATCCTTATCAAGTTGCTCATGAGCACCCAGGCATCCACCTTAGCCACCATTTTTCAGTAATACTTCTCGGTCAGAGATGCTGAGGTCATCTAACTGAAAGATAGAAACTGCAACCTAATAGACAGGATGCACATGAATGAAGAATGTAATAATGCTCGCTAATACATTATACATTGCTTGCATGTTAGACATCATCCACAAGTAGCGAAAGCAAGAAAGGAAAACGTTCCACTGATTCCATGTTGGCCCAGATCAAGACAAACAACCTTCCCTCCCCAAGAAAGAAAAAAACAAAACAAATAACTCGCGCTGCCCAAGATGGCTCAGATTATTGCGTGCTCACAAATCCCACTGACCAGGGGCACCTAGGAAAAATAAAAGAGAAATCAAAGCTGCCCACTGCAAGCGACAAAAACGATTGAATGTGAGCTGTCACCGGCGAAGAACAGTTTGGTTGGGAAGAAAGAGCAACCTACAGAGTTTGCAAACTGAAGCATATGCGCACTGGCGCAACGCTATCAGCTGATAATTTGGCCTGCAGCGCTGCCGCTGTAGCAAGAATCAAACACGATCTCCGCGACTATGACTGCAATTGCCCCCTCGTTTTTTCGCTTTCTGACAGTAACAGGGACAAGCCCCCGATTTCCATTGAGAGAAAACTACTCGAGGTGCCGCCACTTGGGCCACTGAATTAATCTCGAGCAGTCGTGCAACCAAGTAGGAGACAAGCGCTAGAGCGAACTGCAATCTGAAGTAAAAAAACGAAACACAGGTAGAACAAGGGTTTCCCCTACGCACTCACGTTGGTCCCTCTGTTGGCCGGTGGTGGGGTGGCCGCCGGGCCGCCGCCAGGGAGCCGGGAAGGCCCCGCCGCCTCGAGATCCAGGTTGCCCCCTATTGTCATGGGTGGCGGGGGACGGACGGCGACGGAGGGACGGGGAAGCGGTGCGGTGGCGGAACTTGTGGAGGCGCGCGAGACGGGGTTTATAATAGCGAGGCCGAGGCGTCCCTCCGCCGCTCGGTGACCGCGGTGGGGAAGGAAGGTTGTCGGGTCGGGTCCGGTCAGTTGACCATTGGCCACGCGTGGTGCCCTGCCTGCGCCGGCGACCGTGGGCCGGCCTTTGCCTGCTCCGATCACGACTATGCTACGGGCTCGATTCGGTCGATGCGGACACGTGTGAAGCTTTTTCTGTACGCACCTATCGAGGTGGACTCATGGGCTTTACTGGGCCAGCCCATCTGGAAGACAACTAGACGGTCAGTACAAAACCGCGACACTTATTTTTATCAGAGGTAATAGACCCATGAAGCAATCAGTCACTTATATTTCTCTAAAAAAGTAGAAATCACTTATATACGCACAGTGAGTCAATGGAGTCGAGCCACGATAGTACTGCACAAGTCGCGGATTCAGTTGCATAAGGTTTTGCTGCGTGTTTTAGATGTATATTTAAGTTTTTTCTTTATCTGTAAATGTGGGATAACGGTTTTCGTAATCATGTTCTTTGATGAATATAGTCCTGATATTAGTTCTAGAAAACATGTTTAATTCTTGAAATCCATTATTACGATGAGAAAATTTCAATGCAGCCCAAACGTGGTAAAGTAGCACACCACCATTTGTCTTGTCCATCAACATCGTGCTCCCATGAATATACCACTATACTTAAATTTCAATGTAAAAAAGTGGGCACCAAAATAGTAATAAGACCGCCTTCATTGGTTAAGTCTTTAGCATGGCTGGATCATTGGTGTACTTGAGAAAATCAAACTTTTCCAATTAACGTGGCAGCGGAACATCTTTATGTTGGGATAATGTAATGAAACTTTGCATAATGAAATCCATACTATGATGAGAGAATTCCTTATTTGGCCCTTTCTTAAATTCGTCTTCCTTATTTGGCCCTAAAAACTAAATTCTTCCCAATGTGACACCTAAATTTCATTTTCTTCCTAATTTAGCCCAACCGTTAGTGCCGTTTCGTTTTGCCGTCAGTTGACTTTTCATTGGACCAAAATACCCTCCCTAACCAGACCGAACCAACTCACCTGGCCCGATCGATGTTCTCTCTCTCGCATCCCCTTTCGAACCCAACCTGGCAACGCACACAGTGAACCCTACCTATGGTAGCGCGGTGACTCGTAGCGAGGGCGGCGGCGGCGTGAGCAGAGGGGAGGAAGAGATGGCTGCGGCCGGCGGCGCGGGCGCGGGCACGGATGCGGCCGGCGGCTCGGGAGCGGGCACGGATGCGGACGGCATCGTGTGTGGCGAGATGGCGGCGGGCACGGCTCCAGGTGGCGTCGTGGCGGCGCGGCCACGACTGCGGCCAGCGGCACGGCCACGGCTGCGGGCGGCGTCATGGGCCGCGCGGCCACGGCTGCTGCCAGCGGCGCGGCCACGGCTGCGGGCGGCGTCGTGGGCGGCGCGGCCACGGCTGTGGCCAGCGGCGCGGCCACGGCTGCAGCCACCGGCGCGGGCACGGCAGTGGCCGCGGCACGGGCGTGGCTCTAGGCGCGAGCACGGCCGCCGGGTGAGTTTCAGCTACTCCTTAGTCTTGAAATTGCAGGAGATTCTCATAGCCATATCATTAGCAAATTAGCAACCTTTATGCCTATATTTGTGTTCCATTTACAGGATGGATCCGAGTTCAAGTTATTTGCTGATAATTAGATTGGTTAGCAACCAGAAAAAGGCTAGAAAAGGAATTTTGGGTTTCAGCTTTGAGAAGATGATTGATTCTGACTTGACAAATTATAAGGATTTGGTTGAATCAATTGTAGACCAGTACCCGCCAAGATATTTGGAAGTTGCACATGTTCAATACTACGATGATGTTCTGAAAATATTTCCAGAAGTAGAATCTGACCAAGATTTGATGTTGATGTTTGAGAAATTCTCCAAGACAAAGGTTGTGCAAATGTTTATTTCTTATTGTGGTCCTGCTGAGCCATATGAGCCTATAACTGAATATTCTGCTGCTGTGTTTACCCAACCTGAACACAACATAGACGAGGATAGTTACCTTCGCAACCCAATTCCCGAGAATGAGCATGTTGGTATTGATGAGGAGAATCTGTACCTAGAGAAAGAACCTACACCTACACCTACACCTCTAAATGTGGTTCTTTTTTCTGGTAATGAGAAGGACAAGGAATATGTTCCGGAGGATGACAGCGAGGATGGCAGCGAGGATGGCAGTGAGGAGGATGAGCATGAAATAGAGGAGGATGAGGAGGTGCATGAGGCAGAGCATGCGCCAACTGTAGAGTACAATAAAGAAGACCCTCCAATGACCGAAGGTTCCAAGTATCCCAATATGGCTGAGTTTAAGTTGGCCCTTTCTCAACATGCAGTCAAATACGAATTTGAAATCAACATTGAGAAGAGTGCACCACATAGGTTCAGGGGCTATTGTAAAAGAAGAGATGAAGATAAGTGTCCATGGAGGATATATGCTTCCACAACGGATGATATGTGCACCGTAGTGGTAATGGTTTAACTCCATTGTTTCATTGTAAACATTTTTTGCATTCATATTGTGTAAGTGTTTCGAACTAAGCAACTAATATTCCTGTTTTGTAGGTGAGAAAAAACCCTTGTGAGCATGATTGCTCTAGTTCAACAAGGAAAAAGAAGGTGAAGGATGCAACTAAGCATTGGATATGTGAGAAGGTGAAGGATTAGCTCATTGAAGATGCAACTCTCGGAGCAGCGGCATTGCGGATTAAGCTTAAAGAACATTACAAGGTCAAACTCCATTACAAGAGAGTATATATGGGTAAGCAGCTAGCTTTGAAGCAACTATATGGTGATTGGGATAGCAGCTTTGACAATCTATATAGGTTTAAGGCACAAGTTGAAAGTTGTTCTCCTGATAGCATAGTGCAGATCGAACATCAAACAATAAATGGTAAAATCAGGTTTAGAAGAATTTTTGTTGCTTTGAAACCTTGCATAGATGGGTTCGGTAATGGTTGCAGACCATATTTGGCAGTAGATAGGACATTCTTAACAGGAAAGTTTAAGGGGCAGCTGGCTAGTGCTACCGCTGTTGATGGGCATAATTGGATGTATCATGTTTGTTTTGGAATTTTTGATTCCGAAACTAATGAAAATTGGATCTGGTTTATGCAATTGCTTAGGCAGACTATAGGATCACCAACAGGTTTAGCCATATGCACTAATGCTGGCCAGGCAGTGATGACAGGGGTAAAAGAAGTGTTCCCAGAGGCTGAACATAGGGAATGTATGTTCCACTTGGTGAGCAATTTCAAGAAGAAGTTCCACGGAAAGGTGTTCGATGATCACCTTTGGGCTGTTGCGTACTCATGGAACCCATATCTGTTTGACAAACATTGGGTTGCAATGGAGGAAGTAAAACCAGCCGCAACTGCATATATAAGGAAGTGGCACAATAGGCTATGGTCTAGGAGTCAGTTCTCCACAATATGCAAGGTGGAATACGTAACCAACAACTTGGCAGAGTGCTATAACAATTGGATTAAGCACCACAAGTCCTTGAACTTGGATGACTTCATGGACAAGGCTCGGCAGTTGTTGATGATCATGTGGAACGAAAGGAGAACTGTGGGAAAGAAGTTGGATGGACTAATTCTGCCCCACATAATTAAGAAGTTGAATGCAAAGACTAGAGAATTAAACTTGGAGGTAGTACAGAGCTCAGAAGAAGTGGCTGAAGTGACCGCATTAGGAGGCAGCGGCTTTAGGTTTGTGGTCAACTTGCAAGAGAGGACGTGTTCTTGTAGACAATGGCAAGTTTCTGGCCTTCCTTGCAAACATGCTCTTGCATTCATTACATCACTTAGCAATGCACATATACAAAACTATGTTGACTTGTATTACTCCATTGACAAGTTTAGAGGAGAATGCCCAACTAATCCCTGCTATGCCTGACAAGACCCAGTGGCCTAAATCTGATCATGGATTCGTCATGCATCCACCACTCCTAAAAGCCACTGCTGGTAGGCCTAAAACTGAGAGGTATAAAGGCGCGGTGAGAAGACAAGAAAATCAGGCCAACACCTATGCCCTATTTGTAAGGGCTATGGGCATCATTGGCACAATTGTAAAAAGGGTAACCCAGATGACATTGTTGCAATGTTGACAGTGAGGTAGTATAGGTTTAATCTTTCTTGTATAATTTATTTTCTAACCAACTATACATATTGACTGCTTTTCTTATTGCTAATGAAGAGGGCCACCAAAGAAGAGGATAAAGAGCACCAAAGCAACTGATTCGGCCATTGTACCATGTGTGGATGAAGCACCAACTAGGATGTGTTTCCCACCTAGGTAAATCATTTTACATTTATGCTCATGATTACATGAAGCTGTTTTTGACCTGCACTAATTAGCTTCTATCTCACCTTAGCCAAATCCTTGAAACTACAAAAAAAAGGAAAACACATGGAAAATCTAGTGCTGGAGCTTTAAAAAGGTAATCAACTAGTTCTGATTTCACATGTTATTTATTGTTTTCTCTAGTATATATTCATATAACTGCTGCTGCCATACGTGCATGAGTGCAGGTCAAGCGAGGAGAACCTTCCTGTGAAGGCAAGAGCCAAGAAAAAGAAGAAAGATGTTGTTGTGATTCCTGCAGTGACACTTGACAGCCCTGCAATGAGTACAAGAAGCAAATCTTTCATCCCTGCTAGCCCTGCAATGAGCACAAGAAGCAAAACAAGGCTCAGCATGTGATTCACATCTCTTCTCTTCGTGTCCTGAGTCGTGTGAGAGGTGCTTCTATGCTTTGCCGTGTGATTTTTGTGGAACTTACCTTATGTATGTGATGTAAGTGAGACCAAGTGAAGTGGTGCTGCTTTTGTGCCCTGTATATGATATAAATTGTAGAACCAGTAGTGATGTTTCGTTTATGTGATGTGGATGTATTGTTATAAAATGTCTATGCATATATGTTTATTGTGTACAGAGAATGGTTAAATTCTAGGGAAGTTCTGCCCAATTTTTTATTTTTTAAAATTACAATCTATTATATAAAATGGTTCCATGCAGTTCGCTACTTTCAACATTTTTTGAACTGACCGGTACATTTCTTATTTGCTTAAATGTGTCACGAAAATTAGAGAGTTTTTTTGTCACATAATTTGCCAGGGGTAAAAGAGTCTTTTCACATCCCAATTTAACACCGTTAGTGCTGAGAATGCACTACGGGGCCATATTAGGAAGAAAACGAAATTAAGGTGTCAAATTGGGAAGATTTTATTTTTTAGGGCCAAATAGGGAACAAGATTTTAAGGAAGGGCCAAGGAAGGGATTCTCTCTACTATAATTGTTTCTTTGGTTTGACGAGCTTCATGTAATTAATATTTAAAACTATAAAATTTATTTTAGTTATGAAAATTATTTCTTAACTGTGGTTTGTGTGAGCTGGCTTACATCTAGTCAGTCTAACACTTAGGGTGTGTTTGGTTAGTCTCAAGGATTTTGTCCTTCTTACAATCATCGCTCGTGAGACCTTGGTTGAGAAAAAATGTGAGCTGGCCATGTTCTGTATCTTTTTTGGTTGCCCGTGTTGATCCTATGCAGACCCGATAGAGGCTGAATGACGTAACAATTACAAGTGTTTGGTCGTCTGTGTGTGCTTTGCATATGCAAGCTACCCTCCAAGCAGGCCAGGGCCCACACTGGTGCCCATGATTTTTGGGGGTCCCTAATTTTTTTATATGTGCATATGTATATTTGTATAGCATCTGAAGGGATATGGGATGTATTCTATACGTTGGGCAGGCTCCACTGGCGCGTCCGTCTTCCGCGTGCGATGGGAAGCAGAGCAGGCCCCGTTGGCACGTTCGTCTGTCGCAGGCCTTGGTCTCTCGCTCTCGCGTGGGCTCGTGGACCCGGGCTGAATAACAGAATGACATCAACACATCGTCGTATCGATCGAGACGCCGATGCACGCACCGACACCAACGCACGAATCTACGAACAGAAGACGCATTGTCGAGATTTGAACAATATCAGGGTTTCCAGAATTTTTTTTGGTTTCTTATTTACCTCAGAAACATTGCGTTCATTGGATTATGATAGTTTAAAGTCTTCTTGTGATCATCTTGAGGTTGCCCTTAAAAAGGATAAACAATCTGATACTGATGCCAATGATCTGTTTGTTGAGCTGAACTTTCTTCAAAAATTCATGCCAAAAGAAGTTTATAAAGCAGCATGATTGTTTTCCCAATGCAACTATTGCTAGAGTTTTGTTGACCATTCTCGTGACGGTTGCATCGGCGGAACGAAGCTTCTCTAAGTTGAAGCTATTGAAGTCCTATATGCGTACAACAATGACACAACAAAGACTCAACGATTTGGCTACAATAACAGTTGAGAGTGAAGTGTTGGAGAAGATTGATTATGAGAATACCATTGAAGATTTCATTTCAAAGAACACAAAAAGAATGATGATGTTCAAATAAACGTTATGCAACTTCGATTTAAATATGTATGATTCTCAATACATTCAATTGTTACGTAAAATATTATGTCATGTACATTAGAATTATTTATTATTTCAACTTTTTGTATGAGATAGGGCCTCGTTTGAGATTTTCGCACAGGGTCCTTGATTTTGCCGGCCCGGCCCTGCCTCCAAGGATGACATCGTTCACAGGAATGGGCCCTCTAATGGCTTATGTGCCCTATGTGGCCAGTTTGAGGACACAAACCACATCTTCTTCGTTTGCTCTTTGGCAAAATTTATTTGGAGCACAGTAAGGGAACTACTCGCTTGCACATGGAACACCTCGTGTTTTGCTCACGTCCACAAACTCCTTTGTAGATATTTTGGACAGGACCAACGTGTCCTTTGGATCTGCTGTGCAGCTTTGTGTTGGTCTCTTTGGAATATGCGGAATAAATTCACAATCGAGGGTTATTTTCCGATTCAACCGGCTAACTGCCTATACAAAATGCTTATGTACATGCAGGTGTGGAAGCAGGTGGCTAGAAGACATGACCGTGATATGGTGGCTGTGGCGATCGGCATGATCCGCTCCCTCCACAATGCCACTAGGGATATATAGACCCTAGTAGTATTTCTCCTTTTCCTGCCCTATCTGTGTTGTACTACTTATGTTAGCTGTGTGAGTACTCTGGGTAGACGTTGAAAGGACATGCCTCTCCTAATCAGTTTTGCGTGTTTGTTAACAACATAAGTATAATATTACCGTGTGCGCAAGTACTATAGGTAAAATTGTTGAAATGCACAAGACGGTGGTTGACCCCTCAAACAGCAGAAAAGATCGAAGACGGTGGCGCGCATATTTTATATTTATATTTGAATCGAAGGGCTACCGTACTATCAAGAGGCGTTGCTCATTGAAAAGTCTGAGAAATATTATAGCTCCACATACACACCTTTGCACCCAGATAACCCAACATCGAAGAGTTTCTCCAAGTTAATCTAGTGGTTGTTGGAAATAGCCCGGAGACTCCGGCGCTGTCAGGTCAGAGACTCCGGTGTTTGCACACCGGAGTCTCCGTCTCAGGGAAACCGGAGACTCCAGTGTCATTTATTCTGGGTTCAACCAAGTTGCGAGCGCTTGGCGTTCGCTTCGGGTGCCCACGCCGGAGCATGGCCAGAGTCTGGCCAGAGACTCCGGTCCTCCAGGCCGAAGACTCCGGGGTTAAGTTTCCTGCAACGGGTAGAATTTTGGGGACACTATATAAAGCCTTGTTCTACCTTGAGGAGGGCACCATGACCAGAATATCTTCACCCACCATTGTTGCAAGCTTCAAATCACTAGATCTCTCTCCCTACCCACTCAAACACATTGTCCTTCTAGGACGTGGCGGAGTTGACCTAGATCTACACTTTCACCAAACTATTTGATTCCATTGAGGAAATTGTTACTCTTGGTTTCGTTGGAACCCTAGACGGTTGTGGTCGTCTTTGTGGCTTTGGAAGCTGTGGGGACAAGCCGGGAGCCTCCAATTGAGTTGTGGATGCGTGCCTCGGCCTTGTGAGTTTTGTGGCTTTGGGAGCCGCAGGATTTTGGTGGGAGCCTCTAATTCGGCTGTGGAGTGCGCCTCATCCTTGTAAAGGTTTGGCTGCATACCTCAAGGGCATCATCTAGTGACTCGTGCCACTCCTCATTGGAGGAAGCTCGAAGGAGATATTGTGTGCCATATCACCGCTACATGGGGATCACTTTGTGACTCTGCATCGCTCCAATGAAGACTACCTTCCTTGTGAAGAGAACTTCGGGATAAAAGATCCGCGTCATTGTGTGGTTATCTCCTAACCTTCACTTACTTGTATTGCTAAATTATCTTGCTAGCTTGTATCTTGCTCATCATATAGGTTGTTCACCGAATTGCATAGCTAGAGAACTTATATTTGAGCAAATTAAGCCTTAATTTGTTAAAAGAAAAAGGAAATTTGTTGTTGCCTATTCACCCCCTCCCCCCACCTCTAGTCAACCTACTCGATCCTTCAGACGTGGTGCTGGCCCAAGACTTGTTCGATGTTTCAGTTTGAGTGTATGAACTCGGTGCCATGTGGCTTTATTAATTTAAAGCTGGGCTCATCTTGAGCCTTTGGTCTAAAAAATAAAGAAGAGTTTGCTTGCTGGGGATGCAAATCAATCAGTCTGTCTAGGATTACTGGCCTAGGCCCATAGCTAAAACATGAGACCAGGTAAGCTTTACAGGCTAACAAATGGGACCAGGCCGGACAAGCTAAGCCCAAGTAAATTCTCAAAAAAAAAACTAAGCCTAGTAAATCCATGGAAATCCTAAATGATTCCCTGCTGGATAGCACAATTGTAATTTAAGAGTGGTTTACCCTAATGAATTTTCTTAGAATACCGAGTGCAATGATATTCCACCGTCATGTGCATACATATATCGCGTATTGTCGCGTAAGCTGAAGCTAACGCTTCACAATCGTTTGGAATGTTGTAAAGAATCTGGTATAATAAACAAACGATGTCAAACTTGAGATTCGAGTCCAGATGTGTTAGGGGTACAACGAACATCTCATGATAAGTACCAAAAATGCTTTGTTTTTTGGGCTTAACATATGAATTTGTCTAAAATTAATTGATGCCATAATATTAGCAAACATTTCTCTAGTCTCTTCATTTTTTGAGGGAAACTCAAGTAGGCAGCTACCCCTTGGGTTCCATATGCTTGTGTAAACATGACTACATGGCATATAGTATAATTATTTATTCACCAGACCTTTATAGGAATGGCTGATCCCTCCAGGCGGATGGGGGAGGGGAGATCTCGGCTGATCCCGCTTAATTAGTACATAACAAAGCAAGTGTTATCAGGCTGAGTCAATGAAGGACCATGTTTTTACAATACCAAAGAGATCAAGATAATCAAGAGAGCACCAATGCTGACGTGTGGTTACCACGACAAATCCCATGGTTAGGATACTTAGGGTTTCGTATGAGGGAGGAAGATGGCGCTGGTAGATTCGGACGGCTAACAAGGAGAATGATTTACCCAGGTTCAGGCCCCATAGGGTAACACCCTACTCCTACTTGTCTGAGTTTGTATTGCTTGAGATGTTACAATGGTGATCCCGGCGAGAGGTGATCTCGCTAGGGTTTGGTGTATGGATGAACGCGTGTGTTGTATGGCTCTCCTTCCTTTTTTTCTGCCTCTACCTGGCTTTATATAGGTAGCCAGGCAGGGTTTACATGAGTCCTTGTCTTGTGCTCCAAGAAATTGGTTGCAGCTTCTTGGGCTTTGATGGGCCACCGGGTGGGCCTTTAGCTGGGCCGCAACGGGTGTGCCAATGGTGGAGTACTCGAAGGGTATGCACACATCAAATGCTAAGGGCCCAAAGCGGAAGCAGCCTAAGAGGGAAGTACTATGGACTTACCCGCTTCCTTATCATCATAAATTAATTGAACCATACTTTACCAAGCGACCCTTCCACTTACCACTCATAAGGGATACCCTTGATCTTACACCAAGCCCATAAAAATAGCACGAAGGGAATGTACCCAGTTCACTCTCACTTGAGTCCAAACAAGAGAAGGGACACTAGAATCCAAGACTCGTTCGGGAGGCTATCGGGCCGAGTCCAAGGCGTAACGCACAACTCCGAACGATGTCGAGGAAGAGAAGTTTGGAGTTGGATTATACGAGCTTCTGATGCGTCTCAAACGTATCTATAATTTTTGATGTTCCATGCTTGTTTTATAACAAATGTTACATGTTTTATTTGCATTATATATCATTTTTATGCATTTTCTGGTACTAACCTATTAACAAGATGCCACAGTGCCAGTTCCTGTTTTCTGCAGTGTTTTTGTTTCAAAAGAGCTAGTCGGGAAATATTCTCGGAATTGGACGAAAATTGATGGCGCCCAGTTTTACAAAGATACGAAGACGGAGTCCAAAGGGCACCTGAGGTGGCGACCCAGGGGTCCCAGATGCCACCTCGGCGCGGCAGAAGGTGGGGCCACGCCGGGGGTCGTCTGGCGCCCTCGAGTGGCCGGCCCCTTGCGCCGACTCTTCGCCTATATATTCCCCTCGTCGAAAAAATCCTAAACACCCGAAAAAATCCACAAAAATTCCGTCACCGCCGTCGTCGTCAACCATAGTTCGGGAGGGTTCTGAAGCTCTTCCTGGCACTCTGCCGGAGGGGAGATCATCACCGGAGGGTTCTACACCGCCATGTCTGCCTCCGGAGTGATGCGTGAGTAGTTCTACATTGGACTACGGGTCCGTAGTAGTAGCTAGATGGTAGTCTCTACACTTTGTGCTATCATGTTTAGATCTTGTGAGCTGCCTAAAATGATCAAGATCATCTTTATGTAATGCTACATGTTATGTTTGTTGGGAGCCGATGAATTGTGAAGTTATGATCAAGTTGTTCATCTATCTATCTATATGTTTTATTTATGATCTTGCATGCTCTCCGATTCTAGTGGTTGCTTTGACCAAGTAGTTGCTAGTGTGTCCAAGAGGGAGTATTTAGCTAGATAGTGCGTTTATGTCTCCGGTAGGCTGGGCTCGAGATGACAGAAATGACTAAGTCTCTGGATGTGATGTTGCCACTAGGGAGAAAACAAAGGTGCTATGTCTACGTGTCATTTATATTGTTTACATTACACACATTGCTTATTGCAATTATCTGTTGCTTGCAACTTAATACTTTCAGGAGACACGGATGTTATCCTGGGGGTGGATTATTAGTAATAGATGCAGCTAGCAAGCGGTCTATGTATTTTGTTGCACTACAACCGAATTGACTTTTTGTGACACGGTCATTTTGTCACTTATTAGCGAAATTTGTCACGGATTACCCCTCGTGACGACATTAGGGCGTCACTAAGCCCGTCACAAAATCCTCGTCACAGATTACAAAATAGTGACGCCATGACAATTTCGCGTCACGCATTATGGATCATTGGTGACACATTTTTTCGCGTCACACATTGATGGAATGCATGACAAAATTATTTGTCACTGTTCATTCATAAATTTGTCACCCATGAACGCAATGTGTGACAAAAATCGTGTCATTGATTGGTTCGTCAGCTGTTTTAGACCGGTCAAAGCTGCTGACATGTCGGTCAATGAAGATGATGTGGTTGTTTACGTGGCTGTTGACGTGGATGCTGACATGTGGCTATTTAGGTGGCACTCGACGTGTCTGTTGATGTGTATGCTGACATGTGGGTCTGTTCTCTGCTGACGTGGCATGACGTAAAATGGGTCCACAAAATGCTGACATGTGGGACCCACCGGTTTGCTGACATATGGGACCCAACGGTTTGCTGACATGTGGGACCCACTGGTTTGCTGACATGCGGGGCCAACCATTTTGCTGACGTGTGGGACCCACCGGTTTTCTGACATGTGGGACAGAAGGCTGTGACGCTTAACAAATTTTGTCACAGTTGTTAGCCGAAGGAAAATTTTCAATATTTGCAAATTTTGAGGCAATTTGTAAATAAAAAGAATTCAAATGAACCATTTGAAAATGTACCGATAAAATATTATTGCACTTATAATTCAGGCACACAAAAAACTTAATGTCTGATTGACACCAACTATTACAATACCACACGAAAATGAAAGAACGTAGACATAAATCTGGATGTAATCAAGTTTTCATGAAGAAAACACTACTGGCGGGCAAGGTTTGTGAAAGAACAAGGATGTCGCCTAGAGGGGGGGTGAATAGGCGAATAAAACTTTTCCGGTTTAGCCTTGATAATTGCGGAATAAAACTAGGTGTTTAAATAAACAAGCCAACAACCTAAATAAACTAGGCTCACCTATGTGCACCAACAACTTATGCTAATCAAGACAAGCAACAAAGTGATAGCAATATAGAATACTTCAAGCACGAAGGCTATCACAATGTAAAGTGCATAAGTAAATAGCTCGGGTATAGAAATAACCGAGGCACGCGGAGACGAGGATGTATTCTCGAGTTCCTTCCTTTTAGGGGAGTACGTCTCGTTGGAGAGGTGTGAGGCACCACAAAGGTCGATCTCAACGCCACAAAGGCTCACCCTATTCTCCGATGAACCGCACCACAAAGGATTGGTTCACCTTCAACTATCGAAATCCTTCAAGGCGGAATCCAGAGCCTTTACAACAACGATACGGGGCACACACACCCACAATTGAATTGGGGGCTCCCGAACAGCTACAAGTGACCACAAGAGGTCTCAACCACCACAAAGGCATCTAGGGTCCAAAGACCCAAGAGTAACAAACTCACAAACTTTCAACTTCCACGAATCCTCGTGGAGAGCACAAACCGATGCACAAAGCAATGGCAAGAGCACAAGTGCTCAAATCCTTCACTCTCAAATCCCACCAAAAGCAACTAATGCTTATGGAGGGAGAAGAGAGGAAGAACAAAGGAGGAGTAACACCAAGAACTTTAAGATCAAGATCTACTAGGTTCCCCTCACTTAGAGGAGAGATGGATTGGTGAAAATGTAGATCTAGATCTCCTCTCTCTTTTCCCTCAAAGATATGCAAGAATCATGGGAGGAATTGAGAGAGGGGCAAGCTTTCCAAGGTCAACAATGGAGGTGAGAGAGGGGGAAATTTCGTGCTTGGAAGAGCTACTCACTTTGGGGAAGAAGGGGGCCTTTTATAGGTTCCACAAAAAAAGAGTCGTTGTAGCCAGAAAAAATAGGATTATCCGATTCAAGTTGGATAGGATAATCCGACTATAGAATTATCCGATCCAAATTGGATAGGATATTCCGACTGATAGGATTATCCGATCCAACTTGGATAGGATATTTCGATTGACATCCGAGAGAAACAAAATGAGTCCTTAGCCGTTTTCGCGTCGAGCGGGTCGGATATTCTGGTACAAAATCGGAATATCCGATTTTCTGAAAACTGACAGAAACAGCAAAATGAAAACTGCAATATCTTTTTCATCCGGGCTCCGATTTTGATGATCTTGGACTCATTGGAATCACAACGAAGATCTCTTCAAGATCATGCAGAGAAACATCATAGTCCAACAAGGGAGCATAAAACCAAATGTAGAAAGGTAAGCCTCTCTAAAAAGGAACAACCGGTAAATCCTCCAATATCAAAAACGCAACAAGATATTCATATGAAATCCGTTTTTGATGAACTAGAGCTTGGTATGGAGATGAACACAAGCTCTAAATTCACACATGGGTAAAAGCCAAATAAGAATCAAGGAAGATGATATGCCAAGAATGCAAAGGTTTGAGCTCTCCACAAAGGTGCGATCAAGTTACTCACTTGAGAGCCCCTCTTGATAGTACGCCGCCTATCCTATAACACGGCCTCCCACTAACACCATAAGACCGGTAAAATAGAAACCCTATCAAGATCATACCTTTGCCTTGCGCATTCCACTTGAGCTAGATGATGCTGATCTTGAATCCCTCAAGTTAGAACACCTTTCTTGATTGTGCTTGCTAGCACATGCTTGATGAATACTTCTTCAAATACTCCCCCATATACCATTATGGGAGAGTCTTGCTAAGCTCCGTCTTCATGTATACACTTGCACTTTATCTTCTTCTCTTGAGATAGATGATGGCTTGGAGATAAACATGAGTGTTCACTCAATCTACTTTTCCAAACCATGCTTGCAATAAGCTCAACTCTAGATGACAATTCTTCATATAAACCCATTGGATAGAACATTGATCATCATATAATCTTCTAGAGTCCAACACGTGAACTCCAATCTTCTTCATGGACAAGATCTATAAAGATATCTAAATGCAAACATTAGTCCATAGAGATTGTCATTAATTACCAAAACCACTCATGCGGGCACATGCACTTTCAATCTCCCCCATTTTGGTAATTGATGACAATCTCTTTTGAGAAGGTTTATAATATGGAATTTAACGAGCAAGAACCAATTGTACTAACATCAAATACTACAAAAGTATGTGATGTTAGTTCAACAAGATATATAGAGCAAACTCCCCCACAATCTATGCACGTGTGTATGAACATGAATTCATTGCATATATTGTCAACTATTACCGGTGGTGGAGTTTCCACTATATACAAAACCAAGCAACGAATGCAAAGGCAAGAAGAGCAAATACTTAAGAACCAATCAAAGTAATAAGCCGAATTCCATAAACCCTCCAAAACTGCTCCCCCATTGGCAACAATTGCCGAAATGGGCAAAAGGCTTCGGAAGGCCAACATAGTGAAAGTTCCTCCATGAGTTTAAATTGTCTCATAAAAATGAGTATAATCAAATGGACGTTTCCATTGATCAATATTAGGAGGAAATCAAACTATATTGAGAATCAAATGATTGCAACAAAATAGCAAAGGGAAAGATACATCAACAAAAGAGGCAAGCAATCAAATGATCCGAAAGATAAACCAAGTGTTCTAAAAAATCAAAGGGAACTCCCCAAGGTATGTGCACAAGGTAAGATTTGCATTTTAATATGGTGTGCACAACATGGAATCCTCACTCCCTCCTAGACAATCTTTGAACACAAACAAGTGCAAGAAAGCATAGATGGAAATTGAAGCAAAGCAACTAGGTCCACAAGCTTATTAAGATGCAAAAAGGGATATCAAATGAAAACCAAAGCTTGTGCCTTTTAGGAACCACCAAAGAATCAAAAACAATAAAAATGTGGTCACTAACAAAATGGAATACCAAATAAAGATGTAACTAATCTCATGTGTATAAGTTTCTAAGTAGACATCAATCATGAAGATATAAGTCCACAAAGAAATATGCACACACAAAATGGATACTACGGTGAAGAACATGATATCCAAGTGGAAGTCATATATATACCAACAAGATCATTGCTTAAAAGCATAGCACAAAGCTCAATTTTATCTTAGAAGGATATAGATAAACTTCCAACACAATCTCATCATAGCATCAAAATATCCACAAGGGAAAAAAGGTAGTTGGGATGCTCCGAGAAAGATAACAAGTATCACAAAGGGCAAATAAATTTGCAAATTCATCAATATTGCATATGAGAGACTTTGAGAAGAAATGCTAGATTAACATATTTGGGATTGGTGAATCAATAAAATGATTATGTATATTCCCTTGATATGTAATCATCCCGACTTGCTCACATTTGCAATAAAGATGTTTTGATAAAGGCTTTTCAAGAACACATAAATTGCAACAAAAGAGATTCATGCCAAGAAACAACCTACACAAGGTTGAAAGCTAGAAAAGTATGCATGAGGTAGATACTTGTTACCGAGATAGCATTGGTGATGTAGAAGATAAGAGTTCACGATCATCCGAGCTTGGCTCCAATAAGCACATGGTGATAACACCTTCCTTGTAAATGAGACAAGCTTCCAATGCATCTCCAATGTACCTAAAACAAATTCAAGTACAAAATGGTACCCAAACTCATTGGGTCCAAAGTAGTTAGAGCAACTACAATACATAGGACAAACTCCACATAAATATGTGCATATTGATATGAAATTGAATTTCATGCACATCTTAGCCATTTAGGATTTGATGGAGTTTATCCTATATATTGGATCAACGAAAGTAAGCATGCCATAAGATATACATATAGTAAATATGCATGCACAAGACTTCAAGAACCAAACAGATACAATTGGACAAAACACCAATTAAACCAAGAAAGCAACACAAGTGTGACAAGAAAAGAATTGTCCAAATTATATCAAAAACCCAAATCAACACATGATTGAAGATACCACTTTGAAAAGATGCCAAATGAAAGAAAGATACCAATTGATGAAAATTCATCAAGGAATAAACCAAACCCTCTACACTTCTCATGATGGCACAAAGTACCAAGACGAAAATGTTTGTCTTCCAAAGAGACACGTCATCGGGATCAAATGCCAATTGAAGACAACTAATGTTCAAAAGCATATAGGATTGCTCCCCAAGATTTGTGCATTATTTATGATCTTGCATTTGAATACAAAATGCACACAAATGGGATCATCACTCTCCATACATATTATTCAAACACTAGTCATGTTCAAGAAATCAATAAGATATACCAATTTAAAGAAAGATGTTCTACTCAATGTAGGATAGCTTCCCCAAGAATAGTGCATTATCTAGAAGTATGACTTTGAATGTAAATGCACTAGAATAGGATCATTGCTTTTCCTAAACAAGAAAGCACAAAACAAATTTTGAGTAGAGCAAAAGGATCCAAAAGATACAAGGAAGAAAAGAGAGTTAGATCAAAAAAATCCTTGGCAATAAAAATAAGGCAATTCAAAGCAAGAGCCAAATGAAGATGGTCTACAAATTCCACCACAATTATGAGAATCACTTGTCATGGACAAGGAGTATATAGAGATATTTCTCGGTGGTATAAGGAATGATATTGAAGACCAACTTCACAACAAATAAGCATATGGCAAAAGATAAGATTTAAAGGCCAAAGCTTAAATAGATAGATATTCTTGATAGCTTCAAGTATTCACGCGATCATGCAAAGCCACTACAAAGAGTAGCTTGAAGCAATCGATTTCCCAAAAGGATATGCGAACATATTTGGGAAAACCGTACCAAAATGTCCATCACAAACAAGATCCAAAAGAGTGAGAAAAAAAATCATTTACCAAAAGGAACTTGTTTGAGAAACATGCCACATAGGAATAAGATAATGAAGAATATCAATTCTAGGTGGCAATACCTCACATGTTCACATTTTCTAGGCTTGTAATATGCACAAGCTTATTACTCCCCCATAATGTGATAATCCAAATTTTCTTAACAAGAGGCAAAAAAACCAACTAGAGATAATTAATGGACATTATAGAATTTGAATTTCTCATGAATGACATACCACATAGAGAATAGATAATATTGATATATCATCACTAAGTGGTATTCCTCATGTACACACATTTTAGGATTGTGAAGTGCACGAAGCACATCACTCCCCAAAATAGGATAGTCCATTAATCTCTCAAAAAGAGAGCCAACAAGATAAGATATCAAATAAAAGCAATAAGGCTCAACACAAGTAAATGGTGTGCAAACCAACATACACATACTTGATTACTCAAGATAAGTAAGTAGAGAGCACAACACATACAAACACTAGCAAGGTACAAAACCTAACACATGCAAGGGTGCAAGCAACTTTCAATGTATATATGATTAAATAAAAGTTACCGCAAGGAGGAACATTGGATATGAGATAGAACAATATAATCCAAATGACTTGGCTTGAGAGAATATAATTGATGAAGATCCCTTAATTCTTCATGATGTAGCCAAGTCTCCAATGCCCTCCAACAACACCTATTGATCAAGTTTTAGCTTGTTGGTCCCCAACCAAGTTGGGTCCTAAGAGGTTAGTCACAATAGGCTTGGCAACCCAAATGGTTTTTTCTTGACACCACTTTGAGTACCAACATATTTGGCAAACACATTGCCAACCTTATCCTTCCGAAGAGAATAAACATCATCAATTATAATGGGGTTGGATAAGGTACCATTAGTGCATGAAGAAGCAAAGTGACCCTTCTCACGGCATATGTAGCAACATTGGCTTCCTCCTTTCTTCTTAGTTGGATCTTGACTTGAGGAGGGTAGCTTGATTCTTCTTGGGAAGGGCCTTGCTTTTCTTGAGGAACTTGAGTTTGAACTTGAGGCCTTCCCTTGTTGCTTCTCACTAAGAGCTTCTTCTTCAAAGGGCAAGATCTAACATGGTGCCCTTCAACTTTGCACTTGAAGCAAACAATCTTGGCCGAATCCTTGACTTGTTCTTGGCCCTTGTTTTCTTGATAGATTGGACTTGTTCTTATTTGGAGTTGAATCCAAGTCCACTCTTGTCATTGGGGCGTCTTTGAACACTCAACACATTGTCAAGTGTGGACCTCCCAACATGACGCTTTTCCAAGTCTTTCTTCAAAGAAGTGACTTGGGCCTTGAGCTCATTTAATTCCTCTACATGGTTAGTATCAACACAAACACTAGAGGAAGTAGATGCTTCATTGTTAGAGCAACAAGGCAAGGAAAGTAATTCATCACAAGATTAGCAATAGTATGTGATGTAGAATTACTAGGACTAGCACATGGCAATAAAGCATTGTGAGAAAGTTGTGCCATTGTCCACATGAGGCTCACAAGATGTTACCTTTGACATAATAGCCTCATGAGCTAACTTTAGCTTAGCATAGGATGCTAGAAGATCATCATTAGAGCTAGATAGCTTTTCATGACTTTCTTCCAATTTCCTATACTTGCTAGTTAGCAACTCAAGTTGAGCCCTTAGCTCAACATTCTCCTTCAAAATAGATGCTTCACAAGAAGTGGAGTTAGTAGCACAAGCATCATCAATATTAGAAATGGAAGAAGACAACTTGGCAAGCTCATCATTTTTAGATAGTTGAGTTTGGAGTTGATCATGAGACTTGATAAGGAGAGAGTGTTCACTTTCTAAAGCCTTGTGGGCTTTGTCAAGTCTCTCTATGTCCTCAATTAGTCTAGCATTGCCAACACCAAATTCAACTTTTTCCTTTTTAAGCACTTTATATTTAGCAATAGCATGATCTCTTTCCTTAATGATTTTAGCAATAATAAGATCATTTGATTCATCAAGAGATTCAAGTTTCTCCTCAAGAGACACTCGAAGCTCTTGCTCTTCCTCAAGAGCATTTTAAGGATGCCTTTTCATAGCATCCTCTCTCTCAATTTTACATTTCTCAAATTGAGTTTCCAAACCCTCAATGATTTCCCTACTCTTAATAATAACAATGATTTCACATAGAGGAGGGATAGCTTTGCTACCTTTGGGGAGAGCACCAAATACCATCTCACCCTTCTTTGTTAAGGATTCAACATCCATATGTTCTCCATAAGAATCCTCATCCACATCATCACAAGATGTGAGGGTTCCAAAGGTGGAGATACCTTTGAATCTCTAGCCATAAGGCAAAAGTGGGTAATGGACGTTGATGATGAGAATTACTTGAAGCCATTGAGGCCCATGTCTTGTTCCAACAAATGTTGGGATTCCTCTACATTGTTAGCCACACAAATACTAGAGGATATGGAAGAATTATTTTCATGGCAACAAGACATAGGAAGCATATCATCATGAGATTTAGTTGAGCAACTATTACATGATATGCAAGGACTAGCAAACTAGCATGTAAAACATTTGGAGTGCTAGAAGTGTTTAAGTCCAAAGATAGATCATTGCAATGAGATAGAGATGAAGTATAGTCAATAGAATATTCACCATCAACAAAGCAATTTCTATCACCACTCACCATATCATTACCTTGTGACAAATCACATGTTGGTGAAGTGGAAGAAGTTGTGAACTCGTCACGGCCGGAGGTGGAGGGAGAACAATCATCCTCAATAATATTGGACACTTCATATTTATCTTGAAGCTTGGTCCATAGCTCATGAGCGTTCCGAAAAGGCATGATTGATGCAAGAACTACATCGCTCAAAACACATATAAGACCATTAGATACTAGAGTATCGAGATAAGAGTTTTCCTCATCCTCTAAAGATAATTTTGGGAATCCTTTGGAGGAGAAAACCCATATCTACAATTATCTTAAAAATTTGGGCATTGCCCTAAAAAGATTAAGCATGCGAATTTTCCAAACATCATAATTTGTGCCATCGAATATAAGAGTGGATCGTGCACTAATTCTCTAAACGACATCTTTACTCTCTAGGCGGTAAAGCCCAAAAAGAGAGCCCAGGCTCTGATACCAATTGAAAGGACAAGGATGTCGCCTAGAGGGGGGGGTGAATAGGCGATTAAAACTTTTCCGGTTTAGGCTTGATAATTGCGGAATAAAACTAGGTATTTAAATTAACAAGCCAACAACCTAAATAAACTAGGCTCACCTATGTGCACCAACAACTTATGCTAAGCAAGACAAGCAACAAGGTGATAGCAATATAGAATACTTCAAGCACGAAGGCTATCACAATGTAAAGTGTATAAGTAAATAGCTCGGGTATAGAAATAACCGAGGCACGCGGAGACGAGGATGTATTCCGAGTTCCTCCCTTTTAGGGGAGTACGCCTCATTGGAGAGGTGTGAGGCACCACAAAGGTCGATCTCAACGCCACAAAGGCTCACCCTATTCTCCGATGAACCGCACCACAAAGGATTGGTTCACCTTCAACTATCGAAATCCTTCAAGGCGGAATCTGGAGCCTTTACAACAATGATCCGGGGCACACACACCCACAACTAAATTGGGGGCTCCGAACAGCTACAAGTGACCACAAGAGGTCTCAACCACCACAAAGGCGTCTAGGGTCCTAAGACCCAAGAGTAACAAACTCACAAACTTTCAACTTCCATGAATCCTCGTGGAGAGCACAAACCGATGCACAAAGCAATGGCAAGAGCACAAGTGCTCAAATCCTTCACTCTCAAATCCCACCAAAAATAACTAATGCTTATGGGGGGAGTAGAGAGGAAGAACAAAGGAGGAGAAACACCAAGAACTCCAAGATCAAGATCTACTAGGTTCCCCTCACTTAGAGGAGAGATGGATTGATCGAAATGTAGATCTAGATCTTCTCTCTTTTCCCTCAAAGATATGCAAGAATCATGGGAGGAATTGAGAGAGGGGCAAGCTTTTCAAGGTCAACAATGGAGGTGAGAGAGGGGGAAATTTCATGCTTGGAAGAGCTACTCACTTTGGGGAAGAAGGGGGTCTTTTATAGGTCCCACAAAAAAAGAGTCGTTGCAGCCAGAAAAAATAGGATTATCCGATTCAAGTTGGATAGGATAATCCGACTATAGGATTATCCGATCCAAGTTGGATAGGATATTCCGACTGATAGGATTATCCGATCCAAATTGGATAGGATATTCTGATTGACACTCGAGAGAAACAAAATGAGTCCTTAGCCATTTTCGCGTCGAGCGGGTCGGATATTCCGGTACAAAATTGAAATATCCGATTTTCTGAAAACTGACAGAAACCGCAAAATGAAAATTGCAATATCTTTTTCATCCGGACTCCGATTTTGATGATCTTGAACTCGTTGGAATCGCAACGAAGAGCTCTTCAAGATAATGCAGAAAAACATCATATTCCAACAAGGGAGCATAAAACCAAATGTAGAAAGGTAAGCCTCTCTAAAAACGAACAACCGGTAAATCCTCCAATATCAAAAACGCAACAAGATATTCATATGAAATCTGTTTTTGATGAACTAGAGCTTGGTATGGAGATGAACACAAGCTCTAAATTCACACATGGATAAAAGCCAAATAAGAACCAAGGAACATGATATGCCAAGAATGCAAAGGTTTGAGCTCTCCACAAAGGTGCGATCAAGTTACTCACTTGAGAGCCCCTCTTGATAGTACGACGTCTATCCTATAACCCGATATCCCACTAACACCATGAGACCGGTAAAATAGGAACCCTATCAAGATCATACCTTTGCCTTGTGCATTCCACTTGAGCTAGATGATGCCGATCTTGAATCCCTCAAGTTGGAACACCTTTCTTGATTGTGCTTGCTAGCACATGCATGATGAGGACTTCTACAAATACTCCCCCATACACCATTATGGGAGAGCCTTGCTAAGCTTCGTCTTTATGTATCTGTCGTGTCTCGATGCACGGATACCGGGAGTATAGGATACCCCACTTTTAGGTTCGGCACAGGGCGCAAAGGAGGCTGAGAATCGTCTTCTCGGGCGGAGTCTAGATCAAGCTCTCCTCTCCACGATCAAAGCATGCAACCAAAGGGACACAAGGAGCTACCCAGGTTCAGGCCGCCCGGAGGCTAAAAGTCCTACTCCTGCATGTCTGGATTGATGGGTTCTTCATAGTGTGGCTTACAATGGAACCTCCTGGACAGGGTACCCGGAAGGGTTTTGGCTGGAGGTAGAAGAAGGACAGATCCTAACCCGGAGGAGATCACCTTCCCCTTTACCTTCGCAGCCCTAGTCTAGTCTTGTTCTGGTTGGACTTGTCTCTTTTTCTCCCCCCTTCTCCGTGCCTTGGTCCTCTTTTATAGGCTAAGGGGTTGCCACAGGGTCACGTGAGGGGCACGAGGGACCTTCGGCGCGAAGGACTGTAACATCCTGAAATTTGGCCTTTAAAAAAATTCTTTAAAAATTTATTCTTGAAATTTGGGATTTAATTATCCCTTGATTTGGTTGCCCTTTTAAAAATTCTCGACCATTTATGAAACCTTGTCCAAGTTTGGGATCTTATGTTTTGAATTCTCTCCCACTTGGCAAACTTGTTGCTGGCTCATTTCACCCAAAAATATTATTCCAATATTTTCCTTTATTTCAATAATCAAAATCCTATTATTTTGGCTTTACAAAGGAAGTACCTCAAAGATCTTTCCAAAAATTCTGCCAAAATTAGGGGATGACCCCTAGGCAATATATGGCCCACTTATGCAAAGACAATTGATACCTTGTTTACAAAATTTTGGAGTAATTCTCCACTTCAGTTTCTGCCCATTTTCTTCTTTATTTTCAAAGTTCAAAGCAAATGTTTTCTCCTTGGTGATCCAAGACCCTAAACACAGCCACTAGGAGTACACACACCTCAGGGATTTATTTGAACCCTTTTACATTTCATTTACTTCACCAAAACAATATTTTCCTCTTTTGACCAGAAGTGTTTTTTCAAAATTTCCTATAGACCAACTTTAGAATTTGGGGAAACACTAGTCAGGAAAGTTGCTGCATTTGCAATTTTGCGCACAGAGATCAAAACCACACTCGATTTGGAGCAGTGAGCTGGGAGATGTGGATCGATGTCACTCCTGGCCATGCCCAGGGTGGTGATCACCTCTGGCCGCACAGTGCCGTCGGCGCCGCCAGGTGCTCGTCACCTGAGCACGCCCCCCCAGCCGTTCCCCGAGCCCCCTGCCTTCTCCACCTCCCCCAGGCCACTCCACCTCCTCCCCGACGCCGGCAACGCCCCCACCGCAACCTTCCAAGCACGCCACGACGCGCCGCTCGCCACTGTCGCCGCCAGATGTCGAGCACCGCCGTGTCGCCCTGCTGCTTCCCGTGCCCCCCTGCTTCTCCACCGCCCCCTCGACCTCCAGCCAGCACACGTCGCCCTTCACCTCCTCTTCACAAGCGTCGGAGTAGCTAGAGGACACGCCGCCCGGAGCAGTGTCACCACGGCCCGAGCGTCAGCGACGCCACCACACCCCGTGCCATCCCCCACCCCTCCTGTGAGCCCGTGATGCTCAACGCCGCCCACAGCTGCCACAGACTCCGCGACGCGCCGCAGCTACACCATCGACGCGGAGCTCGCCGGCCGTGGCCAGCTCACCCCGCCACCTCGCCGTGTGCTCCCGTGACGGCCACCTCCCGAATTCGTTATAAAAGGAGCACCCCCACTGCCTTCGATCACCACACCACATCCCTCTCCCTCTCAGCTCCCTCCCCATCCAGTATCCGCTCCGAGGAAGCACCAGAGCATCGTCGACGAGCTCGTTTCCGCCGCTCGATTTCCGATCGATCCCCCTCTCTCCAGAACCTCCCCCACCATATCTCCACCCCCTCCTCCGATTCAGAGCACCAGGAACCCGTAGCCATCCTCGCTGGAGTCCAGGGTGGCCCGAGCCGCCGTCGCCGTCCTCGCCAGCACGGTGAGCTCGCCGGAGAAGAGGAGCTGTGCTGTTTTTCTTTTTTTTCACGTGTACCGGTTCGGCTCAGTGGGCCATCGGCTAAATGGGCCGGCCCAGTTACGTTTTAAAAATTTCTGAAACGTTTTCTTATTTCTATTTCTTTCTTTTTTTAGAAAAAAATGAGGCAGATGCTAGGGCTATCTTTGGAAGGTCAGAACTTTTCCAAAAATTGTCAAAAACACATGAATCCTTTTGGGATGGCTTGGTTTTCAAAATGTCTGTCAAATGATATCAAAAGTATTTCATTTGAAGTTCATTTGCTTGATCGTTTGTTCGATGCCGTAGGAAGGGTTTTAATACCGTTTCATTCTTTAAATAGATCCAAACTTCTCCAACGAAGTTGAAGTCGAACCGAACCCTACCACTCTGCTGAAGGCAAGCCACCAACCCAATTTCAAACTTGGTCGAACTTAGGAAATATTTGGACTGTTGAATTAATATCTATTGCACCTCACATGCCATATTGCATTTTAAGTTATTACAACTGTGCGTCTCGCGCTTGCGGGGCCTTGTTTGCTTCTTTCTTCTTCGCCGAGGTGAGGAGCGGACGAATGTCGTCTTATGATCCTCGGAGTTGGGGGCATTTGCCAAAAGAGTTATTTGCCTTGTCCCTCCGTCAAATATGGTTGCCATAGACCACCCGGACTGCGACGCTTGGGAGCTGACTTTCCATTTGGTTCTTTCTGCCGAGATTGCTGACACCACGTCAGGGTAACCCTCGAGTGGAATGGATGCTCTCTCATTTTTATGAGTGCTTTTCGGTTCATTCTTTTACGGTGACACCGGCTGGGTCTCCCGCCACCGTCATCCGTTTGAAATATTATGCTATTATTCTGTGAACACTAACCCCCGAGTGACACCGGCCGGGTCTCCCGCCACCGTCACCCGGGTATTATTATTGTTATATTACCTGCAAGTGATATGTTTATTCTGTGCTGTTATTGTGGTATGGTTACCTTGTGTTACTTTGTTAATGTTGATGTCTGTAATCCAAGAAAATGACTAAGAAGATAATCACCTCCCTCGACTAGATTGAGTCACATAGTGCCACTCACCAAACACAACTAGCACAACCATGCATCGTCCGTGTGGGCGGACCATGGCCGGGTATTTTATCAGCCTCCTTTGATGCCACCTCTTTGGCAAGACTAGTCGGTTACCATAGTTGGTCGGGGCTAGGCTTGCGAAGGTTCCGGAGCTAGGCGTCGCTCATGGGTTGGGGACGTGCCGGATTCACTTCTGCATAAGGCATAGAGTTATGTCGGCGGCTATACAGGGAGTGTCCTGGTAGAGTAAACGTCTGTGGAAGTATGGGTTTGTGCTGCCGCCATGGTTGGTTCTAGTACTTCGGTACCGGCGGTACAAGCCTAGACTTCAGCGTGTGGATAAAAGTTGCAACCTCTCGAGAGTGTAAATCTGGATGTCTAGCCTTGTCCCTGGGTTATGGGACGTTGTTTGGGTCAAGTCACGCTATGAGTCAGTCCTGTCGAATATGGAGAAATAATGAATGTGAAACCCAACCCCAAAGCCAGAGTTGGCTGGAAATGGTAGCCATAGTTGGCTGGAATGACAGCCAGAGTTGGCTAGAGAAAAAGCCATAGTTGGCTGGAATTAAGCCAGAGCTGGCTAGAGGCTTGAAAGCCTAGATGTTGTTGGATGAGAAACGTGATCTCATTCCAGCAACCACGGAACTACCCTACCAAGGTAAGTAGGTAAGTTTTGTCCAACCGTTAAGCTTGGACTTCCCCTCGCAACCAAACTCATGCCATGTTACTTTCCGAACCATGCCATGCCATATAGATAGACCTTGTTTGCTTTTGGGCTGATGTCTTGCGAGTACTTCAAGTACTTACCTGGCTTTTCATGTGGCCAGACCCTGCTGAAACCGTCGCCGAGTACCCGCTCTATGAGAACTAGGAACCCGTGTCCCCGGCAGGACCCTGTGGAATAAGGCCGCTCTCGCCACGCTACTACCTTCGCTTCCGCTACGACTTCCGCTAGAGGCTCGATGTTAGAAAAATAATGTACATACTGTTGTGTGCGCCTGTTGCGCAAAGCTGGAGCCTCACCCGTGTTGTAACCTTGTATTTGTTCGAACTCGAAGCCTTATGAATATATTTGGTTTTGCCTTTGTTTATCAAGCTGTCATATATCCAGTGTTTCTGGGACTGGTATATGGGGTAACTCGATCATCTGGATCGGGGTGCCACAGAGCTTGGTATCAGAGCCTAACTGCCTGTAGGATACCCTAGTTCTTGGACGGCATAGAATAAAACTTGTTGTGTTGACAACTTTTCCCGGTGTTTCTCTATCTGTTTGTGCTTTAAAACTTAACGCTCACTTTATTTGAATTCTGTCTCTGTCACAGATGGCAGAGTTGCTCGCCGAGACTACCGCCGTGCACGTTCCCGGTTTTCCGCAGTTTCTTCGGGAAATCTGGGACCACCTCTACCCAGGCGCACCTCCCCCGACCTACCACGTGTACCACAACCGTCTCGACAGGGTCACCTCGGAGTTCACCGCCACCGTCCGCCTGCGCCCGGAGCCCGTGTCCGCAGGGATCGAGCATGCCCTCACCTCCGGTGTCTCTGCTCAGGCGTCTCGAGCCATACAGGAGGCCGCAGGAGACGCCATCCTCTTTCTTCGCACCTTCGATCCCGTCATGAAGCAGTGCACCCGTTACGCCTACTTCCCGAGGTTAGCTTTAGACAACGGGGACATCCTCTTTCCCAACCCAGGAGACCCCAGCTCACCCCTCTCCGCCATTCTTCAGTACACCACCCTCCTCCACCAGTACCTCCACGCCACTCTTCTCCAGCTTGCCTCGCTTCGCGCCAACGTGGCCTTGGCCGAAATGACGCGAGCTGGTACGTCCCGCCACCCACCTCGTCTCCCCACCTTTAGGCAGAGTTCCCTCGAGCAGCTTAGGAGGGGGATTGCCCGCATCTCCCCGTCTCCCACTCCGACGCCACCTTCCCGCACTCGTAGCAGCGCCGCTCACTACTACGCACGCTTCACTTCCGTTCGGTCTCAGCGTCGTCGCGTCCAGGCAGCCGAGCCACAGAGTTACTCTGGAGACTCCCGTGACGACCGCGCTTCACCCGACTACAGCCCCGCGGAGAGCCCCTCGACACCGCCACGCCAGCGACCCCCCTCGAGATGGAGTTCTAGACGCTCGGAGACGACATCGCCTAGTGTACTATACCTTCCGATGTATCGCGTGCTTGAATAATGTAGTGGTAGGGTTGTATCCTGCATCTTCTACCGAGTGCTTTGTATCTCGCATCTTGTATCATGTATCCTGTACGGGTAGCTTGTACCTTTACTTTGCATCTTTGTAAAATAGCGAGTGCTTGAATCTTGTAACCCCATCCTCCATTGTATAACATCGTACTTGTTGTTGTTTTGCAAACCGTGTTACCATTTGGCTTTTCTTGGATGTTACACTTTCCCCCCATGTGGATGCTCATGATACGCGCCACCACGTTCAACTGTTCAGGATGAGGCCCAATAGCGGTGCGAGTGGCAGCCAAGAAACCCCGGTTCGTCGTTCCGCACGACAAGCTGGCGAGGATCCCGAGCCCCCGCAACCACCGCCTCCTCCACCAAATCAGGAACCAAGCCCAAGTCAGTTTATGATGATGATGGATGAACGCCACAACCAGCATCTGACACAGATCATGAGGGAGTTTGGCACATACATGCAAGCCCGGAATGCTCCACCCCCGGGCCGCTCAAAGCTGCAAGACTTCCAGCGCACACAACCGCCCAAGTTCGCGTATGCTGATGACCCGCTTGAGGCTGATGATTGGCTCCGCGCTATGGGAAAGAAACTGGAGCTCGCTCGCATGGACGAGCAAGACCAGGTGCCCTTCGCTGCCCACTACCTTGAAGGCCCTGCCAGCGTTTGGTGGGACAACCAGAAGGACGCCAGGGGCGATGGACCCCCTGTCACTTGGGCAGAATTCCAGGAAGCGTTCCGCAGGGCCTACATCCCCTCAAGCCTCATAAAAATGAAACAGCAGGAATTTCTGGCACTTACTCAAGGCAGCAAGTCCATCAGCGAATATCTGACCAAGTTCAACAACCTTGCTCGCTATGCACCTGAGGACATCAACACAGAAGAAAAGAAGAAAGACAGGTTCCTTCATGGGATGCATCAAACCATAAAAACTCAGCTCAGTGTTCTGCAGTTTCCATTTCCAGTCCATGATCAACACGGCGCTGATTTCAGAGAAGGAGCACCGCTCAATTTATGACTCCCACAAACGGAAGTTCGAGCCCCGTAAGAACCAGCATGAAGGAGGTTCTTCAAAACCACGCCCATGGCAGCCCAACAACCGGATCTCAACACCTCAGAACACCTGGAATCAACCCAGGAAGGATGGCTACCCCCGGGAAGGATTCTACCACAAGCGCCCCTAGTGGATGACTGCAAGAGGGAGAACTCCTGCTTCAAGTGTGGCAAGACAGGACACTACATCAAGGATTGCCCTCTTCACAACAGCAACCACCCTGCTGGGGCGATCAAGCCACCTCAAGTTGCCCGTGTCCACCACATGTCAGCAGAGGAAGCATATGAAGCTTCAGACGTAGTGCTTGGTACGTGTACTATCAACACTAAACCCGCGCTGATTTTATTCGATTCTGGAGCTTCCCACTCTTTCATCTCGAAGGATTTTGTTGCCAAACACCGCTTTTCCGTTTCCCCTTTGGGCCATCTTTTGGTGATACAAACCCCCGCCTCTGAGATGAAGACAAACACCATGTGTCAAGATCTGACAATCAGCATCAATCAAGTGAAATTTCCCTCAGCTCAGCACTCTCAATGTGCCCGGCCTCGACGCCATCCTGGGTATGGATTGGTTAGTTCATCATGCAGCTCAAATCGACTGTGCAACCAGGGCAGTTACTCTCACCAACCCGGAAGGCATACGAACCACTTATGTGCCAAATAAGCCTCACCAGATAAATGCGAGATGTTTCTTGCTCAAGCCCCGGAGATAGGGGAAGTGTACGTAGTCAGTGAATACCCGGATGTTTTTCCAGATGAATTACCCGGAATGCCCCCTGATCGTGATATTGAATTTGCTATTGAAGTAATACCGGGAACAAACCCAATATTCAAGAAACACTACCGTATGACAAGTCCCGAGCTAGTGGAACTGAAGAAACAGCTTGACGAATTGATTCAGAAAAAGTTCATCCGCCCAAGCATTTCACCTTGGGGATCACCGGTTTTGTTTGCAAAGAAGAGCGATGGTACCCTCCGATTATGTATTGACTATCGTGCTCTCAACGATGTCACCATCAAGAACAAGTACCCACTCCCGAGAATCAACGATTTATTTGACCAACTACGTGGTGCCCGAGTATTCTCAAAGATTGATCTCCGCACGGGATACTATCAGCTGAAGATTCGAGAAAGTGATATACCCAAGACCGCCTTTACTACCAGATATGGACTATATGAATGCACAGTTATGTCCTTCGGCCTGACCTCCAGCCTACTTCATGGGCATGATGAACAAGGTATTTATGGAGTACCTCGACAAGTTTGTTGTGGTGTTTATCGACGACATCCTCATCTACTCCAAAAATGAGGAGGAGCACGCCGAACACCTCAGAATGGTTCTTGGAAGAATGCGTGAGCAACAACTTTATGCCAAGTACAGCAAATGCCAGTTCTGGTTAAAGAGGTGGAATTCCTAGGGCATGTATTATCTGGAGCCGGTGTGGCTGTAAACCCCAACAAGATCTCCGATGTGTTAAACTGGAAGACTCCCACCAATGTGTCAGAAATCAGGAGCTTCCTAGGGTTGGCTGGTTACTACCGAAGGTTTATTGAAAACTTTTCCAAGATAGCCAAGCCCATGACGGAATTATTGAAGAAGAACCGCAAGTATGCCTGGACAGATGAGTGTGAGGAAAGTTTCAACGAGTTAAAGACCCGGTTAACCACCGCCCCGATTCTGGTGTTGCCTGATGATGCCAAGGATTTTACCGTATACTGTGATGCCTGCAGAAATGGGCTAGGGGCCGTACTCATGCAAGAAGGAAAGGTCATCGCCTATGTGTCAAGGCAACTCAAGACCCACGAGCTCAACTATCCCACCCACGACTTGGAGTTAGCTGCCGTCATTCTCGCCCTAAAGACTTGGCGACATCACCTTATTGGTCGGAGATGCGAGATCTACACTGATCACAAAAGCTTGAAGTACATCTTCACCCAGCCTGATCTCAACCTAAGGCAAAGGAGATGGCTAGAGGTGATCAAGGACTACGACCTCGGAATTCATTACCATCCAGGGAAGGCCAACGTGGTAGCAGATGCCCTGAGCAGGAAGCCCCCTAAAATCCGGCCAAGTCTGGAGAAGGAATTCGCAAGCTAAACTTGTGCGTAGGAAGCAAGGCCTATTTAAGCACCTTGGAGGTAAAGCCAGACCTGGAGGAAGAGATAAGGACCGAACAGGCCAACGACCCCGACCTAGGCAAGATCAAGGCCAAGATACCGCTGGGCCAGGCCAAGGAATTTTCCCTGGACAACCAAGGAGTACTCCGCTTCGGTACCCGCCTTTGTGTACCCTACAAGACCACGCTAATACAACAGATCCTCAGGGAAGCCCACGAGTCTGCCTATTCCATTCACCCGGGAAGCACCAAGATGTACCAAGACTTGAAGCAAACATTCTGGTGGTCCGGTATGAAGAAGGATATCGCCTACTATGTCGCATCCTGCAGTGTGCAACCTGGTAAAGGCCGAGCATCAGAAACCCGCTGGGTATCTCCAACCCCTTAAGATACCTGAGTGGAAATGGGACAACATAAGTATGGATTTCATTGTCGGACTTCCCAAATCCAGCCGAGGGAATGATTCCATCTGGGTCATTGTCGACCGTTTGACGAAGGTATCTCACTTTATCCCCGTTAAGACCACATACCGCTCGGACCAGCTGGCACAACTCTATGTGAACAGGATTGTCAAACTCCATGGAGTCCCGAAGACCATTGTGTCGGATAGAGGTACCCAATTTACCTCCAAATTTTGGACGAGCCTGCATCATGCCATGGGGACAAAGTTATCCTTCAGCACCGCCTATCACCCCAGATAGACGGTCAAACCGAGTGAATCAATCAAATATTAGAAGACATGCTCCGCTCGTGTGTGCTCGCCTACGGAGCAGGTTGGGAAGATAGCTTACCGTATGCAGAGTTCTCATACAACAACAGCTACCAAGGCAGCCTAAAAATGTCACCCTTTGAAGCACTGTATGGTAGGAAATGCCGAACCCCACTCAACTGGTCCGAAGTTGGAGACCGCAAGATCTTTAGGCCCGATGATTTGTTGGAGGCAGAAAAGCAAGTACGTCTGATACGAGACCGGCTCAAGATAGCACAGTCCCGCCAGAAAAGTTATTACGACCGCAAGCACCGTCAAATCATGTTCGAAGAAAATGACTATGTCTATCTTCGTGTGACACCCCTCAAGGGCCTGTAGAGGTTCCACATGAAAGGGAAGCTGGCCCCAAGATTCATTGGACCTTTCAAGATCCTAGCCAGGAAAGGAACGGTAGCCTACCAGCTGGAACTGCCAGAGGAACTAGATGGGGTACATGATGTTTTTCCACGTATCTCAGCTACGGAAGTGTATCTCACCGCCAACCAAGCAGGCTGACTTTAAGGAATTGAAGTTGAGCAGTGACTGACTTACGAGGAACACCCCGTCAGAATCTTGGATGAGTTAGAACGCCGTACTCGCAACAGGGTCACAAAGTTCTACAAGGTACAATGGGACAAGCACACGGAGGATGAAGCTACATGGGAACGAGAAGATTTGTTAAGGACAGAATACCCGTATCTATTCAACGAGCAACAGGAATCTCGGGACGAGATTCATCTTAAGGGGGGAAGGTCTGTAACATCCTGAAATTTGGCCTTTCAAAAATTTCTTTAAAAATTTATTCTTGAAATTTGGGATTTAATTATCCCTTGATTTGGTTGCCCTTTTAAAAATTCTCGACCATTTATGAAACCTTGTCCAAGTTTGGGATCTTATGTTTTGAATTCTCTCCCACTTGGCAAACTTGTTACTGGCTCATTTCACCCAAAAATATTATTCCAATATTTTTCTTTATTTCAATAATCAAAATCCTATTATTTTGGCTTTACAAAGGAAGTACCTCAAAGATCTTTCCAAAAATTCTGCCAAAATTAGGGGATGACCCCTAGGCAATATATGGCCCACTTATGCAAAGACAATTGATACCTTGTTTACAAAATTTTGGAGTAATTCTCCACTTCAGCTTCTGCCCATTTTCTTCTTTATTTTCAAAGTTCAAAGCAAATGTTTTCTCCTTGGTGATCCAAGACCCTAAACACAGCCACTAGGAGTACACACACCTCAGGGATTTATTTGAACCCTTTTACATTTCATTTACTTCACCAAAACAATATTTTCCTCTTTTGACCAGAAGTGTTTTTTCAAAATTTCCTATAGACCAACTTTAGAATTTGGGGAAACACTAGTCAGGAAAGTTGCTGCATTTGCAATTTTGCACACAGAGATCAAAACCACACTCGATTTGGAGCAGTGAGCTGGGAGATGTGGATCGATGTCACTCCTGGCCATGCCCAGGGTGGTGATCACCTCTGGCCGCACAGTGCCGTCGGCGCCGCCAGGTGCTCGTCGCCTGAGCACGCCCCCTCCCAGCCATTCCCCGAGCCCCCTGCCTTCTCCACCTCCCCCAGGCCACTCCACCTCCTCCCCGACGCCGGCAACGCCCCCGCCGCAACCTTCCAAGCACGCCACGACGCGCCGCTCGCCACTATCGCCGCCAGATGTCGAGCACCGCCGTGTCGCCCTGCTGCTTCCCGTGCCCCCCTGCTTCTCCACCGCCCCCTCGACCTCCAGCCAGCACACGTCGCCCTTCACCTCCTCTTCACAAGCGTCGGAGTAGCTAGAGGACACGCCGCCCGGAGCAGTGTCACCACGGCCTGAGCGTCAGCGACGCCACCACACCCCGTGCCGTCCCCCACCCCTCCTGTGAGCCCGTGATGCTCAACGCCGCCCACAGCCGCCACAGACTCCGCGACGCGCCGCAGCTACACCATCGACGCGGAGCTCGCCGGCCGTGGCCAGCTCACCCCGCCACCTCGCCGTGCGCTCCCGTGACGGCCACCTCCCGAATTCGTTATAAAAGGAGCACCCCCACTGCCTTCGATCACCACACCACATCCCTCTCCCTCTCAGCTCCCTCCCCATCCAGTATCCGCTCCGAGGAAGCACCAGAGCATCGTCGACGAGCTCGTTTCCGCCGCTCGATTTCCGATCGATCCCCCTCTCTCCAGAACCTCCCCCACCATATCTCCACCCCCTCCTCCGATTCAGAGCACCAGGAACCCGTAGCCATCCTCGCTGGAGTCCAGGGTGGCCCGAGCCGCCGTCGCCGTCCTCGCCAGCACGGTGAGCTCGCCGGAGAAGAGGAGCCCGTGCTGTTTTTTTTTTTTTTCGCGTGTACCGGTTCGGCTCAGTGGGCCATCGGCTAAATGGGCCGGCCCAGTTACGTTTTAAAATTTCTGAAGCGTTTTCTTATTTCTATTTCTTTCTTTTTTTAGAAAAAAATGAGGCAGATGCTAGGGCTATCTTTGGAAGGTCAGAACTTTTCCAAACAATTTCAAAAACACATGAATCCTTTTGGGATGGCTTGGTTTTCAAAATGTCTGTCAAATGATATCAAAAGTATTTCAATTGAAGTTCATTTGCTTGATCGTTTGTTCGATGCCGTAGGAAGGGTTTTAATACCGTTTCATTCTTTAAATAGATCCAAACTTCTCCAACGAAGTTGAAGTCGAACCCGAACCCTACCACTCTGCTGAAGGCAAGCCACCAACCCAATTTCAAACTTGGTCGAACTTAGGAAATATTTGGACTGTTGAATTAATATCTGTTGCACCTCACATACCATATTGCATTTTAAGTTATTACAACTGTGCGTCTCGCGCTTGCGGGGCCTTGTTTGCTTCTTTCTTCTTCGCCGAGGTGAGGAGCGGACGAATGTCGTCTTATGATCCTCGGAGTTGGGGGCATTTGCCAAAAGAGTTATTTGCCTTGTCCCTCCATCAAATATGGTTGGCATAGACCACCCGGACTGCGACGCTTGGGAGCTGACTTTCCATTTGGTTCTTTCTGCCGAGATTGCTGACACCACATCAGGGTAACCCTCGAGTGGAATGGATGCTCTCTCATTTTTATGAGTGCTTTTCGGTTCATTCTTTTACGGTGACACCGGCTGGGTCTCCCGCCACCGTCATCCGTTTGAAATATTATGCTATTATTCTGTGAACACTAACCCCCGAGTGACACCGGCCGGGTCTCCCGCCACCGTCACCCGGGTATTATTATTGTTATATTACCTGCAAGTGATATGTTTATTCTGTGCTGTTATTGTGGTATGGTTACCTTGTGTTACTTTGTTAATGTTGGTGTCTGTAATCCAAGAAAATGACTAAGAAGATAATCACCTCCCTCGACTAGATTGAGTCACATAGTGCCACTCACCAAACACAACTAGCACAACCATGCATCGTCCGTGTGGGCGGACCATGGCCGGGTATTTTATCAGCCTCCTTTGATGCCACCTCTTTGGCAAGACTAGTCGGTTACCATAGTTGGTCGGGGCTAGGCTTGCGAAGGTTCCGGAGCTAGGCGTCGCTCATGGGTTGGGGACGTGCCGGATTCACTTCTGCATAAGGCATAGAGTTATGTCGGTGGCTATGCAGGGAGTGTCCTGGTAGAGTAAACGTCTGTGGAAGTATGGGTTTGTGCTGCCGCCATGGTTGGTTCTAGTACTTCGGTACCGGCGGTACAAGCCTAGACTTCAGCGTGTGGATAAAAGTTGCAACCTCTCGAGAGTGTAAATCTGGATGTCTAGCCTTGTCCCTGGGTTATGGGACGATGTTTGGGTCAAGTCACGCTATGAGTCAGTCCTGTCGAATATGGAGAAATAATGAATGTGAAACCCAAACCCAAAGCCAGAGTTGGCTGGAAATGGTAGCCATAGTTGGCTGGAATGACAGCCAGAGTTGGCTAGAGAAAAAGCCATAGTTGGCTGGAATTAAGCCAAAGCTGGCAAGAGGCTTGAAAGCCTAGATGTTGTTGGATGAGAAACGTGATCTCATTCCAGCAACCACGGAACTACCCTACCAAGGTAAGTAGGTAAGTTTTGTCCAACCGTTAAGCTTGGACTTCCCCTCGCAACCAAACTCATGCCATGTTACTTTCCGAACCATGCCATGCCATATAGATAGACCTTGTTTGCTTTTGGGCTGATGTCTTGCGAGTACTTCAAGTACTTACCTGGCTTTTCATGTGGCCAGACCCTGCTGAAACCGTCGCCGAGTACCCGCTCTATGAGAACTAGGAACCCGTGTCCCCGGCAGGACCCTGTGGAATAAGGCCGCTCTCGCCACGCTACTACCTTTGCTTCCGCTACGACTTCCGCTAGAGGCTCGATGTTAGAAAAATAATGTACATACTGTTGTGTGCGCCTGTTGCGCAAAAGCTGGAGCCTCACCCGTGTTGTAACCTTGTATTTGTTCGAACTCGAAGCCTTATGAATATATTTGGTTTTGCCTTTGTTTATCAAGCTGTCATATATCCAGTGTTTCTGTTACTGGTATATGGGGTAACTCGATCATCTGGATCGGGGTGCCACAAGGACCCTCTTCATCTAGTTTAGGGGGAGACGTGGCTTCTCCTCAGCCTAGCGTCTCCTTTGGGTTAGGTGGGATCATCCGCCTTGGGGTGGACAGGGGCTGACACCACCACGGGCTGTGCTCCCCGCCCGCGCTGCCTTCGCCTTGCTTCCCAAGTCTTCTGAGGTCTTCCAGCGTGAGGTGGCGAGCTTATCCACAGTGACGCGGGGAAGTACCCGAGAGGGAGCCTGGCCTCCTGCGGGAACTCGGGCTCTCGGGTCCTTCTTGGCCTTCTTGCTTGGTTTGGGGACCCGACAGGCCCCCAGGACCGGAGCCCTTTGTCGACGTAGGCCTTGCGTGTCCTGACGGTGAACCCGCCAGCTTGACTTGAGTCTTGGTCTTGTCCATCTTCATCTTGGGCCCACATGAGGTGGACCCACTTTGGCAGCACTAGGGGAACCCTGTGTTCCACTGCTGCGACAGTAGCTCCCGGGCATGGTCCCGGCGGCTCTTGCTCCAGCTACCGGGGCTATGGCCTAAATATAGGTCAAAGTGGGTCCCCGAGCACCTGGTCTTCCTTGCTCTGCTTCATTGATGGCCTTGAAGGTCTTGGAGTTACTCCGATTGGGGGAGTAACTGCGATGGCCCCCTCGATTCCCAGTAATGGAAGAACCGAGGAGACGCCTGACAGAGGTGCCGCCGCGGCTATAAAAGCGAGGTGCACCTCTGGCGCTTTTGTTCATCTTCCTCCTCAGTCCAACTCCAGGTCTCCTCACAAGCTGCCAACGGCAATGGCGAGAGCGAGGAGAGGAGTTGGGCGTCCTCGTTCTTCTTCAGCTGCTGCGGAGAGTGGCCCCTCCACTCATGGTCGAGCTGTTCCGCGAGGTCGTGGGATTCGCGGTCGCGGCGGCCGTGGGGGCCACGGCACCGCTGCTCCCCTCCCAGGAGCATGGTTCATACCAGCTTCGCGCCGTTCGAGTTCATCGTGGATCTGAACCACATGCCTCGCAGCCAGCTTCTCCTGCCGGATTCCTTCGCGATGGCGACGGAGGACTTCGTACCCTCCGGCTTCTGGCTGCAAGTGGAAGGCTGCCCCAATGGCCCCTCCTGGGCCATGGCGGAGCGCACCGCTGAAGGCGCCATGCTTCTGGGTCATGGGTGGAAGTCGTTCTCCCGTGCCCGCCACCTGTCCCGGGGGCAATGCTTGGCGTTCCGGTATGACGGAGATGCGACGCTCTCCGTGAAGATCTTCGGTGTCGATGGCGGACGCGTGGAGTGCTGCATGGAGAGCAGCAGCGGCAGCTCGAGCTCCTACGACGAGGATGAAGATGAGGAAAACTCATCTGACATCAAGGTCGAGGGGAGCTCGTCTTCTTGAAGGAGAGGAGCTTCGGACGGGCGCCATGGAGATCTCGTTGACCTTCTCCCGGCGGCCTTGATGACGTACTTCTGGAAGTAGCGCCTTCCATTGTACGGCGGTGCTCCTTGCTCGATGGGAGCCAACCTTTTTGTTGTAAAAAAGATCGTCCCCTTGTAGTCCTTGTAAATGAAGAAGATCTTGTTTCCTCCTTGTCTCCGTGTCGCACTTGTGTGAATGAGAACGAGTTTTTTGCAAAACGCGCTCCCATTACTGCAGCAGCCGTAGCGTCAAGGGGTAGGTGGAGCGTGGGAGGCCTATAAAAGACCCTCCAGACTCCAACTCCCTTGACACATCTTCTCGCCTTGCTCCGCTCCTCTTCTTCCTTTGCCTCTCCACGCCCCGCAGAACAATGTCTGGCGAAGCAGAGATGGCCTTGTCCGACGTGTCGACGGCGGAGTCCGTCTTCCGAGGCGCGGCAGAGGCACCCAGCAAAGCTGGAGCCCGAGCCACCGGAAAGGACGAGGTCGTTCCCGCCCTCGGGTCTCCTTGGTTTTCCCCGTGGTGGGGAACATCGCCGGTTCTGCTGCCATGGAAGCATCGGTGGCGCTGGCGACCCGGAAGGACACCATCAAGATGGAGCTGTGGAAGGAGGCCGCAGGCAATCAGAGATTGACCCGTCTCCTCTGCGACCTTGACGATGTCTTCAAGGTAAGGTTGCCTTGGTTCTGGCAATACGACCCTTGGGAAGATCCTGCGCCTTGACTCGATCTCTTTCCTTCGTACAGGATGAGGAGGACATCATGGATAAGTTCGTGGACCACGTGCACCTCCTCTGCAGCCAGCATGTGCCGGGGTTTGCCCGGAAGTTCCCCGGCCCGTGGGACCCCTGAAGATCCTGCGCGAATGCCCTCCTTCATCCCAGGCGTCCCCGGGAGTCCGGAGTTCACCCGGCAGGCAATAAAACAGAAGACAGATCTGCACAGCCAGGAGCTCTGAGCTGGCCTTAGTAGCATAGGCTAGATATGTATCCAGGGAAAGCTTCGACTGAATGTAATCAGAATTGTAAATTCAGAATGTAAGTTCAGATGAATGCAATCCTAGGGCTCAACTCCCGGGGTCATTTCCCAAACCTCCCTTGCACTAACGCGCCGTCAAGTTTTCTGAGGAGATCTCTTAGGTGACAAGTACTCTAACCGCCTGTACCGGTAGCAGTACCCCTAAGAGCACTATGCCTTCCGGGAGTCCACTCCACAGCCACGGGTACTAGGCCAGAAGGGAAATCTGACCGTTCGCCGGGGAGGACGCATTACCCCCGCAAAGGTTCTCATCAACTGTCAAGCATGCGCAGGTTGGTGGTATATTGACTCCGAGCGAGATATTATGCCTAGAATGCAAGATGCACATGCAAAGACTTAGCTGGTTTTTGCCGTGCTCTTGATCTGCTCTGTCCTTCCCGGGTATCCAGCTCCTGAGCCGCTCTTCAGCATCCATTCCTGTCCCGGGAGAGGCGCTACACATAACACACTTTCAGTAGGAAAAGAATGGACCCTCCCTTACATGTCGTGAAAGTGTTTCATCCGGAGCAACCCGCAAGCAAAGTTGAATGTGCATTTCTGTGTTTAGGTTCTTTAAAACACAGCACTGCCCGTTCCACTTCTTACCGCGGCAGTACGGCACGATCAGGTGGCAGCGCCTACTGATAGGCTACTCGCGCTCGACCTGTCAGCCACCGGCACCATGTCAGCCCCCTGCTTGGGGGTTGTTACGGATAACACACTTCACGACAACAAGAGAGGCTCACGGAATTGAAAAACTTATCTTTTATTCCTTGGCGACGATTCTTACACCCTTATACAGAACACTAGCCCCTTGGGCGTGCTTAGTTGACTCGAACTATCTGCGATTCATGTTCGTATTCAGGGGTAGAATTTCCGGAGATTCTCGATGTTCCAGGCGTTGCCCTCCGGCCTGCCTTTCTCGTCCTCCAGATAAACAGCTCCGGGTCTCAGGGTATGCGTCACCCGATAAGGTCCTTCCCACTTGGACGACAGCTTGTTCATGTTATCAAGCTTCTGCTTCTTGCGGAGAACCAGGTCTCCGGGTTCCAGTACCCGTGAACGGATATGGCGATCATGATAGCGGCGGAGCCCTTGCTGGTATCGAGCAGATCGTAAGGAAGCTCGACACCGCACCTCTTCCAGGAAGTTGATGTCATCAATCCTCCTCTCAGCTTGTGCGTCTTCATCATAGGCAAGTACCCGGGGGGATCCATGCCTGAGCTCTGTTGGCAAGACGGCTTCTGCTCCATAGACAAGGAAGAATGGTGTTTCTTGAGTGGCTCTGCTTGGTGTGGTTCTGAGGGACCACAAGACACTTGGTAGATGCTCAATCCAGTTCTTGCCCTTGTCTTGTAAAAGGCCTTGGTCTTCAAACCCTTTAGGACCTCCGCATTGGCTCGCTCCACTTGCCCATTGCACCTTGGGTAGGACACCGAGGCAAAACACACCTTGATTCCCAGCTCTTCACAGAAGTTGAGGAAGGATCGGCTTGTGAACTGAGAGCCATTGTCCGTTATGATTCTGTTGGGTACTCCGAAGCGGTACACGATCCCTTCAATGAACTTGATGGCTGCTTGAGCTGTCTGTCTTGGTACTGGCATCACTTCCACCCACTTTGTGAACTTGTCGATGGCCACGAAAAGGTATTCATGGCCCCCGACAGACTTCGGTATCTTTCCCACGATGTCCAGCCCCCAGACCGCGAACGGCCAGGAGATTGGAATTGGCTGCAGAGCTTGCGCCGGCTGATGTATGTTCTTCGCATAGTACTGGCAGGCTTCACAGGTCTTGACTAGCTGCTCGCATCACTGAGGACTGTTGGCCAGTAGAACCCGTGACGAAAACTTTACCCGCCAGTGATCTTGATGCCACATGACTTGAACATGTGCCCTCGTGGATGTCCCGTAGCAGTACTTGGCCTTGTTCTTGAGGGATGCAGCGGAGCTTGACTCCGTTGTCCCGTCGCCGGTAGAGCTCGCCGTCGATCATGACGTAGAGCTTGGCTTGACGAGCCACCCGCTCGGCGTCGTGATCATCCTCCGGGAGGGCGTGCTCCATGATGTACTTGACGATGTCCCGGGCCCAGGGTGGGTGGGTTCCTTCCACCGGTAGCACCATCCGACGGAAAGAAAGCATAGCTTCCTCCGCTGGAGGGGCTGCCGGGTCTTGAGCTTCTGGGCTGGCTACCCGTGTTGTCGAGGTAGAAGGGTCGCCAGCCCCCGGCGCAGATCTTGCCGAGCCTCTCGGGTGGATCGAAGGTCGCCTGAGGACCTCGATGTAGATCCCGGGAGGCACTGGTTCTTGCTTGGACGCCACCTGCGATAGCTCATCCGCGGCCGTGTTTTCTCCCCGTGGGACGTACACAGCCCGGAAGTTGTCGAAGCGCCGCTGCAGCTTCCAGACCTCTTCGTATGGTGCCATCTGAGGGCACGCGTACTCCTTGTTCACTTGTTTGATGACTAACTGAGAGTCACCCTTGACGACGATCTTGTTGATGCCGAGGCCGATGGCAGCACGAAGTCCTGCGAGCAGGCCCTCGTACTCCGCCGTGTTGTTGGAGATGTTCCCTTGGTAGTGCATCTGGACGACGTACTTCAGCCGGTCCCCGGTTGGTGAGGTTAGGACAACCCCAGCACCTCCTTTCCCCTTGGTGTAGGAGCCGTCGAAGTGCATGGTCCAGGCGCTAGGATCTTCCTTCCCGGGGAGGCAGGTTTCCTCTTCCGGGTCGTCGAACGCCGTCTCGGTCCACTCGGCCGTGAAGTCCGCCAGCGCCTGACTCTTGATGTTGTCCGTGTGCTCGAACTTGAGACCGAAACCTTGAAGCTCCATGGCCCACCATGATATGCGACCAGTGGCAAGTGGGTTCTCCAGGGGGCTTCTTAGGTTGTACTTGGACACCACCGTGATGGGATGGCTTTGGAAGTACGGCCTCATCTTGCGGGAGGCAATGAGGATTGCCAGCAGCAGCTTCTGCATCATGGGGTACCGCTCCCGGGCGTCGCGCAGCACTGCGCTGACGAAGTAGACCGGGTGCTGCACCTTGCGGGTCGCCGAGTCCTGAGAGGGCTCGGCTTCCTCCACGTCGACGTCTTGGGGTGGGGACGAGGTAGCCCCCGGCGAAGTCTCGTCGGAGGGAGATTCTCCATTCCCGACGGGCTCCGCACCGTCTGGTGAGGTTGCAGTGACGTCAGGATCGAGACCCCTGGTCACCCGGCAGCCTTTTCTTGCATGGTTGCCCGGAGAGAGTTCCCGGGTCGCTTGCCCTTGATCTTGCTTGACTTCTTCGGAGGAGCGTCACGCTCTACCACAAGCACAGCGCTGATCACCTGGTTGGTGGCAGCAATGTACAGTAGTAGGGGCTCCTTCTCTTCTGGTGCCACGAGGATTGGTGGCGAGGCGAGGTAGCGCTTAAGGGACTGCAGGGCTTCCTCGGCCTCGGAGGTCCACTCCACGGGGCCTGACTTCTTGAGCAGCCTGAAGAACGGTAAGGCCCGCTCCCCAAGCCTTGAGATGAAGCGCCCGAGTGCAGTGATGCACCCGTTGAGGCGCTGTACGTCCTTGACCCGCCGGGGCGCCTCCATGCGCTCGATTGCCTTGATTTTGTCCGGATTCGCCTCGATCCCTCGGTGAGAGACCAGGAAACCCAGCAGCTTGCCGGAGGGGACCCCGAACACGCACTTGTCGGGGTTGAGCTTGAAGTTGACCCGGCGGAGGTTCTCGAAGGTCTCGTGCAGGTCTTGGATGAGGGAGTCCTTGTACCGGGTCTTGACCACGATGTCGTCGATGTACGCTTCAACGTTGCGGCCCAGCTGCGGCCCAAGGCATGCTTGCATTGCGCGCTGGAAGGTAGCGCCGGCGTTCCGGAGGCCAAAAGGCATCCGGGTGTAGCAGTAGCAGCCCTTGGGAGTGATGAAGGCCGTCTTCTCTTGGTCCTCGAGCGACATCATGATCTGGTGGTACCCGGAGAAGGCGTCCAAGAAACACAGCAGCTCGCACCCGGCCGTGGATCCACGATCATGTCGATCCGCGGCAGGGGGAAAGGGTCCTTGGGACAGGCCTTATTCAGGTCTGTGAAGTCGATGCAGAGTCTCCACTTGAAGGTCATGGGCTTCGGTACCACCACGGGGTTGGCCACCCAGCTTGGTGGGGAACCGACCGGATGACACCAGCTTCTATCAACTTGTCCACCTCGGCGATGATGAATTCCAGCTTTTCCTTGCTTTGGTTCCGGAGAACCTGCTTCACGGGGCGAGCCCCCGGATTGACCGCCAGTTTGTGCTCGATCACCTCCCTTGGAACGCCGGGTAAACCTGACGCCTCCCACGCGAAGACGTCAGAGTTTTCCCGAAGGAAGGCGACGAGCGCGCTTTCCTATTTGTCGGTGAGGCGGGCGCCGATGGTGATGGAGCGAACTCCGTCGCTGGTTAGCGCCACCTTCTTGGTCAGCTGCGGATCGCCATGGAATGGCGCCTTCTTGGGGGGAGTAGATGTGGAGCCCCCAGGGTGCCCTTCGCCCCCGGGGAGAGCCCCATCATCATCCTCCTGTACACCTTGAGGGACATCCGTGATTGCCACCGTCTGGTTCAGCTGGTGAACGCAGTAGATAGCATCGTCGATGTCGGCCTTGACCTTGATCACGCCCCACGGCGCCGGAATCTTCAGCATGTTGTAGGCGAAGTGGGAGACGGCCATGAACTTGGCCAGAGCAGGTCTGCCAAGTATGCCGTTGTACGGTAGCGGAGTGTCGGCGATGTCGAAGACGATTTCCTCGGTGCGGAAGTTCTTGGAGTCGCCGAAGGTGACCGGAAGGGTGATCTTCCCGAGGGGTCGAGTAACACTTCCGTTCACGCCTTGGAACACCCGGTGTCTTGCAGGCGAGACAGGGGAATTTGAAGGATAGCCAGGACCTTCGCCGTCAGCAAGTTGAGGCTGGAGCCTCCGTCGACCAGCATCTTGGTGACCTTGTAGTTGTGGATGACGGGCGACACGATCAGCGGCAGGGTCCCGACCCCGGCAGTGTTGCAGGGTGGTCTTCTGGGTCGAAGGTGATGACTTGACTGGACCAGTCCAGGGGCTTGGACGGAGCAGAAGCAACCGCGTTCAGCTCCCGGACAAGTCTCTTGCAGGCGCCGTTGGAGGGAGGCAGAGAAGACCCTCCGTGGATGCACCCGACAACTCCAGTGACTTCTTGATACTTGCCGCCGTTGCCTCCTTGGGGAGCCGGAGCTTCCCCGTTGCCGCGTGGGCGGCCTCCGGAGTGTTGTACCCGCGACCACCTTGACCGCCGCGTCCTCCTCCACGGCCCCCGCGGCCACCGCCTCGGTTCCATCCACGGCCGCCTCCGCCTTGGCGACCCGTGGGACAGTCACGAGCGATGTGCCCGGCAGTGCCGCAGTTGTAGCAACCGTCTTGACTGACCCCATCAGCTCGCGTTGCTCCCGGATGGCGAGGTTCTTGAGCATGCGGCAGTCCTTGAGCAAGTGGTTGCCTTCTGGATGGATGTGGCACCAGGGATCACCTTCACCTTCTTCCTCGGAAGTCGGCGCGGGCTTGGTCTTCTTCGGAAGAGGCTCGGTGACGAAGATCCGCTTGTCGGGTCCAGGGTCCCGCTTCTTGTTCTTGGCTGGAGCTTGTCCTCGGGTTCATCCTCCCCGGGGAACTTGGCTCCTTCTTCAGCTCGAGCGCACCGATCTGCAAGCTCCCAGAGCTTACGAGCAGACTCGACGCGATGGATGCTCAGCTTCTCGCGCATCTTGGGGTTGCGGACGTTGGCGTGGAAGGACTGGATCACCAACTCCTCCTTGATGCACGGGATGGTGTTCATCTTCTGGGTGAAGCGCTGGATGAACTTGCGGAGAGTTTCACCCGGCAGCTGCTTGAAGTCGTGGAGATCACTGGGAGCCCCCGGGCGCTCGTACCCGCCTTGGAAAGCCCCCAGAAACTGCTCCTTCAGTGCCCGCCAGGAACGGATGGAGCACTTGGGAAGGTTGAGAAGCCAAGTCTGGGCATCTCCCTTCAGGGCCAACGGGAACCAGTTGGCCATCATGACCTCGTCGGCCCCGGCAACCATGCAGCAAGAGAGTAGATCTGCAGAAAGTCCCGGGGGTTCGTGGTGCCGTCGTAGCGGAGAACGTCGATCTTGAATTTCTTGGGCCAGTTGAAGTGGCGGAACTCGGGGCGAGGGCGAGGCAGCCTTCGGCGAGGTCGATGCCCCGATCTTCCCGGCGGTGACGTTCTCGGCGACGCTCGATGCGGGTGCGCATATCCTCGTTCTGACGGCTGTTGAGCTCGTCACGAAGATCTGGGTTGCGCGAGGTAGACGACCCGATGGAGATGGCCTCGCCGTGATCGCGGTTTAGCCGATCAGCCATCGGTGGTGCGACGAGGAGGCGCCGTCTTGGCTTGACGTTCACCACGAGGCTGGCCTCGCGGATCACGTGTCTTGTCTTGTGCTGCTCCGGGATGTCGACGGTGGGAGCTTGAGTGGGTTCGACCCACGGACCACCATCGGCGAAGTCGAGGAGCCTCTCGACGCGAGTCCTCCATTCTTGGTAGACCTTGGGATCGCCGCTGCTTGGAGGGAACTGCATCAGGGCCTTGGCAGCGACTAGAGCATCATGGCGAGCTTGCACGTCCGAAGGCGAGTGCGCGGAGGTCTTGCTCTTGGATGCTCGTGGATCCCCGCTGGGGCGAACGCCGTGGTTCCCTCCTCCAGCGGTGGGCTCCTTGCCAGCGCGTTGCAGACGCTCTTCTCCCCCGAGCGAGGAGGAGGCATGGTGGTGCCCTTTGGAGCCGCCGCTCCGCCAGGGCCGTTGTCCTTGTCGCGACCGTCCACTTCGTCCGGCGCCACCCTCTCCATGGGAGGCGGGGACGGAGAGACGCTCCGCCGTGCGCCAGCAGCACGACGTTCAGCTGAAGCTTGAGTGCGTGAGGGAGAAACCGGCTTGGACGCCGCAGGTCTCCCTTCTTCTTCGAGGCATGCTTGACGAAGAACTTGCCGATGAACTTGATGAAGATGAAACCAGCTTGCGCCCCCTACCTGGCGCGCCAGATGTCGTGTCTCGATGCACGGACACCGGGAGTATAGGATACCCCCTTTTAGGTTCGGCACGGGGCGCGAAGGAGGCTGAGAATCGTCTTCTCGGGCGGAGTCTAGATCAAGCTCTCCTCTCCACGATCAAAGCATGCAACCAAAGGGACACAAGGAGCTACCCAGGTTCAGGCCGCCCGGAGGCTAAAAGCCCTACTCCTGCATGTCTGGATTGATGGGTTCTTCATAGTGTGGCTTACAATGGAACCTCCCGGACAGGGTACCCGGAAGGGTTTTGGCTGGAGGTAGAAGAAGGACAGATCCTGACCCGGAGGAGATCACCTTCCCCTTTACCTTCACAGTCCTAGTCTAGTCTTGTTCTGGTTGGACTTGTCTCTTTGTCCTCCTTTTATAGGCTAAGGGGTTGCCACAGGGTCACGTGAGGGGCACGAGGGACCTTGGCGTGAAGGACCCTCCTCATCTAGTTTAGGGGGACGTGGCTTCTCCTCAGCCTAGCGTCTCCTTTGGGTTAGGTGGGAGCGTCCGCCTTGGGGTGGACAGGGCTGACACCACCACGGGCTGTGCTCCCCGCCCGCGCTGCCTTCGCCTTGCTTCCCAAGTCTTCTGAGGTCTTCCAGCGTGAGGTGGCGAGCTTATCCACAGTGCCGCGGGGAAGTACCCGAGAGGGAGCCTGGCCTCCTGCCGGGAACTCGGGCTCTCGGGTCCTTCCTGGCCTTCTTGCTTGGTTCGGGGACCCGGCAGGCCCCCAGGACCGGAGCCCTTTGTCGACGTAGGCCTTGCATGTCCTGACGGTGAACCCGCCAGCTTGACTTGAGTCTTGGTCTTGTCCATCTTCATCTTGGGCCCACATGGGGTGGACCCACTTTGGCAGCACTAGGGGAACCCTGTGTTCCACTGCTGCGACAATATCTACTTGCACTTTATCTTCTTCTCTTGAGATAGATGATGGCTTGGAGATAAACATGAGTGTTCACTCAATCTACTTTTCCAAGCCATGCTTGCAATAAGCTCAACTCTAGATGACAATTCTTCATATAAACCTATTAGATAGAACATTGGTCATCATATAATCTTCTAGAGTCCAACACATGAACTCAATCTTCTTCATGGACAAGATCTATAAAGATATCTCAATGCAAACATTAGTCCATAGAGATTGTTATTAATTACCAAAACCACATATGAGGGCACATGCACTTTCAGTTTGCTGCTTATTTGGTCAACTAGGGTGATTGACATGTCCTGAGGAGAAAACCAAGAATTGCGTCCATTTCTCGCTGCCTCGATTTTATTTCATAAGTCATGTCATCATAGGACTTGTGGATAGCTTCATATTATGTCTGCTTCCTTTTCAGGTCTTCAGTTTTTTCTTCTACGACCTGTATCCTTGCCTGCAGTTGCTGGTACCTTGGAGATGTAGGTAAGGACTGTTGCTCATGATCTTCCAGTATTCCTTCAAACTCTGGGATACTTGCAGATGTCATGCTAGATGTTTTTCCCAAATCTGACAGGAAAATGCCTTTCATTCTGCGTTTCTTGAGGACATCTTCACAAATCTACTGATCAGTTCGTGGAGGAGAGGAGATGGCCGGCAACCACGGGCGGAGCAGGGGGCGGCCTGGGCAGAGGAGGGCGGCGCCGGCAGGGCGGCGACCCTGGACGGCGGCGGCGCCAGGCCTGGCCAGGGGCGATGGCGACCGGAGCAAGGGAGGAGGAGCAAGGGGGCGGGGGTGGTGCGTGCGTGTGTTGTGTCATCTTTCATGTGTGGACCCATTTTTGCAAGGATCATTTCATCCTGCCATAGGATATGAATATTTTTTTGTCAGGTGCAAGAAACAGTACGTAATTATGGTACAAGAAAATGTAAACATTTTACTTACATAAGCAGCTTGTGCATCCTTGCTCATGATACCAGCATTGTTTGTTTTGGTTATTTTAAAAACTTCAATAGGAGTTGCTTCACGCGTCTCAGTAATGTTGAAGATAGGAGGAACCTACAAGGGTTACGAATCAGGTAAATAAGAAGAGTATATGAAAAATTTAGTGAAGGGGTAAGGTTTTCAGAGGGATAGCCACTTACTGCAGATGCCTCGGTAGCATAGATGCTCATTATGAAGGTACTTGTCCCACCTGATTGGTTCATTTCATACTTCCTCTGAATTGCATAGTTTACCATAAAGTTAAAATATATTAGTGCACAAGTTATAAGTGAGATAATTAGGTACAACTGAATTTTACTGATAAGTACGTACTGCATATTTATCGCTAGCATCCTTACTTGTAGAGCGTCTTGTCTCACCTATGTGGTTCATTGTACTCTTCCCGTTGATTGCCTAGTAAGCCATAAAGTAAAAACATATGAATGCACAAGCTATAACTGAACAAACATTAGTTAGAAAATCATGGTGTTGCACAAAACATACTAAATCGTAGTACATCCAGTGCGGTCCAGGAGCCTTCTTCTTTCGGGTGCTTGAACCACCGTAGACAAAAGTTCGTGCTATAGAGTCAAAATCTTGCATTTCTTCACCATTTCCTTCAGCTTGCTTCTTCAGTAGTGCAGACATACGAGAAGCATTATGTTCCATCGCTAGCTTCCTAATTTTCTCATATGCAACTTCTGATATGTCTTCATTACCTGAAATAAAAGACAGTGAAATAATTTTATATGCATATACATTTATTGATGGCACATAGCTTAAAACATGACAACTATCAATTCAAATGTCTATGTTTCTGAACCGACACAACTATCGTAGCATAGTATCCAATAGTACGAGGTCTGTGCAGAACTATAAGCCTGACAGACAAAGGTTCAGTTTCAGAGCGACAGTTTTACTGTATCTCATCTAGCTGTTGTCGATGTCTGTTTCAGTTTCATTCAGGTTCAGTATTAGTCTGAATAAACATGGCATTTTTATCAGACTTACAGAAAATAAATCATGACGACAACTTGCATGGATCTCAAATATGAAAGTTGGTCTACCCATCCGAACCAACTATAATCCATCAAACCCTACAGTACTTGACCATTACCTATACGACTGTGAAAAAATTGAGTTCTTTAACGATTGTGATGACTTGATACGTAAGAAAGAGCGTGCAATAACAACCATTTGTAGTAGATATGATCTTGCAAATATAACTGGTAAACTCATGGTGTTTACCCGAATCAACAAAATAGCACAAATATGCATAGATCTATATGGAATAAAAGATGAGAGGGAAAGAGGTTGACTGAACAACCCCTACTACAAGAAATTTGATCTTTACCATGGCTGCCGGTGTTCTCCTGCATATTCATGCCAGGGTTCTCCTCCAGAATGCTGCCGTCCATGTCGTCCGTCAGGTCAATCGGATTGTTGTGGTCGAACATTTTCCACCGTCGGGGCAGACGGATCTAGGGTGATGAAGAGGATGAGGTAGGCGAGATTAGATCTTCGAGAGGAGAGGGAGGATGATAGGAATGGAAGGTGTGGTATGAGAATGTGGGTTCTGGCGATACGAGGGGCGTATTTAGGGGGAGGGTGGGTGCGCGGGACGTTTTCGCTTGGGCCAAAAAAAAAGGAGGGAACGGGGATAATTTTAAATAAAGCAGGGAACAAAAAAATTAAACCAGAAAGGAGGGAACGTACTATTTTTTGTAAAAACGAAATAAAATTTTCCCATCTAAACTAGGTGTGCTTGCAAATTGAGCAGAGATTTTTTGTGAGTGCTCATGCACACATAATAGGTGTGCTTTCAGATTTTCAGAATTTTCTAATATGTGTACTTGTGTCAATCATTTTGTAAGGACGAAAAAGGCCGAAAATGAAATTAATGCATGAAAAGTGGTAAGTTGCATATAAAAATAAGTTTAAACTCATATGAATCGTGCAATGTTGGTATAATCATATATAAAGTACCAATCACAAACATTCTGAATGGTTTTCATAAGTAGGATGTGAAAGGTACACTTATGAAGGCATTTTGGGCATTATGGTCATAACATCGACGCCGAAAGCTGGATCAACCTTCCAAGATGCATGTGTGTTGGGGTATAGCATTAGTTTCAACATAGTTGCAGGCATGGATCATGATTGCGGGCTTTTTGTTTTGGACAACACTTGTGAAACCAAAAATTGGGGTCAAACCAACATGGGTGGGTCAATCTCGATCATGTCGGTTGTAGGGCAATTTGGAAGCGAGGTGCACATACAAGATCCAGTTTGAGCTCATATTTTTTGTGGGTGGTCATGCACACATATTAGGTGGGCTTGCATATTTTCAGATTTTTCTGACTAGTATAGGTGTGCCTATCATTTTCTTGGAAGAAAATGGCCAGAAAATGAAATAATGCATGAAAATTGGTTAAATTTATATAAAAATCATTTCAAACTCATATGAATCATGCAATGTTGGTATAAACATGTAGAAAATATGATTCACACAATTTGACAATGGTTTGGTCAAGTTGGATGCAAAAGGTGCACTTAGGAGGGCATTTTGGGTATTATGGTCAAAACATCGAGGCCAAAAGCTTGATCAACCTTTCAAGATGTGTCTTTTGGTGTAGTTTCAACATAGTTGCAGGCATGGATCATGATTGTGGGCTTTTTGTTTTGGACAGCACATGTGAAACCAAAAATTGGGGTCAAACCAACATGGGTGGGTCAATATCGATCATGTCCGTTCTAGGGCAATTTGGAAGCGAGGTGCACATACAAGATCCAGTTTGAGCTCATATTTTTGTGGGTGGTCATGCACACATACTAGGTGGGCTTGCATATTTGTAGATTTTTCAGACAAGTATAGGTGTGCCTATCATTTTCTTGGAAGAAAATGGCCAGAAAATGAAAATAATGCATGAAAATTGGTTAAATTCATATAAAAATCATTTTAAACTCATATGAATCGTGCAAAGTTGGTAGAAACATGTAGAAATTATGATTCACACATTTTGACAATGGTTTGGTCAAGTTGGATGCAAAATGTGCACTTAGAGGGCATTTTGGGCATTATGGTCAAAACATCGAGGCCAAAAGCTTGATCAACCTTTTAAGATGTCTATTTTGGTATAGCATTAATGGATACTGATCGAGGCCGAAAGCACAACAAAGCACATAAGCATAAGGAAGGAAATATGAACTGAATTAGCACCATAACTTGTCTCGAACAACACAACAAAAGCAACACAGGACATAACTACTTAGCTAGTCTTACTTGTTCATCCAAACCAAAATATATATACATAAGTGCAAGCACATAAGCAAACCACACTCCAGGAAGTGACCTACACCAGCTTCTGCCTCTTGTTGTCCTCTTCTAATTCTTCTTCTTCTGAATCTTCTGGAACATGAGTGCCTGAATCTTCAGAATCATCTTCAAGCTGAAATCCAAGTGGCAGTCCAGCGTCTAGCCTTTCCAGCATCACCCGGTACAGCTCGAACCACGAAGCCATCAATGGCTGCGTAATCCTTGTTTATCTTTTGAAGTGGTTTGTTCTCCCACGTAAAGTGTTTCTAGTAGGGGAACTTCTTCTTCATGTCTATGTACTAGGGATCAATCCGGTCCGCAGCCATTTGACTCATGCCAACGCGGTCATTTCCAGGGAGCTGATACAGGTGCTGGAGATCCACATAGAACTCTTCTGGAATGATTACTTTTCAGGTTCGATGAAGAACCACCTTCTCTACCGTGGTGTCAACGCTAGCAAAGTTAATTCATCTGAAGCGAAGAAAATCCGCAATATCCGCAGACTGCCAATGGTCAACACTGCAATAACCAAGAAAATGTAGAGTTAAATTTAGGTAAAAGATGTAATTTCGTACATAACAATTCCTAAATTAGTCATATGTGTGGCATGACCATAAGTTTGACGAACTACTAGACCCTAAATTAGTACTGACAGAGTGCAAAACAAGGAAAAAAAAACCAAAGACAGAAATAGATCTAGGAAGTTCTGTCTGCCGTAAATATGAACCTAAATAGTGACATCACAAGCAGTTTGAGCGACATCTAGTACTAGTAGTAGCACAACTAGTCTGGCAGAAGGGCTAAAACAAAAAACCCTCAATGCAGCAACATATGTGGCCATGTTTGTTCATACCTGGCGTACTGGAAAACGAGTACATGGCGGCGCATGGCGAGCTGAATAACGACCATCTTTTTGTCTTCCGCCCGGCGGTCCCTGGTGTATTCCGTGTCCAGCCCCATGATCTTGGGGTGTCCCTCCTCGAACCAGTCCTCGTACATTGAGAGGACTCACTCCACTTCTGCTGGATCGTTGGTGTACACCGCCTCGATCGTCTGCTTGCCGTGGATTTGGACCTCGTACGTCGAGGAGAAGTATTGGACGAAGTTCATGGCGACGCCGCGGGGGAGAAGAAGAGACTGGACTGGAAGCGGAGAAGACGAGACAGAGCAAGAGGTGAAAACAGAGGGGAAAATAGAGGAGCGGTAGGGATATAGGAAGTTGAGACGAAATGGGACGGGTGTGAAATCGTAACCGCGTGCGGTAGTTCATACCCAGAAAACTAACCCACCGACTGACATACAGGCCCAAACACAATTAGTATAATCGTCTATCCAACTGACCGGTGGGCATGCACGGTGTATGTATTGTCACATCAAAACCCCAGTACTGCCGCTCTGCCTCTCTCCTCTCGACCTACCGTGTAATTGACTACACCAAAACAAAAGCCCTCGCCCTCCTCTAGCAGCCGTCACGTCTCACCACTTACGTCTTTCACCGTCGCCACCTCTCTCGCCACCGGCCGCTCACCATTGGACCCAGCACGAACACAGTAAGTCAGTACCAAAAATGCCCACGTACGTCTTTCATTTTCTGGCCTTTTTCTTCCAAGAAAATGATAGGCACACCTATACTTGTCAGAAAAATATGAAAATCTGCAAGTCCACCTAGTATGTGTCCATGACCACCCACAAAAAATCTGAGCTCAATATGGATCTCCTATGTGCACCTTGCTTACAAGATGCCCTATAACCGACATGATCGATGTCGACCAACCCATGTTGGTTTGACCACCATTAGGTTTCACAAGTGCTGTATAAAAAGAAAAGCCCACAATCATGATCCATTCTTACAACAATGTTGATGGTACACCAAAAGACACATCTTGATAGGTTGATCAAGCTTTTGGCCTCGATGTTCAGATTTTGCTCTCGACGTTTTGGGGTATTCATTCACATGCAGAAAAAAGTACATTATCCCACAGAACGTATAATGTGCCACTAGATTCATGAACCAGTATTACAACCAAAGTACTGAATGTTTATAAAAAGGATAATGTACTTTTTTGTAAATGTCGATGGATAGTTCTAATGGTACATTCACGTGAGCAATTCATTTGAGTAGCACATGTGCACTCATAAATAACAAAATTACATGTAGGTACAAGGAGTCCATGTAGGAAAATTTCTAAATAGGGTAATGTACTTTTTCTGCATGTGGATGGCTACTTGGAATGGTACAAACATGTGGTGATCATCTATAACATTCAAAAATATGGTGCAAAATATGGTGCAAAATAGCATGAATACAATTCTCACACATAGCAGGACACATTTAACTGATATCCTCTAAATATTATGAATTTTTGTGAATTCTATCTATTTTCGCCCATTTAAATGAGACTTTACGTCCATTTATAAAAAAATCAAATTTGACCTACAAGTGCAAGATATGTTGCTCAAATATTTTTTCAAAAATCATTTTGGGGTACACAAGAAGTGATTGTATCACATAATCGTAGATAGTTCTGAAAGATTCGGCCCCCTACATATGAATAACCATGGGTACCATTTTGACCCATTTAAAAAAAATGAAGAAAGTTTCAAAACATTCAAATCTTTCTCATGTAGTACTATTATGTGTCCTAGTTTATAGGAAAAAAATTAAACTCCGAATATAAGATTGTTCACACCTAGTTTGCCAAATATCATGCATTATAAGTTTTTTTTGTCTTTTCTCTTGCAAAAGAAACGTGAAACCGACCGTCAAAAAATCGTGAAACCGTCTGCTAAAAGGGCCCACCTGCAGACACCAAGTCGAGTTGTCATGTCAAATTCCCACTACCGATTCGCCGTGTCTGTCGCTCCACCTAAAGTAATTTAGTGCTTATCCAATCTCCGACAAATCGCCGTCGCCGTAGACCAATCGCCGTACATCTATCGCCGGCGCATCCACTCGCCGACAACGGCAAATCGGTGTCCCTCCCACGCCGCATCTACTTCCTTGATCAGGCGGGGCATTGATCTGCGTCGCGCCACTGAGAGGAGAAGGATGGCGGCCACCGATGAGGTAAGATGTATATCCTCCTCCAGTCTTAACCATCGATTCTCTTCAGATTTGGAAACTGATATCTACTATTTCGGATCGTAGTGTCCAACTTGTTTTGACACGAAGGGGCTGTGCGGCGGTGCAGACAACAAGAAGAAGTTCTTTGTTCTTACCCTTCAAGAGGGATTTGAGGACAGAACGGTAGTAAAAATCTGTTGCAATGTCATGAATATTTTTATTTTGCACTATGTATGTTGCCAGATCTAGCAAATAAAGTACTCAGCTAGCGGTTTAAGTAGCTAATTGGTATTTGTCTAGTGCTAAAGAAATGACAAGATGAGGTGCAATATGATTATGCATATGTGTGCTTTATGCAATGCATGTTAGTTTGATTGGAACAGAGACAATTCTGCATATGTGCGAGACATGTTTTTGCTGAATCATGCATATGTGTGAGATCTGTTTTTGCTGATTCATGCATATGTGTGAGACCTATTTTTGTTGTCACAATTACCAAATAACATCATAATCCTTCACTTCCTTTAAGATCTCCTTCACTGGATCCGCCACTACATGTACCTACATGTAAATTTGTTAGTTGGAGGCGCCTATCTGATAGTGAGAGCATTTGCTGTGCTGTTTGGTAGCACTATATCTGCTTGCTTTCTCATTCAAAGTACCTACTATACTTATAGGAAGCAGTACAAAAAGTTACTATTTCTAGAGAAGTTGCTACTTTTAGAAAGTCATGTTTGGTTCTTTTTTACAGGTCACCCCATGTTACACCAGAGTTCCTTTTATTTGGATGCATGAAATCGCCACGTTTCAACTATGCAGCTTCAGCGCAACTTTGGTTACCAATGAGGAATTCTCATTCGATGTTAGATGTACCAACAGATTTGGTTTCACCTTTTTTAGTGGTAGAACTTGGAAAGAATTCTGTAGAATCTACTCTCTTGAAATTGGACAGGAGCTGTATTTCAGCTTTGGCAACCATCGTCCAAAGATTATTGTTATTGCGGAAAACCTACCAATCACCCATCCATGTAAGTTTCAAACTTGATGCATCTTGTGTTTTTCAGCATTTTTATTGGTACTATGAGTAGTGCTCTGACCATGTATGCTTACTTGCTAAACATTTACAAACAGTGCTACATAATTTAGTTCCTAATTTTAAATTGCAATTCAATCTTACAGCTTATTATAGTTTGTCCCCTCAAAACCGTCTTATTCTGGACTCTCTTGATTCCACTGATGGAACCAAGATCAATTGGAGGATGACGGAGACAGTAATATTACATGTGGAAAATCTTAATTACCTTCTGGACTCTCATGATGGAGGAGAGTACGTAGAAGGAAGGACTGTCGCACTTTTGCATACCCTGAACTGGACAAACAGTCGCAATCGCAAAATGCACCTGGTAATCTTTTATAACATGTTATTTCTTCCTGATTTCCCCTTTTTGCCACACTATGAAGTTATTTCCAATACATGTACAAACCTAACGTATTTTCAATATGGAACAGAAAATCCCAAGCCGTTTTGTTCCCCAGGACATTCAATAATATGGTGACATCACCATTTTTAAACATCCGAGCACTGAGGATAAGGGGTCATACAGCATTTCTCTTGCTGATGGTCGTCTGTGCATCGGTGGCTGGAAGGATTTCATGAAGAAGGAACATTAGTTGCACTTGGGTGTACGTTGCCGTGGTTAATAGAAAATTGAAAATTCCAGTGGGAGCCTTTCCCACTATTCCGCCTAAAAAAAGATTCTGCTCTTGCTGTACATGGGAAACCAAGGGGTTTACCTGTTTGTGTCCGATGTTCCTTACATTGATCCGGAGTAGTTAGCTACTGTAGCGGACCTGCACTTAAAAATGGCAAGATCCCTGTGTATAGTGCAAACCCCTAGATCGATTCATTTGCACACACAGTTTACGATGAATATCATAACAAAGTATCAATTATTACACGCGGATCTAGTACTTAGGAAAATATTCGATACAAATTGCATAGCACGAAGCTAGCTTTGAAAGAGTAAAGCAGCGGAAATAAAAGTAGCAGTGAGTCTCCATCATCTTCATGTGCCACAGGCGAAACATGTTGGTTGTAGACTCGAAACCCTTAACGTAAACTCACTCGTCGTCAGAACAATCTGCAACAAATAAAATTTTGCAACAGAGTGGGTCAGAACCATTAAAAATGGAACTGGCAAGTGACACTATGTGGACACTTAGTGGAATAACTCTAATAACCTATATGCATATTTGGCTGGTGGAGTTCAAGGCTATTTTGCAGAAAGCCAATTTTTCCTAACTCTTTGGAAAACTTTTTCTTCTAGTCGAGACAAGTATGGCATGAAAACCATAGTCTCATCTACCCTTGTTCACCCTTCAAATTTTACTTCAGAAGTTGGAATGTTGGGATCATCCGTTGACGTCCTTGATCAGCTGCTCAGAATTGTTCGTAACCGGGGACACGGCTAAGTATACTTAGTTTTACACTCTCGAGAGGTTGTGCACATTCACCATTAGACTTAACCAACCCAAACTATCCCCACACTCCAATAGTGATCGGGGAAAAGAAGAAGGTTAAGACAAGATTTTTCAGAAGCATTTTCCCACCCCATACTGGCTTGACCCGTTCCACCTACAATACCCTACATCTGCTTGTCAAGCCGGGATGAGTCCACGCAACTTAATCCATCAAGACAGAGCCCATATGACTAATGGCTGCACTGGAAGCAATCTTCACTTGGAGTAACTTCAAATCCCTTTGTTCCTGGGTGGCAATCCACAAGTGTACTCTCAGGTGAAAACCACCATGCTCATGGCCCTAAGTATAGTAGAAACTACCTTAGGCAAAGACAACCAGGAGCACAACCTTGAGTAGGCACTCAACATAAACCATTCAATACCAATCCACCCAGGTGTTTCATTTTAACTTAGTAGAAATTAGCTTTTCCATAAAACAACTTTTGCATAGCACTTCAACAAACTACTAAGTTAAAATAGGATTCTAGACACATAGGAATAAGGATGTTACTCTAAACAGTCTTTACATAGCAGTACTATCCAACACATGCTTATAGAAAAATATTCTAAGTCATGCATATAGAAAATAGTAGGAGGTTTATGAATGTGCCACTTGCCTTTGGAAGTTGTCGTTGCTCTCACACTCTTTTCAACAAGAAACAACGTTGCACTCCGTTCAATATATACATAGAAATCACACAACAATAAACAAACAAAACAACAACTCATAGCATATCAAAGCAAACATACAAAACAAGGTCTCCACAAGGTATTTGGTCAAGGATTATCACATAATTCAATATGCAAAAAGAATTAATGTGGTGGTTTTAGGATTTTCCATTGTGGTTAAATGTTGGTCAAACAAACAAATTTGAACCTATTAAAATATATTGATGCGGTGTTGAATAGTTTTTAATGGTGCTATTGATCAAAATTTTAACACACATTAATTGGGTCAAAAGTTTTTAACACAAATTAAAATTAAAGGTTTGCAAAGCAACATTTTAAAAGGCTTTTAACACAAAATTAATTACAATAAATTAACAATGATGGCATTTGGTTTCTCTGGTCAAAAGCAATTATTTATGATGTTTCTCAAAAAGGAACATATTAAAAAGAATTAATAGAATTTAAACTATGCCAAATATTAAACTACATCAAATAATTAAAACGAGTCTCTGATTTTAAATAATCAAAATAATGCTCAAAATTATTTTATAACAGAGGAATAAATTTACACATATTCTAAGGTTTCTAAAACTATTTTATATGAAAATTTTGGAATCGTAGATTTAAAGATATGCCAAATTTACTCAAATTGTCCATTTGCAATTTGAATAAATTTAAACTGCTCTAAAATGAAAACAAACAGAACCAAAATATTCTACAGGTCAGGGGCTTTCCAAAAATATTTTATTTACAAATTTTGAACTTATATAATGAAAACTATAACTAAAATAATGTTTTAAATATTTTTGTAAATAACAAGTTAGTGCACAACTAAAATACAAGTTTTTATTATACCACTGTATTCTACACGTTCATATGAATCCATAGACTACAAAAACATTGAAAACGGAGTTACAGTTGATTTGATATAGAATTAACAAGTTTTAACAATTTTCTGGAAATTTAAAACGATTTAAAAGGAGCGCTGACTGGGCGCTGACCGTGCGCTGACTGTGTGTTGACGCAGCAGCCACGCGGCGCGACGGGATTGGCCCGTACCGATTCGGCGCTAGATCTAATCTGAATCGTTCGATCCAGATCCGACGGCTGGAGATGGATCGGGAGGTGCGGCGACGGTACCTTACCTGAGACGACGAAGACGGCGGCGGTGGCAGCTCGGGCGTGGACCGCGACGCCGTTCGGCTGCTTCCTCGGGCTTGGATACGGTGGCAATCGGCGGAGGAGGTCTTGGGAGCTCGCCGGTGTCCTCGGCCCTTCTCCTCCTCGCTCCTATCGACGGCGGCGTGCAATTTTTGTGACGGAGTCTCCGGCGAACTCGGGAGGGCACGTTCCGGTCGTTTGGCTGCGGGAAACATTCGAACAAGGGCTCAGGATGATGCGCGGGGATAAGGGAAGAAGGATGGAGGGAGTCTCGGGCCTGGACATGGGCTCACCTTGCCGGAAATGGAGAAAAGCGGCGGCGGCAGAGGGGAAATGAAGAGGGGGTCAAGGGATTTAAGTAGGAGGAAACCGAGCTTAATTTGGGGCTTTAAATCGCCGGGAATCAAATCGACAAGAAACGGCACATGGTGAGCAAGTTACGGGCGTAATTTCCGTTCGCGAGGATGAAGATGACGATGACGTCATTGATGACATCAGCAATTTTTCTTTTTCTTTTTCTGGTTTTCTTATTTCTTTTATATCTTTTGTTTTAAATGTCCAAATCACTTCAAACTTGTTTCTAAAAATTTGTAAAAACAATATCTGTCATTTAAAATATTCAAACACGCTTTTCCCATATATTTCAAAATTATAATTTAAAATATTGCATAATTGCTTAATTGGCACTTTATGTCAATTTTAAAATAGGGTTTTAATAAAATCATTTGTGGTTTATTAAAATTAAATAAAATAACACAAATGTAGATATTGAAAATAAGTGATTTTAAACTTATTTATTTTTCAAATAAATATAACTGAATCAAAACCAATTTTGAAAATAGAACATGTTTTAAATAATTTAAAACAGTCTTGTAAATATTATTCTAGGGTTTATTAAACACTCAAAGATAATATATAATTTTATATCATATAGTATTAGGCATACTTTAAATAACATAAACACATTGCAAATATGGTTTCAGGGTTTAATAAATAGCCAAAGTTAAATATTCAAAATACACTAATTGGAATAAAGCATTTTTATAAGATGAAGGTGACTTTGAAATACCTTGCATAAAAGAAATTAAACAAAACTCAAGTTTTGAAATTAAAGATTACTTGGATAATTAAACTATTAAAGTTTTTGAAGATGTCAAATTTCTTCTATTATTTGGTTTCTATTATAATTTTAATGTTTTTCTTTTAATAAAAACAAAAGTTTAATTTTTTAGTGATTTTTAAACATTTCAAAATATTGGGATGTTACAGCTACTAAAAGCAAGTGTGGTATGTGTTATGAAGAACTGCAAGTAGTTATTTGTTATGAAGAACTGCAAGTAGTTATGTGTTATGAAGACTGAAAGTAGTTATGTGTTCCTATTAAGTACTTTTGGTGGTGTCATCCTTGTAATCGGTGGATCGATCTCCTTATTCTGACCATTTAATTGCATATTTGGTCTAGATTCATGTCACAACCCATGGTGACAATGTGATGGTCGATTTTCAACTATCACTCTCACAATTTGGTGAGAGGGAGATGTCAAGGAAATAGTACGGAGTAGAACATGAAAATTTCAACCGAATATTGAGTAAATTGGATTGATTATGAACTGCGTGCCTAATAAAAATTATAAGGCATACATGCCATGTAACAACATCGTGGGACCCACAAGTCATAGAGCTCTAATCACCTTACTCCTCGCCTTCACCTCGCCCAATCACCTTAGTCCTCGCCTTCACCTCGCCCAATTGGACCAATCCCCCCGGCTTCAGCCATCCGAAAAAACCCCGAGCCCTCACACTCGCCCTACGGCGGCAGATACAGGCGCCTTCCTCACCGACAATCTTCCCGTCCACACCAACGCCGTTGCCATCGTCCAAGATTGAGATCCTGTCCTCAACCCTTGGTAAGTAGCACTGCTTTCATTCCTTGATTACATACCCCCTGGATGTCACTAAATCTAGGTCAAGCCCTGACAATCGTCGTCCGAATCCACGGCCACGCTACGATTTAGGTTAGATCCCTGCACATGTCGAATGCTATTGGCCAGCAATGAATGGATGCAACCGACGAGTTGTGTCAAATTTTGTGCGTACTAGAAACCCCTTTCTGCTAAGATAGATGCAACCCGATTGAAGATTTGAAAGATTAGAAGATATGGCCTTGATAAGTAGGCTTAGTTTCATTATGATTCCACTGGACAGGGCAACTCAATCCTACACAATTCCTGTTCCTTTTTTTCCTTATATTGCGCTGTGAATCAAAGGTCTAAATGTATGAAGCAATAGTTATTTTATTAGATGCACTCGATTTATTTTCTTATACTATAATGAACTAGATATAATTGATTAATTTGTTATTCAAAATCTCTGTTGTGACTCCTAATGTTTTTGAATAGGATATGGCGTGCAAATTGTGCAACTCCCAGTGCGCAAATAGACAATACACTGGGTACTCGTTCATTATTTATGTGCCAGATGATCACCTTGATACGTTGGTAAATAACAAATCAATTCTATTGACTAGTAACTAGTGTTTTTGTTTTACCATATGTATCTAGCTAACGTGTCTTTCTTTTTGTTATTGTTCCATAGATTGTACCATGCACTTCTCGGTCCCAGTTCAACGATTTAGTTGGCAACATCGTGCGTTTTCATGTGCACGGGACCATATATAAAATAGACGTGAAGAAACTTAAACACAAGACCCTTTTGCATGGGAAAGGATTGGTGAAACTCATGGACAGGATGAAACTACGCAGAGGTGATATGCTTGCTTTTAATATGGAAGAATCTGCAGAACCTAGGATCAATGTTGCCTACATGAACTATGGCAACAATAGTTCCGAGGATGTGGGGAGTGGCGAGGAAATGGGCGAGGAGGAGAGTCAACAGGATATGAGTGAGGAGAGTGACCAGGATATGAGTGAGGAGGTGTACCCACTGCAGTTAGAATTGGTGATCGGCCAAAGAGCCAATCTGCAGAAGCATGAGATGGATCGTCATGGTACGTTTGAAAAATCCCTTTGTTCCTATACTTGCTTGTATTATCATGCATGTGTGGTGGTGATGTGACTTATTTTTTCTGTTTTTCCATGCGATGCGATATATGTTCTACCAGAAAATACCTAAGAAGGTAGCACAAAGCATTCCCATCCATAATTATGCCGGCCATGTTGGAGTACGCCTTGGAGAAATAGGAGGGGTCACCACCGTTCCGTACACCACGGATACCGAAGGCCGCATCGTCCTAGGCTCCCGAGCGTGGAGGCAGTTCCATTCGGCCATAGATTTGGAGGTTGGCCAAGCCATTATCATCACCTTCAGGAACACTGACAGGCGCAATTTGGACACCATGATGGTGATATACTACATCTAGATTCCGCTACTTTGTTGATTAAATGATCGTTTTGTACAATGCCGAAAACTTAATTATGAAACTAGCGACGTGGTGAAAGACTTTGTGCAATGTATTTTGACTTCAATGTTTCAGATGTATTTTGGTCTCCGTGCAAGACAACAGATAGATGCATGCAGTAATTTAGATCAGATTTTTTTAAAAAAATATCATATTTCTCTCACTTTATTATATTTTACGGTAGGAGTTTGTCGCAGACATAGGCCTAGCCTAGTGGCAAGGGGATGCTGATGGCTTCCCTGCCCATCCAAGTTCGAGTCCCCATGCTCGCAATTTAGGTGTTGCATATAAAAAAGTTGGTTGTGATCCAATAGTTTGGTGTTTGAGGCAACTCATTATAATCGATTAGTAATCGATCATAGTGAGTTGTCTCATCCATCGAAGTATTGTTTCACAACCAATACCTTTTTTGTTTTTACTTCATATACGCAAATATTACTGCATTATGCATGTAGTAATATTGTTCAGAACAAGAAATTTAAAATTCTCTCGCTTTATTATGTTTGACGGTAGCAGTTTTTTCACATAAAATAGGAGTATTATTTATGTATGACTGTTGTTAATCGGTGTGCTTGGTCAGCTAACTTAATTGTCATCTTTTAGCTCACCGCATTATCCTAAACCATGTAAACATAAATTTAGCTTTCTTTACCAACTACCAACCATGGAGAAGCACTTAATTTAAAATGAAAAACGTCTTAAATCATCGAACCTCTCATTTTTAAGTTTTCTGTAATTATCTGACATTTTGGTCCCACAAAATCTAAGACGGACAAATCCAATGGGCTGATTAGAATCTTTGGCTTATAGTTTAGTGAATTTGTGCCACTGACTTGTGGGTCCCTACAGGGCCACATGTCACTGGCCCAAAATCACACTGAGATACGTCAGCTAAATCTTCAGCGTCCACGGGCTCAACAAAGAGTGGGACCCACAAGTCATACAGTTATCATCTCTCTACCCCTCCACCTCGCCCAAATCGACCCTTCTTTCTCCCCCCCCCCCCCCCCAAAAACCCGACAGCTCCAACTCCCCTACGGCGGCAGACAACGGCGGCTTCGTCACCAACGACCTCCACGTCCTCGGCAACGCCGTCGTCGTCTTAACCAGTGGCTGGTAAGTACTAGTGCTACTTCCTCCCCTTCCATTCCCTTTTGATGCCTCATAAATCTAGTTCAATCCACACAGACTCGTCCTCCGATGATATCCACGGCCGGATGTAGGTTATATTCCGGTGAAATTAGGCTTCAAAATTCCCCCGGCCATGGATCTATGTCGCCAGCTGTCGATTTTGGTCACCGGCGATGGGTTCCATGTACTCACTTCGCATTGCTTGTACAGTTGTACTAACTAAATTTCAAACTTGTTTTAGAACCCGTGCAATTGATCAAATGGGGTCAAAATGTGGTCGTGATGACTATGTCTTCTGCACCAAAGTACGGGAGATCGTTTGCCTCGACATTGATCCCGCCTACGCTAGGTTCTGAGTGGAGGAACAAAAGGCTTGCATGCGTCTTCGTCAGAACACTAGCGCAAGTAGGACAGGTCCATCAACGATCTCTTCCCCAAGTCAGGATGAGACTTTTGTCAATGCTAGAGTACACATAGCAGCCAAGCCTGTTCGCTCAGCCGAGGTAAATAACATAGAAATTAGTATCCCCTTTCTACGTTGTATCTACATCTTTCATTGTTATTGCTGTCATATTGAACTGCATACTTGTTTGATCCTGGCCTGTACCGCTCAGCAAGTGACCGCTTTCCTTCCTGAAACCGCTAGTCAGGACTCTCTCGTGAAGGAGTGCCTCACACTCCAGCATGAAGTGGTGGCACAAATGAGAAGCTTTAGGCGATTCCATACCAACTTTATGAAAATGTGGGATGAGAAGAATAATGCAGTCGATGAGCTAGAGAAACTGAAGGGTGGCAACAAACCTCACACGGACTTAGTTATTATACATGATGATGATGAGCACGAAACCACATGCAAGAAAGGTAAGAAAGCTGCGGTACTGTCCAATGAGGATGTCACGAACACTAGAGTGAAGAGAGCCAGGGGAGGAAAGATCACTCGTAGAGGTGACAACGCCTAACCAAATGTTTTACCACTCTTGTATGCATATACAGATTACTTTCTAATAATTAATTTCTTGCATTGTAGGTTCTAACATGAGTGGGACCGAAGAGTTTGACAAGTACTGCTTTTTTGCAAACGACATGGAACTGAATGAAGACCAAGTTGCACATCTTAGAAGACAAGTTGCAAACTTGAAGCCATCGATACCGTTCTATGTATGCATGATGACAAATTCTACTATCATCCATGGGAAGGCCAAGATGGTAAAGAATACACTCTCATACTGTTGTTTTGCACATTCATCCTAGTCTTCAACTAACTAGAAACTTCTCCTGACGTGGCAACGGAGCTTCCTGTATTTTGCACTAGTGGCACCAATGTTACTCGTGTAACGTTGCTCATTGGCAATAAACAAGAAGCCCAGATGTCACGCAATTGGCCGAAAATTGTGATGGAAGCTGGAATCGGGGAGGGTGACATATGTGTCTTCACTTTCGTGCATGCTGCAAGATCTGGATTTGTGTGTACTGTTGTTTGCCTCAACTGATGCCGAAGTCTATTTCTGTGTAATAACATGATGTAAACCTTTTAAGTACTGTCTTCGGAACCCTAACTGATGCTCTATCGGTTGTATGAGTGGAAACTTTTGTAATGGTAATGTGAAACAGTTAGTCCACCTACTGTCCTATCATGATGGTAATGTGGAGACTTTTTATAATTCTAGTAACATAAGAATGTTTGGAATATTAAGTGGAAGCTCAATTTTTCTCTCAAAATTGTCAAGTGTTGATGTTTTAAAATGCAAACTAATTTATATTGTCACCTGAACCGTGCAAACGAAGAAATGGAAACTGGTACACATTGCACACAAGGCCTAAATTAAGTACGTACTACTAAATACCAGGAACTCATAATACTTATAAGTAACATTACTTTAACGCAGTGGTAGTGCATCTGTACTTTTTATCACAAGGTCGCCGGTTCAAAACACATCGAACCACAATTTTTTTAGTTTTATTTAATTATCTGACATTTCGGTCCCAATGAATCGGTGACGAGCAGAGTGACGCCCTAAATCCGTCACCAGGAGTAATCCGTGACAAATTTGGTGACACGAAAGTTGTGCGTCATGCATTAACACTAATGCGTGACAAAGATGAAAATTGTGTCACCTATTATGGCTAATCAGTGACAAACTCAATGTCGTCAATAGGATTTTTGTCACAAAAGACCAGTTCGGTTGTAGTGTTGTAATGCCCAATTAAATATTACAGTGACCATATTCTTGTCATAATATGCATTGTCATGCCCTTGCAATTTGTCAATTGCCCAGCTGTAATTTGTTTATCCAGCATGTTAGTTTATCTATTTTATGGAGAGACACCACTAGTGAAATGTGGACCCCGGTCATTTCTTTTACACTGATAAAAACACCGTTTCCACTGTTTCCTACACTCATTAGCTCGCTGTTCATTTTTGCATTTTCATTTATTTTCCACACCATACGTTTAATCCTTTGTATTCAGCAAGCCATGAAGATTGACAACCTTCTTTTTTCGTTGGGGCAAAGTAGTTTGATTGTGTTGTGCACAGGTCCACGTTAGAGCTACAAGCGCCAGATTAGTTTTGGCACCGTGTTGCAGCTCTTCCAACTCCTACTGATTCGATAACCTTGGTTTTGCAATCAAGGAAAAACTGCTACTGTGTTGTTTCATACCTTCCTCTTGGGGTCAGGCGGTTGTAGCCGCATCAGCTTCATATGACTCGAGCTTTGACCAACCTTCCCTCATCGCCTTCCTAACATAGTAAAAGAACGACCTAAGCTATAAGACCGTCATACACACCACTATTAACACCAGGACCGGACTATAAGCTAGGCAAACAGGGCGACCCCCCGGCCTTGACAAAAGGAGGGCCCAACAATTGGGTGTACAAGTTGTCACCATACTGGTTTTAATTACGATTCAATATACTAGCACTCACCATAGAGGTCATGCACGTTTTAGTTATGACTAAATTTATGCAGAAATTATGTGCATGGATTTTTATTTCGAAAAAACTGTAAGGAGCACTTGTTTAAAGCTTATGATGCCAAGTGCATTACATGCGAGCATATCAAATAATCAAATTGTATATATGCAAAAAATAGTATAATGCATAATTATTTTTATTTTTTCATGATTACTGTTAGTGATTCTTTAACTTATGAATCGGTAATAACTCACAAAACACATTTGGCTACGGAAAAACTAAAGAATCTTAGTAACAATTCAACTTATATTCTGGAAGTTTCTACATATATATATATATATATATATATATTTATATGCTTAACTACACATATATTAACTTTTGTTAAGATATATTTTTAGAACATTTTCTTTAAAGATCTCCATCGTAATATACAGTGTACCAATCTTAAAAGTAAAATTTATAAAGAAAATAATATTACAAATACAGTCTTTAAATGTAGCACAAAGCAAGTGTATTTTTTATTGATATACATTATAATTGTATAATAAACAACACTTGATTAATATTTAGAAACTTTCTTTTGGGTTTAATCATGTCAAATAAGTAATAGAAAATTAAACTCAATACGACCTCTATCATGCTACAAATGAGTTCAAAGTATATAATTTTAGTGTAAACAAATATAATTAATTTAAGTTGGTTCCGGTCCTAATACGACCTTCTAGCTACCCGGCCATGGTTTAATAGGGGGCGGAAACGACACGGAATGTTGCGGAGGACTCCAATCTCACGCTCCTTACACTAATGTATCTTTGACAAGCCAAAAGAGAGTTTACGGTAAATCGTTACGCGCGTCTAGTATTTCGGCCCCGCTATTGATCCTTACTCTGCAAATCCGTAGCGTGAATTGTAGGTGCGACCGTTCGAAATGTTTAAACTATTCCCACATTCATGATATTATTATTATTATCATATTTCCACATTCATGATAAATGTTTATACTCCATGCTAGAATTGTATTAACACGAAACATAATACATGTGTGATTATATAAATAACACCGTGTCCCTAGTAAGACTCTACTAGACTAGCTCGTTGATTAATGATGGTTATGGTTTCCTAACCATGGACATGTGTTGCTAATTAATAACGAGATCTTGACATACCCAACTAAGCATAACAATTTGATCATCTCACTAAGGTTAATTGCCGTGAATTTTATTGTCAGGTGTTGTATTTCTTAAACCATGAGATTATGTTATTCTGTGGTATCAAAGAATACTTTGGAGGCATCAACCGTCATTTTGTAACTTGCTGATCATAAAGATGTCTTACAGGTATCTCGGAAAGTACTTGTTGCGTTGCATGTATCAAGGCTGAGATTTTACCCATCCATGTGATGGAGAGATATACTCTGGGTCCACTCGGTAACACACATTTTGTATCGTTTGCAAGCACGTGGTTAATGAGATAGTCACAGAGAATGTTGTATTACAGAACGAGTAAAAAATACTTATCGGTTACGAGATTGAACTAGGTATAGTGATACCGACGATCAAATCTCGGACAAGTAAAATATCGCGGGACACAGGAAATGGAATACGGATTGTTTCAAGTCTCGACGTCGTGGTTCAAACCGATAAATATCTTTGTTAAATGTGTGGGAGTCATTATGGACATCCAGGTCCCGCTGATGGTTATTGATTAGAGAGAGGGGGTCTCGATCATGTCTGCACATTCTCGAACTCGTAGGGTCACACACTTAATGTTCGGTAATTCTAAGGTAGCTCTGAGATATTAATAATGGTGAGTATGAATATTGTTTGAACATAACGAGGAGTTCTGGAAGAGTCCGGAGATAAAAGGTGTTAGGTAGGAAATGTGACGGAGGTGCAACCCCAGAGAGAGTGTGGCACATGGGCTGCCAGGGCCCAACATGGGCTGGCGCATGGCCTCCCTTATGGCTGCACCAAACCTTCCAAATATTGCTTGGAGCTATTTTCGGAAAGTCTGGATTAAATCTCCTATCAAAGATATGATTGATATCTCCTTTATTATGATGTATGATTTCTTTAAAGGAAGGTAATAGTCTACATTTATGATGATTGATCTTCTTACCTTGTGAGGGGGGCGCCATTCTTGGCCTTCTCCACGCCTAGGGACGCGCATGGTGGCAATCCATCCCAAGCCCTAGCCGCCACCCCCTTTACGCTGCTCCTCGCACCTCCCGCGTGTAGGCTTGGCAAAGCCGAGAAAGTATCCGGTGGAAACCAACTTTTGGTGGAAACCGGTGAAAACCACGAAAAAATCATGTTTAAAAGTTCTAAAATATTATGACCAAAATTGCATTGTGTTGAGAATGTAGAGTTCTATAAACGCGTTAAGTTGCAATTTGAAACTCAAAATTGTTTAGGAGTTATAAAAATGACAAATTATGCAATGAATAGTACAATTTACAGCTACTATTCATTTTGCGACTATTTATCGATGAATTTGTCATTTTCATATCTTTTAAATAATTTTGACTTTGAACTTGCAAATTTACACATCTATAAAACTCTACATTCTCAACACAATGCAATTTCGGTCATAATTTTTTAGAACTTTGAAACAAGATTTTTTTCGTGGTTTTCACCAGTTTCCACCGAAATTTGGTTTCCACCGGATATTTCCCCTGCCGAAGCCTTGCCCCCGTAAAACCTCCACCATAGACACCACCTGTAGTGCTGCTTGTTTAGATGTCATCTACCTCTCCCTCTCGCTTGCTAGATCAAGAACGAGGAGATGTCCCCGAGCCGTACGTGTGCACACATCTCGGTGGTGTCGTTCGTTGCGGCGCTGATCGGATTGGATCGCGAAGAAAGTACGACTACACCAACCACGTTTGTTAAAACGTTTCCTGACCAGGACAAAATTTGTTGAAATTCTTGATTTTTTGAAAATTTGAAGTACTATCCTGCTTGATGTTGACATGCCAAATATTTTGATGGCCACGCAGATAGTTTTCTTTGTTATGGTAAGACTAAGACACGATTCAAGAACAAGGTAAACATAATATAAAAGGAATTCAATAAAATCCTTTAATTTGAAACTATCATTTTATCGTACGAAATTATAATTATGGAAGTTTTGTCAAGGACAAAATAGCAGAAAAATAGCGGGGAATTAAGGAAACTGGGAAATCCACACGAATTTCCCGTATCTATTGCCCGTGTCCTGCTCCACAAAACCTCGTCGCGGCTCTGGAGTCTGGACCATCCACCGGCCACCGCGCCGTCCGCCGGTGATAGCATCCGCCGACAATGGCCACCGCCGCGACCGCCAAAATCCTCCCGTTCCTCACCGCCCCCATTATTCAGTCCTCGCTTCGCTGCCAGCCCGCAGCACGGCGGGCCTCAACCTTGCCGCCGCCCTTCGCCGACCTCCGCGCTACCGCCGTCGCGTCCTCTCCTCGCCTTGGTGGAACCCTCAGGACTCAGGCCGCCCACTCCGTTCTCCGACCCCGCGCGGCCGCTTCGTACTCCGCGGCGACCGCGGCAGAAGGTACTACGCCTAGTCAAATTGGGGCTGTGGTGCGAACTTGATTTGAGCTCTCATAATTGATACTCCACTGGTATGGTTTTGAAGGCATGTGTGACCCGGAGCTGAGGCTGGTGCTCGAGCTTGCCACCGACGAGGAGCTGCTGGAATTCGAGGACATCCTTATGGTACCAGGTCTGGTCGCTTGCTGGTTGATTCGATGCTGTTTAGCACTCAGGATTGGTTGGTTTTGATAATAGTGTTTGGGTAACAGCGTTAATATATAATATGTTAAGATTTCTGCAATCGATGGGCATTTGAAATTGAAGCTGATACTAGTTATTCTGGATTCTTTGGTTGGCTATTTTGGTTCCTACCGATGATTACCCCATTGTGACAGTAATCTCTATGTAATGCTGCGGAATTAGCCAATTATATCTAGTTGCTTGTAGATATGGTGCAGGATTACAAAGTAGTAACACAATGTGATTCATGCATTTTAACTATGATTGAAAGAGATCAGATCTGTAAAGTTATGCAGAATAGAGGGCCACCAGATTATATATTTCTTACAGGAAATAAGTAACATTATTTCCTCTTTTGTTCTTCTTCCATGTTTTAGTTTGAAACCATCGTTTTTTATTGAGTATTACTCAGAGTAAAGTCTATTTTAAACCTTGTAATAATAGCGGTAATCTGAATTGAACTCTCAATCCCTGAAATCAGCACCCTGAACTTGTCCATCCCGACCATTCCTGGTGGATGGACACCAAAATCTCATTTGGGTTTGAGATTGCTGATGTGGCATGAGTTGAACCAGGGTTGCCGATGTGGCTGGGAGCCAGAGCTAAATAAATCGGATGCTTGATATTTTACGAACTGAGAAACAAAGAAAACAGAGAAATTCTTGAGAGTTTAGTGTTTTACTGAGACTACCGCTGCAAATTCAAAGTTTAAAATAGATTGTATCCTTTTATCTATTACTGTGCTCACTGATTCAGTTAGACCTGATAACCTTTCTGAGTTTGCAACATGGGACTGGCATGAAAAGCTGTGGAACATATCTACGTATCATACTATTCCAATGTTTTACATTGTCAGCATAATAAACTTTGGTTTTGTGTTTCCTGCATTTGTAGCTATTTCAGCCCAGTGATAAAATCGATTGCAAAAAGACCGAACTCCATTTCTCTTGTTGCTTTGGATGATATCGAGGAGAGAGATGTTTTCATCTCAAAATTAGAGTCGAGGTTCTTGTATCTTGCTGCCGATGCCCGCTCAATTATAAGGTCAGTGAAGTAGGCTCTTATTTTCTGAATGAAAATGTAGCCCTAATAGATTCATTGCCATGTTTAAGTCGACCTGATATAGTTCAGCACCTCTTTTGTACGACTTCTCTTCGTAGGGGCTGGAGGCCATCATACAGGAACGTCTTACTTGAAGTAAGAAAAAAACTTGGTGTTCAGTGCTCTAGTAAATTATGTACGGCGGACCTGGAGGCAGAAATATTTCTACACCTCCTGGATGAATATTCGAGGTATTAACATTTATGGAAAAAGTATAAGGGTGACCAAACAAATTTTCTTGGAATGTATGAAAATGGCCTTAAATTATGTAACCATATACAACTGCAAGCTGTTGTCCTTTTAAACGGATATACTGCAATCTGCTATGCTAGATTGCGAGCATCATTGGCTTATCGCATACTATTGCCACTCCATGTTTACTGATTTCCTTTGTTTATGAAAACTTTTAAGACCTATTTGTCTATCTCTCTTTGAATATTCTTACAGTCTGCTACTCTACTCTCTTTGCTACACTAGTGGTCATGAATACTAACTTTGCTAGAGGTTTCTGCATTTAGCCGTCAGAAAGGATCACTTTCATTTCCATGGGATAAACAGAAATCTCCAAAAGAAAATCCTAGCCTTAAAGTAAATAACTGGAAGGTGCTTACTGATGCTGCTTGGAGGATTGGATCAAAGGGACTAGAAAGTACATTCTTGAAGGTTATTTGGCTTATTGTTAGTTTTTTCGTTTCCCATGTGATCCTAAAATTTGTTTGACTAACTTCAGTTTTTCCTTGTTATGGAAGGGTGGCAGTGCATTGACTGTGAAAACAATCTATGAATCGGTATGAATATATTTTATTATTGGAAGATTAGATTCAGTTACTTCTCACTCCTTACTTATATTACTTACCATTATGGTAGTTAGCCAAGAGGCTATCTGGAAAGCTGTTGATGGAGACAGCTAATTATGAGATAAAGAAAGAGCTTCTTAAGCAGGTAGACCTATTTAAATTGATTTGTTTGTTTTAGTGTTCCTGAAGTTTATATGGTCATCAACAGAGCAATACATATAAATTCATATATCTGTCATTCCCCTAGTATAAGAATTTGTTTCCTGTCCCCATCCGTAAAATGCATCGGCAAATCTTGACTATTAGACTAACTCATATTTGCATGTTGCAACCGATATTCACAACTGTCATAATAGAATATCCTCTAGAAGTATTGAAGTTTGCCATTTACAGGGTGGCCGATTAGCTGCTGTCAACCTTGAATCTAGAGTTGGCTTGCTTCCTAGCAGACATTTCGTACATTATTTGTATTGTACCCACGTTTTGTTGGAGACTGCACATTTCGATATAAGTTTGAATACTCCTCTTGAATGTATGCAGGGTTTGGCTCGTGCAGCGTCTAGATATGTTGGTCTTAGGAGTTTCATGACTTTACTCGGACCAATGTATGTTTATCCTAATGCTTAGTACTAGTATATTTTTATAAATCTTTCCTGTGCCACCCCCCTTAAATCTGCAGTTCTGGATTTACTGGCTGTCAATATCCATCTTACACCATGATTTAATCAAATTCAAATTCTTGTTTTCGCATGGAATACTTTGTGTTGTCGTAGAGCAGCCTGTAAGTCGGCTACTAACTGATTATATACTTAACTGTTACACAGAATGTGGGGCACACTCTTAGCTGATATTGTGATTCAAATGCTCGGGACAGATTATGCTAGGATTGTGCAGGCAATCTATGCTTTTGCTCAGGTGAGGTCTATTTTATCTCATTGTTTGGTCTCAGTAGCTGCATTGATTCATGCGTCGCCTTCCTTGTAGATTCATCTCACTCGGTCGTGTTACATGGAATCCCGTGAAGAATGACGAACCACGGTCATTACTGGACAAGCCTAAGTGGGCATTCTGATATTGTGCAGCATTACTGCTCCATAGTGTAATTATTGTTCATACATATCAGAATTGGTGCAGTCCTCCAGAATAAGCTCTGCAGCTGGTGGTAGTGCATAGATAACACAGCAACTAGCAGGTGCTAGATAGCAAGTACAGAGAAGAACAGCAGCGGTTCATTCCTTTCAGTTTCCAAAGGCTCGTGGCTGCTTCATATGCGAGGTTGTGGTACTTAACAAATAGCTCACGATAGCCATTTGGGCCACCTACTCTGTGAAGGCGGTAGTTGTGGATGAATATACATCCGCTTCACACTTCCACGGGGTGCCGAAGTTGTAGACCATGCGTTCCAGTCTGTTCTAGCTAAACAAATGTAAAAAAAATCAGTTTCCCTGATCTTAAACTACTGCACCCTACCATTCAGTTAGGCAAGGCTTACTTCGTTGGCATTACTTCATGCTTATTACCATACCAGCCACCCGTATCTTATATAGATATCCTTGCACCGCATTTGCATATGGCACCCCACCTGTTTCATATATAAAAATAGTATCCACTGATCAATGGTTCTGCCTCTGTGACATTCGTCAGAATTAGTATTACTAGTACTGTTTTAGCTTTATTAATAATTTTGTATAAGCACAAAATTTCTCTTCAATACATCTGCCTCATTCTTCAATTTCTGTGATAATTTTGGCAGCTGAAAGATGGGCGTGCATGCACTGGTATGAGTACTGGTAGTATACGGGAAAAGAAAACATGAGGTGCTGCGTGCAAAGTTTGGAACAGCTGAGATGAGCATGTCTAGTCTAGAAGGATTCATGGTGCATTTGTTTATAGAGCTCATCTCTCACCAGACCGCCGAAGCTTTCTAAATCCCGGGCACTTACCGCGTGAGATCTATCCTCGGACCATAAAGTGCTGCCGCTACCGCTGCCGCTACTAGATGATCTATCCTCGGACCATAAAGTGCGGCCCGCGCGGTCCGGTCCACGCCAACGTCTTCTTCTAGGCACCCGTACATGGCGAAGACGACGACGGTGATCAGCCTGGGGAGCTCGCGGCGGAGGAAGCGTGGGGAGGTGCTGTTCCGGTTCGACTCCTTCTGTCAGCCCGGCTACCCGGCGCAGCTCGCCGGCGCATTCCGGGACAACGTCAGGACCCTGCTCGGCCTCGCCCACCTGGAGGCCGGCGTCCAGGGGAGACGCGGTGCTGGTCGTTCCAGCTCGAGCTGCACCGCCACCCCCCGACCGTCGTCAGGCTCTTCGTCGTCGAGGAGGAGGTCGCCGCCTCGCCGTGCCGCCAGTGCCACCTCTGCCGTGTCGTCGGTACACGCTTCACATAACGGTTCCGCATTGAACGCGGTCAAGTCTGATCGACGTCGCCGTAATCTCCGGAGATATGATCGAGTCTGATCGTCGTCGCAGGTTGGGGTCGGCACCTGATATGCAGCAAGAGGTTTCACTTCGTGCTGCCCAAGAGGGAATCCTCGGTGGAAACTGATGGACTGAGCTACGGGATCAGCGGCCACGGCCGCGGCGGCACCGAGAAAGCGTCGAAAGGGACGGCGACCTCCAGGGGCCACCTGCTACACGGCATCGTGCACCTCAACGGGTACGGCCACCTCGTCGGTCTCCATGGCTTCGAGGGCGACTCCGACATCGTCTCCGGCCACCAGATCATGGACCTCTGGGACCGCATATGCTCTGCCTTACACGTAAGGTACAAACATACATATGGCACGTTGCAATCGCACACTTACACTGTGCCACGACACGTATATATATGCTGCATGAGCGATGAGTTCTCACTTGTGCACTCGACATTCTGTGTCGAACCGTTGTGTGTTGTTGCAAGGAAGGTGAGCCTCGTCGACACGGCGAGGAAAGGGCACATGGTGCTGAGGCTGCTTCACGGCGTGGCGTACGGCGACACATGGTTCGGGCGGTGGGGCTACAGGTACGGCCGCCCGAGCTACGGCGTGGCGCTGCAGGCCTACCAGCAGTCCCTCCACGCGCTCCAGTCCATACCGCTCTGCGTGCTCGTGCCGCACCTCTCCTGCTTCAGCCAGGAGCTCCCCATGGTGGTCACCAAGTACCAGGCCATCAGCGGGCACAAGCTGCTCAACCTCGGCGACCTCCTCCAATTCATGCTCGAGCTGCGGACGCGCCTCCCCGCGACCTCCGTCACGGCGATGGACTACCGCGGCATCATGTCCGACGCGTCGTGCCGGTGGTCCGCGAAGCGCGTCGACATGGCGGCCCGCGCCGCCGTGGACGCGCTCCGCCGGTCCGAGGCCCGGCCGCGCGGTGGGTCACGCGCCAGGAGGTGCGCGACGCGGCGCGCGCGTACATCGGCGACACGGGCCTCCTCGACTTCGTGCTCAAGTCCCTTGGCAACCACATCATCGGCAACTACGTGGTGCGGCGAGCCATGAACCCCGTGACCAAGGTGCTCGAGTACTGCCTGGAGGACGTGTCCAGCGTGCTTCCGGCGGCTGCGGGCGCCGGCGTGCCTCCGGGCCAGGGCAAGATGAGGGTGCGATTCCATATGACGAGGGCGCAGCTCATGAGGGACCTCGTGCACCTGTATAGGCACGTTCTCAAGGAGCCGAGCCAGTCGCTCACCACCGGCCCGTTCGGCGTGATCCCGGTGGCGGTGAGAATGGTCTTGGACATCAAACACTTCGTTAAGGACTACCACGAAGAGATGGCCGCGACCAACAACGGAGGAATTGGGCATGTCTATATGAACCTGTGCTGCACCTTGGTCGTGAGGAATGGGAGCCCGGAGCTGCTTCCGCCTTACGAGACGGTGATCGTGCCGGCGAATGCGACGGTGGGGGAACTCAAGTGGGAGGTGCAGAGGCTGTTCAGGGACATGTACCTCGGTCTGAGGACCTTCACGGCAGAGACCGTCGTGGGGGTCGACGCGTGCCAGGAGGCCAGCCCAGTGCTCGGGCTGATCGGCGTCGGAAGCACCGTCATGGTCGAAGGGGTGGCCGACGAGCAGCCGCAACAGCAGGCCGAGGACGGCGACCTGAAAAAGGAAGTGCCGGCCGTCTGCGAGGGGAGCGGAGACGTCGGAGAGAGGGTCGTCGACTGCGTGTGCGGCGCGGACGACGACGACGGCGAGCGCATGGCGTGCTGCGACATCTGCGAGGCGTGGCAGCACATGCGGTGCGCCGGGATCGCGGACGCCGAGAACGTCCCGCACATCTTCCTCTGCAGCCGGTGCGATAACGACGTGGTTTCATTCCGGTCTTAAACTGATAGAAACTGCTCCACGCATGGACATCAACGTTGCTAAAATCTACTCCCTCCGTTGACTCTCTAACTAGCTAGTACACACATGTATTTGGCATGTTTTAGTGCAAGGTTCAACTAGTCAGAGAGTCTTATATTTTGATACGGAGGGAGTAACATATATGCTGCTGCTTCAATCTACATGAATGATGTAATCCATAACTTTTAACTGTTTATACATTTCGTTTTTCTTTGGGACTTTCGTTTTCATTGCATTTTTATCCGCTCTTTGACAACATTCCTTCTTAACTACTAGTACTGTACTTGCTCCGTTCCTAAATATAAACTTTTTAACTTTTTCTTAACTAGCAAATATGCCAGTGCGTTGCAACAGAAAGAAAAAACCAACCAACACGGATTCTGTCGCTTGTCTCCCTCCCGCCACCTGGTACACATGCGCTGGCGCTAGCACAACCATGTGGCGCCATCGCCACCTAACACCGCTCCACCAAGGCTTTCACCTCCGTCGATGTTGTGGAATAGAGAAAGCAGAAGGAGGGTAAATCGTCTATGCATGTGACCATATAGTTTTTGGAGGAGAAATGCAATTCCACATGTAAGTTGCAACCCCCCCCCCCCCCCCCCCCCCCCCCCCAGCACTATCTCCGTAGTCCAATACATGGAGATTTGTGCTGAACTTTTTGCAGAATTTTCCTCCCGCGTCTGTCCTTTCTCATTTCTCATGTCCATCCCATTTTGCACAATGACCCCTTATATTTTAGATTTTGTACATGTCTCGCTTCGTTTTTGCCCTACGTCTTACACAAGTAATATCTAATGATTAGTAGGAGATTAATTTAATGAAATGATTAATCAAGATTTTTAGGAGATAAATTTGATGAACTGATTTCTGAACCTTTCGTACGAGATTAATTCGAGAACTCAGGTCTTGATGCGCGTGCACCAACATAAATTCAATAAAAATGCCAAAAATGTGGGACAGTTTCACACAAATACTTGCAGTAATTTTGTCTCATACACTGATCCACAATTGATTCACACAGAAAAATATGGATCAACACATAGGAATACATTTTCCCTGCACATATTTATATAACATTAACATAGGTATCAAGAGAAATTCTGTTATCCAAAAATAAACAATCCTTTTACAGTCACATACAAGAATCATTATTGTTTCTTACAAAATCGTGTTTGTTTCCCGATCAAAATATATGGAAAAAGGCTCCTAAGATTACATAAATAATTCATGCATAATTCACATAAATATTTATGCATCGGTCAGGATCGACCACATGAACCAAATCTGAAATAAATCAAGATCATGGAAAAAAACAGAAAAGAAATGCAAGAATACACCAATTTCATACATGCATCATCAAAATAGCAGTGCTAGAATCAATTTTCTTACATATTTACATGCTTAGAATCTCAAAAGGCAAAATAATATGCAGTTTTTTCACAGAAGATTTTCCTCATGCTACATACCTACAAGTCCTAATTGCTCATACTAGATTCACAGAATATTCTCTTGACGTGATTAAGAAAATTGAAACTTAACTGGAAAATTTACGAAATATCTACTGGAGTTCGACATATATATATATATAGGAGTTCGGTGAAGTTTCCATACAAGAAATGCAAGAAACAAGATCAAAATATTTACAGAAAACAAGATCGAATGGAATCCGCAAAGATCTACTTCTATTTTTTCTTCTTTTACTTCTTTTATTTTTTTGATTTATTTTATCTCCTTTTCATCTTTTATATATGTTTGATTTTTTTTATATATGTTTGTTTTTCATCTCCTAAGAGAATTATATATTTTTGATTTATTTTATTGGTGGGTAATTTTTGCCAACTTTAGAGGTACTTTCAACGACGTACCACAAGAAACATTAATGTCTTTATTATTAGGTAAAGATTATACCCGTACATTGCTGAATTCACTTGAAGGGGCTCAAGTTCTTGGATACCACCTGATGTGCATTGGCTGAAGGTAAATATTGGTGTCTCTGCTGGTGCTCAAGCTTGGGCTTTGTTGGTGTACAACAGGGGCAAAGTTATTCTGAAAACCAACCGACCCGGCAATCACAAAGCTAGCTTTTCATCTTTCACAAGCAGCTGTACAGCGTCCATCCAATTCCAGTTAAGCAACGCAAAATACAACAGTACATCGTAACTGCTTAATTCCTCTTGCTAGCCTGCTCGTGGCACCCTGCGTCGTCCGTCATGCTGGTGGCGTCGAGCACCATGATGCGTCCTGCCGGTAGGACTCTGACCATGGGAATACTGGAACTTCTCCAGATTCTACTTCTTTATTTTCTATGGGTCATGTACGATATGAAATACAGAGTAAAATTTGCAAACTGCAAGCTATAGCTATGGAATGCCCGCAACATAGAATTTCTTTATCGGTTTCTAAACCCTTCATCTATTCTCCATGCTTTGTCACCTGGGTTCAACCAGATGACATCCAATTAATTATGTTTTAGAGGTTTAGGTATCTTAGTAGCATAGTTCTTTTGAATGACGATCACCATGCTCTTTACATAATTTTCCATAATGAAAAAGTGTTCAGATTATCTCATGAAGGCATCAACATCACCAGTAACATATTATTTCTCTCCCGTTGCAACGCACGGGCACGTTTACTAGTATACACTAAAAATCCCCTTCCTTGGATGCAAATATGCAAGAACTGACGGAGAGAATAAAACCTAGAACATGTTATCCAGCTCATGGTACGGCTCATCCCTTAAAAAAAAAAGTAACCCTTCAAAAAAAGTCCCGGGATCATGGCCGACGCAAAGGGGTGGCTCCAGGATGCCATCGCCGAAGAGCTGCTGCCCAGCTCCTGATGCTTCGATCTTATAGAATGCTTACTCCAGATGGACCTGTGATCCTCGATTCAATCAACATGGCTGCAGACTTACAGCGCCTGGATACTGACAATTTCGCGACCACTTGGGGCGGCGCTAGACCACTGCAAGTCGATGATGGCAGCCACGGAGAGAGGTGCACCGTCGCCTACAGTGCGTCCTCGGCGAGAGGTCCAACACCATGTCCATGACAACCATAGAAGTGGCCTCTCCTCCGGTCCTCGCCTCGCTCCGCTGCTCTGCGTTTTTCTCGATCCCCACTACTTCGATCTGCAATAGCCTGGGGCGAACCACGCACGGTGAAATCAAGGGGCAAGGGCGGTGCTGGCAGGAGTCGAAGCAGCGGCGGAACGTAGGTTTGACGCCGCCTAGTCGGAAGTCCATATCGGGGTGCCGAGACCAGGAAGAATCGTGCGTGCGTCACAAATATTTTTGATCTTGTTTCCTCGATCTGATCTCAGCTGTGTATATATAGGAACCAGAGGATCAGAGCTATGAACACGCCCGCTATGAACCGGATCGACTTGGAGTTGTTTTCTTCTACCAGATCAGCCCCTACGGGCAGCAGAAATGCAACCATGGCTCTAGTTTTCCTTCGGGACTGTCTAAATCACAGCTAGCTGTGTTTCATTTCGCCCACAGTCAGATTTTCGACCACCAGTAATCTGCCACGTGTTTCTCTGTTTTTGAAACGAACCAAAAACGTGTGTGATTGAAAAAGAACACAGCCACAAAACGGTACGCCTGGGATGTTTCATTCGCGTGTGAATCGCACCTGGCCCAGCAGCTGGATATGGGTTTGTCCAATAAAACCCAGATAACCAAAATGAATGGGCTTCGTACAAAGGAAAACAAAAAGGAATATATGGGCTTTCCCTTTCTGTGATCTTCAATCCTGATACAATAATCTTGGGGAGAAGTCTCAAAAAAAAACTTGGGGATGGGTTGTAAATCAAGCAGAAAAGGCACACAAGTACTCTCGCAAAAAACAAGAATAGGAGCATATAAAGACTGCAGCGATACAAACAACAACAAACTATTTTTTTTTCGGGTAAAAGAGGATTTCATTAAACAAGCAGGGTTACAAGACGCTCACGTTCGAGTACCTGTTGTATGATTTCAGGACCTGAACCGAGCCATACATGAGTTTGGCGCTCTACTCTCGCAAAAGATGAGAGGAAGTGACTAACCCTAACTTGTGGACGATCCACTTTTACAAACTTACAAACTATGTCTCTTAGTCTTTTTCTAACAGCGGCTACCAGTGCATCCACACACATTGCATTGCATCATGCTGCATATCACAGAAAAAAGGGTTAGTTATCACCATTCACCCGCCCTAGTTCATTTCTCTTTTTAAGACTTACATAGGAAGAGTTACCCCACAACAAACTCTTAACCCCAGAAGAAAAATTCAGAGGAGAAAGAAGCACTATTATCACTTCGAAAAATCAAATTCTAGAAGAAAACGTTGACAACTGCGATACGGCAAACGGAAGCACATATCATAGATAAAAAGCATAAGACTAGGGCGCTACAACCCACATTCCTCCACCCCCGGCTAAACCACCTGCCCTCTTCCATAAAAATCATGAGCTTACACGAAACAAATCCAGTTTCTGAAGACCTCAAATTGTCCAAGAAAGACTAACAAAGATCGACTGCTTGGGGACTAAAAACTGAAGATCGACAAACTGAACAAAACATGACAACAGAGATAAAATGATGGAAGAGAGACAAGCCTGACAACAAGTAACCAATGACGCGAAGAAGAAAGACAAAGAGAAAGAGAAATATGAAAACCCCCCTTCCAAGACAAACGAAAGACAAATAAAAATCCAACATTCAAAGAAGAAAGACAAAGAGAAAGATGAAAACCCCTCTTTCCGAGACAAACGAAAGACAAATAAAAATGCAACACTCGAAGAATAAAGACAAAGAGAAATGTGAAAAACCCTTTCAACACAAGACAAACGAAAGGCAAATCAAAATCCAACCCTCGAAGAAGAAAGACAAAGAGAAAGATGAAAAACCCCCTCTCCGAGACAAACGAAAGACAAATAAAAATCGAACGCTCAAAGAAGAAAGACAAAGAGAAAGATGAAAACCCCCCTTTCCGAGGAAAACGAAGGACAGATAAAATGCAACACTTGAAGAAGAAAGACAAAGAGAAATGTGAAAACCCCCTTTCCAACACAAACGAAAGACAAATCAAAATCCACTCGAAGAAGAAAGACAAAGAGAAAGATGAAAACCGAGACAAAGGAAAGACAAATCAAAATCCAACCCTCGAAGAAGAAAGACAAAGAGAAAGATGAAAATCCCCTTTCCGAGACAAAGGAAAGACAAATCAAAATGCAACACACAAAGAAGAAAGACAAAGAGAAATGTGAAAACCACCCTTTCCAAGACAAAGTAAAGACAAATCAAAATGCAACATAAGTAGAAAGACAAAAATAAATATGAAAAACCCCGTTTCTGAATAAAAATGGGAAGCACAAATCAGAGACAAACAAACGATCAATTCATGAGAGAAACAAAATTCAGACAAGAAGATTTATCACATGCCTACACAACATTTTATATGACAGACGGAATAAAACACACATGAAAGAAATATGTAAACCTTGTCAGATTACTATACAGTGTAATAGCATGTAACTAAACTCATATTTGTTTCATTCTGGCTCTGAAAATAAAGAGTGATGGCATACTGGATCCTTATGTTCAGGATGCCGTGATATGAAAGTAACTTCCGCATGTCAACTTAAGGCTTCCAAATCTCCACGAATTTCATCCAAAAAAACTCCACGGTCATGCCTATCATTCGTGAAAAAATAGAACACATAAGACTATTTACACATCAGTGTATATGGTTGCTACAAGCAGACCCACGTGAATGTTACAAAAAAAATAATGATTCAAAAAACAAATCACCACACCCCATAGGTTTTCTGAATTCAGGGCAATGAAATTTCAACAAAAACTGATTGCCTAAACACTGAAATTCCAGAATTCAGTACCCCTGGAAGGGAAAATTTACTACACACAGACCCGTTACAAATAAATTCAGGAAATATATACCAGAAGCATCAACATTTGCTTCAAAAAAATGCATCCCCCTACTGCTGCCCTCACCACACACACAAAATCAAAAGGATTTAACAAAACAAACAGCACCACCCCCATATACAGAAGAAGACCATACAGTATACTGACGAACCACATCATCCCCCCTACTGCAACAACGTATGAACACACATCACATCATCACTATCAAAAGCTTGGTTTACTCGTTTTTACTGCTGAACATCTAATTGAGATCATAAAAGCAACACACATGCTAGTGCCACAACATCGAAGTAAGAAAACACACACAACTCAGTACCTACCACTCTAGAGATGGCATGAGCCCTATACATAGAAGAGCACCTCCTGCCCCATCAATTAGTTCATGAACTCGAAAAAAAATTAAAGGCAAAATGGATAGACTGAATCACAAGCACAATAACATACAGGAAATCGCTACTCACCGCCGCCTCCGGTGACCAGAAACTCGCCTCTGTCAACAACTAAAAACTACATCAGAGTAGAGCGCGTCCTACCACTTCAAAAATTGCTCATAGAAAACTAATCGACAGAAATATGGGGTACAGTATGTGACTGGGACACACATAACGCCGCCTCCGGCGACCTGAAGCTAACCTCCGCCCCCAAATCAGAACGAACAGAGAGGGGCGCCCCCGTATCAACAAAAATTGCTCGCGGAAACAACGAAAAAGGCAGAGGGGAGAGAGTAAGAAGCAGCGGATGAAGAGCTGCGCGGATGGATACCTCCGTCGCCGGCGACCGCGCCGCTCGCCAACGCCTGTTCTCGCCATGGCTGGCCGGGCGCGGATTCAAACACCGAGACGCACTCTCCGCCTCGCTCTCTCCGTCTCTCACCCCGTTCCTCTGTTCTCAACCGAATGAGAAAGGACACGCGGCGGAAAAATAAAACTCCCCACCGACGAGCCCACACAGACGGATAAAATGAAACCCACAATAAGCCCAAAGCCTGAATCCTGGGCCGAAGCACACAGCGTCGCAACACAGACGGGACCTGGCGCGACGAACAAAACTCAAAGACAATCGTGGCCATAGAAAAACGTGTGTGACACAAATGAAACACAGCTAGCTGTAGATTAGCAGAATCCTTTCCTTTCCTCTTTGAACTCAAGCGAAGGGGTGACCTGCTCCTGTACGTGACCTCCAAACTTACGAAGACGCCCATACGACAGAAGCATGGAGACCGGGAAAAGAAGAAATAAAACAAAACGTTACATGACTTATGGGTGGCAGTGGTGGGTAATTTTTGCCAACTTTAGGGGTACTTTCAACGACGTACCACAGGAAATCTTAATGCCTTTATTTTGACAGCGGGCAGCCAAAATGCAACCATGACTCTAGTTTTCCTTTCCTCTTTGAACTCAAGCGAAGGGGTGACCTGCTCCTGTACGTGACCTCCAAACTTACGAAGACGCCCATACGACAGAAGCATGGAGACCGGGAAAAGAAGAAAAAAACGAAACGGTACATGACTTATGGGTGGCAGTGGTGGGTAATTTTTGCCAACTTTATGGGTACTTTCAACGACGTACCACAAGAAACCTTAATGCCTTTATTTTGACAGCGGGCAGCCAAAATGCAACCATGACTCTAGTTTTCCTTTCCTCTTTGAACTCAAGCGAAGGGGGTGACCTGCTCCTGTACGTGACCTCCAAACTTACGAAGACGCCCATACGACATAAGCATGGAGATCGGGAAAAGAAGAAAAAAACGAAAAGGTACATGACTTATGGGTGGCAGTGGTGGGTAATTTTTGCCAACTTTAGGGGTACTTTCAACGACGTACCACAAGAAACCTTAATGCCTTTATTATTAGATACTAGCAAAATGCCCGTGCGTTGCAACGGGCAAGACCGACGAAACCAAACTAAGAAAATGTTCATGTTATTATTATTATAACAAACTATGCATGTGCGTTGCTGGGGCTTGATATTTTAATCGTCTTTATGTGACATGTGTTTTTATTGAAAACATTTTTTTCTTGACAGGATGGATGTATAATCAACTCAACTATGCATGGACATGTCGACAATAGACGTACAAAATAAAACATAAGCTGCATAACCAACTCAACATCAGAAGAAAGTAAAATCAAACGAAATCTAGCTAGCATTTTGATCTAAGAATTATTAATAGACTGATGAAAACAACCTTGCCTATATATCAGATGTCAGTGTATTAGTGTGAAGTTTGACTTGCTATGCTCACAAGGCCATGGTTAAATTTTACACTGTCAACGTTCCAAGTACAGCGTTTCCGGCATCAGTTACACAATGTTGCCTTCCTCCATGGAATGGAAATCTCACAATTGTTTGTAGGACTACATTTTCACACGCAATACTAATACTAAGTTCTTTTGATTTCAACGATAGTAGCAAGCAGTTGATAATCTCCACAGCAACAGGTAGCAAGGAGTGCACGTCAGTCCGGAATTAACTGTCGCCTTTTGGTGCAGAGGTGAAACCTTGCTTTCAGAGTTCAGACTTCAGTGCGTCCGTCGAGCAGCGAGCGGCGCACGCCATAGTCGTCCTGCAGGCAGTGCCCAAACTCGCGGAGGGCGTCGACGTGACCCAGCGACGCCGCGCCCGCGCAGAGGTCGCGGTCGTCCTTGCTGCCAGGGAAACGCGTGCTCAGGCGGAGCATCCCCGCTCTGGCTACGCGTGCTTGAACGGAGGCGGCCGGCGAGCGCCTCTGCCTATAGGGGAGATGGAGAGCAGCCGAAGGCGAGCTGGCCGCGTGCCGGGGAAAGTGAATCTAGAAGGAGGGAGATGCCGGCGGCGCGGCAAAGCTACGTCGAGCACGGCCGGCCGCCTCCCGCACGGCCCGGCCACAACACAAGTAAACGGATCTGCGAGCTCGACTTGCTAATCTTCGCCACGGCCGACCGGGTCTTGCTGTACTGCGCACGGCTCCTCTCGATTTCCTCTACGGCGGCGGCGCGAGATCGCCTGAGCGGGAGAGGGCGGACACGCGGAGGTGTTGCAGCACGGTTCGACCTCACCCGCTTCCCCGACGGCCCGACCTAGGAGAATCTAGGGAAGAGGGCCGAGGTATTCGATTTCTTCCGGCGGCGCTCAGACCTAGGGCGGCGCCGGCCGCCGCCACCGCTGTGCCCTGCGGTGCTCCCGTGACGACGTTGACGAGCGCGATATCCCCGAAGGTAACCAGACAGTGCTCCACCGGCGACCTCACCCCATGGAGATACGCCCGGAGGAATCGTTCGCCGTTGGCGGCGGCGGCGCGTGCGCCCCGTGCGCCGAGCCGCCTGCTGAGGACGGTCGAAAAAGGAGTATGGAGTATCCGTCCTCTGCCCCGACGAGGTGATTCCGGTGGTCCTGCGGCGGCGCAACGGCGGCCGTCCCCCAATTCCTCTGCAAAGATGCGGCCGCCGGGGATACTCGATTGAATCGGTGGACCGTTTTTTGACTTACGGCATTGGTGGGTAAATACCTACAACCGGCAGGGGTAATGTTGCAAAGTGAAAAACGGACCATCACCTGAAAACATATTATATAGTAGAGATAGATATAGATTTTAAAATATGTGAACATCATTTTGGAAATTCTTGAACATATTATTCTATTTACATGAAATTAATTTTGATAAACATGTATGTTTCTTTTATTTTTTTATAATATATATAATCAATTAATTAATTTTTATTTTTGAAAAAATATTTTTTTGTTACAAAAATCAAAATATTTCATGAACATCAAGAATATTTTTTGAAAATAATGAACATCTTTTGTAGCATACAAATATTGTCCTTGTTTGAAATTTCTATTTAGTAATTTACGCCCTTATCTTATGATATATACATAAACATTTTCCATGAAACAGGTAAATATTTGTGTTGGTACTAGTCATGAACATTTGCCCTGATATACATAAATATTCTTGATAGCCGTAAATATTATGTTGAATTATATGAATAATTTGTACTCTGAATCATGAAAGTTTTCTTAAAATACATGAACTATTTCGTAATATATTAGTATAAAATAGTTTTGTGTAGCGCAAAATATCTTGTTGTGATTCTAGGAAAACACACTCCATGAGTAGTATGAAGTTTGTTGGGCAACCGTAATGTATATGGTGTGGTTTTCCATAAGATGGAACCCACGTGGCTTATGGTAAAGACCTACAATGTATAAGGTGTGCTTTTTCTATAAGGTGGGACCCATATATCATGTCATATTGTTACATGCATGAGAGAGGAGAGTGGTAAATAATTTTTATTGCTTGTGGGTGACCCATAGCCTTAAGGAAATCCATAACCTTGTGGACAAATTTATTTTTCTCACAATGTATAAGGTGCACCATAAGCATTGTCACGTTGGCCTTATGGTGTGGTTTTTTGCACATTGCGGATGCCCATGTGATATTATGAAAATAATAATTTCTAAGTACATATGGATACAAGTAAAAATGTAAATAAATAATTAAAATATAAAATGAAGAAACACAGAAAAATAACCCGAAGGCAATGAGATTAAAGAAAGAAAATGGGAATTAACAATAAAAAAGAAACAAAAAGCACCGGAAACAACTTTGGTAGGCCCAACTAGAACTAGAGCACTCGATCCCAAATTGGTCCATGACAACGTGTTCGTAAATGGGCTTAGATTGGCGGAATCACTATACATCGCCCTTTGCGTGTCCTTGTTCGGACTCGCCAACAGCGCTCAGCTCATGGACCGGCCCATTGGTCTATTTTTCTTCTTCGTTTCAATATCCGTACGTGTTATTTTTTTGCTCTTTGTTTCTTTTTTTGGCTTTTTATTTTCTGTTTCTATTTTATTTTATGTTTTTAACTATATATTCTTTTTCTAAAATCTGAACATTGTTCAAATTGTGAATCTTTTAAAATTTAGATTTTTTTAATATGACCATTTTTGGAAAATGGTTTCAAATTTGCAAAATCTTTATTTTTTAAAATGGTTCACATTTAAATATATTCATTTTTCAAAATTGGTTCATACATGAAAATTGTTCATTCTTGAAAATGGTTCTGATTTTTGAAAATGATTCGGATTTAAAGAATGCTCATTTTAAAAATGGGTTTGATTTTTGAAAATGGTTCGGATTTTTAAATGGTTTCGATTTTAAAAATGGTTCCTTTTTTTAAATGGTTTCGATTTGGAAAAAACAGTTCCAATTTTTGAAAATGTTTGATTTTTTAAAATGGTTCCAATTTTGAAAAATTGTTCATATTTTAAAAAGTTGTTCCGACTTTATAAAATGGTTCTGATTTTTGAAAATGGTTCCATTTTTAAAAATGTTTCATATTTGAAAAGTTCAATTTTGAAACTGGTTCAGATTTAAAAATATTCAGATTTTTTAAAAACTCAGATTTAAAAATATCACACATTATCCAGGAAAACAGAAAACAAAAATAAGAAATAGATTATACCTATTTATGGGCCGGACCAAAGGCGGCCGAAAAGAGAAGCGCTAGCAAAACATGCAGGCGAGCGGGATCCTCACGCTTGCTAAGAGCGATAGGTAGTGGCTCTTTTGGAAGTCAATGATGGGCTAGGTTGTGATCTAATATTTACTGGTTGTGGTGAACCGCTTCAAAAATTGGAGCATAGCCGGATACAAATTTGCATTTTTCGTCGGAAAAAGTTTGTTGAACAACCGACGATACAAAAAAAAAAGCATTTGCATCATCGGAAAAAGTTTTGAATCGTAATACTGCAATTAATGACTGTAACTAAAGTGGCAAGTGACCACCAGACGAGAGGATAGAGCTCGTTTTTATCAAGCTGGTAGACCCAGGAAAGGTGGCCAAACCAACCTACAGGCTATAGATTCCATATCGACGAGGCACTCACATGGCCTGTTTGTGTGTTGGGGCCACCTGGTGGTCTCATGAGAAGACCTTTGCTGCACAGCGTTGGTACCCTACTCTCATTTTGCACGATCGAGAGGGAGTAGCTAGCCAACCCGGTTGGAAGGATCCAACTAACGACCTGAATGATTAACTTTGATGGGAAGAAACATGCATTAGCCCACCGTCCGAAAAGTTGACTGAACCACTGTGGAGTGTCATGCATGCATGTATAGTTCTAGATACTTGAAGTCTCTTCATTGTTTTCCATTTTCAAGAACTAACCCTTGATCTCAGTTTGTCATTTGTCAAGACCATCCAAAGACCTCAATGCATATACTAAGTTTCCTATTTTTCATGTAAAATTCCTTAAATTGTTTTTTGAATTGTTCCTGGGAGGAGGTGGTAGGATCCCTACCTGAATTTTCAAGGAGAAAATGTAGTAAGGCCAACACAAGCAAAATTACAAGGAGAGAAACATAGATGGGATTGATGTTTGAGTTACACGTAGCACCGAGTATGGGCACAATAACGGAAAAGGCCTTATCATTGGTTCATGAGTTCATTGTTTCTCCCCTAATGAAAATAATGTAGTGAAGCACAGTCTTGTTCACACACACAAATGCCAAATATATAGCACACATGCTAGCCTGAAATTGAAGTGCCGCAGTTTAATCATACCCATATATAGTTACTATCAAAACAAAAAATGCAAGTTTTGAAGAAAAGATGGCAACAAACAAGTGACTTATCATTGAAGCAAACAAAAAGATAAAAAGTTGCCCTGCTTTTCCCTCCCTGCCAGTAGAGGGGCTCCATTCGTCCTGTGTCCCTAATGAGACAACCTAGCTAGCCTTTCTTTTCTTGCCTTTTCTGTTGTTTTGCATCGCAATAAGGACCTTTGTAGGGCACTTTCACCCTGAGATCGAGATGCCACTTCCCTTTCCCTCCATCACCATCTTTTTCCTGCGCTCTCTTTTTGTTTCATTAATCTGTCGATGATCCCTGACATGGTGAGGTGATCCACCACTATGGTGTGAGGGCGATGGGGGCACATGGTGTGGTGGTGGCTCGGCTAAAAAGGGACTCATCAACTGAAAGCAAGGAGCGAGTAGCTAGCAGCAACTGATAGCAACGAGAAATGAAAGGTGGAAGTAGGAACTAGCCAAGGACATCTTGGAAGGGAGTGAAGTAGTAGTACAAATTAACATTGTTTTTTTTTCAAGTATACACCCAGGCAGGTGTATATGTTCCATAGAAGAAGAGCTAACACAGCCGATACAACGTCAAAAGGCAACACGACACAAACACGACGCCACATGGTTTACAACTCAACCCACACCAACAAAGCGATAAGGACTCGCCTTGCACCATCTCCTGCTAAGAATGACGAGAGGAGGCGATACACCGAGCTACTAGGCCGCGTCGGGAACTTCAGCAGACCTCATGAGCTTCTTCGGAGAATCATGCATTGGATAATGTAGTGCTCATATTAGTATGTACTAGTACTACTAGGAGATGCCGATTACAAATGACACTAGGATAAATATACCTCATGATGGGAGGTCGTGCTGGCGAGTGTGCGTACCACCAGACTATAGCTAGCAGCAGTGAAGCACCAACAAATGTTTCGTGCTAGCCACCGGGTCTCCTCGTCGTGTTATGCCCTGAAGAATATCACCCGAGCTCGTGAGCCCACTGCACATCCAGGGTTTCAGACTTTGAGAGTGGGCAAGGTAGAGCTATCGATCACCACGTACGTCCAGAGTCCACTATCTACCACCACTAGCTAGCCAGGTCCATGCATACTCGCATGCATGCATGGGGTATCCACAAGTAAACGCTCTCGGACATAACGTACAGGTGGGGTATAGGGTCCATAGGTGATAGGTGGTACACCCGCCACGTGTATCCCATGTCGTTTTATCCCGTTGTAGCCAGACGGGACAAACTCGGTCCAAGGCTGCAAACTGCAAACGCAATGAGGTAATGCACGAATGATCAATGTCACGATATATCAGTGAGTGTACGGTGTACTGTCTACCTTGTTGTCATTGGATGTTCTTACCCTAGCAATACACCTGAAGATTTCAGAGGGTATGACAGTATTTACACTTATTCCAACGAGAACGTAATATGGTAAATGCGTTTATTCATTTCATTCGTCGACTCCCTTCTCTTTCTCGCGTCGCCCGCGGCGTTAGGGTTTGAGCCCGTCCTGCGCTGGAGGTCTAGGGTTCTTATCTTAGCAATATATATGTACTACATGTCTTCAGCGTGTCTCCAAGCCAATAATAAATCATTATATCAAGTATTTCTTGCTTTTCTTTGAATTAATGAGCTCCCGTGCAATTTCCATTACATAAAGCGACAGTTATTACAAGATTGAAACATAAAAAGAGAATGAAAAAACAAAGAGAAACCAAGGAGCTTGATCATCAAAAGCTCCCACCAATCAACACAAGTTTTAAAAGCAGCCCAACAATAAAGCTCCACAAAAGCAGATCTCATACATCCAGACACAGCGAATTCAGTTCGCTAGCCTCGCCCACCGTAGGAGCCCAGCCATGCAAGACCATGTTGATCTTCATCACGCTATCTTCAAGTCTTGTTCGGTCTTGAATCCGCTGCAACATAATCCATGAGTTAAGGATGTTTCACATCCTGTAAATGATAACTGTAGAATCATCAGGAAAATTTCTGATGAAACAAGCATCATTTCTAGTTTTCCATATGGTCCAACAAACAACAACAACACTTCCAACAAAAATCAGGTTTCGTTGAGAGCGTGGAAAGGAATCAATCCAACTTCCAGCAAGATCAGCAGCAATGTTAGGAAGTCTACCAAGAACTAAGGCATAATCACTTTTTGCCGGACCAGTTTAGCCAAAGAGCACTATATAGAATTGGAAAATTCGAACCACACACAACTAGCTGGATTATTGCTGTATAAAAAAGTGGTTTCTTGAGGATATCATACTTTTTTTGGGTAATGTTTGATATATCTGTCAACAAGAATAAGTGCAATCGACCGAAGAAATAGGCGGGAGGAAGGCCCGACGAAGAGCTGGCTTGGACATATATCGCTCTCTTCAGTTTATCTTGCCTCTCATAGTTAGTTTCTTAAGTATGATGTACTCCCTCCTTTCCGTTTTATAAGATATTCTAACTTTTTCTCAATCGTATGTATATATCGGAGGTGCTCATAGGGGTAGGGTGTGCGTGCGTGCGTTCATAGGGGTGAGTGTATGCGCATGTATGTGAGCGTCTGCGTTGTACTGTGTTTCGCAAAAAAAAAGGTGGTACTTTGTTTTTTTAGGAGGATCCGCCACATATATTCAGACAGCTCATCACACTTTTACAAAAAGGTCCAAAAGAAAACAGAAAATACAAAGAGGACCCCGAAAAAGTGCAAAGAGCACCCTGAGCTATCGAAGAAGACACAGACAAATCCAAAACCGTTCCCCAAGCACCTAGGCGAAGGCGGCGCCGCCGTACCTCCAACCACCGGGAAGAGAAAGCCGCTCCAGCATGTAGAAGGTCGCAGAAGCCGTCCGCCGCCGAGCGACGGAACCGAGACTCGTTGAACGAGTACGACCACGGCACCCGCACCCCGCTTCCGCCAATCTTCCAGCCGGCGCCGCGCCGCCTAGGTCCACCACCGCCACCGCCGCACCACCTCCTGACGCTGCTCCCCTGTCCACCATGGCCATCCAGAGCAGAGTCGTCGAAGAGGAGGACCACCAGAACCACCTGCAGCAAAAAACGGGACGCCGACCTCCACCAGCTCCTCCCCTCGCCGCCACGGCCGGCCGGAGAAGCACAGACGGAGAACCACGCCCGACGGAAGACCTCCACTACCTCCCCGGCGACGAGGCCGGAACGGGGAAAGGAGGGGAGGACGACGCCCTAATCACCAGCGCCACCGCCACCGTCACCGGAGACGCCAAGCGGGCACGCACACCTAGACCCCTAGGACCTAACCTACTCACACGGACGGAGCCGAGGCTCCCCCCACCTCGCGGCGCCAAAAAACGGCGGCCGGAGGCGGAGGGGAGCAGCAGACTCGCCGGCGAAACTCTCGCCTCGCAGTCGCCTCCTTATCGCCTCAGGCGCACTGTAGCAGGGCATAAGGAGAGGAGATTATACATTTAAGGTGGTACTTTGTGTGTTCCCTCATTTAAGTCCATCATATTGAAATATCACAAACATGTTATAATTCGTAAGAGAGGGGATACTTTACTTAATAAAAAAAAATTGGATCGGTTTTTGTGTGTGAAAAAATAACAGTTTTCATAGCCGTCGATCATAGAACAAATGGAGGAAAAAAGCAAGACACAGAAGGTCTAGGGCAGAGTGCACGCTTTGCGTATTGCTGCCACTAGGGTTCCTACTCGTGCATAGCTAACCCTAACCGGCCTCCGGCCACCCCTCTCTGACTCTGTCCAGTGGGTACGATCAACACGAGAAGCAACATGCATTTGTACCACTCATAAAAAAACATGCATTTGTCAATTACCCGGTCGTTTCTCACTGTCAGAATGTGGCTCGAGAGAATCGAGACATAGCCCGGATGGCTAGGAGGTGTTGCTACCTCCCTTCCCGCGAGGTTTTGAGTTCGAGTGCCGTGCCCGCTCCCTCGTCCGTACTCACCAAAAATTTCTTCTATTATTAAACCGCTTGAAGGGTTGTCTAGCCCCCCAAATCGCATTTTTTTTTTGGTTTCTGCCTTTCTTGGCATCGCCACCACCGCGGCTGCCCAGTCCATCGCCGATTCAGTGACCAATTATCGATCGTCGATCGACCACCACCATGTCCAGAGTTGCATGCGGTTCTTGCTGGAAACCTCTAACACCCTGGACCATGATATCAGAAACCAAACGAACCTTTATTTTCCCAGCATCCATAACTCACTTGGAACAGAACACAACGGAAGAATTTCGCAATCAAACCGTGAATCGAGGAGCGAGTGCATATCGAGCAAACGGCCGGCCGTAGGCTAGCTCCTGCTAGCTGTTCAAATGCAGAATCATCCACATGTAGTAGCTAGTTATCTAAGCGAGATTCTGTAAGCGAGTAAAGTCTGTTTTAAACCTTGTATTCGTATACGCTGTCTGAATCAAACCTCAAACTCTCAATCCCAGTAATCAGCACCCTGAACTCTCAATCCCAGTAATCATCGAGTTCTGTACCACCATGGCTAGACCTCCTGCTCGCGCAAGCTGGCGGTGCCTGCAGCTGCAGACCAGCCAGCAGCCCTGAACCGGAGCGTCGGCGAGGTGGCAGCCCGTACCGCTACTTGCCGGGCGGGTCTGCTCGATCGCTTTGGTCGGCGGAATCCGATGGCGTCTCGCACGTGCGGACGATCGAACAGAGCACCGGGCCGAGACGAAGCCAAGATTGGCATCAGTTGAAAGCCGCGGTCGCTTCAGATTTCTGTTTGCGCATGCGTGCGTGTGACTGTGAGTGATTCGTCGTTGAGACGGCCGGGCCCTCCGCACACTAGCTAGTGCGGCACGTGTGTAGATGTCGCAGCTTCACGTGATCGTTCGTGTACTTAGTACAAGCGGGCGGTGAATGATAGGAGCCTCCCGTTATTTATCACCCCCATCGTTTTCAGAGAGGTGAACGAGAGCGGGGAGGGAAAACGTTAAAGCGAACAAAAAGACGATACGCTTTAGCTTTACACGGCTGCCTGTCTCTTCCTGTGAAGATGAAGTGAGGACAAAGGATTTAGCAGGGCGAGGCAGTCAAAATCTGTGTTCTTACGAGCACTACCGATCAGTCAGTCAATTGCATGGTTACTCATTGGACTCTAGTAAGATGAGTATTTTGGTCACTCAACTTTTAGGTAAAAGCCGGGACTATTTTATGAGTAAGATGGTCATTTTGGCGTTGGGTTGAATTTTAGCTGACCTGAACGTGGCTGCGTAATGGACTCTCGAGATCGTTTAGGACCAGTAATTTTGCAAAAATAGAAAACTGAGTCTATTTTGTATGGGTTAAAATGAAAATATCAACTAGTTAAAGAGGGAATCGGATAAAATTTGATCTCAAGATTTTTACCGAGGAGGTTGGGTGATGATACCCGTCGAACCATCATGGACGACACGATGGGATTTATATGAAAATAAAAAAGCCTAAGATCTTTGTTTCAGAAATCACTCGATATCATATTGTATATTTGTATATGAACTATGTGTCATCTGTGATCGTTTTGATACTTCGATGGATGTTCAACACAGCTTAATTTTTAATTCACTGTGCTAAAACATTAATTATGATTTTGTACTAAATTATTGGAGCTAAACTAGTTAAATATGAAAATGTGCCAAAAGACAAAAAAAAAGGTCCATCTGGATATGTCTTTGTCCGTTTAACGAACCTGTGCCAGATAAAGTGTATGTGGACACATGTCTAAGGGCATTGGGTTATACCTTAACGTTACCACATAAGATAATTACTGAGCTGTAGGAGAGAGAAATGAAAAAAGAAGTTTGTCTTACCTTAATTAAGAGATGATCTCATAGCATAATTATCTCACCATAAGGGATATCTGATTACTAAACATAAGACTAAGATGTAACCCGTTGTACATCATATTTTATAGACATATCTTAATTGTGTGAGGTGGAGGCAGAGGAAATGTTTCAAACTGCTTGCTCCTTTGTGGTAGGTAGAGGTGATAGAACAAGATTCTGGACTGATAGGTGGATAGATGGACAAAGCCCTGCAAAGCTAGCACCGGCGCTTCTTTCCTTTGCTACAGGTCGCGGGGCAAAAGAAAGAACTGTGGCTGATGCCCTCCATGATCAGCAGTGGGTTAAGGACATCAGAGGTGACATTACTCTTCAGGCCTTGACCGAATTTGTGAATCTCTGGACCACTATACAAGCACAGCCGCCCTTGACAGACAGGGATGATTGTTTTACCTGACGCCTCACAACAAAAGGAGAATACACACCCTCCTCTGCTTACCTGGTGTTTTTCCATGGTACCACTCAGATGGAGGATGTACAGGCCTTGTGGAAGAATCCTGCCCCATTGAAAGAGAAATTGTTCTGTTGGCTTGCCCTGCGTAACCGCTGCTGGACAGCAGAAAGAAGGCGACGCAGGAGCCTTGATCACCTGGACAAATGCACATTTTGTGACCAAGTTCTGGAAGACATCGATCATTTGTTGATCCGATGCCCCTTTACAAGAGAATTCTGGTTCATCCTCAGTCGTGACCTGGGAGTGTTAGATATCATACCACAACCTCTCGAAACGCTACGAAGCTGGTGGATGTCCATCTCCAACCGACAGCCAAAGAAGAAAAGGAAGGAAATCATGATGATTGCGATTGCAGGGCTGCGACGTTTATGGCTTGAACGCAACGCCCGAACCTTTGAGCAAAAGAGCATGAGTTTGGACCAACTTGTTGACATGATCAAGGAAGAACTAAAATTGTGGTCGCTGGTTCAAACAGGGGTAGATCGTAGAACAGTGGGTCGTAGCGAGGAATAGTTCTCTTGTAAGTGAAGAGTGTGTGTGTGGCCAGCGGGCTTGTATTCTCAAACTTCTGCTCACTCTTAATATAAAAAACACGCAACCTTTGGTTGTCTTTCGTAATTAATTGTGTGACGGATCTAAGATAATACTATCTTATCAACCATTGTACATTTCCTAACGGCCCAAACGGACAGACCCAAATTCAAAAAGGACATCATTTGAGATTGCTGGAGTTGCCCTAAAGAGGAGGAAAAAAGAGCTTTGTGCTCACCGACCATTCGGCCAAAGCTTCAACGATTGGCAATGTCCATACTGGAATTAATGGTTTGGTCTCGCTGGCAACGCAAAATGATGCTTAATTCGGCCTTGCACATGGTCAAACCCAGCTGATCAAAGTAGTTGTCCCTTACCCACGACCAACGGGTGTACGCCCATGACGTAAATGCAGTCTGTATACTTCATCTATGCCTGATGTCGGCCCTTTGATCTCCCGCTACGGCTCTCGCTAGCTGCTCACACGTTTACCAGTTACCACGGGCCACGGCACCCGCTGCATCCTTGCACACGCACTGAATGACTGAAACTGACTATAACTACAGCAAATTGAGTCAGGCAGCAGCGAAGCAACGTGGAGCCGGCGGCATACGCGGCGGCGCAGCACGCAGTGATTGCGTCCGTCGCCTTGGGGCCGGCCGGTGGCGCGCGGCACCCATGGATCGGTTCGCGCGCGGCGACAGGTCAGGGCTATCGTCCAGCGGTACGAACGAGCGCCGAGCCGTTCCGCGCGGCAGGGCGCAGTGCTTGTGCCATAGGGGGCGGACAGGAAACGCCTTGGGAATTGGAGTGGCCGGCGTGCCGGCCGTCGCTGGACGAATGTTTCGCTGCGCCGATCCAGTTGGTTCGTGCTCGCTGCAAACAGGCCGGAGCTGTTCCAATACAGGTGCCACCATGTGGAACAGAAATGAGACTAGAGCGCAGCTTAAAACTAGGATCGTGCTCATTGCAGCGAAGCAGGGACAGTGATAATTTATGCACAAGGAGGGTCCTCGACCAACTAACTCATTGCTAAAGCCATTACGAATATGATCTCCCTCAGAAGAAAAGAAAAAAGATCAGAGAGGAGTATCTCGATTCAGCTAGGTAACGTGGGTAAAGAAAAAGTACACAAGGGGGGGGGGGAGGTGGACCTCAGAGCTGGTGGAGGAGACAATGGGTTTTCAAAGCTCCAAACAATAATTAAACATTCTCAATTATAGGTGTAGTGTTATGCAAAATTATTATACCTAGGTAAAAATCTTTCCCAAAATAATTGGCGTACATCTGTACACCCAAGCCAGAGCATTGGCAGTGATCTAAGAGCGAATACTCCCTCCGTATATTTTTTCAAAAGTCAAACAATGTAAAGATTGACCAAGTTTTTAGAAAACAATTATCAACAACTACAATATTGTATGGAGATCATATGAAATTGTATTTCGTGATTTTCTAATGGTATTGATTTGGTACTCCCTCCGATCCTAAAAAAATGTCCCTCAAACAGCTACGATTTTGTACCTCGTAAAAGTTCATTTCGTCTGACACTTTATATGGACCGGAGGAGTATTATAAATGTTATTGGGAAATACTCGATCAAACTTCACACTGTTTGACTTAAAGAAAATATGCGTCTTACTTTCAGGAACGGAGAGAGTATATTGGAACTCGGGAGTGACCTAATAACAGAGTGTGCGGAGAGCGGGTATTTTTTTTCGGAAAGGGAAACATAGCCCCGGCCTCTGCATCAGTAGATGCACACAACTTTTTATTGCAAAGTATCAGTATTCAACGTTGACAACTCATGGATCACAAAAGCGTAGAAATAAAAATCAGCCATCTAAAGAAGATAAACATAAGCGCCCATGAGTGTGCTGAGAGCCAATGCATTATAATAGTAAGTGGCTTGAGCAAGCATTTGCACTAGTTAGTGTCTCGGAGAAGAGTTCATGTACTTTCTCCTTCAGCTTCCTCTCGCGGCATTACATGATACCGTCACGAGATGACGCGTTCCAGAGAGGGGGGGCAGTCCACTTTGAGGCAGAGTTAACGCAAATACATGAACAACTTACCTTCAAGCGTAGTACTATGAGCAAGGCCCTTGGACAATCTTAAACCCCACATACTCGGTGTTAATCACAACATATACAATTATAACCACATTCGATTCTACACAATAGAGAACAATATCTCTCTTTTGTTTGTGTGATATTTACACAGTTTGATGCTGATGATTCATAGTCATCCCGCTAGTATTCTAATAAAAAAATTGGATGGGAGTTCGACTAGAAATCTACATTAGGTGACGAACCTCACGAGTTTGAGCGTTCATTAGAGCTTGAACTAATGTAGAGGTTCTGGTTGGTCGGTGAAATGCGTCAATACTGTTGTGTCGCCATGCTTCTAAAGAGTTTTTATCATTTTTAATCAGTAGTACAAGTTTTTGCAAAATAAAATTGTAGTGAGCCCCTATGGTATAATTAGGAACCTAAGTTTGGACTTGTGGGGATTTAAACACAAATTTTTGGGTTATACATCGATCATCCAACCTACAATTATGTAACTAATATGTGACATACGTGACATAGAGTTGATGCCACCATATTCGTACTATAAATATACGTTGTTATGATTACGATTTTATATCACATAAATCATATATTAATAGATTATTTCTACCAAGGCCTTGTCCACAAAGGAGCTATAATTGTACGTTTAGTAGACAATTTTTTACTGAACACCCTCTCCCCTAAACCACTCCTTACAATTAAGATCCTTGTTTTTTTTATGGGCATTCTAATCACCCCCTCCAAATCTGGTGGCAGCGGAGACGAGTGAATTCGCTATTTTTGCATGTTATACATCAGTGTGATGCAAATCAAAATGAATACAATTTATACTAAACTTTTATACTTTGGTCTTATTTTAAGCATGTTATAGTATTACAAGTATAAGTTTTTGCCTGTTTGCATGGTTTAACGCATAACTGTCATTATTACTAAATATTAGTTGTGTATTTTTTGTTTGTAGTGAATTCACTAAAAGATAGTAAACTGTATTTTGTAACAAAGCCAGTTCTAGATCTGTATTTTTTTACAATGCATAACCTATATAATTTATAATCATTTATGGTAAATATCCGTAAAGAGTACGATATACCAATGTCTCAGTGGCAGTTTCAAGTATCTAATTAAGTAAGCCTCTTTATAGAAATTTGTAGAGTATAAACTGAATCAATGACACTAATTTTTCATTGCTAAAATTTTCTAGCAAGTTCAAATTTAGCAAAGCATGCATGCTTTGTGAATATAATCAACAATTATTAGAGTAATCATGAATGAAAAATAGTGTGGATTCTAATATGCTTATATAAATTTTATTATTTGTGATTCTCTTACGCAACGTGCTTGTCATCGTCAGGTGTACACAAGTCCCCAGTCAGTTTATGAAATAAAATTTGTTGAGCATAATTAACCATGAATATCTAGTTACGTAGATTTTCGGTAAACCTGCAGGACTCACCGGAAAGAGTATAGAATGGTAACTAAACATGTTGTCGCCGGTCACATTGCTCTATTCTTACGTCCCAAGAAATCCGTGGGGTTTATTTTCTTCTGCAAATTAACCACATTATTATGTTAAGATATTCCTCTGTTCCAAAATATTAGGTGCACATGATTTTGTATCATATTTAATTCACATCTTTCAACACTAAAAATATTAAAGTGTATAGATTAATCTTTTATAAATGCCATTGTTGCATTTTGTCTTCTGGGATACTATTTTTATATGTTTTTCTAACATTTCATTAACATACTATAAGTGAAATCATAGTCAATGTGTGCGTTGTTCAGCAAGTGATTCATGATTTAATTTTTTATCCCTCCGGTCCGGTATTTAGGTCCCTTGGTGAAAAAAAATTGTTATCAAACATCACCAAGATAAGGCCCGGTTTCATTTATTTGTCTAACAAACCGTGTCCTATAATTACTGCTACTCGCGCAACGCCTCGAGCTCTCTCCTTTTTTTTGCAAGGATGAAACTCCCTCTCCGCATGCAGTGGGCAAAAACTACGGATTGCTTGCCCTCCTTAATAGCGATATTTAACAGAAAAATCTAAATTTGATGGGTGGAAACGTACGAGAAGTGGATATCGGGATGAGCCAGGTGTTTTCAACCTTGGTTGTGCTGCTATCCTCATATTAAACCATGAATACCGGACCGGAGAGAGTAGCATAATAATTACTACTCCCGCCGTCCCAAAATAAGTGCGGTCAAGTTTGTCAAAAAGTGGATGTATCTATTATGCTACTCTCTCCGGTCGCTCGCTCGCTCCCCCATATTTTGGGTAAAAATTGGGTGGGATAAGGTGTCCAAAAATGGGGAGGAGGTGGATGGGGGCATGGTTAGAGTGAGTTCTTTTAGAGAAACAACTAAAATTATGGATAGGTGAGAGGATGGGGGCATGGTTAGAGTGAGTTCTTTTAGAGAAACAACTAAAATGATGAATAGGTGAGAGGATCATGGGGGCAAGGTTAGAGTTGCTCTAGTGTTGCATTTCATTTAAAAGATGGCTGCAACTAACAAGGTCTACTATTTGGATTTGTTACCTTTGATAAAGGTACAATGTTCGTATAAATGCTCAGTAAACCTACTGCATTTCAGAGTTACCCAGGGGAGACATCATATCAGACATGACACTATTTTCTGGCAGGGGTAAACCAGAAATAACTAACCTGTTAGGAGGGTGTTTTCGGATCTATTCACCTATCTTTCCGTGCCCTGATAATTCAACTTTGTACTACCCCACAACTTTGTGGTCCTCCGTGTGGGAGTAGCATAAGAAAGAAGCCCTAGGGGCTGGATCATTCTTGTCTGTCTCCATTGCATCAAGTTCGCTTGCTCCCCTCTTACAACTTGTAGGCCCATGTTTGCTGCACAAAAGCCTGATGTGCTACCACCGACCTGCCAAAAGCAAACCGAAAGCAACGTGCAGCCGCTACAAGAACAAAATCATCACACAGAGATATGCTGATGCATATGTCCATACAAGTGTTGCCACTTCTCCATAAATAGGAATAGCTAGGACGACGGTATTCATCATTTCTCTCTGTTTTGGCGCCGAAGTATTCAAACTCATTGCTAAATGACAACCGGAAGAAGCATGGGATCGATGACAGGGACAGAAATGTAGGAACCCATATGCATGGATTTTTGTTTAGCCAACTAATTTGTTTGGAACATATATATCCAACGAGACTATATCCATCGGGTAATGATTCCATGCCAAGCCATGTACATGGGACAGTTTCTTCCCGTTGTTTCCTAGCTAACATGCACTATAGAACACTCCAAGCTACGTGCCACACATGCATATCTGTGTAAGAGATCGATCATGGGAAGGCACACTAAACTGGCAGGACCACGGGCTTACATGTGCCAAAGCATTGCACTTTGTTGCTTCATCAACACCACTCCCGGCCTGCATAGTTGTCAAGGCATATGTATGCCATCATCCTTGACACCTTCATCTTTGCATTGTTAAGACAACTAGCTAGTGTCCTACTAATTAATCCTCAATGCCTCAATCTTTATGGAAAAAACAAGCATATGGAACAAAATCTCATAGGCCTAAGACAGGATCTCTCGATCGGGAATAAAGGGGTTTGAGGAATGTGAGAGTCTGCGCCTAGGACGTCTTCGATCGATCGGGCTCGAATGATGATTAGGGTACGAGCGAGGCGCGCATGGAGGAATCATGGTCGCCGTTGCTGTTGGCCTTTTTCAACAACTTTTAAACGGAAGACACAGCGCCCGACTTTAAATTAATAAAGCCACCACGGCAGAGTAACACGAAGGACCTTAGGGCAAGATCAACTTGCAACAGTTAAACGAGCACTAGGAGTGAAACAGAGCCACGGCTACGAAAGTTTAAAGGAACGACACAAGCGCCAAGGCAGATGCAGCTGCAAACTAGGACTAGGTGCTGGCAGGAGGGGTGTGGGTGGCGGCGAAGAGCTCCTTAAGCGACACGACCAAGGCGTCGAGCAGCGGCACGGCTTCGGCCTTGAGAAGGGGCCTCCAGTGCTGCAAAAGAATCAAAATTTTGAAGATACAGTCAGCCGGCTGGTTAGGAAATTTAGCTTCGATGGTATACTTATTGCGGATCAACCATAAGCCCCAGCAAACTGCCGCAAAGAGACACCGCAGCACTCTGCGTTTGGTGCCTCTAAAACCCTCCAGAATTCTGGACAAGTCCGCAAAACCCCTCGGGTTCCAGCTGACATTCTGCACTTCACGCATCCCTGCCCACACGAACACACCCAAGACACAGCCAAAGAAGATATGACTCGCATCTTCAGGTTCACCACAAAGGGCACACTGCCCATTGGATGGCCCGTGGCGCAAGGCCACCTTTTTCAACAACTGAGGCTTGCATGTGTGTGATGGGATACGTACGTACTGTGATCTCGATCGATCGACCCCTCTCGTTCTCTCTCCCCCCATCACCGCCCCATTCCCCGGCCATTCCATTAAACAACGCCGGCGGGGCGCGTACGGAGGCTCGCGCTGGCCGTGCCGCCATGATCAAACCATGCTTGCACATGCCAAGCCAGAGCTTCTCGCTGAATCTAAACGCTTTTTGTGTGTATATATTCTTCGTCGATCCACTTGCTGGACTTTTGTGATCATAAAGCGAGGAGAGGCGACATGGGCACCAGGTACTGAGGTACGTTCGAGGATTCGAGCCAGAGATCGAATATCGGCGTAAGTTAGGCTTCAAACATTATTAGGCGCTAACTGTTCCTTACGTTTTGCTCCCTGTCCATATGCATATAGTCCTATACAAAGCCTGCACGTACGTATACATGTGGACAACTGACGATGCTGTATATGCATACCCATGTAGCTTAATTTGTACGTATATGCATACGCCCATTCTCCCCTCTAAAGGAAAACAAAACGCCCATTCAGTGATCTGTATCATGTTCAGCGTGTACGGCTCGTCGGCAATTTGGCACGATCGAAACGTGCCGATCGAGATCGATAGAGCAGCTTGATTTGGCAGCCCATCATGAGTTTGCATGATCCATCTAGCCAGAATAGGTCGACCGGGTCAGCACACAGTATTTGAATCGGTCCAAACCGTAGCACGGCCCTGTGTGCGCAGCAATTCAGTTTCTCTTTACAGAACATGGGATCATTACCGATTCCAATTAAGAAGCCTGCTATCAGGCTAAGTGTAGTCACTAGTAGAAAAAGGGTCATCCATCCTACGCATTAGTCCCCGCGAAATTTCGAACCGGGACTAATGTGAGTATTGTCTCGTTTTGCTCAAGATAATACTACTAGCAAAAGTTGTTCGTTTTCGAACTAAAATCTAAGGATTGGAAAAAAATGAAGCTAAAAGCAAATTGGCTCGCATGCCCCCTTTTCCCCTATCGAATAGACATTTGACACTTCAGACCACCGGATTTTCAACCTCTAGCATAGGCGTCGGTGAAGATCTGCAGAGAGTCAAGTCCAACGTCGAAGTGGGGTTGCTGAAGTGCTGGCGCTGCGTACAATTAGCTCCAAATAGCTCAATCCTCACCTAGACAATTGTCATCTTCGCAACGGGAGGTGGATCTTGAGGATACTTGGAAGGCTCACCAATGTTGATCACCAACTGTAACCGCTAGAAGTGCTGGCAGAAACTTCCCACCAAGATCATCATCGATCCCTTGAAAATTCTTTTCCACCTCCTCATATTTCTAAAGATGATCCACTCTTTTTGAAGCTAATCCATGTTATGCCACTGAAGACAAAATCATTTCTATAGATCCAAAACTCCAAATTGACCATAACAAAACAACACAAACGGAATGTAAGGTGGGAAAAAGATCCTTCTCAACGTGAGATTAAGTTTTGAACCATTACAAACCCGAGAGATCGGTTGACACTTTTCACTACCAACAATATAAATATTTTAGAACTAAACTGCTAGAGCAGGTCCGGTTCAAGCGATAATTAGGCCCGGAGCGAACTAAATAGTATAATTTGTACTAAATTTTCGAAATTATTTTTGCATACTACAATATTAATGAGTATAAATTTATATTATTCATTTGCAATGTTGACCATATAGAAATGGTGTTTAATTTTTTGTAATGTTCTTTTTTATACAATTGTAATGAATATATTCAAACAAACTTGATTTTGCTAAACATAAAATTGTAGCATATAGCAAAATTTTGTTCTTGAATTATGTTTCATAATAATTGTGAAAACTATATAGTTTACACTTATTCGTGATAAAAATATCTAAAGATTATGGCCTAACAACTATCTTAATAGTTTTCTCCAGCATATGACTTCGTAACTATATTTACTGACAATTCTAGAAAACACATTATTTTTATCACGATTCTTACTGATATTTCCTAGGTAAAATATGTCTTATATATAAGTCGAAATTTTTGCATGCCACCTATATTTCAAGAAGTCACTTGTAGTTATAATCAATTAACATAAAAACGATGCGGATTCTACATGGTAGATGTACAATTAAATTATTATGTTACCTTTAGTTTTGTGTTTCATCATCGAGCTTGTACAAGTCCCTCCGACAGTCTCTAAAATATAATGTCTTGTATTAAATGTCTTATAATGTACTGTCATCACGTAGTAGTGTTGCCACTTATTTCTGAGCATGCGGACGACCTACTTGATCAGGGGAGTTTTAGAGAGGTGTTTTCCATCATTCTGTAAGGATGTGATGCTCACACTTATGCTAATCATACATATACAATAAAAAAGTTGCATTAAACTTATCTTGTCCATAAGTTATATACGTGCCACCATATTTACGAGAGAGTTCAAGTGAAGCCATGAACCCCGGTCCACTTTTATTATAAAAAACACATTTTACTTTGTTGCACTAAATTTTTAGTTATGAATTACTTAAAAATACAAAAAAAAACTCCTGCGTTTAGTTTACAATTTACATATTACTTTGGCGGTATTAGCACTCTTTCTGGCGCCATTGCATTAAGTTTTTACATTCAGTTTAGATTAGTTTTCATCTCATACTAATAAATCATGTTGCCCGATTACCACTATGGTTGAGCTGGGGACACATAACACTTTCTTCTAATTTTGTCGGCATTGTTTGAGGGGAATAAGAAAACTTGATAGATCAATATGTTCGGTAATAAACCTGGAGTCACCTTTGTGAGGAAAGGGTCAATTGCTGCATCATTCTACGGTTGTAGTCTCAACAAGTTGGTACACACATAAGATTGTGGTCATCATATATGTTGCGACATCAACAGTTTCAAGAGTCACGACTATAACGGCTTGAGTGGTTACTGTCGGCGATGATTCTAGGATGTGACTAACCGAACAAACTTGGCATGTGCTGTCAAAGTTGAACCATTTCTTTCGCTAGCTTTGTGCTAAAAAATATATCTCCCGCTACTAAGGGAACTACCTTTTGGTTGGTACCTAGTAGAAGATTAGCCTGATTGACACCACACAAGATCCAATGTGATAGTCTCAAAACGTAGCTGATCCTTTTTCTATACCGTGATACATACCTTCAAATATTTTGAGATGTGAATGCAATACACTCATAAGAGTAGGGGTATTATCATGGGACTTGAACCTGTCTTCTTCCTAGTCTTACGATGAAACAACTTAATACTTGCAACTTATCCCACGTATTTATATGATCATAACATCAACAGTTATGAATCGGCAACTATGTTAACAATATTTTCCCGTTTTTAACTATGGGAAGCTTTATCTTCTAATCGGCCGGTTTTTTATCTGTTGCATCGGATGCTTGGATTATTTTGTGCTGTTATCAGGTTGACAACAGAATTCGACCATAAGATGGATGGTACGTAAAAAGCATAGCGGATTTTTAGAACATGGCCACACTTGTTCTCAAACTTAAATTGTAACATTTTAATTTTCTCATTATCTATAAAAAGCATACTACATAATGATGTTATATTATGAAAATTAGGGTAAGATTCAACTCATAATATACGTGAGCAATTTTTTCATGGTTTTACAAAATCTACAATCAAAAAAGAATGTTTCTTCGTTATGATCTAGCAATTTGCATTGAAACCTATGTATATTTAATGTTTTACATTGACCTCTGCATAGATTGATGCACACAAGGATTGGACTTCCCGAATCGGGAACAGGGTCCACGGTTATGTCCGGACGTCCCTATGGCCATATCAGCAAAAGAAGCGGTTTCGAGGAGGCGGCGATTTGGGTAGGTGTAGATGAACCTATTATGTAATTTTTTTTCAAAATGTCAAAAAATTCCAGAAAAAATTATGATATACATTAGAACATTTTGTGTTAGCACAAAAAATGCCCTGAAGAAAAAATATTTTTTGTGACCTGTGCAAAAAAGACAAAAAAAATGTCTCGTACAAAATCATTTTGGAGCGTCCGAATTTGCCTTTTTTGCACAGGTCACAAAAAATGTTTTTTCTTGACGTAACTTTTTTGTGCTAACATAAAATGTCTTGAACTATATGTGAAAATTTTATTTTGAATTTTTTGACATTTTAAATTTTGTTTTTTGGTAGTGGGTGCATCTGTACCCTGCTACCCGTTATGGATTTCCGCGATTTTCGACTACTATATTCTGGATAAATTATACAGAGCCGGGCAGCGAGAGCACCATGATTAGCATGAATGGCAAGAATTAGCAGTAACGGAACCCCATTTGAACCTTGATCGTGGCGTGCAGCGTGCTTCCTTCGGTTTTAAGCTACCACCTCGTGCCTTTATGCATGTGTGCAACAGTAGTTGTGGGAGAATAATTGCGTTGGTTCTTCTTCCCGGCTGGGGGTGGGTCCTCACATTGCTTTCGGCATTACCAAACGCAACACAGTAGTGTCTCCACGTCTGTCGGATCGATGATCCATCCATTCGATTTAGAGGAGGGCTCCGCGGCCCGGACCCCTTCCATTAACGCCCTTCGTCTCTTAGCATATTCGCCCCTTGATCGATCTGTCGATCACTGCCAAACTACGGTGGCCAAAGTAGCTGGTCAGCTGGAGCTGATGTGTGTGGTTGCACCTCGTGAGTGGATTGTTTGATATGATCCCTGTAATTCTGTGAAGGACCAGCATGGAAGTAGTTTAGTTTCTGATTCGGAAGAGCTAAATAAGCCTTTATTTTACAGTAAGTATATCATAATTTATTTCCGGAGGAACACCATATATATTGTGTGTGGCTAGCTCCATTTTTCATTTGGAGTTCTTTAACATGGATCACAGATCGATGTGTATGGTCAAGCTCAAGATCAGGTGTCGCAGGAGGAGGCAGTCAAAACTTGTCTTACTCACTTTTCGCTGCAAAATATGCATGGCTCGGAAAACTTTGCATGCACGTTGGTCTGGCTGGCTCTCCTTTTTATCGAAACATGGAGTACTATGGTGTAGCTCTCTCCTTTCTGTTCGTCATGATGCAGCCTTAAAGTGTACTAGCAGAGACTAGTACGAGTAGTACCAATCATTACAGTGCACTGCAGTGCTAAATTCAAGATGAAACATGTGTATAAATGGTTTTTTTTTAACGTTAGCAGGATCACTGCTAAATTCATTGAACAGATAGAAAGTTGGTCCAGTTTATGAGGGAAACCGGACCCAAAAACATACACGCGACGCGCGACGCCTTTCGGCTTACAATACACACAACCAAGCGAGCCACAGGTCCCTCTGACCGGATCCATCTCCAAGACGATGCCCCCAAGAGGGAACACGGCGCCGGATAGCGCCGCTATCGTCCGATCTAAAAGACTAGATCAAGGTTTCCCCCGGAGCATGTCGGGAAAGCAAGGTTGGAGCAGCTACATCGAAGCCTCCAACGAGGTAGCGACGCCCGTAGGCGCCGCCATCGACGACTCCAGCCACAACCGGAGTACGGCTTTCGCCGACAGTCTCACCTGGATAGCCCGAACACAGGATCTAGAAAGACTAAACACCAAACCACTAACCCTGCCCCCACGGCGAACCTCACACCCCGGCAAGCTCGACATGCTTCCATCCTAGCAGCCACGTCCCCCACTGAACGGAGGATGCAACCTCCGCTGCGGCGCCATTCTTCTCCCATCGGAAGGATGCAACCAAATACTAGGCGCCATTCGTCTCCTCGGGGATGCAACGCCTGCGGGCCATTCATCTCCCGTGGAGGATGCAACAACCGCAGCAGCGTCATTCCACTCCCTCCAGGCTCCACCATCTCTCCCGCGCGACGGGCGTCAACACGTCCGCAGCAACGTCTTTGTGAGCCGAACCACCAAACAGGAGGGTGCAACAGCCGGCTTCTCCAGCAGCACCGGTGCCATTCGTCTCCATCCACCACCACTTCACGTCGGCGTGCACAGCAGCAACAGCGCGATGCTGAACACGCCCAGCAAGTGTGACGCCCCGCGCAACCCCTGCAGCCTCCAATCCCATGCATACTCGCAGCAGGCCCGGGCAGAACATCCGGCGGCGGCCCGAGAGGCCCAGATCAGGCCCATCCGGGCCCGTGCAGCCGCCTACGAGCGCCAGGCAGCCGGCAGCGCCGCGCCGCTAAGCTCCACCACCCTTCATGCCTCCCTGTTCCCCTGCTCCGCATCCGCGCATGTGAACCCAGATCGGGCCCGCGTCGTCGCTACAGGGCCTTGCACGCCACCGACGCACCAACGCCGCGTGACCCGGATGAAGGCGTGTCTCCGCGCGAAGACCTGCCGTCGAGGTGCGCCTTCCATGCCCTCCGTCTTTGACGGCCGGGCGCCGCCACCGCCGCCGGCGTTGGCAGCGGCGACGGCCAGGGGAGCACAGGGAGAGGCGCTGCTGGCTGGGGTTTGGGGAGCCTCCAGAGCCGCCCACGCGAGCGGCCCGGGAGGAGGTCTACGGAAGGGGAGGGGATGGGGAGGTGGTCGGCGGCGGCGGTGCGGTGGTAGGAACCCTAGGAGCTCGGGGAGGGAGGAAGAAAGGTATGCACCAGCCATGTGTATAAATGGTTACTAGTTCATATTGAAGATGAGGAAGTTATTCTTGTACGTTCCAGCCAATCAAGCTAACTTTCAATTACGAAACAAAATGTTCTGAGATACGCATATGTTGAATCCTGAGGTTTACAACTGTGTACGCTAGCCGGCTGTTCAACAGCCTCATAATTATTGGTCCTCTTAATAGCTATATTGTCTCTAGTGCTGTTCAGACAGGAGTTAATGTGTTTTCTATCTACAAATCAAATCGAGAGTTCTTCTTTTTTTGAAACGAGCTAGTTGTGCAATAGTAGATCATGCAGGTATAGTATACACTCTACCTCTACACAGGAGAATTATACTTCTCCTTGAAGCTTGTATATACAACACTTCGGTTCAACACTAGTACTAGAGTTGAACCACTGTTGAATATATACAACACTTATGTTGACTATACTTTTTCAGATGTTATTTTGGACATGTCTTAAGTCAAATATTTCAAACATTGATTATGTGCATTGTTTCGAATGGAGAATTTGTAAATCATATGGTTAGATTCAGCTCAACAAGTATATTTAAGATGTAATGTTTTTCTTGTGTTTTATACATGCGTTATATAGTTGAGAGAAGCGGCTCTTAGCCACGTCGAGTCGGACGTCCATCGGAGTTCAAAGTGCCGTACCTAAGACAATCTGGCTCTTTCCTTTTCTCTGTCCTTCCTCCCTCTCGTCCCCGATTCTTGCCCTTGTTCTCTTCATACCTATGGCTCTCCCCCTCTTATCTGTCAGCCATAGTGGAGAAGGAGAGTGTCATGGGTACTCCCTGTTAGAGATGTAATACGAGTAGGATACGGTATGGTATAGTATACCAACCGTATCCTACACAAACTTGTAACACCCCGGCAGGGGTTATTCCTGCCCCTTATAACACGTAACCGAACCCCAGGATTGGGGTATCGTTCTCTGCATACGAACCTCGACATGGTATCAGAGCCTCCTCTTCCCCTTGTCTAGCGAAAACCCAAAAACCTAGATCGGTTCTCTCGATCACCGAAGAAACGAAGAAGAAGAAGATAATCGCCGCCGTAGTGTTGTGCGATCTGCCCTCCGGTTCCGATTGGTGGTGAAGAAGAAGAAAAACAGAAAACAGAGAAGAAAAATCACCACCGCCGAGCTGTGCGATCTGCCCTCCGGTCCCGATCGGTAGTGAAGAACAACAAACACCCTCCCTCCCTCTCCAATGGCGTCCTCCTCCGCGTCCATGACAACCTTGGCGTCCCAGCTCGGGGCGCCGCCGACTGAGAAGCTCACCCGGTCCAATTTTTTGCTCTGGAAGATGCAAGTTTTGCCGGCTGTTCGTGGTGCGCCGACTTGATGGCTCCGACTCTGCACCGGAAGAAACTATGGAGGTCACGGATGATGAGACGAAGAAGAACAAGATCGTACCAAATCCTTTTTACGGCGTGTGGCTCGTCCATGATCAGCAAGTTCTGAGTTGGCTCCTTAATACCCTCTCTCCTGAAATCATGGCACACGTTATGGGTGTAGAACATTGTTCTGAGGCGTGGTCCTCTATTGTGGCGCTGTTTTCCTCTCAGTCCAAGGCGCAGATCAACACCCTCCGTGGCTCTCTTGCCAACACAAAGAAGTTGGATATGACGGCTGACAAGTTCATCACCACCATGAAAGGATTTGCTATGGAACTTGCTGCTGCTGGAAAGAAGATTGATGATGATGAGTTGAAAGGCTATATCCTCAATGGCCTCAGTTCTGCTTACACACCCCTTGTTTCCTCTCTCAATATTGTCCCCAATACTTCTCTTGCTGATATGTGTGCTCAGCTCATGGCATATGACCAGCGTGAAACCTTGCTCTCTGAATCGGGTCAAGAACCTGGTTTTCAGTCTTATGCCAATGCTGCATCTCGTGGACGTGTGCAATCCACCCGTCCCAGCACTCCCCGTGATGGTCATGATGGAGACTACCGTGGAGGAAACTATGGAGGCAACAACCGTGGTAACAATGGAGGAAACTACTATCGTGGTGGCAATGATAACTATCGTGGTGGCCGTGGTAGGTTCCATGGCAACCAAGGCGGCCGTGGTGGTGGCCATGGAAATCAGGGGGCCGTGGTGGTGGCCGTGGTCGTATCCCCTCTCCCTTCCAGGATGTTCATTGCCAAATCTACAAGAAGTATGGCCACCCTGCAAATCAGTGTTGGTGGTGCTATGGAGATCGTGATGATGATAGTGATGATTTCAACACTGACCGTAAAGGTGCATATGGCATTGACACCAATTGGAACATGGACACTGGCGCCACAAATCATATCACGGGAGATATACGCAAGCTTCACCACCATGAGCCCTATTCCGGACGTGACCAAGTTCATAATGCTACCCGGCAGGGGTTATTCCTGCCCCTTATAACACGTAACCGAACCACAGGATTGGGTATCGTTCTCTGCATACGAACCTCGACACTCCCTTTCCCCTGTGCACACCAATTGTTCTTAGTTCTAGGTTTAGGCATATGGGTTTTGTCGGGTTTTGTCTGGCTGCTTGACGTCATGGAGTTTGGCGTGATAGCGCTATTGGGCCTCCTTTTTTTCCACCAGCGAGCAACGGTAAAGGGTTGTCGACATCTTCCTCTGACCGTCCTTCATTGAGAAAGTCAAATGAGGGGTGTGGATCTGGCGAGGGCTCAACAAATATGCTCATGTGAGTGTTAAATTATAAATGCATAGTCCTCCTTTCCCCCATCACCTTGACCTTTTGGGTGAATTGGTTCAGTGTATGCAGTTTTAAATGGTATCAGAGCCAAGATTAATTGATTTTAAGACCCGGCTGGCGCAATATAAAATAAAACAATATTGCTCCCACATTCAGTCAACATTTACGCCCGAGTGAACCACATGTGAGGGGAAGTGTTAAAATATAAATGCATAGCCCTTCTTTACCCATCGGTTTGAACTTTTGGGTGAACTCATTTGGTGCGTGCAGTTCTACGGGAATCACTTCTATGTGGCAATCTGGAGCCTCATGTCTCTTCTACTTTCCATCGTGGTGGCGGAAGGAGCAGTGAGGAGGGGATCACTCTAGATCCGCCTGGATTTGGTGTTCAGGGAGTTGGATGCGAAGCTTCAAAGGTATAGGTCTTTTGGAGCACGTCCTGGTAACTCTTTTCATTATAACTCTTTTGGAGCACGTCCTAAGACATCGGAAAAAGCACTATGCCCTTCTTGGAGTCATTATAATTATAATAACTCCAAGAAGGAAATAGTGCTATAACGCCGTTGTCGCCCTGATCATAGACGTACGCACTCCAATAAGCATAGTCCAGGGATTTTTTCCCTTTTCAAAACAAAAATTAACGCTTGACACACGTGACACGTCCAACCCATATTAGCACATTCAAAAAGATTGGCCCGGTGAAATTTAAAGTTGACGAAGTCACCACAACCGTCTTATTGTTGATAGATATCACGTACCACCAAAAGAGTATCGACAATTAAAACATAGTATAATAAACCCAAAAAATATTAGTACCCTTGAACCCGGCTAGGCTGGTTCCACCACAACGAAGCTCAGTTCATTATATTTCAAACCACGGCTAGATCCACCAAGCAAATGCCATTTTGATAGAGAACACACAAACTCCCAGCAAACGGGTTAAGAAGTCCAATTACTTGGATCACATATGGAAACCAGATAGATCAAGAAAAAAGTAGACAGCTTATAATAGTCGCCGTCAAGCCCCAAGAAAACCTTCCATTTGGAGCTTGGCGGCAACGTACTTATTGTAGTTAATCAAACAATCTAACTAATTAAATCAAGGGCATCGCATAAGCTTCCAAATCAATCATTCCTAGCTACGAGGCTCAGATCCCTTTCTGGAGAATGGCAAAGATATAGTAGGATCTTAGGTGCTAATCACGACACTGAGTACAGTAATTTAATCATGCAAGAACACAAACCTGTATTCTGTTTGTTTACACGCCATGTTCAGGATTCAGGCTACAAACAAAAATGGTAAAATATACGGCCGGCCGTATAGTCAATTATGTGCCCGCACACGAGAGGCAAGAGGTCAACACCACGTCACCACGTACGTTGAAAAATAAAGAGGCCAAGGTATGTGGGAAAGCATGTACAGATCCGTAACTTTTGTTTAGAGTTTGTTGTATTATAAGAAGAAAGCTAAGGAATAGAGATTTCCGGCACCAGAACTCCAGTGATATCTTTATTGAAAAAATTCAAAATCATATTTATATGTTTTAAAATTGTGGGAAAAAATTTGACATCTTGTCAATGTATCCCATAAACTTGCGAAACCTCAATTTAACGTACTATATATGCATAACTACATAAAAATGACAAATGTTCGGTTCTGATTGTACACACTTTCAAATATTTAAAAGATATAAGATTTTTTCATTTTGTGTAGCCCATAATATAAAGAATTTTGCATTGCAATTTTTCATACTTGTAGAATGCATAATTGACTATATTCAGAAATGTTTTCAGCATTTTTAAGCTCGTAAATATATAGTTGTTATTTATTTTTAAATAAGAGACCAATAGAGCTCCAGAGCAAAAGTGATATTTTGGAACCCTACATTTTTAGTTCTTCAGATCAAGCATTAGAGATACAAAACAAGCTATAAACAGATCAATGTTGTGACTCATGGGATGAAAAAACAAAGATAGATGTATTAAAAATGGTTCGTGCGTGCAAATGTTGCGAATGTGTTGTATACGTTTAAATGTTCTTAGATAAATGTTACTTTTCTACATTAGAGAAAAAATTGATCTAAATAGGCAAATATTTGTCACTACTTTCACAAATTAAGGCATCGTTCCGAAAAAATTACAAGTCTACAATGTTACTGATCTGCAGGGATGTGTAGCTGTTAAAGTCTATTGTTATATTGGTCGCTACTTCCATACAAAAAAGGGGCATGTTAAGATAATCCACTCTCATCATTGTTGTTCGATATTGTTGTGAATATGCGTGCTATTCTTATTAAACAAGCTAAAGTTGTTGCTCAAATATCTTGGTTTGTGCCTCATCTTGATGATGATAGTTTACCCTTGTACAATATGCGGATGACACTATTCGTTTGTGGATCACGATTTGGAAAAGTCCAAGAACCTCAAATTGGTACTATGTGCCTGAAATTAATTTTAACAAAATTGAGCTATTCTGATTTTTCGAAGCCCATGAGGTCGAGGATCATATGCTACGAATTTTGGTTATGAGAGAGGCGAGTGTCCAATTTGGTTATCTTGAGATACCGATTTATTATGTTAGACACATGATGGAGGAATGGGAAAGAAGTAAAGGAAATGGTACAAAAATGGTACGTAGTTAGAAAGTAAAATACAGTTCCACTAGTGGACGTCTGGTATTAATCAACTCTCTGATCACCAATATGGTTTTATACATGTTGTACATCTTCCTTTTTTCCAAGAGGTGTCTTGCAAAGATTGACAATAATCAGTCTAGATTCTATTGAAAAGAGGTCAAGAAAAAAAGTACAATCTAGCAAATGGTGTATCCTAGGTCGTCCAAGGACCAAGGTAGTGTAGGAATCAAGATTTGGAAGCTAAAAACACGTCCTTGTGAACTAAATGGTCATTTAATCTTCTTACTCAGGATGCGGTGAACATGATATGTTGCAGAATAAGTATATTGGTCCTAAGGCTATATCCCCAAGTCCAATGGAATCTAGGGGACTCCCATTTATATTTGAGTATAATTTAAATCGAGTAATCCTTTCTTAGGTTTGGGACCTATAGCACTCAAGTACAATCCAGGAGGTTACTTGCCTGGGAAGTTGATGTGAAGCAATCCTTTCTTAGGTTTTGTCACAACTAAGGAGGTATTAGGTCATGCCCTTTAGATCATACCCTTTATATATCTTGTTTATGCGTGACTTGAATGGAAAAGGATTGATTGCTTGGAATGAATTAGTAGAGCATCTTTGTGAGTGGTTTGACGTCTGGACATGACTGGTTTCGATGGATTTTTTCATGAGAATGACACTTTCTTTTCTCAAAACAATGTACCAGGCGTTAGTCCAGGTAGAGCATCAATTCGTAAAAAAAATGAAGGTCCAAAGAAAGGTTAGTATTTTCCTATGATATCTAGACAAGGCGGCATTTGGCCCAAGAATAATAATGAGAAACAAAATCAACATGGTAGTAAACAATGTTAAAATGACACTCATGCAGTTTGGTCTATTATTCATGGCATTAAAATTGACATGTGAAACAATGCAAGATTAGTATTTCTCGAATGCAATTACACTCATACATCTTGGTCTATTATTCACGTGGCATCAAATTTGTACCAACCACGGCCAGCTGTAAATATGATTGAGAACTAGCTAAGGGAATACCATAAAAATTTAGCCGTAAACATACCTTCGTTATAGTTGTAGCCTTATGTTGGTTCTTTTGGCTTTGCAGAAATGATGTTGTGTTTGAAAAAACAAAATCACTTCTCCGCTGCAGGTTATCTACTCATCCATGCATCGCCATTTGAGGACATTTCGCAGTGACTAGAACTCAAGGTGATTTTCATGACGCATATATCCAAATGGATTCGGCAATCAATAAGGTATTTAGCCACCACGGATGGCGGTCTCTTATCTACGTATTAGCCCTTCGTCATCTTAGGATGCTTTCTTCTTTTGTCGCAATTCAAGAGTATAGTCAAACTTTATTTACTTTCTTTTGGTGGGCTGCGTGCCATTTTCAATGCAGAGAGCTAGATGCAGCTTTTCAGTTAATAAAACTCCCTCGATATAAACCAAATATATATAAGCTAACCTACCTCCAAATATTGGTATACAATATTATAGTATCATTATCTATTTAAAAGTCAGGAGTATTATAAATTATTGTAGCACCCAGGGACCCAGTGACTATATATATACTCAATGAAGGCTTGTTCTTTTATGTGAGGTGTAGCAAATAAAAATAGCACAAGCTTAATAGATATTATTGGAACTTGATTACAGGTTCGGTTAGCTATAAACTAAGCATTAAATTTCCTCATGGACTTTGTGGAATCCATTGATCCAGTCACTTACCCATGTGATGATTTCGCTCAAGAAAATTCCTCCCTCCGTTATGAAATACATGGCGTATATCTTTAGTCAAAAGTTACTAAGTTTAACAAAATATATAGAAAAAATATCACTAACAACAATATTGAATGTAATAGGAAATAAATCTTACGGCGAGTATATTTATATTTTTGTATATATACTTGGTGACATATATATGAAGCATTGACTTTTGACTAAAATTTATATGCCATACCTTTCCGGGCGGGAGAGTACTGCTTAACAAGCAAACTTCAATAGTCAATACGCAAAGCTTCGCAACTCAAATAATGGCAAGGAAAAGAAAACCTCCATTCAGAATTTTCATTCTACACAGTACTGATATTGGTTTTTTCTCTCTCACAAGTATTTGTTCTCTAGTGCATAGCTCGCTAGGCAACAATCTCAAGCGACCTCCAAGCTGAAAACATATCTCCATCCATCTGTGCGAAGTCCCTTAAAAGGTCCTTAATTTATTGGGATGCCAGCCAGCTAGCTAGCCATGCATCTTCTTCCTCACTCCTCCTCTCTACTCCGCCTGTCCTTAGCTGCAACGCTGCAAGGACAATTAAGGCCCAAACCCCAGAAGTACTTACCAACTCCAGCTCTCCTTCCTCTCTCTCTCTCCCCATATAATCCCAAAGAAAGCTGCTAAGACCTAAAGCCGGTGGAAAGCTGCCTGCCTCCTCACTCCCTCTCATCTCTCTCCTCCTTTGGTGTTGTCTCTGTAGCAGCCCACAAAAGCCAACTCCAAGACCCTTTCTTCCCTCCTCCCCTCCTTTCCATCTCCTTTAATTCATTCCGAGCTCCGGATGTTGTTGTAGATCATAAGTCTACTTCCTCTCATAAGTAGTGCCCCATCTGGTTGATCTCTTCTCCATCGGCCTCACACCACACTATATAGGCATGCAAAGCAAACTCTCTTCTTGATCAGCCGAGAAGAATTTGTGTTCTCTCTCTCTCTACTTCCAAGCTGGTAGCGGGCAGGAGTGCGCAGTATCAAGAGAGGAGTGGGTGGCGAAGCCATGTTGGGCTCTTGCGCGCCGACGGCCGGGCCGCCTATGGAGGAGGAGCCGGCGGAGCCGCCGTTCGGGTCCCTGCAGATCAACACCACCTCCGCCGCGACAAAGAGGAAGCGCCGGCCAGCCGGCACACCAGGTAATCAATCTATCACGCTGATAAGATAACGTACACCAATGCATCCAATTGCATGGTAGCTACTGCGAAGTAGATTTTTCGGCTGCAATGTATCTGCTAACATGGGTGTGGATGGGTGCAGACCCGGACGCGGAGGTGGTATCTCTGTCGCCGCGGACGCTGCTGGAGTCGGACCGGTACGTGTGCGAGATCTGCAACCAGGGGTTCCAGCGTGACCAGAACCTGCAGATGCACCGGCGGCGGCACAAGGTGCCGTGGAAGCTGCTGAAGCGGGAGGCCGGCGAGGCGGCGCGGAAGCGCGTGTTCGTGTGCCCGGAGCCGACCTGCCTGCACCACGACCCCGGCCACGCCCTGGGCGACCTCGTCGGGATCAAGAAGCACTTCCGGCGCAAGCACAGCGGCAACCGGCAGTGGGCCTGCGCCCGCTGCTCCAAGGCCTACGCCGTGCACTCCGACTACAAGGCGCACCTCAAGACCTGCGGCACCCGCGGCCACTCCTGCGACTGCGGCCGCGTCTTCTCCCGGTAACCTACTACACTTGCTAATTAAGCTCAGTATACCAAAAATCATTCATCAATTAGCAGTAGAGAAACTTTACTCTTCGATCTGTCCGCCATTTTTTGTTCTTTGTTTATAAGTTTGTCGATCCGATCGATCCGCCGGCCGGGACAGAAAGGTCGATGTTTTTCCCCCATTGCTTTCTCGAAAGGATTTCTATGATCTTTGCAGCACGGCACGGCCATCGCTGGGGCTCACACACACACCAGCTACTCTAGCTCTTTTTCTTTCTTTATCGGAGGGTGCGGATCAGGGCACAATTTCCGAGGGGGAAGCTAGCGCAGTCGCAGGGCAGCATCGCCCTTTCCCTGTGTCTGCGTGCGCACATTTCCGTTGGTTTCTTGCTTGCTCGAGGCCATTGCAACAGCGGCAGAGACTGATCGAGCGGGTGGTGAGCCATTTAATTTGCACACGCTAGCGCTAGCAAGCCTGACTGACTAGCCCGCCCGCCCGGGGCCAAAAATCCTATACTACCTGACAATTGCTGCCTACGACGCCGGCCTGGATCGCAATATAATAATGCCACTCACAAGTCACAACAATGGCAACCAGTACGCCAGCATTTGCATTCTCTTCCATGTAGATCCAAAGTCTTTGGACCCCCGCCCGCGCAGCAACATAAATTCCTCTCAGCACATACAATAAAGTCTCTTTCTTTCTCGCTCGCTCACTCCATTTTAGTAGTTCATGCCCTCGATCTTGACCATACCAGTGTTGTGATTATTGGCACCCGGCCCTCTCTAACTAAATGTGGTGCAGGGTGGAGAGCTTCATCGAGCACCAGGACACGTGCACCGCTGGCTGCCCGCAGGAGGGGCCGGACATGTCCGCACCGGCGTCTGGAGCAGCGGCCGCCGTGTCTTCACAGCAGCAGCAGGCCCCGCCGGCGGGGTCTCTCTCTCGGTCCCGGACCGCGTCCAGCACCAGCCCGTCCAGCGACATCGTCATCAGCCCCGTGGCCTGGCCCGGCACGGCGGCAATGCGGAGCCCGACGGCCCCCGCGTTCCACCGGTTTGACCAGCAGGTGCCGTCGCCGGCATCCGACGGCCGTGGCAGGGGTTACAACCTCGAGCTGCAGCTTATGCCGCCGTCCAATGGCATCGCTGGTGGGCCTTCTGGAGCGGCACCGTCATGCTACGCAGAGCCGCGCCACGCTCACCGACCGCGCCCATCTCGCAGCGAAACGACACCGCCATGCAACTGCAACTTTCCATAGGCTTCTGCAGCGGCGACAACCGTGGAGAGCGCAGGCCCTCGCCTTTCAGGGGCGACCCCGGCGGTGAGGCATTTGCCGCGGCCAGGGCGACGCAGGAGGCGCGGGAGGAGATGCGGCAGGCGATGGCGGAGAAGGCGGCGGCGGACGAGGCGCGCGCGCAGGCGAAGCGGCTGGGGGAGCTGGCCGAGCAGGAGCTCGCTAGCGCCAAGCGCATGCGGCACCAGGCGCAGGTGGAGCTGAGCCGCGCCCACGCGATCCGCGAGCACGCCGTCCGGCAGGTCAACGCGACGCTGCTCCAGATCACCTGCTTCAGCTGCCGGAACAAGTTCCGGGCGGTGAGGTCGCCCGCCGCCATGCCGTCCTCCGAGGTGGCCTGTAGCTACGTGTCCTCCGTCCTCACCGAGGGCGACAACAACAACGAGGTCGACAATGTCGCCGAGCCCCTCGTCATCGACGGCATGCGGAGGCGCTAACACGCCGCACCGGACAGTACTTTGTAGCTCGCCGTCTTGGTCGTCTACCTTTGGGTTGCTTTTTGTTTTTACCGGCGAGCCGGCCGGGTTGGCCCATGGTGAGGTGGGGTGTAATTAGATGCTGCTAGTGTTTTGAGTCTTCTCGTCAAGCTGCATGAAAGCTAAGGGGTGTAATTGTGACGTGCATGGAATCTTTCGGCTTGTTTGCTTCTGGTTGGATTTTCTTGAAATATCATTACCGAGGATGGGAAGAGTTCATGATGCCACTCGTAAAGGCCAGGAGGTGTACTCACCGAGATGGATGCGTGCCACCTTTGTGACAGGTCGTTGCATGCAACAAGAAATAATTAATCAAAATAGACTATAAGTATCAGGTGGCACCTTATTGCCAGATTCAGTTTGTTAATCCATTAGCTAGTTTTTTTATACTACATGAATCCCCTAGAGCATCTCCAGGGGAGCCGCCAAATATGTGTCCGACACCCCAATTATGCTCTCCTTGGGGTGCTAGACATGTCTCCGGTCAAAATCGGAAGAGTATCCCCAGCGGCACCCCAAACAGACCGGACAAGCGCCAAATTGTAGGATTTTTTATGAATTTTATTTTTGTAGCCGGTGTGTTGTAGCTAGTGAAAAAACAAAGGGTATGACCACAAATCTGAGTGGATAGTTTAGCATAGGAGGCCACTCGATCCACTCCATATAGCACTAACACAAGGCGTGTGCCTAGCCACAGAGGATCTCGTGAGTAGATCGCTTAATAAATAAATAAAACAAAACACACAGACACGCGAGCCACATAAATCCTCCCCGTGGGCGGTGGATCGCTTGTCCGCCTCACCGCGCGTTAGACCACAATGAAAAAATTCATCATTTCCAAAATTCGATCAATGAACAGAACAAATGTGTAGCTGGGCAGATATAAGGTTCCTCTTTCCCCTTTTATCAATTAAGAAGAACAAGCGGTATACAAGAAACATATGCACATTGACATATAGATTTTTCATGTACTCCCCTTCGTCCCCAAATACGTGGCATCTAAAATGAGTAGAAAAGCCAATGTTTCATAAGTTTGACCAAGTGTATGTACACAAATATGAAGGTTTATAATACCAAACCGACATCAACAGATTCACCATAAGATATATTTTCAAATATATTTTTCCAATATTACGTTTATTGATATTATATTCTGTATATTCGGTGAAACTTAACAAAATTAGTGAATTTTTTACCAAATTTATACATTGGTGAGTGTGTGTGTTCACGTGTGTGTGAGAGAGAGAGAGAGAGAGAGAGAGAGAGAGAGAGAGAGAGAGAGAGAACGAGCACTGGAGGGAAAGAAGATAACCAAATGGCCTGTGAGCTTCGGGTTGGCTCGCCCGCCTCACCTCCTTATTTACCTAGTTGGGTGGACTAGGATAGAACATTGACACGTTAAATGCTAGGATTGGTGCATCGATTAAACGCACCAGTAATGAAAAAGAGCATATTTTCGTATAGCTCTTTATCTCGACTCGGCTCGTTCACAAATCAAGTGTGGTGTTAGAGAGTCTCTTATAAAATGGTCCCAGCTCCTCTCGACTTTCATATTTGACAAAACATTGGCTCATCACATGCAACCAAATAATGGGCCTTTAAGATTTTGTGAATTTATTTCTAAATGGGCCAAAGGGCCAAATATTCTAAGAACATGTAGTCATCATGCGCAGAAAATTTAGATGGTCCTATTTTTGATTAAAAGATACCAATTGCACAACGACCTCTAAACATCTTAATGTCAAAACAGCTAACTGAGACATGAAGAATCACATTAATTAGCCAAAACAAATGAATAAAATATAAGAGAAAAAGAATAAGCCGTACCAAAATGACCAACAATCCACAACAACGGCAAAATAACCACCCCCATTGCCAACAACCATATTGTGACATATATATAACAACTATGTCCCCAAGAAGGAAAAATACACAACGTTGGCCCTGCTCGATTTAACCAACAAAGTCGGCTAATAGGTTTTCACTGTAGAGAAAGTCCGAGCAACCACCACATTGCCTTCAGTGAGGAACCCGACTAGTTGAATCCGGACTCAAAATCTCAATGCTGAGTGACGGGCAGACCTCAAAGGTACCAAAAAAAACATATACTTGGTCAAACTTTACAAAATTAGATTTTGATCCGAGATACTATGCAAGTATTAAGAGAAAGAGTGGGTATTTTTTCCCTCGATACAGTGGCAGTGGTTCGAGGGGCGGAAAGGAACACATGTACCCAGGGACGGTATCGAAAGCGGGGAACCGAAAGGAAGAATCTGAGGGGACAGTGAACTGCCGAGCACGGAAACAAGCGGGGGAGCAATGCCGCCCACTAGAGATAGAATTTCAAAAGCTCCAAAACAACACGCACACGCACGCACACACGCAGCGCAGCCTGGCAGGCATCCCCATCCTCTCTCTCTCTCTACCTGCATCATGTCGATGTCTGAGGGAGTGAAACGATTCTGTAGAGAGAGTAAATGGCGGGCATGGAAGCAGATGCGGACGCCTGCATAGTTTTCAGCGCCACCATGGCCGGGTCTAGCTCCCCTTGTCTGTCTTGGCCTTGGGCTAGCTAGATCATCAAGTAGCTAGCCTCTCTGCCTGTCTGATCTCTGTACCGTCTCGTAGCACTGAAAGCTATGCAGAAAGTTACATGTATCACTGCTCAGTCTGCACTGCATGAATGCCCGCGCTCTACACAGAGATATCTGTAGAGAGAGAGAGTAGTAGAGACACCCTGATCGAGAGGTGAATGGCACAATTCAGGCAGAAACGAGGCAGCAGCCTTCCTAGCCGTAGCTAGCAAAGCCTACAACCATGTCGCGTGTGACTTGTGATGCATGCACATGGAGCAGAAGCTAAGCTATAAAGCTAGGAAAAGCTATCGGAGAAATGCAATGCAGCAGCCCGATCGAAGAAATTTTCTTGCGTGCGTGCGAGAGCGTGCGTCCATGGAGGCTAGCGAGCGCGAATGCTGCATGTGGAGCGGCATACCGCGAATGCACTGTTGTCTAACGCCTCTGTACAGTATATACATTACTAGTTTAGGCGTTTTAGTTATGTCAGTCGCACGTACGGCCACACTGGCACTGACTGAGCTAGTAATATTTGATCGATCGGTGCCTTTCCTGTTGTATACTTGTATGCATGAACAGAGCTGAGAAAATTGAGTATGGGAAGATCGATCGGCCTGGTTAAAGATGCACTATGCCGTCGCCAGTGTAGTAGTACTCCGATGGAGCGGTGCCGGGACGCCTCCGCCGCTAGCTACCTCCCGTGCGGGTTTGGTCTTGGCGTCAACTCAGGTCATGGATCGTACCGGCCGGCCGGGCACCCTGTGGCAATGAATTCAGGGCTCGTGGGAGGGCTGACAGGCAAGGCAGCAGAGCATTGGTTTCAGGGCAGGGGCCTTTCGATGCCTTGTCTCTACTCTATGTCGCCTGTACGTCCCTGCCTTTTGGACGTGCTTGTTGAATCAACCCCATTCATGGATGATGCGTTGTCGCTAGTGCATGCATGTTGTCACAGATTAGCATATCAAAGCCTCGCCAGGTGAGTAATTCATTGATGGTTATCTCGGCCGTGTGTCTGAAGATTAGCATGCCGTCCGTGAATCTGGCCGGTGAGTGGAGACGGGCGTGGATATCTTTTTTTTTTCTTTTTTGAGATTGGCGTGGATATCGAGATGTCATCCCTGCGGAGGTACCGGCGCCGGACCTGGTTGCCGGCTTGCCGGAGCCGCCGCATGCACGGTGGTGAGGTTTGCGTTCGGCGCCGCCACTGCGTCACGGTATGGATTAGGGGGCACTTCAAAGTGCCCCGAAAAGTCAGTAATATGCCCCTATAGGTTATGAGGGCACTAATTTAAATGTCCAATTTACTTGTGGCGGGAAAGGTTTTTGGGGCAGTATTTTCAAATGTCCTAAAAAGCTTGTTTTGGAGGCACTTAGTGAAATGCCCCATATGTTTTTGGGGCAGTTTAGTGAAATGCCCCCATAGGTTTTGGGGGTAGTTTAGTGAAATGCCCCCATAGGTTTTGGGGGCACCTTTATGAAGTGTCCCAATAACCTTTTAGGGCATTTCACAAAGCTGCCCCCAAAAATCTTTTAGGGGCAGTTTCGAGTAATGCCCCAAATATAGTAGAGGCATTGTTTGAAAACTGTGTAAATATTTGATTTAATCATCCAAATAATGAACTGAATTTTCATTTCAGAAGATACACAATAAAGTTCATGCAAATAAACATCAAACATCAATCTGAAGTTCATCCAAATGTACTGGCAACATCACATTCAGTTATACAATGAAGTTCATCCAAATAAACAGCAAACCTGCTGGAATTTCAGTTTTTCCATACAAACAACACAACATGCATAAAAAGTATGTATGACAAGTAGAGGACAAGTATGTATGGCAACACAAAACATGCTTGACATCAGGACATGCACCCTCGAGCTTCGATTCAATCAGCACAAAGATGGCTACATCACGAGCATCCTCAACACAAAGCTTGTGTCAACCTCATCACTTTACTCAACAGCTGGGACCTCAACAGTTGTAGATTCAATCAACAGTACTTGTGTCAACCTCTAGAGCTAATGAATGAACTCAAGAACAGTAGGATAGAAAGTATGTATGACAAGTACCTGGTTGTGTGTTTATGACATCACTAATGCTTCTTTTTCTCTTCTTTTTCTTCTTATCTAGTTCTGGTGTTGAAGGAAAAGCATTATGTATGTCTGTCTTATCTGTCTTTGTGACTGGACGAACCTGCATTATAACTCTAACATTATAGCTGCAACAATGAAGCATGAATAGTAGTGCATTTTGAATAGTAGCTAGAGTTTATGTCTTACATTCATCCGCGGCCAGTAGATACACTTCGATTGTGCATTCGCCATTTCCTTCATCTTCCCTTGTGCACGTGGTAGCTTTGTTGTCTTCCTCGGAACAAGGTTTATAAGTACCTCCACTTCATCATTGTTTTCATCATCCTTTTGTACCGTTCCCGTCGCTGCAATGCACAAACTGTTGGGTGATCTTATGATCACTTCCATTCCTCTCTTCACAGCATCCTTTCTGCTCTCCTCTACTTTCTCAATTTTCACCCTCTTGAACTGAGCTTGATCTGCGAGTAGCTTGTTGTATGTTGTCTTAGGTTTGCTGTTAGTTGTAACCACATTTGATGTTGATGTTTCTGGTTTATCTTTACTTCTTTTGTTGCCATCTGGTACTGCAGAAGTTGCTTGTCCAGGAAACTTTGCACTTGAGACATCAGTTCCTTGGCTTTGTTTGTCTGCTACAGGTTGCTTCCTTGGTGCAGTTGGTTTTGCTGATGCTTGTGTTTGATCTTGTTTCTGACTCAGCGCTACATGTTGCTTTCTTGCAACTGATGATGCTTCAGGTTATTTTGCTGATGTTTCTGTGTGAATTTCTTTTTGACTCAGTGCTACATGTTGCTTTTCTTGCTTCTGATGGTCGAGTTTGTTTTGCTGATGCTTGTGTGCGAGCTTCTTTCTGACTCAGTGCTACATGTTGCTTTCTTGCTGCTGATGATGCTTCATGTTGTCTTGCTGATGGTACTGTGCGAGCTTCTTTCTGACTCAGTGCTACAGGTTGCTTTCTTGCAACTGATGATGCTTCAGGTTGTTTTTGTTGCCTGGATGGGGAAGTTGGGCTTGCTACAGTTTTGTTTCTTGCTTCTGTTGATGCTTCAGGTGGTTCATGTTGCCTGGACTGTGCACTTGGACTTGCTGATGCTTGTGTGCTAACATCTTCTTTATTGGCCTCTGGAACTGTGGATTGGATGGTGCAGTTCTTTGTGCATTTTCTTGTCTTGTGGTACCTTCTTTTTGCTGGGTTGATGGCTGTTGTTGACTTAGCAGTAGATTGAGCTTGGCCACATGTTCTTGGCTCTTCAACTCCAACTGGACATGTTTACTTTCCATATTTGCAATCACAGTCCTCGGTTGCAAGTTTTCCTCCCTATAATCTCTGACGGTACTCATTGCTTGATCAAGTAGTTGTGAACTTTTTCCACCAACTATAAGCCCAAAACCATGCATTCTAGATCTTCTAGCATGTTGGAACACTTGGGAGTAAAGGTCACCTTCTCCATGGTCCTCACCAATGCGTGATGGATGTAGTTCCAATTGCTCTCTTATAGTGTCCTGCATAAACAAGTACTCCCTCCGTTCCAATTTAAATGACTTCTACTTGTCAACAGGTGGATGTATCTAGACATGTTACAAGTATAGATACATCCACATTTTGATAAAGTGAAGTCATTTAATTTGGAACGGAGGGAGTATAACTCAATAACTTCAATGGCTTAAATCATTTCTAAATGTTGCATCCACTGGTCTTTCTTTCCATCAAACTTACTATTTTTTCCGAAGAATATGCATCCACTGGTCGTCCTTCTTTGTCAGTGTGAGTAATCTGGTAAAGCTCTGCTCTAGATATTGTTCTCTTCTCTTTTAGTTCCCGATGTTTGCAATTAATTTTCAATTAGTGTTCAGACAAAAGGTACCTAGTATCTTAAGTTTTATTTATTTTGGAACATACCCGTTGGTCATGAAGAACCGCAAAGCTTCTTGAACCCGCTGTATGCCTGGCATTTTGTTGGTTCTCTCTTGTGACTTTATTCTTGTTTGACAGTACCTGCAGTTAACATGGAAACTTGAGTTAGCATATACACAACAAGTATTCATCAATTTGTAGCTGTACAATTACTCACCCTGTATTTATGACTTCTCCAATGCCTCACTAACCATGCCCATTGTTTTTCATGAATTCTCTTTTCACAACCATTTGCAATGTTTTCGTTGATCGTAAGCCCTTCATCATAGTATTTATTCCTCAATAGAAGCCTAAATGCTCTCCACTTCTTACTAGCTGACTGAAGAACCCAGCACTTGTAAGACTCATCAATATTGAAGAACCCCTACACATTCATCCAAAGTCTATCTTTCTCAACTTGTGGCACCCTCCTCCAGTTTACATAAGCAACATAAACTTCTTTTCCTTTCACACAAGATCCTACAAAATTCGTTAGTTTCGAGGTTTTCAACCCACAGGGTTGCCCAAGGTGGTTGAACACCAGATTAACCTTGTTGTTAGGTCCATGCTTTTTCTAGACTTTTCTCATCTGTGTTGGCCCTCTGACACCAGATTTTGTGGTCACTGTTTCAATGCAGAGCATATAGTTACTACTTGATTTTGGAGTTATCTTTTGCACATGTTCGAAGCTAGATTTAGTTTATTTCTTACCTCCTGTCGCTGTAGCTGTGTCTTGTTGTTCCTCAACCTCATCAGTAGGGTCTGCATCAGTAGGGTCTGCTTCTCCTGAATAGTATCCACCACCATTTGTGAATCATCATGATAACCATGGCCACCATTCTCTTCTTCTGAATATCCCTGGTCACCATGCTCTTCTCCTGAATATCCCTGGCCACCATGTTCTTCATCATAATAATCATTGCCCCCATGGTATATGTGTAATTTGCTCTAAGTGTTCTGAACTCTATTTAGTAAGTACTTGTCAGACTACCTTCTAAGTGTTAACTACTGTAAGTGCTATGAAGTCTATTTAGTAAGTACCTCCAAGTGTGATGTGAATTGTTATTACATTGCTATAGGCTAAGTCACCTACTATAGTTATGTGAGTTGGTACTTGTTCAAGATGCTGCCAACAACATGTGAGCTGCTATTTATGTGAGCTGGTACTCTATTTGTAGGCTAGGTCCAACACGAATCCTGCAGGACTCTCCTGCCAACATTGATATATATGACTTAGGTCTCAACTTTTTCTTCAGTACATCTCATCTTCTTCTTCTCTTTCAAACTCTGGTGTTCACAATCCCCCACGACCCCCTCGCGGCGATGGCGGAGCACAGAGAGACGGCAAGTAGGTCTCCTGCACCCTCGTCGGAGTTCGAGGCGGCAAGGCAGGAGAAGCTATACAGAAAGGTGTTTCTACTCCATGCTAGGCTTGCGGATGAGGAGACGAGGAAGGCCATGGCAGAGCCTACAGGTTGGAGACCAGAGATCCCAAAGGATATAAAAAGCCTGGAAGAACAAATTCGCATCCTGCAGACTCGTCTCGATGACATGTAGCTGTACTATGAGTTTGTAGTAGCCTCAAATAATGTGTGGAAGTTTCAGTAGCAGTTACTATGGTTTACTTATGTGTAATACATTTAATATGAATAAGTAATGTGTGTTCAAATATTGCTTGTAGCCTCAAAAAAATATTTCTTGCTCTGCTTCAGTACATCTCATCTTCTTCTTCTCTTGCTCTGCTTATATATCTTGGGGTTGTTTGCGTAAAAAATTGCTGGGAGGACTAGATAGAAAAAATATTGCTGCGAGTACTAGATAGAAAAAATATTGCTACGAGGACATGTCGGAATATTAATGAATTCACTCCGTTTCTTGCTCTGCTTATCCACTCTCGTTTCTTGCCCTCCGCCGCCACGAGGATGAATCTGCCTCGCCCTCCGCCTGGTGCGCCTCGCCCTCCGAGGATGAATCTGCCTCGCCCTCCGCCTAGACCGCCTCACCCTTCGCCTGCTGCGTCGCCCTCCGCCTGGTCCGCCTCCCCTCATCTGGTCCGCCTGCAGCACCAAGCTCCAATTCGTTCCTCAGGTTAGTAGATCGAGATCCACCTTCCAGAGCTACTATCAACAGATCGGGTAGTTAGATCTCAAGTGCTAGTTAGATGTAGCACACGGTGTTATGAGTTTTATCCCATCAGATGAATGCTAATTTGTGAACTTAAATCTGTAGGGAGAGTATGGCTGATAACAACAACATCAACAATTATTCTTTCTCCAACCAAAACAACAGTGATGATGATGATGAGTATTTCGAGCCTGATGATGAGTACTTTGAGCCTGAAGATAGCTACTTGGAACCAGAAGATTACTACATTGAGGATGATGATGATGAAATAGTCAGTGACTTGAACAAGATCATTGTTAGAGGTATGTTCCAATTTGATTCAGAGCTTACATTGGTCAGCATGTCGTAGTCAGATCTTGTATTAAAAGCTTTCTTGAAATTCTGACATTACATTGCTCCATGCAGGACCTAGGTGCACAGGAAATGAAACCTATGACAGGCGGGTTATGTTTGGTAATGAAGTTGAAATGACATTTGAGCAGGAGTGCCAACTGTTCAGATGTGTGGAGCAATTGCCAAGGCCAACTATCAAACAATATGTGAGCAGGCTCATAAAATCTCAAGTAAATCTTGGAGAGTGTGAAATGGTAAGTTGCATAACAATTGTGTTGACCTATTAGTACAAACATAAAAGTCAAGGTTGTTTCATTGCTCGTATTTAGGTTGTTGAGGCATGCTTGTAGTTGCAGCAACTGATCTTAATTCTTATTTACTTACAATCCAAGACTTCTCATCTGAGAATACCCAGCAATATCTTTTGCCCTTACTGAAACATCCTACAAGGGCAGATCCACTATCAAGTTTGGTTGTCAATAATGCACAAAAAACAATTGTCAAGTACTGCAGGATGTTGTTTAAAAGTGGAAAGGCATCAATAACCTGTGGTTGGAACTCAGTTGTTCAAGGGTTGAACTTACAAGAAGGAGATATTTGCATGTTCACCTTCATCGATGAGAGGGACCTACAAAGGAAGGATCCTTTTGGGATTACCACAAGGTTGCTGATTGAAAAAGCTTGAAGATGAGAGGCATAAGATAACATTGAGAGGTACCTTCTCATTATAAGAGCTTAGGTTAATCTGTGTGCAACCTGTGGTTACATTGTACATGTACAAACTCCTTGACATTTACATTGTTCATGCAGGACCAGGGCATGTTGGAGGGGACGAGGTGATTGACAGGAACTGCTATTTTGGAAACGAAGTGCACATGACCTATAATCAAGCAAAAGAACTCAAGAGTTTGGTAGATGTTGTGCCAAGACCAAAGATCAAAGAATATGTATGTACAATTATGAAACCAAATGTGCTACCTGATTTCAAGATGGTGAGTTCACTTGCAATTTACTATATCTACTTGTTGTCTCTAGAATAGATTAGTGGATTAGAGGTGTATGCTTACAGTAACTTGGTTATCATGCTTTTTCTTTCTACCACCAGGAATTTAGTGCTGAGTTCACAAGTTACCACTTGACTGGAATCCTGAGATCACCAACAAACATGCGTACACTCAGTGTAGTAGTAAGTTGTACTAACTACACAAGGGACATACACTGTAGAATCAAGATTGGAGAATTGGGGAAGGCAAGCATTGTTGGTGGCTGGAAAGCAGCTGCACAGAAATTCGGCCTGAAAGAGGGTGAGATCTGCATGTTTAGCTTCAGGGATGAGAGGGTATACCAAAAGAAATGGAGAGATAGCTTTGCCTGGCTAAGGCTGGTGATAACAAAGCTCTATGTAGGAATCTTTCTGGACCTCTATTAACTATTTCTATTTGTATTGTTCACATTATCTTGCTTACTAATGTTGGTCACAAATATGCATTGATGCTAGAAGTGGATAAGCAGTTCTACAGGAGTAACAGAAGTTGAAGATGGATATGGCTCTGAAGATGAAAACGAGTAGCAATTTTAGTGGTAGTGTTGCTGCGGACTGTGCATCTCTGATGGTTTGAGCTACATCAAAATTTAACTAGCAGCAATGGGTTGAGCTATGTTAGTCTATCTGTGTTTGTATGCTTGCATACTTTTGCATCTATGCTCTTGCATCACACCAATGGTTTCAGTGCGTTGCAATGGTTTGAGCTATGATAATCTATCTGAGCTATATTTAATCAATATTAGGTCTGATTATGTCTGACATGCTTGCAATATTATATATGCTGCTAATCTAGCTTGATGCATATTTTAATATCTAGCATGTATTGAGTTATAGGGGCAACTTGATAAATGCCCCAAAAGACCCCATCTATTGGGGCACTTTGATAAATGCCCCAAAAGACCCCATCTATTGGGGCACTTTCTCAAAGTGCCCTTAAAAGCCCATGCCTATTGGGGCATTTTCGAAAAATACCTTCATAAGATAAGTTTTTAGGGCACTTTGAGAAAGTGCCCTCTTTTAGATACAATCTGGGGCATTTTGCTAAAATGCCCCTAGCAAAGTGTCCCGAAATCCCTGCTGTCCACTAGTGCGCCGGAGCGGTGTGGCGGCTCAGCTGTGACTGGATACCACGACGTGGGGGCCGTATACTGGAGGAAGCGGGAGAAACTTGATAGTTCTGGAGTACGGGAGCTTAGGGGTAGTAGTAGTACTACAGTGGTACTACTTCAATTTACTGGACATCATTTACTCGTCTTGTCGGTCCTTTATGCGTTCCTCCTCAGCTAAATTTATGAGCGCGCATGTGTGATTCGAGCTGGTATCGCACTGGGGAGCTGCAGTGGATACTAACATACGGGTTCCGTCGTGGATCCTAGGTTCAAATTTAATTGCGTGGACATTGGTTTTTTGTGATGGTACTAGTCCCTGCTGTGTAGTATCAGATCATATACTCCATTAAACTTGTCATGACTGAATATTTTTCCCGCTGAAAAATGTCCAAAACAAACCTTAAACTTGTAGACGAAAGATTCAACTTCAAGTCTCGGACATTGGCACTCTAAAATTGTAAATCCCGGTCTACTTCGAACTCTAAACTTGTTTGGCGCATAGGGAATATTACAATCCCGCCCAGGATAATGCCGTACTCTCATTGACGGTTTGGTCCCACTTGTCATACCCATCCCCTTCCTAAATCTCACAAATTCACCACCGTGTTCCCGCAGGCAAATTGCCCACACTGCCGTCATGCGTCGGGATATTGTGCTCCACCCTTATGGGTTCATCCACGAAATTGAGTGCGGGGCTGACGAAGCATGACATTGGTGACGGCGTCGCCTCCGCTGACCACGTAGACGCTGCACTCTCGGAGTCCCACATACCCAGCGAAGCAGTCGACGACATCGGAGCCAGTGGCGACCTCGAGGACATGGGAGTGGAGCCCGTGGCCTCCCCCAGGGGCTCCGCGTCGGTCCCATGGGACCCCGCTGCTCACCGCCACCACCATGGCCGACGAGGACGGTTCCTGGTCGGCGCCGGCCCCGTGGTGCTCGGCACAGGCGAAGGAGGCGGAGGCTCCTGTCCGGCGATGCCATGATGTTCTGCTCCGCCTTGACGTGTGTGCTAGGACATAGTATAGTGTCGACGGCTACAACGCTAGGAGGACATCGAGGTAGCGTGACAGGCCCCGAGCCCCGCCGCCCCGATGGTCCAACCTGGCCATGGCACACTCATCAGCCCGCTCCCACCACTTGCTCTCTGCCAGCTTCTCTCGAGCCTCCACCTTCTAGCTAAGCTCCTCACCTTGAATTTCTTTACGGTGCGGCGCGACACCGCACAAGCAAAAGGGACTGTAGGCGGTGGAGTATGGATTGTAGAAACAAAACAAAGTTGACGATGCGTCTACCAACAGGACACCAGCGGTACAAGTTCTGGACACCATCAGTACATGTTCCTGTCACAGGTTGAAGATTGATATGACAAGTGGGCGAGTGCTGTCAGTGAGAGTAGCAATTTGAGATTTTTTTTCTGCAGTGGAAAACAGGTATAGGGTTTAGAATATATCTGAATTGACAAATTTAGAGTGCCAATTTCTAGGATTCGAATTTGAGGGTTTGATTTATCTTTCGTCTACAAGTTTAAGGTTTGTTTTGAACTTTTTCCTTTTTCATTAGGGCATGTACAATGCTAGAGAAGACTTAGCCATCCACATTATTTAGACAAGACAAAAAATATAAGTTATACAATGCATTATTTCTTATGGCCATCCCTAACAATTAATGAGAATTAATTACGTTTTAATGAGAAATTGTGTTGTTAAGGTAAGAAATATGGTACAATGGAGAAAATAGCATTCTCTTATTTTGTAAGAGATAATCTCTTAGGTAAGTGAAGGCAGTCTTCCCTTCCTTCATTCTCCCTCCTACAATTAGACAAATATCCTACGTGACAACGCTAAGAGAAGACGTCACCCCATTGTATATGCCTTAGTAGACTACTCGTGGAGTGACGTGAGTAGTGAGCGTGCTGGTGCCTGTGTGCATCTCTTTTTTTTGCGTCTCACTTAAGTGGATACAAGTTGTAGTATCTGATCAGATATACAGCCATACACACGCACATCACACTCACACCACACTCACACCACTAGCTGTGAACCTAATCTAGATCTACAAACTAGACCCGACTTGTCTGCCTGGTACAAGATTTTTCCCCTCATGGAGCTCACAGGCGAGACCAGAGACACTTATTGATGATGCGAAATACTGTTCCTAGTGAACAGTACCGCGGACACTGTTCCTAATGAACATTGCCGCGAGCGTGAGACGCCCAAAATTCGTCCACAAGGATCGAACCCGGGCGGGTGGAGCAGCCACCGCTGGCTCCAACCACTGGGCCAACGCCCGTGCCTGTGTGCATCTCAGGGCTGCAATTTTTCTGGTTGGCTACAAAAATACTCGACCATGTAATTCTGTATCCATATCCAGTTTTTTTTCGTCTACAGTTGGACCGAATTATTGTACTGCTAAGAAGAGAGGATGTAAATGGGCCGTCGTAGGACTATCACGAGGTCCCAAGGCTTTGGTTCGTCTCCAGCACACGGCCCGACACGGCAGACCACACAACCGCCGTCTCCCCGCGAGGCGCGACGCCGGAGAACCTCACAGCGCCGAGCAGGAACCGCGCCGTGCGCCGCCGCTTGCCTCGGTTCGGCTCATCGCAGAGAGGCGGAAGCGCGTGCCGCGGACACCGGGGCGGCGGCTCAGCCGATCCCACGCCGCGGCTCCTCAAACCCCAACCGGCCCTCTCTTCTCCACGCTGTCGAGAGATTCAGGGGAGAATGGCCGGATTAGCCGTGAGCGCGCCGCCTCTCGCCGCAGGTCCCATCCGCTCGCCGCGACCCCAACACCATCTTCCCTGCCCTGCTGTTCCTATCCTTATCCTCACTCACTTCCCCCCGATTTTGCTCCGTTTCCAGGCTCGCCTCCGCTTCGGCTGCGCAATCCGGCTCCCCGCTGCGGCGTAACGAGACCTCCGCTACTCGAGGTCGTAATTTCCATGACGCCAGAATTCCTATTCCCTTGTTGCTCTTCTTCTTTGTGGTGGCTACTAATGAAGTGCAATATGCACATGCCTTCGGCTACAGGTTGCCAAATCGCAGTCCTGTACTATTCGCCTATTCGCTCCGGCCAGCCACCGAAAATCTACGGCTGCGGCGGCCAATGGGCGTCAGGATCTTCTGACCAGCCAATACCAGTTTGAGGACGACGAGCCTCTCTGGCTGGCGGTGGTCAGAGAATTTGCTGCGTAAGTGCAGATCTTGCTCCCCCCTGCTTTTGCTGTTCAGAGATGAGATTGAATTTTAAATACCTTCTGTTATAGGGGTTTGAGGAGCTTGGTGGGCTTCTTGGCTGATCAGCCGAGACAGTTGAAGCACCTGGAGTGGCCGGGCTTTCGGAACACGGTATGCCACTTGCATTTGAAGTTTTATCTAGGTTGGTGTGGTTCAAGTTTTGGCTTGATACATTCTTAACAATGCATTGTAGTATCCTTGTGGCCTTATCAGCTTACCTGTTAATGAGTGTGGACCTGTGAGGATGTGTTGAACTTGCTATATATGTTGCCATGTGCTCTAATGTACAATTCAGAGTGATGCGGTAGATTGGTTATAGCATTGTATTGTTCATAGTCACTAGCTTGACAAGTTTGCAATACAAAAATAACAGTCAAACTCTGAACCTTCAATAAAGACTAAGTTATGTCCTTATCTGATTGCTATCTTTTCTAGATCTAGCCACTATCCATTTTCTCTATGGATCTTCAAGTACATCATATTTTGGTGATGATTTAAGTTTCTTCTTAAAATATACGTTGTGATGATTTCTGTCGTTGGTCAGTTTTTCTAGCACACCATATTATTGTGATGATTTTGCTTGAGGACGCCAAGATTTGTTAACCTTCCACATCATCTACGTCATGTTTTTTCATGCCTATGTTTAATCAAATCATTTTGATTGGCAGTTGAGGACGGCTACACTCACTCTCATACTTGTTGCGGTGTTCATTGTTGCGTTGTCTTCTGTGGACGCTGCTCTTTCATACATCTTGTCTGGCTACTTCGGAAATCTGCATAGTTTAATGGTATGTTACTGCTTCCTAACATAAATGCAATTCGTTTGGGATATCTTGTATTTTCGGCTGCCGACATCCTCCCCCTCCCTTGAGTCTCCTTCAAGCTATTCAAGTGATCGCATGCACATTCTTATACATAAGCAATGTCTGATGCTCAAACAAAATACTTTGAAAGGACCACATAGTTCAATTATTTGAAGTGTTATCCATTGTCATGCTGTCGAGTGTTGACTGTTGATAGGCTGACAAGTAATTCATTGATTGATCAGCAGGAGTATCTGTTTATTACGTAACACTGAATCTCTTGTTGTTGCTTGTATACCATGCAGACCTGGTAAGCTGTGACGGAGTAGATGATGCTTATACCGTTCGGAACTAGTGAGAAGGTGGTGGTTGTCCTAGTATACCATGTTATCCCGACAAGATGAAGAGAATCAAACGGAATGCTCTGCAACCGAGATTCGTTTGTTTCAATGTATAATGTCTAATGTATTTATGTACTTGCTTACTATGGGAGCTAAATACTGAATATTTGATTAAGAAAGCTAAGATGATGCATTTGCCCTTAACTGTCTAGTGACCGTTAGTTCTGGTTAAATGTGCTCCATCAGTGAGACTCTGAACTTGTTACTTTGGGCAGAGTTTTTTTTCCTCTTGTAAACACGCCGGTCCATCTTTGAGAAGCTGAAGAAATTTGCACTTCTCAGATACTGAATAGGAACTAAGTTATGTGTACTGAAGTGATTGCACCTTTTCTCAAACATGGATCTAAATGCATGTCATTTTGTATTAAAAGTAGTGATTGCACCCTGATACATTGTTTTTTTAGAAAAATCACCCTGATTTACTGTAGACCTCAGGTAAGCATTTTCGAAGTGTACAGGTACAATATAAAATTTTGGCCGGCGGGAAGCAATTATCTGATACTATCAGTGTGAAGATCTGATTTAGACTTTATGTGTTATGGATAAGCAACTATCTAACTATTCCCCTACCATTCTGTAGACCTGGAAGTTATTCTGCTGTCAGTGGATGCACATCACGTGGAGAGATAAGGAAGTGAAGATGGAGGAGATCGAGTTGAACCGGAGATGAAGCGGCCGGGGTTCATCAGAGTGAGCAGCTGAGTTCATCTTCCTCTACAGTTCTCTCCCATAATTACATCTTTTGTGACGTCGTATCAATAGGGTTAACTTTGAATCAAGCTGCACCATTTTTTTCGTGTTTTATACTAGTGATAAAAGTGCAATTCCTTCTAGATGGACACAGCTCATGGTTGGGAGCACAAATGACAAAGAATGTGATGATCATTTTGAAGTTCTCGTCTACATTCATTTTCTTTTCCTCATCTCATCCGGAAGAGCATATTCTTCAATGATCACACACCTGATTTTTTAGATTATTAGCCAAGGAGAACTGACAATTCACAGTAGGGACACGCCCAAATGCATTTTATGAAACATCTAGGTTTTCTATAAAAATAAGGGTTCCAAGTGCATATTACACAACCGGAGACATAGAAACTTAAAGTAATGCAGAAGTAAGATCTGTATAGGTTTCAAACTATTGCAAGGTTGCAACACACAATCCAATCACATAAATTATGTTATGATACAAGTGACTACCCCGGACCACTTTCTACATGTTTAACCTAATCGTCAATCTAGTTGAGCCATCGTCTCGGAACATCAACTGCAAACCCAAACCAAGTCAACCAATACTGTGCTTACTACCAATAGTCAACAGTACTAGCTAAATACATAACATCAGTAATGTACAGACAAATACAAGAACCTCGTAGTAGTTCCATTTACAATGCTAATTACTTGACAATCGGCCCAATAGATTGACCTGCCAATTTAATGATCATAAACACATTGTTCACCACCAGCGGTAAAAAAATGTTTGAAGATTGTTAAAAGCAATGCATCAAGAGATTGTGATTGTACCAGGAGTACTGTAATTATCCCATAGAAGGGGATTCTGGTTCAGAACCACTAACGGATGTAAATGTTGATAGTGAATCATCGCCGAAATTCAGTTGTGATACTGACAGTCGCCTTGAATCACCAAAGTATCTATTATAGCGACTGGTATATGATCTGGGTGTTGCAAGCTCAGGGGTAGCACTGCCAAGGGATGATCGCCGAGGGTTGGAGTCATTAGACCATTACTGCTTCCATTTGAACGGTACCCATTTGTCTTTCTGGTCATGCTGCTTGTTCTCTTTGGGCTTGGTTTAGAACCAAACATCGCTTCTTTCTCTGCAAGTAGGATGCTCTCCAATTTTTTCTGGTCCTGCAACAATTAGGAAAAGTTATGTTAAGGTAAGAATATGCCATATTATTTTTCAGTCGATAAGGGGATTTGGCAAACAATCGTTACCCGGTAACGCCGTTTTTCTTCTTCTTTTTGTTCTCTGTTAAGTCTGTAGTCTTCTAGAACAGATACCAGCCGTCCCTGTCAAAAGCATATATAATCAATAAATATATGTCAATAAATCAACACAACAAAAGATAAGTCTCTACACTGCTGATCAGCTTGTATACATACCCCGTCATAGAGGAAGGGCTTATTTCTTGCATTTTCCCAAGCAAAGGTCCGGTTTATCAGGTTGTCCACCATAGCTGAGAAAGATAAGCTATGCATTGAAATAACTGAAATCTATGAATAGTTCTCTAGCACTGGAATTAAAGCCTACCTGGAATTTTAGTAACCAAAATCCGTGCTTTTTCTGCCCTTCTAAGGTTAACATGAGCACCCTTCCAGAACTGTACCTCTTTGAGTCCTGCAAAAGACTTTTTGTGTCACTTTCCATGATTTAGATAACCGCAGGATTATCTGGAAAATATACGAATGCGGTCACACCACCTATACTGTGATGCTTTCAGCTGTACTGAATCAGGTAGTTTGTACAACTGTGCAGATGCATGCTCAGAATTTGAGCACTGTAATTCTAAAGAAAATATGCTTGAAAATACCTGGTTATATTCTTCAAGCCATGCCTCTTCATCACAAGCAGCAATCCATTTATTTATCCTTTCCATAATATCTTTTCGACTTAGTGACTCTTCTTTTGCTTTCAATATTTGTGATTCGATATTTGCCAGAAGCTTGGAAGGGTCAATAGTGCCTGAATGGAACATGCAAGGGAGTCGCAATTTGTAAGAAAATAGCCACAGATGAAGATCGTACTTGAGCAAGATGCATAAAATACTACCAGAATCAATCAGAGCATTAGTTTGCTCAGGGGCTGTGCTGAGATCAGGTTCTATGTGTGCATTCTTGCATATGTCTTCTAATTCTGTCCTTCTCTTCATCATAATTTCTTTCAGCTGCTGGTTTTAAGTTCAGTTAACCTCTCAACCTCAGCTTCCATCTGCATAAGAAATTAACATCCCAATTTGTAAAGAAAAATGATTAAGGTAGGCAACAGACAATGTATTAAAGAAAAAAAAGGTGAGCTGGTAAAACCTTCTCGATTGTTTCCTGAGAGAGAACACCCGTGATGTAATTCCTTCTTCTGGTGTTATGAGAATGCTCATTACTCTGCTGAATTGTCTCTTCTCCTCTTCAGAAGAGTCCATTATCTTCCAGAGCTGACATAATGATTCCATTGTGTCTCTCATCTGTAGGAATTGATTGTTTGAGAATCTGTTATGCAGAACTGATGATGACAAAACAAAGAAGAATAGAACCTTGAGAGTACCTTATCGATTCTAGATTTTCTCTCTGCTCTTAGATTTGATATTGTGCTAGCAAGGCCTTCCAGCGTGCTATTGCTGATGTTTCTGGACTGCTCAACACCATTCTGATGTAAACTGGGGTGAACTCCATTTACGGTCTTTCCGAAATCAATTCCAAGGACTCCACATAAAGAATGCACTTCATTTACATACTCCAAACTCTATTAAGTCTATCAGACTGAAAAAATTGCACACAAGATTCAGAAATGTGCATGATACATTAATGAATATATGTTGCCAATCAACACACAATCCTAAAAGAACTTAAAGTTGATGACATGCAGCCGTAGACAGTTAGTATGCACTACATGGCAGTGGCTATAATAGCAAATTAATCATCTTATTGGCCGCTTTACAGGCGACAACCCTAAAATCTTGGGAGTCACAGTTTTTCTAAGTGAACCAGAATGAATAGCTAGCATTCTTTAGAAGCTGCCTAAATGTACTTTACAAGACGAAATATTTTGAAAAGCAACCCAAGAGTTCAGATTAACTAGAGTATCCAGGATGGTTTGTTTTACCTTGTCTTTCTTAAGAGCACGAAGTTCTGCTTGGTAGCTATTAAGCTTCCTTGTTGACAAATCATGTTCATCAGCAGCAGGAGTATTTGCATTATCACCCTGATCACTGGGCTCACTCAACTCAGAGCGTATCTTCTCAATCTGTGACTGAATATCGTAATACTGCTTGATCCTTTCTTCTTTCTTGCTTTTCAGGTTGTCAAGTACAGGAGCGACAGCAGCAAGTTGTTCCCTGAGAGATACGTAGCTCTTGTCTTTCTGCTTAAGTGTTGAGAAATTAACATAATCATGGTAGGGAAAAGATTAAATTCAAAAAATATTCTTTGCACAAGCCCATGTCTCTGATAGCAAATTAGTTGCATTTTTTTAACCTGAAAGAATGGGAGGTTTTTTTTTTGACAGAGATGGGAGGGGTTCATTTATCAATTACTACCTCTGTTGCAAAATATAAGATGTTTTGGTACGCCATCTTGGTGAAATGAACTGCGGAAGAACAGGTTTAAATGCATATATAATAAAATACGAGGGGATGCAGATTTGTGGCACCCGAGCACCAGTGAAGCCTATAGATTTTGTTTTTGAAATTTGAGTTTGAAAAAAATCCGAAAAAAATTCCTATGATACATATGCATGTTTCCTACGTACGTGCCAATTTTCGGTGCAAAAAACGTCGTATTCCGAGCTGTATAAAAATAACAAAAACCTGGGCAGAAGAAAGGGAATATATTGTGTTGAATCTGTCAGAAATTTCTCTTTTTTGCCTAGCCCAAACTATAATGTATTTTTTTACGAAAATTCTGGCGTACTTAAGTAATGTGTATATGTATTTGTGTAAAACAATTCAGATTTTTTAGAAGCAAAAAAGTTTGATTTTCAAATTTTTCAAAAAAGGCTCACTGGTGCTCGGGAGCCACAACGGATTTCCGAAAATACGACCGTTAAGTTATGGAAAAAAGTACTAGAGGGTTTGACTGAAGTATGACTAGTTGCCTACATTAAGGTGGTGTTGCCTAGAGGGTTTGCTATAAGTCCATAGCTACTTCAACAGGAAGCAGCAAGCATCTCACACTCCTATTTAATAAATCCACAACTTGAACCATGCATGTTTATAAGCAACAGCCAGATTCCATCATCTCAAGGGAACTCAGTAACCACTCAGAAAGCCAACAGGCAACCAACCCAATTAGTACATCATCATCATTACTATGCATACCTTGAGATACAGCTTGTGCTCCCCTAGAGTAGCCATTAACAATGCAACTTCAGCTTCTTTGGTGGCCACAGACTGGTGCAGCTGGACCCTGGTCCGATTGGCATCGTCCACCTTCCTGCGGTACACCTCCAGACATTCTCTTTCTATCTCTGACAAGACCTTGCTTTTCTCACCCTCACCTTCCCCTACCTCTGTCCAGATTTGCTGAGTGCCAGAAACAACAGGGCATGAGTTATGACTTGTGGTTAATGATACGGGTCCTTCAACCCTTATGGTCAAATAAATGGAAACCTAACATTTTATAGTTGATGCAGTAGAGGAAATTTTTATTACTGGAAGATGATCATGTGCTCCCCTGATCACATACAGTGAAGTCATAACTAGCTAACTGATATTACAGGTGAAAACAGAGTATTTACTTGTCGAAGACACAAATTCGTCCCATCTCACAACTACCTGGCGCACTAAACCGAATAGAATCACGGAATTGCTTTTTAAGGCGCTGAAGAACCAGAAAGGTGAAAAAGAGAGAAGCTTTCACGATAAAGCCACTGCGTGAGGCAAGCAGTTCACCTGCCGAGCAGCTCACCACCATGAGAAAAAATAGACAGCAGCTACAGAAGGCATACTCGGTTACAATAAAGGAAAGTTCTGACTTTTCCACAACTTGTATAAACCGAAGAACACTCAACCCTCTAGTCTCAAACTACAGAGGAAACTTGTGCACAGAGACACTGATCAAAATCCAATTCGTAGTGTATTTTTCACATGGTAGAAAAGATGGAAGCTGAACTTTTTCTCTTGCAAGGAAAAGCAGAATAATTAAGCGCAGACAAGAACAAATTCACGACGAAAAGGCGCGAAGGAACCTCGAAGCAGGAAGACAGCAGAGACATTTGAGGAGAACATGACAAAAAAGTCCAGAAAAATTGCTACGATGCAAATTTTAAACAGAGCTCCAGTTTACTCGACGGCGCAAGCAAAGTGGTCAGCACGTACCTGGAGCTCCCTAAGCAAAGCGCCACAGCCAGCACCCTCCATGCCCACCATGGAACCAAGCAGAGGAACGAAGTACCACCGAAGGAGCGGCTCAAAGATGAGAGGAGACAAGAAGGTGACAGGACAAGAACGAGGAAAGGTAAGCAAAGTCTCAGGCTTCTCCACCCTGCCCTTATAGCAAAAGCAGCGTCTGTGCTTTCAGCCTCATCTCCTTGGGATTAGAGAAAGAAGAGCATGCAGGGCAACCTATGGATCAATGGAGCTCTTTCTCTGGTGATTATTTTTTGGAACTTCTAAGCTACTGGCTTTGTTGCTTTCTGCTGCTGGAATGGAGGGAAGGAAGGGCCGAGTGGAGGAGAACGGCGAGACTGCGTGAGAAAACTTTGCTTGGGTTTGGCTGGGTTTTTGCTGTTTCGGGAGGTTCTTTGCTGCTTTTGTTTGGGGAGGGGAGGGGGTTGGGATGGTGGAGGGAAGAGGCAACGGAGGGTGGCCTTTGTCTTTCCTCTTTATTTAATAGTGTGGTAAGCTTTGTGGCTGTGCACGGAAGATTCCCTCGGAATTTTGTAAAACCTGAATGATTTGGTCCAGCTGGTGCTCAAAGTACGCTTAAACAAAGAAAGAAAGAAAGAAAGAAAGAAAGAAAGAAAGAAAGAAAGAAAGAAAGAAAAAGGTGTTACTGCACTGTCTCAATTGCTACAGGTAATCGTCAATGGACGCAAACTTCCCACCTGGGATAAGCTATCACCTCTAGGCTCTAGTCCTCTGTACATCGGTCCATGCTACTAGTATCTTTTTATACAAGAGCCCATGCCATGTTTGTACTGACACCAGAAATTACCAGCAGGGTTTTCAATCTTTTTACAGCAGACAAGGAGAACCCCTAGCACAGTACTGCAGTTCAGCTTTCCCTTACACTTGTCGTGAACTGTGAAGGGGAAAGGGGAGGCCATGAAGCTGCAAAGGGCGTTCACCGAATCCACCTGAGTGAGCGACCTGGGAACAGAGTACTACGTACCAGAACTGAGCATATACACCCTCGCGCCATTAACTGCACCCTCCGCTTTATTGCCGCAACGGGTGATATCATGTGATGCCGTTCCTTCTTGGTCCGGATCAAGCCCGATTGCCATCTTTGGGGCGTGCAAAGTGGCGAGTCCGAAAGGTCTTCACGTTCTACTTCTAACCAACAAAAGGTACGTAGAACTAGCCAACCAGCACGTCCACATGTCTTGCACTGTTTTACTACGACATTCTCGCGGAAATGGTGGATACGATCTACATTGAACGTGCGTATGACTTACTGAATTTTTTTCTTCTGAAATGCAGCTTGCTTAGAACTTACAGCCGGGTTGCCCAGAAAAAAGGTCACTATCCCTACGGATTGATGAACCCTCGGGAGTCAAAGAACTTCCCGATCAATTGGGTCACCTCGAATGTGTTAACTCCTCCGCCGTTGGACTTGCAGCAAAGTGAAGTCAACACGTACGCTGAGCCTTCTCCCCCGCTTGATTAGGTAAGAGTAGTGTTGTTTAGCTGAGCATTTGCATCTCTCGGTGGACGCTTGCGCCTGATAATTGGGTCTAGTTAATCATTCATGCGGTCTCCGTCGGCGTAAATGATTGGGCCCGCCCGACGTAGGAATTCTCTAAAGATGAGAGCAAGCTAGGGCGTTGAAGTGGACGCCCGACCGAACTACGCAGTGACCCGAGAGCTAGCTTAATCCATCGCGCTGTGTCATGGCAATATGGCATGGCCCCTCGCTCGTCCTCTACTGCATGCCCCGGCCCTAACGCGATATGTGCTGCTGACGTGTAGTATATTTTTCAAGAAGGAGATTTGTGCATCCTATCCCGATTCTCTTTCTTTTCTGTCTTTTCAGTAATCATCAATTGCATTATGTACACCGAAGCAGAGATAGTACAACTAACCGTTGATTTGTGCTTCTATATTTTCAGAAACCATCAGGAGTGTGAAGCTAGCACAAAAGAATATCGAAACTAGCTTGGTGCATGCTCCAGACGGGGCCCTGCAGTTCTCCACGTCAGGACCGTGAGCTAATCTGCACTTAGCAAGGCAGTTATGTTTCTCGATCCAACATAAAGTGAAAGACGCTACTAAACAAAAACCAAATGGCTAGTCAAATTAGGATGATGGCATAACTAAAGGTCAGATCGATACGCCCTAGTTTGGGACCAACGAGATGCCCTACGTATATCTATATCTCGCGGAAATTCAGGGGGGGCGCCGACCGTGATCCGAACGAAAGAAGGGTGTCTCATGTCCCCAGCGGGCGATAGCATGTCCCTACTAGGTGACATGTCTGCCCTGCGATCGATCGAGCTTATCTGCAAAGACATCATTGCCTGCCTGGTGATACCTACCGTCCGTGGATCAAATTTGCACACGAGCGAGTGACGGCCAAATGATTGCGTTATCGTGCCGCTCTCTATGGACCATGTCCAAGAGTTATCTACATGCACGTTCGTACATACCTCAGTCCTCAGGGAGATCGAGATACATGCATGGGATTTTCTGTACTGCATACAAGTATCGAGTATGGCTGTACCGGCTAGTCAACTTCGGGACAGGACACAGGAAGAAGATCATGACATGGCGTTGAGCCACACAGCTGAGAATTAAACCACCATTTTTTGTTTTGGTTCCAGCGAATGGTCGATTGGGACGGTAGTCTGCTAGCAGCTAAGTTACACTAGTTCATCGTTTCTCTATTCTTGACTAAAAAAATTAAACTGCTCATATTGTATTATCTTTTTAACTGCCGGTAGCTTTGAGATATGTAAAGAAAATGGGAAGGTTATGCTCGTTCTCCGCCTTGCCTCTCGTGAACGACCCTGTTTCCAATGTCCAAAACGCTTTTATAAAAAAAGCGTTGCATTCACGACAACTTCCTCTAGGTCAAGAACTTGGCTTGTTGACTCCACAATAAGAAAACCCCTTCGGACATGGTGTTTTGGCTCATAGGACCATTTAGTACCATTATGTGAACTGCATTTTAAAAACATTTTAAAATGTAAAAAAATTATGAACTAAATTTCGAGTGTACCTCAGAACATTTTATGTCGACACACAAAGTTTCACGAAAAAATAATGTTTTCTGTGTTTTGTATTAAAAAGACAAATTTGGTGCTAAAAATGACTTTTTACTAGACATGTTTTTGTCTTTTTACACAGGGCACAAAAAATGTTTTTTTTACAAAATTTTGTGTGCCTTCATAAAATGGAATTTTTTAAAATAATATTTTTTTAAACATTAATTCAGAAAATAGCGCGTGTTTTCCAGAAATTTGGAAACTAGCGCGGCGTCGGCAACGGCCGGGCCGAAAGCAGGACGTTTCGGCACAGGCAACGCCGAAACCAGAGTTTCGGCACGGGCGATGCCGAAAGCAGTCCTTCGTATGGGCCGCTGCCGACAGTGCATGGCGCAGACCGCGTCGGCAGGCGTGGCCACGCCTTTCGGCCCGAGCGCTGCCGAAAGCTGGGTTTCGGCACGGGCGACGCCGAAACCTGCTGGATAAGCAGGCCGCGCCCGGCTCCTCTTCTTCTTCCTCCGCTCGACTCCTTCTCTCCCTCTGTTCTTTCACTGGTTCGAAAAAAGCACCGAATCCTACCCACAAAAAATCTCCACAAGCTCACAGATTCAAGAACTAGAGTAGAGAAGGGTTGGGGCATCCCCGATCTGTTGATGGGATAGCTGTTTGTGGAGGCGTTTGGGGGTGTGGAGGTGGAGCAATGGTGGTCAACAATGGTGGATAGTGGTGGTGCATGCTGTTGTTGGGCAAGGAGAGGTTGATGCAGTGGTGGTGGTGCTAGATTGAAGCCGGGCAACGGGAGCTACACACGCGTCAAGGGTAAACCCTAATCCCTAAAAAATTTAGGTTAAATGTGAATATAGTTTGTGGGTAGATGTATAATATTTGTTTGCATTAGTGTAGATATATTTCGTCGGTTAGATATATCGTATAATTTTATTAGGATTAATATTAGCAGTGTAGATATATTTTGTCGGTTAGATATATTGTATATTTTGATTCGGATTAATATTAGTGGTGGTTGTAATTTTTAGATATATCCGGTGTGTAGTATTTGACGATGGAAATTTTTGTCTAGGTAATGGAAGTGGTACATATTGTAGTGCACTACGGTGCCGGTACAGTCCGTGCAACTGAGTCAGGGGTTGATCTTCGTGAATTTGATAATTTGGAGATTCAGTTGACAGAGCCAGAGAAAGTGGAAATTAGCGCTGTCCAGTGCTATTTGACGGTGAATTTTGGTTACGATCCTAATTTCTGGACGGTTAGGATTCAGTCGCTATGGACCAAATCCCGGACAAATATTTACTGGGAGTTGTTGCCGCTTGACCGGACAAAGCAGTGGGTTTCTTGGCTAGCGTCATGCAAACGCCGAGGCACAAAACCAGAAGTCCTACTGTCGTTTGTTTTGAAGGGGGAGAGTAGTGAAGCAACTAGTTCGCATACTGCCCAAATTCCTGTGCATTATGAACCATCACCGACAGCAGGGAATGGTCAAACTCATGTTGAGTACCATGAACCTTCGGTGTCAGAAATTCCTGTTCATTACGAACCAGCATTGTCAGCAGGACCTACCCAAATTGGGGAGGCTGATGCGGATGAGCACACAGGAACAGTGCAGGACGCGATGTTGGATGAAGACGAGGATGGCGTCGCCGAAGATCTTAATTCTGATGAAGGAGATTCTGATGATTCAGATGAAAATGATGGGGAAGATGTACCTATTCCTGGTTATTGGAACCAGGACAAGTCAAATGTCACGACTGTGCATGATGGTCATGAATCGTCCTGGGAGTACCACATGAATAACATTGAAATTGGGGCTCAGTACAGCACGAAGCAGCAGTTAAGGGAAGCCGTGATTCAGTGGGCATTGTCCACACAGAGGGTTTTCCGCACTGATGTATCAAATAAGCAATATTTGACAATGAGCTGTACTGACATTGGTTGTCCTGCACGGGTGCATGGTCACTTACCGAAGTATCAGGTTGTGTGGGTGGTGACAGACGTCGTGCCACACACTTGTGAAATTAATTGTCAACTCAAAGATCACCCAAACCTAACGTCAACTCTCATTGCACGTCTTTTGTTCAGTGAGATAGTGGACAAGAAAGACATGGTAGCGAAGCACATCATAAGAACAGTGAAGGCAAGATGGAAAACCAACATTAAGTATGGGAAGGCCTGGAGAGCTAAGCAGAGGGCACTAGAGGAGAGGTTTGGGAGTTTTTATGACTCTTATGATAATGTTATCCGTCTTGTTAGCACATTGAAGGAGAGGAATCCTGGCACATATGCTATAGTCCAATTACAAAAAAGGAGGAGATTCCTGAATATGATGTGTTTGGCCGATTGTTCTTCTCATTCGCCATATGCATCGAAGCTTTTAACTATTGCCGTCCAGTGTTGTGCGTGGATGGCACGTTTCTCACAGGCAAGTACAAGGGGCAGATCCTGACCGCAATAGGTGTGGACGGCAACAACCAGATCGTGCCAATTGCATTTGCCTTCGTCGAGGGTGAGAATTATGACAGCTGGTTATGGTTCTTCAGGAATTTGAAAATGGCAGTTGTGAAGACTCGGCCAAATGTGTGCATCCTCATGACAGACATGCTGGTATGCTAAAGGCTATAAAGAGACTGCAGCAACCCGCCGTGGATGAAACAGCACCATGGACTGACATGCAGAGTCGCTGGTGTATGCGCCATCTCGGCGCTAACTTTTACTCATGCTTTAAGAGTAAGTAGCCTGATGAATTTGTTTAAAAGACTCTGCAATCAGAATCAGGAGAGGAAGTATCATTTTTTGTGGGATAGGCTGACTGAATTCACAAGGAAACAAGTGAAGGAAAGAAGAGCTGCACAGGCTCAAGGAGTAGCTGCGCAGCTCCAGGCGGCACAGGTCGCTGCAGCGCAGACGGATAATTCAGATCCTGTTGGTTTGTGTGACTTGCCTGGAATTGACCCACCTGGTACGAAGAGAAAGGAGGGAAACGAATCAGGAATTTTGAAGAGTGGATAGAGAAAGAGCCTCCCGTGAAATGGTCTTTGTTGCACGACGCACATGGAGCTAGGTACGGCACCATGACTACCAACCTTGCAGAGGTGTATAATTTTGTACTCAGAGGGAATAGGAGTTTGCCACTAACAGCACTGGTGGAGGGTATTTTGCACGGTACATTGACGTATTTCAGAGATAGACGTCGTGAAGCTGTCGAGCATATTGAGTATTACCCCAACACACCTTACTGCCGAAAATAAGACGTACATGGACAAGAAGATAAAGAAGGCACGGTTGCACACGGTCATTCGTGTTGGTAATGAACAAGCGAGGTACGAGGTACGCTTACCGACTGAAAGATTTGGTGCGGGTAATGAGCTTAAGACCCATGAGGTGAGAATTGGACTTGATGCACCCCAACGTGCGAGTGCACGTGCAATAAACCGAGACTGCTTCACCTCCCATGTTCTCATGTGCTAGCAGTTTGTGGTCAGATGGGGATGAACCCAATAAGTTTCGTGTCTCCGTATTACATGAAGGAGGCAGTGGTTCAAACTTGGACCGGGGAGATGACAGGATTTAGGGTAGTTGGTAACTTCAACAAGGTTAACCCACTGGAAAGACAATATGTTCCGGATCCCGCTCTAATGAGAACTAGCAGAGGAAGACGGAAGTCGCGTCGAATCCGGAATGATATGGATGAGTCCGAAGCCGGTGGACCCACTCGACAGTGCTTGTTATGCACTAATTTCGGACACAGAGAGAAGTACTGTCCCAAATACGGCCTTGGACCTGCTCCTGATCCTGCCATTCCTGTTCCTGGGCGTGGTCGAGGAAACCGAGGCCGAAGAGGACGTGGGCAACGTGGCTAGCACTGTGGTTAAATTTGTATGCGTATGAACTATGTTTTAATTTTTACGTGTCCGAACTATGTTTTAATTTGTAAGTGTCAGAACTATGTTGTTATTTGTAAGTGTCGAACTATGTTGTTATTTGTAAGTGTCGAACTATGTTTTAATTTTACGTGTCCGAACTATGTTGTAATTTGTAAGTGTCCGAACTATGTTGGTATTTGTATGTGTCTGAACTATGTTTTTAATCTGTACCGTACAGATGGCTTCATATGCTTTGCTTAATGGAGCGATCGATGGAAAACATCGCGCTAGTCTGTGGGAGAATGGTAAAGTACCAAATCTCGTGCGTACATGGGGTCCATCATACAACTGGATGATACATCCTGATTGGGTTGATCGGTACGTACACCGGGTCCATAATTTTGTTATCATTTATGATGCGATGAACATTATTTGATATACATTTTTGATACAGGTTGACTTGGTCTGGTCTGCTACCTATAGCATGCCTAGTTGAGGCGACTCCTCAGGAGTGGTTACATCATCCACCAAATCAGCTCGGGGACGCAGATATTGACGTCCATATGGATGCATCTCGACGCGTCAACATAGACAAGTCACTGCTTAGCTGTTTAGTTGACCGATGGAGGCCCGAGACCCACACTTTTCACTTCCCGTGCGGGGAGATGCACTAGTACAGAACGATACTAAGGATACTCCTCTATGGAAACGGCAACAAAAAAACAACGGTAAAACGACACTGTGCGCGGAAAATTAGATCCCACGCCCGCAAATCGCGACACATCGGAAACGGTTAAATTAATTCAACCGTTTGCAATGTGAATCCACGATATCGGACACGGTTAAAATTCTGACCCGTATGCAAACTGAATCGGTATAGTATAAAAACTCTGAAACCCTATCCACCGATCTTATCACATCACTCTCCTTCCTCTCCCGCATAGCCGCACGCGCCTGATCCCCCTTCTCCATCCATCCTCGCACCTATCTCGTCCTTGTTGCCGGCCACTTCCGTGGACGAGGCGGTTGTCCCTGAGCAGATCGACGAGCTCCTACGACGGCGGTCCTCAAGCAGATCCATTAGCTCCGGTGGCGGTCCTCAAGCAGATCCGTTAGCTCCGGCGGCAGTCCCTCAACATCGCCGATGAGCATGGACGAGGCGTCCGACGATGGCCTCCCGCGAGCAGGATGGCGTGGCGTCCAGATCCGCGTGGGACGAACACGCTACTGCTGCCATGGCGGCCGATCTGGCGTGAGCCCGACCGGCGATGCAAAAGGCGATCGACTACGCTGGCGAAACAGCGACCAGATCACCTCCAGCAGGACCTGCTTCAACCTGGTCCCGCGACAACTACGCCCGCGCGCTGCTCCAGTTCGGGTACCCCGCCACCGCTAGATCCCTCCACTTGCGGCTTCTTCAGCACAAGGTACACAACCAGAATAATTTTAGTATTTAATCAAGATATAGGATGCACGATATGGTTTTTTAAATTGATCTGAGGAATAGCGTTGTATAATCAAGTCGGGCACCAGGTACCATCGTAAAAGTATTCCACTGCTGGCCGAGCAGAGTACGTACACTTTGTTGAGTAGTACTATGTAGCTAATCGATTTAGCTAGCTCACTTCGTTGAGTGCTGCTGTACTAGTAGTAGCTAATCGGTTTAGCTAGCTAGTTTAAGACCGATACTGGTTGTCCGGTTGGATTTGGAATTGCTTCATGGCAAATTAACTACTTGTAAATTTGTTTTAGTTGTCTATGGAATTTGTAATCGATTCAGTTGTACTTGTAATTTAATTTGTAAACTTGTAATCTGTAGTGAATAACTGAATATTGATATTTCTTGTTGCCTCTGGACAATTATTTGTGTTGAAATCATTAATATTTGTGTTGTAGGCACTTAACACTTGATGTGGACTAGGAAGGTAAGGATGACTCCAACGAGGCAACACATTGAGTCCGCGCGCCTCCGTTCCTGTCCGTGCCAGCATGCACGAATCGATCCAGCTGCCTGCTTGGGTGTTTCCGCCTCCTAGCTTGCTTTTTGATTCAGCTGCTTGCTTGGGTGCTTCCGCCTTTTTGATCCAGCTGCTTGCTTGAGTGCTTCCGCCTTTTTGATCTAGATGCTTGCTTGGGTGCTTCCGCCTTTTTGATCCAGCTGCTTGCCTGCTTACTTCTGCGTGCTTGATTAGCTCGAACGACTCAGAGCTAAAGCTAGCTAGCAAGACTCTTAACACAGACTCATAGTAAGACACAGACGCATGACTCCTAGTTTGACTTACAGAGACCTTGTAGAGATAGTACTTTAGATTCTTATTAGCATGTTCTTTCTTGCAATTGTTCTGTTAGCTAATATGAAGATAGCTTCTATATTTATTGCAACTAGTCTGTTTCCATGCTTCTTATACTTAGTTGTTGCTCCGACTTGTCTGATGTTTCATCTTATAACTTGTTTTACAGTGTACACAAATGGATACTGGTGTGGTGCACTTCACTTATTACTTGGATAACTCTGCACGTGGAACACCATTTACATTGTCAAGTTCATCTGCTGCAACTGCAGCAACGCTGCCTTCTCCGAACCAGATAAGCTGCCGGATGCAAGAAGTCTTTTCCGGTGCAGTTTAGACTACGGCAGCAACCTGGGTGGATTGTTGCTAGACGGTAGTTGTTTTACGTTAGTCATTTACTACTGCACATAATGTGTGTATATACCTTTTGTGCATTCTACTTGTTCCTATGTGTAATTGATTTTTGGTGTTATATTGTGAAAATGCACCATTGGTTAGATTGCCTAGCGAGTCAGCTGTGAGCCGGCCGTATTGAATGTCTGTGAGCCGGCTGCGAGCCGGCTATTTTTTTAATATTTAATAACCACACCAGAAACGGTTAAAAAGAACAACCGTTTGCAATTTGCGTCCCATATTGGAAACGGAGTTTGGGCCTCCGTTACTGATGAGCCTTTTCACATCAGCATCGAAAGCGGGGACACGGACCGTTTCTCCGTTTCCGATGAGGTTTTTGGTCTGTTTCTGATGTGTCGTTCTGTACTAGTGATGGCACCGACACTTCAGGATGTGTCATTTTTGTTGGGTCTCCCACTGGCTGGCGCGGCGTGACGAGATGCAGGCACGTTTCGCAGGTTTACATCCCGAAAACCCGCACTTGCCGAACCAGGTTGCACACGGTCCTCGTGTTTCTTTTTTGAGCAAGTTTCAGGTAAGATTGTTACAATTATGCCGTTTATTTTTAACTATCAACAAACATGTACTTACCGAGTTTCTGTTGTCTGATCAATGCAGATAGGTGCTCTTGGATACCCTGATGTCGCCTTGACTGAACAACAGATTACTAGATATTTGGAGGCATACCTGATGTGGCTGTTCGGCAAGGTGATGTTCACAGAGTCCCACGTCGACACTATTTATGCGCGCTTCATCAATATAGCGCGAGAGATTGCGGAGGCACAACAACTTGAGGACATAGTGCCACGGAGTTTTGGGTTTGCTGTCTTAGCCGCCACGTATCGTTCTTTGTGCACCGTGTGCATGAAGAACGCAGAGTCATCTTCGATACTTGGCTGCCCACTACATTGCACTTGTGGTCCTGGGAGAGGTTCCCTATTGGTAGGCCTGACGTCGACGCTATTACTCCTTGGCAGTACAGGTTCATCGAGGAAAACCTAGTCAATCTGCCTACATTTGGTAGTATGTGGACGCGTAAACAGGTAAACTTGCACATTATTTATTTCTTGTTGAACTAATTGTCAAGTTCTTTATTTATGTATACTAACTAGTTTATCTATTTGCAGAGACGGTATGCGGGAGAGCAGGTCAGAAATTGCTACAGGTCATTCACGATGCAGTTTGATCAGTTGCAAGACCATCAGGTTATTTGGGAGCCGTACCGTGCTGACAGGGTGGAGGCGAGATATCCCGGTGGGATTTGTAGCTTGTGTCGGAGGGATGAAAACTATTGGTACACTCGAGGCTCTATTATTTTTGATGTCACGGTGGAGGAGGTGGCCCAGCAGCGAGTCATGAGACAGTTCGGCAAGCGACAATTGCTAGAACCTCCCGCGAGACAGCCGCCCCTTCCTTCGCACATCCACAGGTATGTTTTTAACCAACTGTGGTTGCACTAACGAATCTCTAAAGTCGTATTCTAATTACACTACGCATGCATGTTTTCAGATTGTCACGACAAGGCGAGAGAAGTTTGACATCTTGGCTACGGGTACTACAACCGTACATAGCAGAATGGGCGAATGCGACGACTAATGTATGGCCCTCGGATGAGCCATTTCAGCTGGATGATTTTAACGCATATCTACGGACGTATAGACAGTCCACTCGAGTTCGCTTAGTCCACACGTCCCAGCCTGATCAGCTGCCACCTCCTGCTGTTATAGACATGTACCCACTTCAGGCTATTGGGGGAAGCAGAAACTACGCGGTACGTATCTTACTTATATTGGTAAATGCATGTCTCAATAATCAACCATAACATTTTGTTTTTCTATTACAGGCAGAGTTGATAGAAGACATTCGGAGTGACGTTGCTGCCTTTGCCCCACAGCCGCAACACGTATCTTGGTTCAAGCGTCTGGAGGATAAACTACGTCGTGTTTACTCTGTTCTTACTTGTGCCGGCGGTGCTGACGTTGCTCCACACGGTCCAGCCCCGCGCCCCACGCGCCACTCGTCAGCAACTCAGGATGCACAGGTATCACCCTCCCGTCACTCTGTTGGTCGACAGGACCCCCGGCCATGTCTTACACGAGCACAGACTCCTCGGCCACAACCTACGTGCGAGTCTGGTAGTTCGTCGCAGCAGCCAGATCTGTCTCAGCCACTGATGTACCAGCCACCAGATGCATCTCAGCCTGGTAGTTCGACATGGCAGGCGCCACCTATGTACCAGCAGCCTATGTACCAGCAACCACCCGTGTACCAGCAGCCACCTATGCACCATCTTGGGATGCCAACGTCTGTTTACGGGATACAGCCACCTCCACATATGATGTGGAACCCGTCTCCTGTGCCGATGACTCAGTTTCAGAGCCACCTCGGTACGTAGTTTTTAATACTCATACAAATTTATCTTATTCACCCACACATAATACTGACGTAACTTCTACAGGTGGGGGTGGCTCCTCCTCACACATGGATCCGGAGGACGAGACATTGTACCATACTCCACCGCCGCCCGATACGCAGGAGGATGAGCCGTTGCGAGGCCGAGGGATGCATGACCACTGCGCTCCAGCACGCTTGTCACCTACCGGGCCTCGACCGCGGAGGCAGCCGCACACTCGTGCTCACAGAGATGACTGATACTACTATCTATGTATGAGACATGTTTCCATTCACGAGACCTTATTTATATGTATGAGACAACTACGTATCGTTCGATGTAATACTATGTATGACACATATTTCTATCTACCTACATTTGGTTGAGACATTAATTTAGATTAATAATAGATAGATCTTGTCTGATACAACGGGAAATTAAGATACACCGCCATTCTGAAATTAACTACTAATACTGAAATTAAATACTACACCTAACTACATGAAGTCATCTACCGTCGACGCAGCCTCCAGCATCTGTCTTGCTCTTTGACGATGCAGCACTCTTGCTCCTGGAGGATGAGGCATTCTTGCTCCTTGAAGACGGCGCAACACTCTTACCCTTCACCGATGCATCACTCTTGCCTTTCGACGATAATTCGCCACTCGGCATGAAGATATCGTCTTCGTCCTCGCTCTCGTCTATCCACGTACGTGGATTTTTTGCAAACCACATACGGTCTGACTCATTCCTAAATTTTCCATTAACAGCTCGCTTCTCGTACCTTGCACGTAACCGGAGAAGTTCTTGCCGTATTTCCTGAGGGTACCTGTTTGGCCAGCTATGTCGTCGTAATGCCGCTCCAACCTCAGTGAGAAGACTGTCACTACTGATGAGCTCCTCCAATGGAACTTCCTTACCGTCTACCCTCAACTCGCCCGCACACAACAAGAGACGCTCAGACATATGTCTTACCCAACTACGATCCGAGGGCCAACCTGGGGTAGGAATCGACATTTTCTAGTGTGTACACTGGACTGCTTAGGGAGCTCAGTGAGGAGGAGATTTTCTAGGAAGGGAAGGGAAGAAATGGCGGGAAACGGTGGCGGGAGAAAAGGGCATGCAGGAGTAGCGGTGGCGGGAAAATAATGGCGGGAGTAGCGGTGGCGGGAGAAAAGGGCACGCGGGAGTAGCGGTGGCGGGAAAATAATGGCGGGAGTAGCGGTGGTGGGAAAATAATGGCAAGAGTAGCGGTGGCAGGAAATATGAGCGTGAATATATGGGCCAACACTCGGGAAAACAAAAAAAAAATGTAAAATGGGACTTTCGGCACGGCCAGAGCCGAAACATGCCTGTCGGCCCCGCTGCTACGCGAAAGCCTGAATCGTATGCAGATCAGCAGGGTTTCGGCGTTGGTCGTGCTGAAACAATCTGGTTTCGGCTTGGCCCGTGCCGAAAGCTGGTTTCGGCCCCGCCGATGCCGAAACCTCCTGCTTTCGGCCCGGCCATTGCCGACACCGCGCTATTTTCCAAATTTCTGGAAAACACGCGCTATTTTCTGAATTAATGTTTAAAAAATATTATTTAAAAAAATTCTCATAAAATGTCTATATGTACACCCGAATTTTTTTCGGAATTTTTTGATATTGCCAAATATGTTTTCCATAATAGGAGCATCTAGTCCCACAAACCCAAATGGATTTCCGAACCCCTTCCCTCTTGTTCAAATTGGACATTCAGAAAGCTTTTGATTCAGTCTAGTGGAAATTTATTCTTGATAGTCTTCAAAGATGTGGCTTTCCGAGTAGGTTTCGGAATTGGATCCTCGCCTTGGTACCCACCTCTTTTTTCGCGTATCCTTCTCTATGGGGTGGGTGGCCTTCCTATCCCGGACGGTCGCAGGCTTAGGCAAGTGGTCCCCTTTCCGCCGCTTCTTTTTGTCACCGCCACTGATCCTCTACAAAAAAATTCTTGAGTTGGCCACCCACCTTGGCTTGCTCCATAAAATTCGTGGGTGAGGCACTATTTTGAGAACATCTCTTTATGCGATGGTGTGGCAATTTCTTGTGGCACCGTTTAAAGAGGACATACAAAAGCTCTAGTCGATCCTTCGCGGTTTCGGAGAGGTGACTAGTCTTTGCACCAATTTTTTAAAAAGCTCGGTGGTGCCCATACGTTGGGAGGATGTTGATCTTGATGCCGTCCTTGATGGCCTTCCGGTGGTGTGGGTAACCTTTCCGATGAGATACCTTCACCTCCCTCTCTCGGGTTGGCGGCCCGAAGACTGAACTTTAAACACCTTGAAGACAAATGTGCGGGAAAAATTACCGTGTGGCAAGGTAGATACATCATCATAGCCGGCCGGGGCTCCCTTGTTAAATCAGTTCTCACCTCTCAAGAGATATATACCACTTGACACCCCTCATCGTTCCTCCGGGTCTTATCAATACCTTAACAAGATTGTGGGTGATTTCCTTTGGTCAGAGACCGACAAGTATCGTGTGGGCAATGCAAGGTCAATTGGGAGACTATTTGCTGGCATGCGGCTCTTGGCGGTCTCGGGTTCATTCATATAAACAAGTTTCCTAGAGCCCTAAGATTACGTTGGTCGGGGCTCCTTTGGGAGAATCCCAACGGATTTGGGCTGGCTCGGTCAACCCGTACACGAAGGAGGATACAGACCTCTTCGATGCCTCAACAACCATCACTATCAGTAATGGGTGAAGACTCCTTTTCAGGAGGCCCCGACGGAAAGACATTGCGCCGCTCATCTTTGCCATATCCTCGAGGAAGAAATAGTGCATCCATCAAGCCTTTCTCAACAACGCTTGGATTGGTCAAGTTAAAATGGTTGACGAATTCGCCATGCAACATGTTCACCAATTCGCCGATCTTTTGGATCCAACTTCAACATGTCCATCTCGATGACACTCTTTGGGACAACATTGTTTGGAACCTTTCCACAAGTGGCGAGTACTCGGTAGTCGGCTTACGAGGCCCAATTTTTTGGGGGCAACCTCCACCGATACGAAAAGATTGGTACGGCAAGTTTGGGCTCCTCCCAAAATCAAATTATTCGCATTGCTTGCCATTCAAAACAAGCTTCGAACGGTGAATCGTTTGGCTAAAAGAGGATAGCCAAACTGTGGGTTTTGTCCGCTTTGTAAAGAGGGCGCGTGAATCGGCCTCGCGCATCTCCTTGTTTCTATAGGTAGACGACGCAAATTTGAAAAAGGCGTACAAGCCTACGAGCTTGCAACTACTAGTAGCTAAAGATGTTCCGAGAGAGTTGTTTACAAAGAAAAATGTTCGAGATAAAACTTCCAACTAACGATGTTTTTTTTGGAGGCAGCAAGACTACCTTCAGACATAAAGTGATGCTTCCATGATTATGCCGAGTGATACTCCCGTCTCTTGTCGTAGTGTACCGGCTTAAAAGAATACTACTCCTTTGAGTTGGTGCATCTTATTCAGCGTTATCTAAAGAAATCCATTGCAATCATGTGGAAAGAGCCCGCGCCCGCCTGAGGAGCTAGCTGTTCCACACTTGCACGTCGATGTCGGCCGTCGGCCGTCGAGGTGAAAGACAAACCAGGTCGGCGGGCCAAAGGTGAAGGTGTCCAACGGCGCGATCGAAAGATAATCTTACCGACGGCTCCTGTTAACCATGCATGGCTGGGTAGGGATCCGCAGAAGCCGGGGACGGGGCGGTGGCGTGTCGCCGTGCGGCAGCGGGCACGAGGAAGCCGGCCGGATTGGAACTACAGCTGCCTCCCACTGCCGCCGCACGGGGAATAATCAGCAGCATGCCGCAGCAGGTACTACGGACGTGCCTTCCCTATCGTACTGTGGCAGGTGTAAAAGCTACCAATAGCCAATAGCAGCTAGTAGGCCAGAGAGAGTGGCTATAGAAAAGCAGCGGCACTCATCGGCGTCCATCTCCCAGATGTGACCGCCCAACCGTACGTGCGGCTTGTTCACATGTGTGCTACGTACGTACACCATCTCGTAGACGGCACCTTAATTAGCGCATGATTGGCCAATCTTGGAGGCGCCGTCTAGGTGTTCGTGGAGTACTCGGTACACCAGTTGGAGTCGCTGCTGGCCGGCGCTCAGAGTGTGGGCCTCAGGGCGTCATGTACATCGTCGTCGGTGTTTTGGTCGAGACCTCCTCCGGTCTGGTACAGTCCCACCGTGTACTCGCCGACCTTAGGCGCTTATGAGCAGGCGGTTGCGTTGGCTATGCCATTTTGGTATTGGAGTCTCATGGAGTCCGGTCTTCGGTTGTGACGCGGCCTAGGAGCTCGATGCATCTCTTCGTCGCCATTCATGGTTGGAGACGGTGCAAGGCAAGTCTTGTCGTTCGGCCGATGTGGGTGGTGTTGTAATCCGTGTGGCGTTGCGTTTGTATCGTGTAGCCTTATGGCGTTGTTTTGGCCGTCGGCAGCTTCTTCTATGAAAACGATGCACCTTTCCACGGTGAATCCTTAAAAAAAAATTTGCCAATCATCATCATGGCATTAACCTCACACTGTACTAACTACTACCGCGTACAGTACATTTGGGGGGAGCGTGCGGTCTATCTATCCGGATCGGAGCTCCTAGCTAGCTAGCTGGATCGTCCAAGGTGCGCTTGAGCGACCTGATCCAGAAGCAGGGAAATTAAATCCAGAAGGAGCAGGTTCAGCGCGCGCGAGCCGCAGCCTCACTGTATGTATAATACTGAACTGCTGATGACTGATCTACTTTGTACCTACCGGCTGACCGGCGGCTGTTACATCTTTATCCATTCCACAAACGGAGAAACAGCCATAAACCTCTATCAGTGCCTGCCTCCTAGCTGGACCTGGATGGATAATATCGCGATCTGGTCACCTGGTCAATAAGTAATGTGAATATGTAGCTTTAAACTTAAAATAAATTCCACTAAGCTAACCACCATAATATATTATAAACTGATGTTTTCCATGATTATTCTCTATTTGTTCTGGATAGTTTTATATATCTAACATGAGTTGGATTCTTGGGTGCAGAGTTATGATTACGCTCCCACGGAAATACCCTGATGCAAAGATCGCGATCTTGGGTGGGTTAACCCACCCACCCCGTGTACACGAGCTCCTTCACGCGAGGTGACCGTGCACCTCCCTGCGCACCGGCGCCCTGCACGAGCTTCTTCTCGCGGCGTCCCTGCACCTCCGTGCACGCCGGCGCCCTACACGAGCTTCTTCTAGCGGCGCCCCTGCACCTCCTTGCCTGCCGGCACCCTGCACGAGCTTCTTCTTGTGCCGCCCCTGCACCCTGCGCACCGGCGCCCTGCACGAGATCCTTCTCACGGCGCCCCTGTACCTCCCTGTGCGCGGACTGCCTCTGCTCCAGGCGAGCGCCTCCTCGCCGGCGCTCTGCCCGAGCTCCGTCTCGTCGGCGCTCTGCACGAGCCCTGTCTCGCCGGCGCCCTGCACCGCCCCTGCCACCCGACGGCCTCAATTTATTGCGTCGCCGCCGTCCCTCTACCGCCGCCGGTGGCGGCTGCCCCTCCGAATCGCGGCGAGAGAGAGACGCGGGCGAGTGAGAGACGTGGATTCTTTCCACGAGATAAGAGGCGAGGTCTATCCCCCTCCCCCTGAAACGGACAGTATTGGCGTGGAATTGGGCGGGGTGGAATCCCTCCCGGGTATAACCAAACGCGTGACAAGAGAGGGTCGGGTCTGATCCTGGCTGACCCATGGGGATTTCGCCCCGATCCCGGCCGGGGTGGGCGGAAACGAATAAGGCCTTAGGCGGGATACCGGTCTAGCCCATGAGGCCTCTAAATTGCCGGCCCAGGTTGTGGATGACCGTTGGAAGACTCTCGTGGACACGAGAAAATAGCACGTAACACCAAGGTTTGGTGTATTTGTTGCACAAAACACAGAAACAAAGCACCTGTTGCAGCAAACCACATATTTTTGTCTAATCAGTTGCACCCAGCCCAAATAACAGTTTTAGAGGCTTAATACGTATCTGGCACGTGGGCCTGATTTGAATACCGTATACGAAAAATTATATGACAAATTTTATACCATATACCAAAAATTAAAAGACAATTTTTTCGAGACATACAAATTAAAAAAATGGGCAGCACAATGGTACTAAATATATAGATAGCATATATTATATCATAGAGACAATCAACTAGTTCAATATAACAGCATGTACATCATAGAGTTTACAAGTTTCAGTTAAGTCTCACCCTCAGGGCACTTCACAAATTCCAATCAAAGTGTCTCGTGGAACAATCAAAATAGAGAGTCTTTAGATTTTGCAATCATTACATGGCTCAAATCATCTCATACAAATTAGAGGACAAGATGCTTCATTGCTCTCCCTCTTGCATTTCATTCTCCTGCCTTTGCGCATCACGGCCTGGTCTGCCGGGCTCATCTCCATCCCCGTATGGCAGCCCGTCCGCCACGCTCCCGTCCGCACCCTGCGATTTGGTCAGGCGATCTGTTTCTTCTTTCTCGAGTGGGTCACGGGCTCACGGCCTGGTCGAGAGAAATTGTATTGTACGACAGGGTATACGGTATAGAGTTATGGGCCCACAAGTTAGGTATGTATTAAGTCTCTAAAACAGTTATTTGGACTGGGTGCAACTGATTAGACAAAAACTGGGGTTTGCTGCAACAAGTGTTTTGTTTTTGTGTCCTGTGCAACAAACGCACTGGTGTTATGTGCAATTTTCTCCGTGGACACGCACGCCGCCGTCGTCTTCGTTCGCCCACCTCTCCGCCGCCGTCGAGCTCTGCGCACTGCGCTTCCTAGACTCGCCGCTGCGGCCGGGACATAGGTTTTCCACGCCGCCCCTCACTCCCGCTCTCCCTCTCAATCGATTCCCCTCTCTCTCCCGACTCCCGAGCCTCCCCCACGCTGCCGCTCCCTTCTCTCGGTCCAGCCACCCGACCTAGCCGCCGCTCCGGCTCCCCGACACCGCATCCCATCGCGAACCCTATAGCGTCCATCGAGGAAGACACAACCCGTCTGGCCGGCTCGGCCTGCGATGATGTCGATCGCCGCCGTCGGCAGCCCCCTCTCCAGATGCATGACTTGTTCGTTCTCCAATCGACTTTCAGCAATCAGTTTGCATTATCGGGAGAGGCAGACACAAATGCCATTATGTGTTCCTTTTCGGGAGCATATATGAATAATGAACTCTGTTTCAAAGCTCATTCGTCTTAGTCCTGTGAATCTGTCATTGCTTTGCGCCACTATTCAGATAAAGAGCCCTGCACAGCTAGATGCTGCTCTGTCATTTCTTACTAATGTTGGTCCTGAGTCCTTGGATACTGGGAAGTTTGAAGAAGCCTATGGTGTAGGTACGTTTTTTCCATATGAGTATATGTGCTTCTGCAAATTATAACTGATGTATGCCACAGTCACTAAATGGAGACTGAAATGGACAAGGGTGACTTGGTAATGTGGTTGTTTGGATGATAATATAGGATGAGTTCACATTTTTTATTATCGGATATGAAAGGGACACATTTATTTCGAGTAGCATATTCTGAGTCAATTCTTTCTACCAACCACCTTATTGGTTTGAGCCCGATGTAACCACACGTGTGGTTGTTTCGATTGAAAAAGTTCATTCAATTGTCGCCGAGCTTCTAAAGGAAAATATGGAGGCTATATTAGAGCTGCCGTATCACATAAATGGTTGGCTTTCAATTCACTTTTATATTACTCGATTTTGTGATTAATTACTTGAGGGAACTGGTAATTTATCCTCCTTGTCCTTCTTCTAGTGGGTAGCCTATGCGGACAGCTAGACAGGTTAGGAAGAAGCATCCCTTGGGGCAATTTTGTGATTAATTACTTGAGGGAAGTGGTCATATCAATATATTTTCTATGTCGATAAAGAAGAATATATGTATAACTCATTTGGTTGGGGATGATGAAAGTACGCCCAAGAGCCTGTATTGGGCCGCAATCAGTTGCGGAGCCAAGAATTCAGACGAGCCGGGGCGAACATTTACACATCAAAACAAGTCCACTCATTGATTTGTCTCCGAATTTTAAGGAGCGGCAACGGCATTTGCTATATTATAGTATAAAATTTCAGGAACACTTATTTGTGGACTTTTAACGAAAATTGAGTTTTCTGCTAGTGCTACAGTTGACAAAAGACATCAAAACAAACTTAGATTTCTCCACGATTCAGCTCCTGCCATCGCCGTGGCCTGCTTAGTTGTGTGGCGCTCCTCCTCCGCCTCCACCTCTGCTACAATGGTAATCCAATCGGGCTTTCTTCTTCATCAATAAGCAGGGTCAATTTTACCATACCTCCGCCCTGGGAACGGTGCCCCTGCTCAGTTGTGCCGCATGCCTGACTGGCTGAGAGCTTCGACGGCGGCCAAGCTAGCTAGAACGGCCATGAATAGCGATCGCGGCTGAAAAAGACGTCTTTTTCGTACATGGGCCAGATAGGCACCTCCCTGGGCCTCCTTAGCAGAGAGCAAGCCCACTATTTATCCAATTCACTTCACTACTAGAGGCTGCTTGTTCGTGTTTGACCATAGAATCACTAAATTTTAAAGACTGTGCCTACTAGCTAGCTAGTTTAGTGATGTCACATTCAGCACATGATCTGATGAAGAGTACGTTCGATAAAACATCGGTTAAATGTGACTATTTTCACAATAACATGTGTTCAACGGTCAAAATTTGAGTTTTGGTTCTCCCTAGACCAAATAAAATATTTTGCTTTGTGGTGTTCCCCGGTTTCGACAAATTGCTAGCTCCGCCATTGCCAATAAGTAATGTGAATATGTAGTTTTAAACTTAAAATAATTTCGAGTAAGCTGACTACCATATTATATTATGAAGTATGAACTGATGTTTTGCATCATTACTCTTTGTTTGTTCTGGATTTTTTTTTGAGTTAAACGCTTGAGGGGTCACGAAGTTGCCACAGATGAGCGCATTAGTCACCAACTCAAAAAATGTAAACTATTGGTCACATAGTTGTGAGTTAGAGCCACGTTGGTCAGTCCGTAAGACAGACGTTAAGTTACTGATGTGGCTAAGTGTTTTTTACAAGTACACCCTTACAATTTTATTTCTTTTAATTGCAAGGTCTTTTTCGATTTTATCTTTTGCCTCCGCCGGCGGCCGGCCGGGCCGCACTGCCGCTAGCGCCGAGCTGTCCGTCTGCGACCACTGCGTAGGGCGTGTTGAGCCGTGCCGCGTGCCGCATGTCGCGCACTAGCTCGCCGCGACGCCGGCGATTCCGTGCATTCCGCGGCACTAGGCCACACATCACCACGTCCAGCGCTGGGCCATGCTACAGCCTCCTCCCTAGTCCGTACTCGCCCCTAGAGCCTCCACCGGTCCTCAACACTTCTGCCGTTCTGCGGTATCGCCTCGCGCCGGCCTTTCCGATCTTTCCGAATTCCGGTCGTTCAAGAGAGTTAGCTGCTCACGTACGGTACTAGCCAATCGATCAAGCTGCTTGAGGAGGCTAGCACGTACATCCATGGGGAGGCTGGGACCTTGTCCGAGCGGGAGAATCGCGGCGACTGCGGCCAACCGGGCGTGATGAAAACGAAGACGGCGTGCGTTAGTTCCGCGCCCGTCCGCGCCGAGGCCACGGACGAGGTCCAGGTTGCGCGCGCCGCAGGTGGCCGTGACGTGGTGCTGCCCCGCGACTAATGCGCTCATCCGTGGCAATTTCGTGACCTCTCAAGCGTTAAACTCTTTTTTTATATCTAACCTGAGTTCGATTCTTTGCTGCAGAGTTATGATATGCTCCCATGGAAATTACTGTCCTTGACGCCAATAGTTTGGTATCCAGCTTCAATTTATAAGACTAACTAAATGAATATTATTCTCTGAAGGGATGTCTAGGATATTTCCAGTTTTATGCAGAAAGTTGTATTGTGGAATTTTAATAAATCACACTAAAGACGAGAAGGAAAAAAAATATACATGACGGAGTAAAAATCCGTGGGACACGTGGGTGTTAATGCACGTGGAAAAGTTTAGAATATTCCAGCTAGTTAGAAGTATATGGTACCTATTCAAGTACTTTTTTTTGTTATGGTACCTATAGTATGAAGGTAAATCTGAACAAATGTGCGGTGATCTAGTATAACACATTTGTTCGGATTTGCCTTCAGACCTGAAATGCTTCTAAAAGTATGAAGAATTCTTTGAGTGACAATCATATCCTCCTTGACCGGGCTGAGAAATGCGACAGCATCATATGCATAAAAACTGGCTATAGATTTTGTAGATCTTAACTCCAAAGTAGACAAGTGTCGCACTTTCAAGCCTTAAGAAGTATCTTCTGCAGATGCTCCTGTCAAAACCTCTAGGATCATCTAGGCTAGATCTAATCGGTAGCATCAACTGTCTACGAATCTGTCTTGTCATTTCAGAGAGAGAACAGAGAGATGGGAGGGAAAAGGTGTACCTTCACCTTGGCTCGATGAGCCTGATGAATTGTCCATGGTGGAGGACGGTGGTGATGGCAGGGTGTGGGCGAGGCGGTGGTGACGGAGCTTCCCGTCACTACTGCACCGACCTAGATCGGTAGGTGTGTCGGTGGGGTGTGCAGCTCGCGACGAACCTCGTGTTACGTGCCACCGGCCCCCACCTCTTTATATAACGCAGGTGACAGGGGCCCCTCAACCATAGTGGGTTGGGCGCCCCTGATCAGGGCGCAGGTCAAAGGGCCCGGCAGGCCGTTGGGCCCAAACGGGAGGAGATCAATCTAACATTCTCCCCCTTGATCTCAACTTTTACTTTTAACCATGTACTTTTTACTTTACTCGTTTCATCACAGATCAGTACATAGAGCATGTTTCATCGTCACAGCTCAATTGCCGATAGAATCAGACAGCTACAACATACCTCTCTGTTTTGAAACAAATTCTGTTCCTTTTCGGGCCTCTCATGATCCAGGAATCATAGGCTTTCCTTAAACCCATGCCGGCTAAGTGTTCCATGAACACATGGGTGGTAAGCCTTTCGTAAGCGGATCCGCAAGCATATCCTTTGTCCTTATATGCTCGAGACTTATAGTGTGATCCTGGATTTTATCTTTCACAACATAATACTTTATCTCTATTGGTTTGGTAGCATTACTCGACTTGTTGTTGTGAGCATAGAATACTGCGGGCTGGTTGTCACAGTACATCTTTAGTGGTTTGTCAATGCAATCTACCACTTTCAAGTCGGGTATAAATTTCTTTAACCATATCGCCTGCCCGTGGCCTCATAACATGCTATAAATTCTGCATACATCGTGGATGATACAACTATTGACTGTTTGCAGCTTCTCCACGAAATAGCCCCTCCAGCGAGAGTGAACACGTATCCTGACGTGGATTTTCTATCATCTTTGTCTCCCGCAAAATCTGCGTCTGAATACCCTCTTATCTCTAGGGAATCAGATCTTCTGTATGTTAGCATGAGGTCCTTTGTGCCTTGCGCATAACGCAATGCTTTCTTTACCATCTTCCAGTGCTCCATGCCTGGATTCTCTTGATATCTACCGAGTACCCGGTGATAAAAGCTAAGTCAGGGCGAGTGCACACTTGTGCATACTGTAAGCTTCCAACAGCCGAAGCATATGGTACTGCTTTCATTTGATCGATCTCGTACTGGTTCTTGGGACATTGGAATTTCCCAAAACTGTCGCCCTTGACTATAGGAGCAGGTGTGGCACTACTCTTATGCATATTATACTTTTTAAGAACCTTTTCTAAATATGCCTTCTGCGATAGTCCTAAACTCCATTTTTCCTATCTCGGTGAATTTCTATGCCCAAAACATATGATGCTTCACCAAGATCTTTCATATCAAAATTTGAGGATAAGAACTTCTTTGTTTCTTGTAGCAGACTAACATCACTGCTAGCAAGCAAGATATCATCCACATACAAGATTAGGAAAATATATTTCCCATTTTTAAACTTTGCATAAATGCAGTTATCCTCAACATTCTCTTTAAATCCAAAACTTTTAATTGTCTCATTAAACTTTAGATACCACTGTCTAGAGGCTTGCTTTAATCCATAAATGGATTTCTTCAGGCGGCATCCCATATCTTCCTTGCCTTCCATGATAAAACCCTTGGGTTGTTTCATGTAAACATTTTCTTTTAAATCCCCGTTTAGAAATGCGTCTTTACATCCATTTGATGTAGCTCTAAATCAAAATGTGCAACTAGTGCCATTATGATTCTGAAGGAATCCTTACATGAGACTGGGAAAATGTCTCATTGTAATCTACCCCTTCTCTTTGTGTAAATCCTTTTGCCACAAGTCGTGCTTTATACTTTTCTACATTCCCTTTGAGTCATACTTAGTTTTATACCCATTTACAGCCTACTGTTTTGGCTCCTTTAGGAATATTTCTAAGTCCCAAACATCGTTGGAACTCATCGATTTCATCTCTCTTCCATTGCCTCCACCACTTCGATGAGTGAGGGCTTCTCATGGCTTCTTCATATGAAGTGGGATCACCTTCCATATGAGCTATTTCTGTGTTATAAACTTTATAATCAGTAGAAATAGCTGATCTTTTAGCTCTTTTAGACCTTCTAGGGCCTCATTTTCTAAAAGTGGCTGCTGCACCTCCCTTTCATGCTCAACAACGGGTTCAGTCGGCTCCTGACGGACAGGTTCCGGATCTTCACCCATAGTTGTCACGGGTGGAGTTACAACAGGTGCTTGCACCTCAACCTCAGGAATTGTCGGTGCAGGTACAACAGGTAGTGCGAAAAATGGCTCCTGAATCATCGGAAAAGGTGCACACACCCTCTTCTCCTCAAGATCAATTTTCCGAGCTACCATGCTCCCCCTCATCATTTCGTCCTCTAAGAAGACTGCATGTCTCGTTTCTACAAACTTTGTGTATCTGTCTGGACAGTAGAAACGAAAACCTTTTGATCTATCAGGATAGCCAATGAAGTGGCAACTGACTGTTTTGGGATCTAACTTTGCAATATTTGGATTAAACACTTTGGCCTCAGCTGGGCTCCCCCACACTCTGAAGTGTTGTAGAGAGGGTACTCTTCCTGTCCACAACTCGTACGGTGTTTTGGGCACCGACTTGCTTGGTACTCTATTGAGAATGTGAATGGCGGTTTTAAGCGCCTCCATCCATAATCCCAATGGCAAGGTGGAGTAACTCATCATGCTGCGCACCATATCCATAAGTGTACGGTTACGCCTTTCAGCTACTCCATTTTGCTGAGGGTCGCCCGGCATTGTATACTGGGCCACTATGCCAGTCTCCTGTAAGAACCTCGCAAAAGGTCCAGGGACTTGGCCATATGGAGTGTGCCGACCGTAGTACTCCCCCCACGGTCAGATCTCACTATCTTTATTCTTTTATCATGCTGATTTTCTACTTCAGCTTTGAATATCTTAAATTTATCCAACGCTTCAGACTTTTCTTTGATTGGATAAATATAACCATATCGGGAGTAATCATCTGTGAATGTTATAAACGAGTCATAGCCATCCACACTTTTCACAGGAAATGGTCCACAAATGTCAGTGTGAATGATTTCTAGTGTTCCTGTACTTCGGTTTGCACCCTTTTTGATTTGTTTTACGTACTTTCCTTTAATGCAATCTATGCATTGTTCTAAGTCTGAGAACTCTAATGGAGGAAGAATTTCATTTTTAACTAGACTTTCTATTCTCCCCTCGAAATATGGCCCAAGCGACAGTGCCATAATTTCGATGAGTCATGAGTTCTCTTTCTTTTCTTTTGTTCTTTATCCGGCGCGGAAACATGCTCATTCACATTACACACAGAATACACTTTTTCACGTAGGGATAATAAATAAAGCTCATTGTGAAGTAAAGCAACACCCACAAGCATTATTAAACCATATGGCACACTTGCCATGTCCAAAATAACATTCATAATATCTTTGTCCAAACGTGAAACACTAATCAAGTTTCTGTGTAATGAAGGAACATATAAAACATCTCTAAGCAGAATCGTGAATCCATCAGCTAACTCCAGGGAGATGTCGCCGACAGCTTCAACGTCTGCTTGAACTCCATTTGCAACTTCAATGCATCTTTCGCTTCTTTGCGTAGTCCGCGTCGAATGGAATCCCTGTAATGAATTTGCAACATGAACAGTTGCACCTGAGTCAATCCACCAAGTAGATTTCGAAAACTGTGTATACAAGGATTCATTTACAAAGGAAACAATGTTGTTACCTCTCTTTGCCATTATGGACTTTAGCCAAACAGTCTTCTTACAGTGGAGACATGTATCTTTGTCCACTGGAAGAGACTTCTGCTGATGCTGATAATGCGTGGAGCTTTTCCATGTGGCTTTGAAGGGGAACCATTGCTACTTTGATTGTAGTTCTTTTTCTTATTATCCTTCACATAGTTCAGAGAACCACCATGTGAGGCTTTAAGTCTTTCCTCTTCTTGCACACACATGGCTATTGTCTTTTCAATGTCCCATTTTTCAGGCGACATGTTGTAGTTGACAACAAAAGTGTCAAACTCTTTTGGCAGTGAAGCCATAACCAGGTGAACAAGGAGTGCAGGCTTGAGCTCCAAATCCGTCCATGGGCTTAAGCTTAGCTGCCATGTTGCTCATCCTGAGGATGTGCTCTCTTATGCCATGTCCACCTCCTGTGTACTTTTCTGTCACCAGCTGCTTTAGCAACTGGGTAGCATATATCTTTGAAGAACCAGTGAACTGGTTCTTTATCTTTTCAAGAAACTCCCTTACGGAAGCACACTCTGCAATTGAGCCCACAATAGCGTGCTCAATTGTGTTTTTATGAAAGCCATGCACTTTTTGTTGGCGGTGAGCCACTTTTTGTTATCGAGGGTATATGACATCTCCAATGGAGCATAATCCCTCTTCTTTTTCTCCCAAGCATCATCATCATCTTTTGCATCTCTGACTGGCTCTGTAGGTTTGACCGGCTGTGGAGTGTCCACAACCCAGTCCACCTCAGCACAAACAAGCCAAGTCAACCTTCTTTCTCCATTCAGTGTAGTTATCACCTCTGAGGGTTGGAACATCCTTGATGCAGCTCATCAAGTAGTACCCTCCTGAAAACCACAATGAAGTGAGATCATAACAACAATTGCATGCAATAATCCAACGTTGGTCAAAATTAAAACATACAACTGTTTGTGCAATTAAAACTATATCACCGTTGGGCAGAAAATAGAAATAAACGCACATATAACAACAACAAATCATGATTATGTTATTAACAACGTTGGTAATAAAATAACAGAATCATAATTATTTCATTAATCACTTTAACATGCTCTTAACAAAAAAAATCTTTCTTTAGGTCTATTTACCTTTTAAGATCACTTTTATTTATTTGTAGGGAAAACATGAATAAAATTCATGAACTTTATACTTTTCAGAAGCATTTCTTTTACTTTTCTATTTTGCTAAACAAACTTTTCGTTGGATTAGTTTGAATGGAAAAAAACTGAGCAAAAAACTGTACATAATTTAATAAAAAAATGCTTCTGAACAAAATTTAACAGACAAACTGTTGACAGGTCCCTTTCCTTGCGTGGCCCATCCCACGGCCAGCCACCCTCGCGGCCCACGGCCTGCTGGGCGACCGGTTTTTCTGTGCCGCCCGAGCGACGCGGACGCGGCCCACCGGGAGCGAGCGACGCGGCCCACGGCCTGTTGAGCGAGCGCTGCTGTCCCATGGCCGTCCGATGAAATCCGACGGCCAACCGCGTGTTTCGCCCGAACAAAACCAGCGCATCGGCCCCGCCCGAGAAAACCCTAGCTCATTTCCCCCACTTTCTGCCCCGCACGCGCTGTTAGGGCTAGCTCTCGCTAGCCGCCGGCCAGCCGGCGACGGCGAAGCTCCCCGGCGCGGCGAGCCTCTTCCCTTTCCCTTCTGTTTCTTTCTTCCTTTCCCATTCACCGCCGCTCGCTGGCTAGAGAGAGAGAGATGCGGCTGCGCCCCCTCTGCCCCCTGCGTCCGATGGAAATGGAGATGCGGTGGCGGCGCCCCGCTGGCCCCCTTGCCGGCGTGCGAGAGCTCCCGAAGGAGAGCGCGCCGCTGTCAAGCGGCACAGCGGCGGTGCCCTTTGCCCCGAAGGGTTCTGTTTCTTTTGGCATCGTCATCGATCCGAACACGGTGAAGGAAAGATTTCTTCTCCTTTTACTTTAATCGATCTAGAAAATTTAGATCTCGATTTGACTTTCTTTTCTGTCTACCCGAGTAAGATCTAAAACCTAGCATGCTCTGATACCATTGTTAAAACCTCTAGGATCATTTAGGCTTGATCTAATCGGTAGCATCAACTGTCTACGAATCTGTCTTGTCATTTGAGAGAGAGAGAACAGAGAGATGGGAGGGAAAAGGTGTACCTTCACCTTGGCTCGATGAGCCTGACGAATTGTCCATGGTGGAGGACGGCGGTGATAGCAGGGTGTGGGCGAGGCGGTGGTGACGGAGCTTCCCGTCACTACTGCGCCGACCTAGATCGGTAGGTGTGTCGGTGGGGTGTGTGGCTCGCGACGAACCTCGTGTTACGTGCCGCCGGTACCCACCTCTTTATATAGCGCAGGTGACAGGGGCCGTCAACCATAGTAGGTTGGACGCCCCCGATCAGGACGCAGGTCAAAGGGTCCGGTGGGCCGTTAGGCCCACACGGGAGGAGATCAATCTAACAGCTCCATCATTAGGATAAACAACGTCGGGGCGGAACTGCTCACGCGTACGTGTTCACTGCTCTAGAATTCGGAACTTGAGAGCAGAGATAAAAAAGAGGAAAAAATAGGGCAAGGAAATCCAAAAGGAGCAGGTTCATCGCCAGCCACAGCCTCACTGTGTAGACCTGAGTAGTGAATATTGAACTGCTGATGACTCATCTACTTCGGATCTACCGGCTGACCGGCGGCTGTTATATCTTTATCGACAAATGGAGAAACAGCCATAAACCACCATCAGTGCTTCCAAGCTGGACCTGGATGGGAGTGAGGCGTTTTGTAGCCCGAGCTCCATGTAGCTTATTTTTTGAAAAAATTGAAACTTGCATTTTTGCGTTTCCAAACATCGGGAAAAAAATCAGAGGTAGATACTGATAAGATATACAAGTTTGCAAAATTTCAACTCAAAATGCTTTGAATTGTGGGCTGGACAAAAATGACAAATTGGTGGATCTGGGTGGTGAGCAGTAAACAGATTCAAAAATTGAAATCTTGACAGATTTGTCTTTTTTGTGTAGGTCAGAATACAACGAATTTCGAGTTGCTTTTTTGCATGCTTCTAGATCTAGACACTATCTACATCTGAGATTTTTTTTCACGATTTTTAGAGACAGAAAAGTGCCAATTTTGAATTTTGGCAGAAACGAGCTACATGAAGCTCGGGCTCCATTTAGACTTTCCCACCTAGATGGCCAGTACTATCGCGATCTCGTCGCCTAGTCAGGCCGTCACACGGAGTGGTTCGGCACAGTAATCCGCGACGGCGATAATGAGGAGCACACGTACGGAGTACGTGAGACGCATCATATATACATACTAGGCAACTTAGCGCGGCATACGCCGCGACCGTGTCGTTAGAAGAAGAAATACCGCGGTGTAAAAAACTCAAATTTGGAAATGCCTGCATTCAAAAGTTGTCTAGATTTAAATCTGTTGAAATTCAAAAAAAAAAGTTTACACTTATGAGTTGTTCGAATTGCAAAAATTGTTAAAATTGGGAAGTTATTCATATTTGAATTCTTTTTACGTTTATTAAATGCTTAGATTTGAAAGGTATTCAAAATTTTGGAATATTCAAATTTGAATTTTGATCGTATGACATGAATAGTCAGCGTTTATTTTTGTGGTCATGTTGATATATTTGTCATATTTGAATTCTTTTTGTGTTTATTAAATGCTCAGATTTGAAATGAATTCAAAATTTTAATATATTCAAATTTGGAATTTGATCATATGCCATAAATAGTCAGCGTTTATTTTTGTGTTCATGTTGATATATTTGTCATATTTTTTCCGACGGATAGATTTGAAGTTATTGTTATACTTCACATTTCACATTTCTCTTATCTTTTTCTTTTGCTCAAATAATACTCCAAATATTTGTGATTTTTTTTAGACAAATGACTTCGTTATTATAAATTGGAACATTGCTTATGGTTTTTAGACAAATGACTCCATTATTCAGAGAGATGTGAAATGTTTGGAGTATTGTAAAAAAAAAATGACTCCATTATCATTTGTTTAAGGAAGTGGAACATTGCTTAAACAGTACGTCCTTTTTTCTTTTCTTTTTCTTTTGCTTAAACAACACTCAGAATATTTCACATTTCTCTTATCATTTGTAGAACATAAAAAAATAATTGTCGAAATTAAATAAAAGCAGCTCTTATATTCCATCACCTAGTAATGCCCACCGTGGACGTTGTGATTCAAAATGTTAAAATTCGTCGTAATTTGTCGTCTGGAGTATCTCCAATTTTTTTAGCAAATTTAAATGTTCTAGTATGTTTGTAGTTGGACATACATATTTAAGTAAGCTCCATAATCAGGGGAAATACACTATATAAGTATTTTTTAAATTCAACTCCATTTATTTAGGGGGAATGCATTTAGGTTGTATCCAAATATTTGCCAAATTAAAATGTCCAAAAATGTTTGTATTTTGCCGTAAGTAGTTAGTATGTATTTTTCTGGTCGTTTCAATATTTTTTTCATATTTTTCCGGTGGAAAGATTTTAAACTATTGATTTTGTAACACTATCCATTTTTTGGAATTTGTGTAAATTAGGTGGGCCCGCCTGTCAGGAATTTATTTGTTTATAAAAAAATTGGAAAAGAAAAAAACCTGGCAGGCCGGGCCCACTGTGACATCGTTATGACGTCAGCAGTGGCCGGGCTTGCCACGGCGACGACCACGGCTGCGCCGCGCCACCGCGAGCCGGGACGCGCGGGTGGGCGCGTCGGACGCGCGTGGACGCGGGATACCCGCAGGTGGCGGCGCCGCCGCTTTTAGGTCGCCGGACCGTCGCCGGCGACGACCGGACGCGGCGGCGGACAGCGCGCATGGCGGCGGCGATTCCGGGACGCGCGGCGTCCCGGCAGGCGAATCTGGGCGAGGAGGGAGAGGAGGCGACGACGGAGCTCCCCGCGTGCGTCGATTCGACCGGGGAGGTGCGGAGTGGCGGCGAGGATCGTCGGCGGCGGCGGCAGTCTCCGGCTCGCGCGGGAGAGAGAAGAGAGGGGAGCGAGATGTGTGCATAGTTTTGCACGGAGGTCCCTGGTGTTTCTGGAAATTGCGAATCAGTCCTTCGTGGGGGTTTTCTGTAATTTTTTTTGCGCCAAAATCCGTGCGGGGGGTGACCGGCTAGAAACCGGTTTCACCGGCTGGTGACCGGGCGACGTGGCGCGCAACGATTGGTAGAAAATCGTGGTGAACAGTAGGTGCCGTTTTGGAGGCGACGTGGACCGATCTGGACCGTCCGTCGCCGCGAGATCGGACGGTCGACGATTACAGGCGACGTGGACAGCGTGAGGCGCTGTGAACCTTTCCACCGTTTATATATAGATCTATGATGCATGCGGGTAAGGTGTTTTGGCTTCTAAACACACATGCTCTGACCAATTAAAAAATTCGAAACAAATAGTAAAACATTATGAAAAATTCTGAATTTTTTTGCTGATGAACATACAAGTTTTCTACAAACATGTCAAATTTCGTGGTGAAATGACACTCGTGGAGCTTAGTGTCAAAAGGACAAATCAGTGCTCTGAAAAACTATATTTGTAATTCTCATTTTTGCCAGTGATTTTTTTTTTGCAGCGAGCACCAAGAGTGTCATTTCACCATGAAACTTGGCATGGTTGTCGAACACTTGTATATGTTCATCACAAAAAATTCAGAATTTTCTGAAATGTTTGCTATTTTTCGGATTTTTTAATCAGTTAGGAGCCTATGAGCTCGGGAGCGAGAGTGAATTTCTTATATGCGGGTAAGGCGTTTCTCCAACCCCCTGCTTATTTACTGAATTAAGGCAACTCTTTCAAATAATATCTGCTTGTTCCGTCTCGAGTTGCTTCATGCTTGGCTGCTGTGTGGCAGATCGCACCCGGGCCAACACGGTCTCTGAGCCGACAGATGAGCCCATGAGTTCGCTTAGGCTCTATAGAGCGAGATCTGGGCAAGAATGGAATCCGGCGAGCTGGCCCTGTGCCGCCTATTTGTCGACCAGCGTGGAGTCCGCTGACTCCACCGCCTGTTTCTCTATTGCAGGCCGCTCCGAGTATTGTTTATGCTATTTTAAACTTTTCTTATTTTTCTTTTCCGTAAAAGAATGTGTTCACATTTTTAAAAAATAAAGAAAAAGAAAAAATTCGTTGTAAAAAATAAAATGTGCATGTAAAATAATAATAAATATTTAGCATATTTGAATTATTAAAAAATGAACATCAAGTTATTTGAACAATTTTTCAACGAACATTTGCTTTATTTGAACATTTTAACATTTATTTATTTGAACAATTTTTTTAATATGAATATTTATGTTAAATGAATCATTTTCAATAGGAAAATTTATATTATTTGAAAAAATACTCACATTTATCTTATTTGAACAAAGAAAAAACCCAAAGAAAGAACTAAAAAGGAAAATAGAAAAAATAAGAAAAAAGAAAGAGCAAAAAAGAAAAGAAAGGAAAAAGATTGTAAAGCTCAAATGGGCCAGCCCACTCGCCTGGGAGGGGTTGCGTCGAAGCGAATCCCTCCCGCGTTACGCGGGCTCAGTGGACAGAACTAGAGAAGTTTTTTCTCCTGTTTTTATAAGTGACTAACTTCAAAACTAATTGAAATTTCACATAAGTAAAAAAACTTAATAAATTGTTACAAAACGAAAAAAATGAAACTCAAAAAATATTCACGCATCCCACCATTTTAGCAATTTGTTTTTTAGATACAAAACTGCATAAGGGTATAATCTCGCATGTCACGTATTTTATTTTGTATCTCTATATTTCGCGTCTAGGAGCCGCCTCCCTCTCTATAGGCAGCCACAGAGGTGGATCAAGGGAGGGGGCAGCCCCCCCTCCCCTCGATTATATGTAGCAGGGACTACCGTATTATTTGTAGGTTAATCTTAATAATCCGAACATTAACAAAGCGCATGCCTAATCCTGCCGTTCTGAACATCAACGGGCCAAGACCAAAACAATTGAACACAAAGGTTGTGCCAAGGCCACGCTGCCATATACATAGCGTCGACCGAGCGGGAATATACTCTGTATCTTTTTTAGAGCACTACTTTGTTTGTTTTTTCGCACAGAGCACCTCACATATCATTTCATCACGAAATTTTATGCACGTATATAGAAAAGTTGTTTATATTCGTCACCAATTTTTTCATAATTTTTTGTAATGTTTTACTATTGTTTTTCGGGCAAGAGCATGTGAGTTTGGAAGCCGAAACACCACTCTCAATTGCTACTTGCTAGTTTGAAAATCCAATCTAATGATTGCTTCTTGCGATTATAAATGAGATAGTCTCTTAATTATTTTGTACTTTGTTCAAATTTTTATTTTATACTAACTAAAATGGTAGAACTGTTCAAGTCATGAAGAGAAAGGCATCATGAATAAGTAATTATTTCAATGCAATTGGTTCAACCGCCGATTCTACGGATGAAAATATAAATCCAAAATCGAGGAGGCATAGGTTACAGAGAGCAACCTACCGAACATGATGCTTCCAATCCCGACCCAGCTGATACGCAATCTTCCTTTCAAAATATGTGTTAAATCAAACTTCCTATCAAAATATTGAGTCATCTGTGAACAAGCCTGAATGGGGTACATTAAAGACTTGCTGTATTTTCTTGTGATATCTCCTGTATGATCATTGTCTTCTTCGTCCCCCATGCTCAAATCCTGAATCCGCCCTTGGCCAGCCACCTTGCGTTCATCTTTGTGTTTCAGAATCAGCCGGCTTGCGTTCATGAAAAGGCGCATCACGTGCAACCGCAACGTGTTCCCGGGCCCGAGAAGGAAGCAGGCACGCGACGCGATTCGAGCCCGGTTGATCTGGTCTGGCCAGGGTCCGACCCAGCAGCCTTGGACGCCACGTCCAAGCTAAGCACCCGATGCCATCTCTCGTGGCTGCTGCGACGGTATAAACAGACAGACGCTCCTTCAACTGAATCCCATCACAATCTGTATATTTTGTGGTGAGTTCCTCCTCACCTGACCGGGATGGGCAAGACATGGGCTCTCATCAGCCACCTCCAAGCTTTTGCAGGGTAAGTACATGCAATGCATCACAGAGCTCTCAGGATTCATGAATCCTTCCGTTTCGGTCACTTATTTGGCTACTTATAAATCTGGTAGATCATGGATTCTTCTCTTTCCTTTGCAGCCCCAGCCTGACCCTGATATACCCGCTGTAAGTGAACACCTGCAATCAGTCACTGTTGAGTTAAAGCATATATACTCAAAAATTGCTGATCGGATGTGTATGTCTAATCTGTTGATCGATTTGGGCCAGGTACGCGTCGATCTGCGCGATGGAGAGCACGTCCAAGTTGGACGACGGGCAGTGGCTGGCATACTGGATCATCTACTCCTTCATCGCCCTCTTTGAAATGGCGGCTGAGCGAGTCCTGTACTGGTAATTCAGAACAGTGCCTGTGATCTGTTCAAATTGATCCATATACACTCGTGTTATGATTATGGGTTTTACCCAGATTTTGCCCCTGCTATTCGCCATTTGGGTGCAGAACATAACTGTTTCTTGTTATTTGCAGGATACCGATATGGTACCCGGTGAAGCTGCTGTTCGTGGCCTGGCTGGTGCTGCCGCAGTTCAGGAAGTCAGGGAGCAGATCAGGAAGCACGGGGTGACGCTGCACCGCGGCCACGGCCATGGCCACGATGCCGACCACGGATCGCACGTCCACGTCCTGAAGGTAATGGCTTGGATCTTAACCGGGTCTGCCTGTCTGTCTACTGACGGCGACAACGACGCTTAAGACGCTTGGTTGCTTAATTGTTTTGCTGAACTTGCAGGCTGAGCATGGCGTGCACTGAGGAGCAAAGGGAAGAATGGTGGCTCGTCCGTGAAGCTAACAAAAGCGGCGACGGATGGTCTGCTCCTTTCTGTGTGGAGCAGCAACGCATGGTTTACTGATTTGTGTATGTTGCGCAAGATGGGCGCGCGTTGTAGTTTGCGTGATGCTGCTTATCTATGTCGTCAGGAGACGTGCTCGCCGCACGTTGGGTTGGGGTATGATACCAGAAAATGTACATTATAATTCCACACGGTACATTTTTTTTTTTTTTGAGAACACAGTACAACACAGACGCTCACAAATACGCACATACACTCACCCCTATGAACGCACGCACGCACACCCTACCCCTATGAGCACCTCTGAAGGACTGAGCCGGCAGATCTTGAGGTTGACGAAGTCACCACAGGCGCCTCGCTGTTGACGGGCACGTCACCTACCACTGAAAGAATAGCGCCGGATAATCCTGGAATAAATCCAGGTAAATGCAAACGCCCATGCCAAGTCTAGGACTTGAACCTGGGTGGGCTGGTTCCACCACAGGGAACCCAACCATCAGAGCCAAGCTCCGTTTGCAATTCCACACGGTACATTGTTGTCAATTAGCGAGCAGATTCATGTTCATGGTGATCGTTCTTTTCTTTCGAGTAGTGTGTGCGCGTGTTTATGAGCCCCTATGTTGTACTGTGTTTCGTAAAAAAAAAAAAAAGAGCGTAACTCCCGATTTCGTTGAGGAAGCAATCGGGCTTGGGGGCTGGCTGATCCAAAATGAGCAAAGTCTCGGGGAACTACATAACCAAACCTCACGCAGCCCACAGTTTAATAACGTTCTCCAAACTGAAAAGAACGGCAACCTCCCCCGCAAAAAAAAGAGAAAAGAACCGAAACCTCCCCCCCACAAAAAAAAACCCCTGCATCTCGAGAAAAACCAACACCATCACCATTCACCAATCTCTTAGGGTGTGTTCGGTTCTGGAACCGGCCGGAATGGAACGGAACCGTTCCGTTCCTAGAACCCATTCTCGCGTTCTTTTCTGGGATGGAGTGGAATGAAGTGGTTCCAGAAAAGGGAATATTCCATCAATATGCCGAACCGACCGGTCCGGCCGATTCGGCCGGACGGGGTGGAATTGCACAGTGCCTCTGGGCGATTAACTCTAATTTAATCAAGTTTAGCAATAATTAATCAAGATTAATTATAATTAATAATAATTAATTAAGTTTAGGAATAATTAATCAAGTTTAGGAATAATTAATCAGGTTTAGTAATAATTAATTAAGTTTAGCAATAATTAATCTAGATTATGAAATAATTAATCGAGTTTGATGCCGTTCTGATTCCATTCCATTCTCATTCCATTCCACCCCATTCCAGAAAAGAACACAAGAATGAAATGGTTCCGTAACAATTTTTTGTCCAAAAAGAACACAGGAATGGAACGGTTCCATGACAGTGGAATGGAATGGTTCCATTCCATTCCACTTGATCCAAAAAACGAACACACCCTTAGTCTACTAGTTATTGGGCGAGATTAAAGACCCCATTCGCCACCTTCACTAGAGATCTCTTTTCTTTTCGAAATGGGGGTCTCCTCGGCCTCTGCATCAGAACGATGCACATAACCAAGAAGAGAAGGCGCCAAACTTCAGCAACCCTCAGTCAGTAGCCTTACTAAAAGTTTATCCCAAAATTCCAGCATTTGTTGGACAAGATGGATTTGCACAATGTTGATGCTACGACATCTTGAGTAGGAGTGGGTTGTGTACATCTTTGTTATGCACTGTGTAGCTCTTATGGTTGTATCGACTTGATGCGAACTGTTGAGTTAATAAAAACTCCCTAAACTCCCTTTCCAGTGCAAAAAATAAATAAATAAAAACTCACTTTATAATAAAAAGACATCTTCAGTAGGAATATTTTTTTAGGCAAGAGTGAAGAGAAGGAGTAGAAATACTTTGCTCTTCCTTACCTAGGTCTATTCACTGGAAGCCCGATTTGGCTGCCCAACCCGAGCGCCGCCCAAATTTTTTAGGTTGGGTCGCGTCGGGCTGCACCGTTGCGTTGTGCTTGGGCCAAATTTTGCCACCAGAACATCGGTTCGACCAGAGCTTGAGCTTATGATTTTAGCAATATATATATATATATAGATTTGCCTAAAAAAGCAGAATATAAGATTCTCCTAAAAAAAGCAGAATATAAGATGATCTTAAAAAATGCAGGATGTAAGAGAGGACTGACCAATTTTCCTGACTTGGACCTGATTTTGCATAAAATAGTTGAACAAGGTCCTACATTTTCAGCACCAGTCTTTTTCAAAGCCCGGCGGGAGGTATGACAAAGTCTTGTTTCACTCCTCGTCTCACATGTTTGGAAAAGACTCAACATAATTCACTAGAAAAGGTCGATCTTTACAATGGTTTGTTTGCTTATCTCTATAATCATGTCACATGTAACCCAAGTATCGCAGAAGTATAGTTTGGTGGTATTTCTCTTGCGCTAGTGGAAGTACTCGTGTTGCACTAAGAAGCATTCACGCGCTACACTTAGAAGTATTTGCGTAGGGAGGATGAGGAGAGCTCTGGCGTCCGCTCTCGCCTAAATCGCCGACGGCCACTCCGGCCGCGGCGACCACCAACCACTGTCTTCTGATCCTCCAATCACGAAGACAACATTGCTCTCTCCGGCTCCTCCTGTTTTGGGTAAGTACTCTACTCTCTCCGCCGCGTTCTGCCTTGGATTCGGCTCCTTTGTGTCCGTCTTGAAACACGACAACTGCTCCCGATGGCGCTCTCTGATCTCAAGTTCGATCAAGGCCTCTCCTTTGAAGCTCGCATCCGGAAGGATCTGGGCACTCCGGTCAATTTCATTGAAGGTAGAGGTCTCAAGGAATTTTTTCTTGTGGTGGATTTCTCCCGTTCGAAGCTGCGTCTTAATCCTGATTCTGTGGGACTTATTCTGCAATCTTGTTTTGGTGGCCTTTCTGCACGCTATCAAGTGATACGTCTTCAAAATTGGTCTTTCAAATTCTCAGTGGCTTCTAAGGAAGTGGGTTTTCGGATTTTCAATGGAGGCAATTTTTTCAATTCTCTGTTCTGTATGAGTTTCTGGCTTTGGGGACAAGGAGGCCCTGATTCGCGTAAGGAATATCAACTCTATTTGCAAGAACAAGAAGCAGAATGGACTACTATTTCTAGAACTAATCACTCAGGTTCCCAAAAATCTTATGCGGATGCTACTCGTGCTCCTCGTTTCTTTGATCATCAATCTCGCCCTGCTCATCGCCAAAGTTCTTTGACTAGTCAACATCGGGCTTCAGTTTCTACCAGAATTAATGGGAACATTTCCTCCTCTATTCAAAGGGTGCCGTTACAGAGACCATCCTTTTCAAATTCAAATAGGAATGGGGCTGGTTCTAAGGCTTTTTGTGTTCGCTGCCTTTCAGATGGACATTGGAGGCCCAATTGTACTAATCGCATCAGATGCAGGGCCTGTAACCGTTGGGGACATATTGCCGATAATTGCTACTTCAAAAATGATAACCCTGGGAAAGCTAAGGAAAATGATCAGCAGATTGATGCCACAAATCCTCCTCCTTCGGAAACTGCTCGATCTTCGCGCCAAAGAATTGACAAGACAGCTGAGTTTAGGCAGGTGGACACGGAAAATTTAATTGCCGCACAAAATGAGCGCATCCTGTCTAGCCTTATTGGCCAACATGTCAGGGACTCTAATTCCCCTGTCGAGCGGCCTGACGATTCATTTCCAGCATCCTCTACCCCCGGCCTGCAGAAAACTCTCTTCACCCTGTTGGACCTTCTCCTTGCGATTCCAGCAACATGGCCACATTCCCCTTCGATCCAACCCCTTTCTTGCCGAGAGATCATCATGCCATTGAAGTTGAAGGCAGACCTGCACGCGTCCGTGTGATTCATGATACTCTGCAGCTGAAAAATGAAGATTTGGCTATTGTTACCATTGTTCCGATGCCGCAAGGTGAGGTGCCTTTCCAGAATGTTCAAGAAATTGTAGATGAGTTTCTGAGGCTTGAAAAATGAGTCAGGTATCAGTCTATCACCCCCTGCCCCTTTGGTCAAGCATATGTCAGATTGGAAAGTCCAGAAGTTAGAGATTTTCTAGTGCTTCGTAGCCCGCATGTGTATGATAATGTTCATATGATTTTCCAAAAGCATAATGAAGGCATGAACTGGAAGAGGTATGATCTGAATAGGGAGGTTTGGTTGATTATATTTGGTTTCCCAGAGGATTTGAAATGCTTGCATGAGATTTCTAATGCAGTCAAGAACTATGGAAAGTTACTTATCTGGGATAGAGCTAAATCCACTGATGCTTATGTCATTGTTAAAATCAGAGTAGAGAAACTCTCTGACATTCCTGCTAGTATCTTAGTCTCTGGAGCTAATCATTTCCTGGGTGAATCTTGGACTTGCCCTGTTGTAATCATCCAAGATCATTTGATTGGAGGTGGGCCGCCGGATGAAGACCCGGTGCCTGATGATGGTAACCCCCACCCTAGGCCTGACGAAGAATTCCACCACCCAAATCAGCAGAATCACTTCATTGGTCCTTTGCCTTTACATGAACCAGATAATGCTGAACCTGGAAATGCACAAAATATAGAGAATCAAGCTGATGGAAATCATATGGTTCTTGAGGAACAGTTGGAAGAAAATTTTGTTGAATGGAACCACTGGGCTATGCCTCCTGCTCACGGTTTGGTGGATATGGAAATCCATGCTGGAGAATTCCCACAGATGAATGAGTTGGATGAACCTATGGTGGAAGAAAATATGTTAGACAACAATGAAAATGAAGGCCTCGATAGTGACCTCACTCTCACTCTCAATTTACCTGAATATAGCTCCAACTCTGACAGCTCTGTTCAGGGTGTTCAACCTTCTCAGGAATTGACGGGTGCCTTCGCACAAAATATTCCTAGGATTGATCTGAATTTACCTGCTGATATTTTCATTGAAGAAGCTCCCACAATGGATAATATGTTGCTAGAAGCCAATTTATCCCTGCAGCTATCTCTTTCAGCTAAAAATCGGTCTTCCAAAGTAATTGCTGGAACTGCAGCAGACAAGAGCATAGTTTCTCAGTCCTTAAATTTGGATAATGTTGAGTTTACGGACCCCAACCTGCAAGCTATTTTGTCAGAACATACACATGCATTTTCAAGTGTTTTCGTAGTGGAATCTCCGAAAGTTATGGATGCTTGTCTTAATGCTGAAAACTTTGATGCTGTTATAGCAGAACACACTATAGCATTTCAGAGATCCACACGCGCGCCTGAAAGTTCAGAAACTGAAGACACTGACTTTGAACTTAATGCTCAGTTGGAGAATACACAATCTAGAACACCTGAAATTGTCACCACTGTGCTTGATCATATTTCTATGATTTCGGCGAACGTATCTAATCAAACCCTCTCTTCTCAGCAACCTATAGTGGAATCAGTGGATCATGTTAGTAATCAACATTTTCTTGTGACCCAAGAACTAGTGGAAGAGAACAGACAAGTCCAAAAGCAGAGTATTGAACAGAATGAGACAGTGAGTGATACACAAGGACGAGAAGTAGTTAAGTTGACTGAATCAGTGGAAAACCTGCAAACTGAATTGGCGGCTGAAGAGACAGTGAGTGATACACAAGGATGGGAAGTAGTTAATGTGACTGAACCAGTGGAAAACCTGCAAGCTGAACTGGCGGCTGAAAATCCTGGGAACACAGGTATTGATGATTCTTTGGCTCCTCCAGGCTTTCCTCTCCCTATGTATAAATATATTGTTCATCATAATCTCTTTGTGGGTGCTATGGAACTTGGAAATGATGTAGCAGATCCTGTTTTTCAAAAGATGATGGAACCTTGTTATTCTGAAACATTTTTAGGTGTTGAGGGTGCTACTCTCTGGAAGGAAAATTTTGCACCTACCTCTGAATCGGACAAGGTGGTTCAGGTACCTATTGAATGGGCAAATTTTTTCACTGCAGCTGTCGTCGTATCGGCATTTTGGATAGGAGACGGGGTCCTGCTAGCCGAGGGTGAACGTAGGGCAAGAAGGTGGACGTCGTCAAGGTCGGGATTGTACACGGCGGTTTACCCAGCTTCAGGCACCACGGCGGTGGCGGTGCCCTACGTGCTGCTATAACTCACTATAAGGCAATATCGCCGTGAACTGGTTACAATGAGCTGGTTGTCTATCAAAGAGTTGCCCTAAAGGCGCCCCGAGGTCCAGCTTATATAGGCGGCTGGACCTAGGGTTACAAGGTGAATACGTATCCAGCAAGTATACGGAGTCCTAAACCTAGCCGGCAAGTATGCCGCCTTCCGTCTTGGTCTTGGTGGCTTCATGGGCTTCAGTCTTGGGCCTCCTCCTTGCCGGCCGCCATCTTCCTTGTCGTCAGCTTGCTGGGCCGCTAGTGTAGGGCTACCTCCACCAAGCCGGATTGATCCATGTCGGTGATACCCCCACTTGGTATATCCCCAACATTAGCCCCTAGAAGGGTTTAAGTTCTTCAGGCGCCGTCTTCTTTCGTCTGCGATATCCACCTTGTTGTTGACGTTGTAGGCGGCTGAAGAGCTTGAAGCATTCCATCGTTGGATTAGGCGGCAGTCCGACTAAAGATGCCGGATGCATTGCTGCCAACATGGGAAAGACGGCCTGACCTCCTGTCAGGAATCTTCCACGCAGTGTCTTGTCATGTTGACTGGTTACGTCGATAGTTGACGTGTCCATGTCATCCTTGGTCCACGACAGTTTGAACTCAAGGAGAAGTGGAACGATATCATGATGGCATTTGTGCCGTGCCACGAAGGCGATAATGGCAGCCGTGTCGCTGACGACAAGGCGGCTGTGCCACATTAGCAATTAAGCCGGAACGTGGAGATTTGTTGTTTTGTACCAATCGATGTCTTCCCAAACTGGCCAGGTTTGGACGATCGGAAACAACAACTAGTAATTTGGCGATTAATTTGCCTAAACCGAACCCGATGATGGCGGCGTCCCGCCTAACATTACAGATACGGTTAGACTGAAATTTGACGGCAAGGCGGCCGTACCACGAAGGTGACCTTGTTGCTGACAACAAGGCGGCTGTGTCGCTGACGACAAGGCAGCCGTGCCACGGATGCGTCGCGCCGCGTTAGCAACTAAGCTGGAACGCGGCGATAAACGAGACAGCTGTGTCGTTGACGACAAGGCGGCTACGTCGCTGATGATGGAGCTGCATGTGCAGCCCCCAAGTATCGGGCGAAGGCATTGTCGATGTCAAGCCCCCGAGTATCTGGCGAGGGGCAGCGTCGATGTCGAGCCCCCAGGCTTTGTTCGCCAGAGGTTTTCTTGATCCGCCTAGGTGCAGCCCCCGAGCGTTGAGTCGATTTTCTTGAAAGTCGGCTCGATGCTCAGAAGAACTTGTGGCGTTATAGATCAGATGATTGTAGTTGCCGAGGTTAGTGCCGCCTTGACGGAAAGGCGGCTCAAGACTCGATGAAAGTGCTGCGACCGCAGCCCCAAGTGTCAAATATCCTGCATAGTAAATATAGCTGCATTAAGATGAACTTTTACTGTAAGCTGGACAAATGTAAGGCATGAGCCGGTAGCTTTGGAACAAACACTTAGGGGTTATAAATTTTATGTGGCCCGCCTTAATATTAATCTGGCATATATGCTTAGCTTTTTGTATGTTGGCGGTACCGCAGCGCAGTTACTTCAGCTGAGTCAACCAGGGCTTGTACCAGATAGTTTAGACTCAGAGACCAAAGCCGGCGTGTTGGTGCCAAAAACATACTACTACGCAAACCACATATAAACAATCAGAATAAGGATATTAGGCGGTGCAAAATGATTGCTTAATTTGGCCCAGAGGCGGCAAGTATCTAAAAGTTTGAACCACTTAGCACGGAGCAGATTTTGGATAACTTTGATACTAAGAATATATGATCATATGAAAAGACAAAAGACGGCATGATCTCAGAACATAATGAGCAAACCATAGACTTTTATTTCATGACCATATGATTAATTAAATGTTATAAAGTACTTAGCTTTTGATGTTTGCTGACGTCAATGTCGAGGAGGAGGACGACGCGGAAGACGGCGGACTGAATATAACAGCCCCAGGATGTAGGCGGCAGCCCCCGGGCTGATTCCAGCAAGGCGGTGGCTTCCGAGTTCTCCTCTTATGCTGCATGCCACAGCTTGTCGGTGGCTCCGTGCTTGACGAGTAGCCGACGATGAGTAGACCGTGACGACAATTAAGCTGGAACGTGCGTTGTGCCGAGTTAGCGATTAAGCAGGAACTCGATGATGATCTTGCTGGAAAGACGTCGTGATGCGTTTAGCATCAATATGGAACGCAACGACAAGTATGCCGGATAGACGGCGTGCTGCGCCGGAACGCGACGATAGTTTGCCAGACTAATGGCGTGCCACGTCGGAATGCGACGATAAATACGCCGCTTTGCCGCGTTAACAAAAAACATGGAGCTAAGCTGTTTTTCGCCGATCCATGCCTTTCCAAACTGGCCTGGTTTGGGCGACCGGAAATAACAGATAGCAATTCGGCGACGAATTCGCCTATACTGGACGTCGAAACGAAGCAGTGTTGGCTGACGATGAATTCGTCAAAGCCTGATGCTACGATGGCGGCGTCCCGCTGACAATCGTGCACTGGCGAGAATTGTCGACTTGAATAGTCGTCGTGGAACGGAAATCATAGTAGGTTTCGAAACCGTGCTACATGCACTAAATCCAAAGGTTTTTGACTAATCACGTCACAAAATAGTACTTGGCCGTATGTTCAGCTTGCCATGAATTGGTAGCCTTGAACTAGACAACCTCGGTACTTGATCTGTTGGAGTAGCTATTAGCAAAGCATGTTACGATGCAGGTTTCGCCTCGGGCGTTCTGCATGCATGCGCTAGCTTCCCTGTGATCTTTCCATGACGAGATTTGATTAGCCGCTGTAGACTCCATGCACGCCACGATCGGCATAGTTTCGATCTGGTAATTCCGTCAGCCGGCGGCGCAGATGATGGTGCTGTCGGATGGCTTCCGATTTCGCCGCCTTGCCGGCTGACGCGCTGTGCTGCCGCCAGCACACGTGAGATGTGATCGATCTGCTGATCTTGGCCAGTTACGGAAACTGCCGATAAATCTTGATCTGATCTCCAGTACGGATGGATTCGACAAACCGGTGTGATGGCAACTTGCACGTCGCGAATCAGATTGCCGGCGTTGAGCCCCGGGCCAAAATAAATTAGCCGGACAGATGCTCGCCGCCTTGGTTTGTCAAAGTAGGTCCTGGCACGGATGCGTGGGCTGGGCCGATCTACTCGACCATATTGATAGATCGCGCCGGACTGCCGGAGCAGATGATCCAGCTAGATGCGATCTGCTTGGTGACGATTTCGCCGGCTGCGGACAGCCGGAGATGTTCCCGCCTGGAACGTGACGCCTGACGCCTTAAGCCCCACGGTGGGCGCCAACTGTCGTCGTATCGGCATTTTGGATAGGAGACGGGGTTCTGCTAGCCGAGGGTGAACGTAGGGCAAGAAGGTGGACGTCGTCAAGGTCGGGATTGTACACGGCGGTTTACCCAGCTTCAGGCACCACGGCGGTGGCGGTGCCCTACGTGCTGCTATAACTCACTATAAGGCAATATCGCCGTGAACTGGTTACAATGAGCTGGTTGTCTATCAAAGAGTTGCCCTAAAGGCGCCCCGAGGTCCAGCTTATATAGGCGGCTGGACCTAGGGTTACAAGGTGAATACGTATCCAGCAAGTATACGGAGTCCTAAACCTAGCCGGCAAGTATGCCGCCTTCCGTCTTGGTCTTGGTGGCTTCATGGGCTTCAGTCTTGGGCCTCCTCCTTGCCGGCCGCCATCTTCCTTGTCGTCAGCTTGCTGGGCCGCTAGTGTAGGGCTACCTCCACCAAGCCGGATTGATCCATGTCGGTGATACCCCCACTTGGTATATCCCCAATAGCAGCTCTGCTTAATCCAGATAAATTTGATTGGGCTAAATCATTTCTAGCATCTAAGCTTTGGAACTGTATTATTGAGGACTCCACAAACACAGTTTTTAAACCTTATGTGATTCCCGATTGCTGTATCACCTCTCAGGGTCCTGCTTGCAAGAATGGTGCCTCGTTGGAGGATATTACACACACTCCAGAGAAGCCAGCGGCATGTAATCCTGCTACCTCAAGCACATCTGCTCTGCATGCCAATCGGAAAAGAAAGGACAAAGCACCACTTGTTGAAACTGAGGTAAGAAGGAGTGAAAGAATTCAACACCTAAAGAAAGGCTTTAGAAAAAGTACCTGCCTGGATAGAAATTGTATCAGTTGCACATCTAAACCTCCCATTATCCCTGCAAAGATTGTTAAAAATCTTAGTATCACTTTCTGTAAAGTGGCGCCCTCTAAATGCACTGATGAAATTTTACATGATAAGGGAAAGAAGAAGAAGAAGGTGCATAGCAAGAAAGCAGAAGTGGAAGCTGAAGAACATGAGTTAGAAGAGGAAGCTCGTGAGGAGCAGTAGCCGCAACAGGAATCAAAGAATTTCAAGACATCTATTTAATGGAGAATCATTTGGAATTTCTTGTAATAAGTAGTGCTAAACAGATTCTTGTTAGTACTAGTTTCCTGGAGTTTCCTTGCTTTGTTCCTGTTCCTTCCAGTCTATGCTTCCGAGTGGGACTTGCTATCAAGTCATTTGTCTGTACCAGTACAACTCCTAAACTCTGTGTGGATTTAGGCTTGTGTTTTAAGACCAAACATTATCATCATGAATCGTTTCTGGAGTATATTTGATTGGAACATCAGGGGTATTAATGATCCAGAAAAGTGGTTGGCTGTGGGTAATAAAATTGATGAAGCAGGTTGTGCTATTGTTTGCTTACAGGAGACAAAAAGAGAACTATTCGACAGTGCATATGTCAAAAATTTCTGTCCGAGAAGATTTAATAAGTTTGATTATGTACCATCGGTGGGTGCATCAGGGGGTTTGTTTGTTACTTGGAACGAGTCCATTTTTAAAGGAGAAACACTATTCAAAAATAAGTTCTCGATCTCTGTTAAGTTCACTTCGGTTCACACTTCAGAATCTTGGATTCTAACTAATATCTATGGGCCATGTCAAGCTGATGCAAGAGCGGAATTTCTAGATTGGTTCCAAAACATTGACATTCCAGATGATCAAAATTGGCTCATTGTCGGAGACTTTAATTATATGAGGTATCCGAATAACAGAAACAGAGAAGGTGGTAATATTAATGACATGCTGGCTTTCAATGAAGCGATCAGTGCCTTGGCTCTGGTGGAAATACCAATTAAGGGCAGAGACTTCACCTGGAGTAATATGCAAAGTGCGCCACTGCTTGAAAAATTAGATTGGGTTTTCTCTTCCGAAGCTTGGACTACTAATTATCCAAACACTCTTGTTCTTCCTCTGGCTAAGCCTATCTCGGACCACACTCCCTTCAAAATTCAGATTGGGACCTCAATTCCTAAGGCCACAATTTTCAGATTCGAAAATTTCTGGTTACATCACCATGATTTCAAAGATACAGTGAGAAACATTTGGGAGCAGAACGTTGATGAATTAGACAGTGCCAAAATTATTACTGCAAAATTCAAGAGGCTGAGAAAAGGACTAAAGATATGGGCGAAGAATAAATCTCAGCTGGCTACTGATATCAAGAATGCAAATGAAATGATTGACATGTTTGACAGATTAGAGGAACACAGAGATTTAATGATATGGGAAAGAAATGGTAGAATGATCATCAAAGAGCATTTGCTGAAGCTTCTTGCAGATCAAAAGGCATATTGGAAGCAAAGAGCTACTATCAGATGGGCAAAATTTGGGGAAGCGAATTCCAAAAAATTTCATGTAAAAGCAACAATTAAGTACAGAAAAAATTATAGCCACCTTACAAGATGAACATGGAATAGAGCACTCTGATCATAATGCTAAATCTGTAATATTGGAAAGAGCTTTCAAACAAAGATTAGGAACCTCCACTCCGACTGAAAATGATTTGATGCTAAATTCTCTTATCACAAGAGTGGAAGGATTAGAAGAGTTAGAAGTTCCTTTCTCTAAAGAGGAAATTGATAGAGTGGTTAAAGAACTCCCATCAGATAAAGCTCCTGGACCTGACGGTTTCAACACCAATTTCATCAAAGCTTGTTGGCCCATCATTTCTGAAGATTTCTACAAGCTGATTAATGATTTTCATAATGGAAATGTTTCTATACAGAGCATCAACTCGTCTTTCATCACCCTCATTCCGAAGAAGGAGAACCCATTGAATGCTTCAGACTTCAGACCAATATCTCTACTGAATTGCTCTTTGAAAATCATCACCAAGCTCTTAGCAAACAGACTTCAAAAAGTGATGAACAGGTTAATTCATACTAATCAATATGGATTCTTGAAAGCGAAATCTATTCAAGATTGCTTGCCATGGGTTTATGAGTATATTCACCAATGTAACCAGTCACAAGAAGAGTGTGTGATTCTGAAATTGGATTTTGAAAAAGCATTTGATATGTTGGAGCACAAAACAATAAAGGAGATTCTTATTGCTAAAGGTTTTGGGGAAAAATGGCTCAAATGGATAGAGATGATTTATTCATCAGGTTTTTCTGCTGTCCTTCTTAATGGTATTCCTGGGAAACAATTTAGATGCAAAAGAGGGGTGAGACAAGGAGATCCACTTTCACCTTTGATCTTTGTCTTGGCTGCAGACCTCCTTCAAACAATTTTTAACGAGGCCATGGATAACCAACTGGTAAAGTCACCCATTCAGTCTCAAGCTTGCCTGACTTTCCGATAGTTCAATATGCGGATGATACACTTTTGATTATGCAAGGAAGTGTTTTACAGATTGAACATGCCAAAAACTTGCTCAACTATTCGCGGCTTATACTGGTTTGAAAGTTAACTACAACAAATCAAATATCATTCCGATCAATATTGCACTTGATAGAATCCAGTCCCTGTCTACTGCCTTGGGTTGCAATGTGGGTACTCTCCCTTCACCTATCTGGGTATGCCTCTCTCCATTAGCAAGCCGAAAGTGTCAGATTACATGATTATTCTACAAAATCAGCTCAAGACTAGCCGGGTGCTCAACACTGCTATCCTATGGGGAAAAATTGGTGTTAATCAAGTCAGTCTTCACAAGTCTCCCCATTTTCTTCCTGTGTACACTCCTCTTCCCTACTTCAGTTCTACAACAGATCAACAAATATCTCAGACATTGCTTCTGGAGAAAGTATGGGATGGAAGACAGAGGTTCAGCTCTAATTGCATGGGATAAAGTAAGCAAACCAAAGGAACAAGGTGGCCTGGGTGTTATGGATTTGATGATACAAACAAGGCTCTGCTCCTCAAGCACTTACATAAGTTTTTTAACAAGCACAACCTTCCATGGGTAAATTTTATCTATGAGCAATACTACACAAACAATACTATTGATTGTCGGCCAGTGGGCTCTTTCTGGTGGAAAAGTATGATTAAGCTGATTCCCACCTATAAAAGTATGGCTCTTTGTCAAGTTGGAAATGGTCAGACTGTTATGATTTGGGAAGACACTTGGACCTCCCAAGCCTGCAGAGATAAATACCCCGAACTGCATTCTTTCAGGATCAAAGACAACCCTTCCTACATGGAGTTCATGGACAGGCCCATCTTGACTGAAAACTTCCACCTTCCTCTCTCTTTGCAAGCTTATCAGCAGCTTCACATGTTCCAGAATGACCTGCTATCAATCAACATGTCCACGAACCCTGATGTATGGACATATACTTGGAATTCAGAAAAGTTCTCCTCGCAGAAAGCATATAAACTCCTAAAAACAGGACCAAAGGCTCATTACTTTTTTCAATACTTATGGAAGTCCTCGGTCATCCTGAGATACAAGGTTTTCTTTTGGCTACTTCTACACGATCGGATCAACACAAGAAACCTACTATCTAGAAAATCATTTCACCTTCCAAGCTACAATTGTGTACTCTGTCAACACCAGGTGGAAGAAACTGCTCTACATCTCTTCTTTGACTGTACTTTCTCGCTTAGATGTTGGGAAGCCTTGGCGCCAAACAAGAAGAGGGGTATATCACTGATTGATGAATGCTGCCTTGCTCATGATGCTCTCCCGAAAAGTATAGCCACTGATATTATCATAATGGGTTGCTGGAACATATGGAAACAGAGGAATGACAGAATTTTTCAACACATCCATCCTACTTTAACATCCTGGAAAGTGCAGCTCAGAAAAGATCTCATCACTCTGAAGATCAGAATTAAGACTAAGAATCGAGCATGTCTTGAGGGCTGGATTGATTCAGTCCTTCCGTGTAGTTCAGTTTAACTCTTCATCATGTTAGATAGAACTGGCATTGGTTAGCCTATTTTTGAAGCGCTTCCTTGTATGTATATATAACTTTTATTATTAATGGAAAATACCGTAGAACGATTGTTCTACGGTTTGCGCTTCAAAAAAGAAGTATTTGCGTCGTATTTGGAAGTACTGAAGTACATGCAGTGCGCGTGAAAGTACTGGCGTGCTCAACTTTGGAAGTACTAGCGCGATGCACTACGACGTACAAACAAAACGTAAAGAAAAACGTCTCTCGACAGGACGCTCCGCTTGCAACACGTGTCAACATGGGAACGTTCACACTGCACTACTAAGCCTATGTGAAGGTAGACCTTTGCCTAGTCCTACCCAATGAACACATTGATTTTTTTGTTTAACCGTTGTGAACTAATCAAAATTACAAAATATTGTGGGAAACCCAAATGTTATTCGAAATGAATTGATGTGTGATTAGTTTCTCCAATCTGGAATTGGAAATATTTGGGATATGAGATTACGAGTACATGACACCGGTTTAAGGCTAATTTTTTTAAAATAATACATTTTTTAATGAAATTCGAGAAATATTACGCGTTTTGAGGGTTTTTAAAAAATAATACGGGACCTACTCGGCTACACCACAGCCGACTGATGCATGCACTTGTAGCTCGATCACGTTCATGGCCGCACGTCCATGGCGGAGGGAGTTGGTGGCGCGAGGGCCGCAGCCATGGACTACGGCAAGCCTTGCCGCCATGTCTGCAAGATAGCCCTACCTTCACTCTTTCGATTCCCTACCTCGGTGCCACCTCTTACCTCCTCTACTTCCCGGGAACGAGCTCGTCCCGAGCTGCTCTCCGTCCGGCCACGATGACGACGCTGTTGCCTTAAGCCTCGCTGAGCTCCAAGATCATGTCCTGAAGATACGCCTCGACCTATTCTACAGGCGACATCAAGAACAGGAGCTCACGCACTTCGCGGCTAACTACACGCACGGCCGGCCGGCGAGCGCGCACGCACGCACACACGCAGCTCACACACGCCTGCACGCAGGCCGGCTAGCACGCACACACCCCACGCACCCACGGCCGGCCAGCCGCGGCGAGCGCGCCCGCACGCACGCACGCAGCTCACGCACGAACGCACGCAGCTCACGCACTCGCGTAGCTAGGATCGATCCAGCTGCTCACGTACTTGTCCAGAATCGCTCGCGTAGCTGGTTGAATCCAAGTTTAGATAGTTGGGCACGTCTGCGGCGCGGACGACAACCCTATCGGCGCACGCGCCTACTGGGCCACGGACTGGTCGACCATAGGGCCTGATCGTCCACGGCGTCGACGATAGGTGTCCATCCTCCACGGCGTAAATTAGGCCGTATTATTTTTAAAAAACTCTCAAAACGCGTAATATTTCTCAAATTTCATTAAAAAATGTATTATTTTTAAAAAATAGCGGTTTAAGGTATGTATTCTGAACAAATATGTTATCTCTCGTGAAGACAATTATTCAGAAACACACTTTTGTAATATATAATCATATGAGTTTAATGTTATGTATGCTATTAATTTTATCATTACAGATGGTGGATGTTTGAGTGATAAATTCCAAAATGACTCATGTTTTTGATTAAACAGGGTGCTAGACTTTTTTAATAGGTCCTCCTAGCACTCGCTCAAATGGGAATTAGCTTAATTCACTTCGAGTAACATCACTCATATTTGAAAGTAAAATTCTGGTTGCAAAAATAGCGCACCTGGAAAATATTCAGTTGCAAATGGAAAACTTCCGGTTTAAAATGAAACATTCAGTTATAATCATAACTGAAGAAAATATTAGTTGCAATCATAGGACAACTGAAAAAAATCAGTTGCAATCATGGTTCTACTACAATTTTTATTTATTTATAACATTATGCCCCATGCCAACATGAATCTACGTGTTAACATCCAACGACTAAGGAGTTGATTGAGTCATATGCTAACTCGTGTTCGAATGAGAATTACCAAAACCGTTTCTAATAACATGTCATTATATATGGTACAGAAAAATGAACACAACAGAAATCAAAACAAAAGGGCGAAACTCCCCTCCCGAGCTGCTCGCGTGGGCGGCTCCGGAGGACCCAGAAACCCTAGAAAAAAGCCCCCCGCGGCGGCTCCTCCCTGGCCGCTGCCGCCGCCGGCGGTGGCGGCCGCGCTCGGCCGCCAAAGGCGGAGGGCAAGGTGGGCGCGCCCCGAGGCTCTTCCTTCGCGCAGAGGCGGAGCTTCTAGCGGGCGGCATCGGCAGTGTCGGTGACGGCGATGCGCGCAGCGGGGCGGAGCAGAGGAGGAGTTGGCGGCGCGCTCGGCAGCACGGCTGCGGCTCCGGCGGCGCCCGGAGTCTGCTGGCGGGAGCGGAGGTTGCAACGGTGGTTCGGGCCCGATTTGGGCCCTTCCGGGCCCGATCTGGGCGGCGCGGGCCGCCATGGTTCCTCTCCCTTCTGGTGCTGCTTGGTCCCGGGCTCAGGCGGCCGGTGCGGCGGCGCTGTGGCGGTCCGAACGTCTCCTTGGAGGATTCCGTCGGTGGTAGGGTGGTGCGGCCATGCTTGGTTGTTCCGTTTTGGGAAGGGGCAGGGCCCCGACCCTCCTTCTCGAGCTCTATGGTTCCGTGCCAGATCTGGTGCCGCTGGTAGCCACGGGGGTTGTCGGTGGTTGATCCGGTGGTGGAAGCTTCCCTTCTTGTCGTCTTCGTCTTTGCAGTGCGCGGAGCTAGGACGTCGGGGCGGCGGCCCTGGATGGTGGGAGTCCTTTGGTTGGCGGGCGAGCCAGGGACTCAGGTGCTGGTCGGTAACCTCGGCCACAGGGGTGGCGCGGTGGCTGGCGTGCGGCTTGCGGTGACGGTGGCTGAGATGTCTCTACTGCCCCGTGTAGAGGGCGGGGAGAGTTTGCCGGGGGAAACCCTTGTTCGAGGTCTTCTCGGGATGCGACGGCGGCATCCACGGACGTTGTTCCCTTCTTGAAGGCGTCGTAGCGGTTTCTCTCCGCCCTTCTACGCTCCGGATGAAAATCCAAGATCCTCGGATCGGGCCGTGGCGGCGCTCTGGCGTCGTGTGCTTCTTGAAGACGCCGCCTTGGAGTTCACAGCGGGTTGTTTTCCAGAGGATCTATGGTGATTCTTCGTCGAGCTCCCTCGGGCAAAGCTTGTACCTTGTTCTGCACCTCGGTGTTTCTTGCGCAGAGCCTTGCTGATTGAGCCTGTGTACACGCTTGCGGATAGTGGCGGTGATGATCCTGCTGGTGGTGCTCTGTGGATGGTGGCTTTGGTCTCGGCGGTGTGCCATGTGTGTTGGTTTGCCCGTGCTCTCGGTGAGCTCTGGCCCGACACATCTGCCCGCCCTGCTGGCTCTCCCTCTTCGGCGTTGCCCGCCTTTGGTGGTTCACATGTAATCTCATCGGTACTCGGTAGCTTTGTCTTTCTGTGTGTGTGCAGTACTTTGTTGTAAGCTGGTTTCAGCACCATGTACTCTGTCGCCGTTTATGGGGTTATTAATTTAACGTCGGGTCTTACGACCTTGTATCTAAAAAAAATGAACACAACAATCGTCCATCAGCTCCGTGGAGATGCCGTGGTCCAGAACCTGCACGTACGTGTCACCGCAGCAACAGAACAAAATCAGAGTACAACTCAACAAGATCGGCACGAAATGCTTACACAGCTTGGTTGATTTTCAATTAAGTGCCGTAATTCTCAAAAAAAAACTTGGCTGATTTTCGTATGTCATATCGTGTCCTGTGACTCGTGTTAGATATTCACCTCGAAGAATCCCCAGTTCTCGCACGCGTCACGCAGCAGGTCCATCGCCGCCGGCCGCTCCTCCCCGTCCAGCAGCCCCATATGTCTATGATCGGGAACGACAACGTGGATGCCATTTGACTCCCTCGGTCTCTCTCGATCGTCAGTGTCGGGACAAGCTGTGCAAATATCTGGATGTTTCTTCTCGTGTACTGTGCTTGTCTAATGCTGCCTGCAGGAGCCGGGAGTGCTGTGAAAGAAGGCCAGCCTTTGGTCGGAAATTGAGTTTGGCTCCCGGGAGCTGCTCCTGGTATGTTCAAAAAAATGAACAAATTGAAAAATGTTCAAAAAAATTCGAAAATAATCATGCACGTACCTGACGATGTCACGCACGACCGTGTCAAATTTCACACCAAAACGACATCGTATGCGCTCTGTGCAAAAATGACAAAATTCTAATACGCTGAAGTGAGGATCACATACGGATTCAATAAGTAGTTTTGTATATAACCTGCAAAAAGTTGAAAAAGAAATATCATTCGGTAATTTCAAATAGATCAACACAAAGCGCTCACACCCACGTGGATATGCGCTTTACTGGCTTACTAACCTGTCTCGACTCTCGACCAGTCCCTGAACATATTTAGAATACTAATTGGCGGAGGTGGATTGAAAAATTTCTATACAGTTTTCCATAATAATAATAGCACAAAAGGATTGGATAGAAGCGGTTTCATCACAATCACAAAACAACACTTATTTCTACCATTTGGTCTTTGAAAGCATACACGGTTTTCAGGTCATGGTATTTTGTACGTAGAGTGATTTTAGTTTAACCGGGACTAGCTAATACGGTAACTCTTTAGAGAAAGACAGACAGTGTCTTTTTTTTTTTCCTTGCGGGGATAGGGAGTAGTTAACGTTGTTGAGAGACTGAAGACGGTTTGAAGCCTATGAAACCAACAAAAACTATCACTATCGTGGATAGACAGAGCTAACGCACTAGTGGAAAACGGGTCTTTTGTCCTGGTTCTAGAGGGCCTCTAGTCTCGGTTTTTGCCAACCGGGACTAGCAAATCAGGACTAAAGGCCCCCTCCCCTTTTAGTCCCGGTTAGCCACGAACCGGGACTAAAGGGCCCTCCACGTGAGCACGGCGGAGCACGCGGGGAGGACCTTTAGTCAAAAGGTTTCTGCTTTTTTTTTAAATTTATTTAGGGTTAATTTAGGCTTTTAGGGGTTGGGGTTTATGAGGGGTCTAGAGTTTCGGATTTTGTGTTTTCCATTCAATTCTTTTCGTATGGAGAGATCGCGTTGATGCGTCAAAAACAAATTTTCGTATACATAAAGTTCATACTACATAGAGATCACGTTGATGCATATATATATATATATACATACAATTTGGTATCTATTTAATTGCATGGAGATGATCAAATTACATGGAGACATTAATAGTCGCAATGAAATTCTCCCGTCTCAGGTATGACCTCCCTCATCAAAAATCGCGACAATTCCTCTTGAATTGCTTTTACGCGGTTCGTTTGTATGAGCTCGTCCCGCATATCTTCCATCTAGATCAATATGAATATGTGAGTTGTGTGTATATATATCAAAACATCATAAAAGAAATTATGAATGGAACTCAACACAATTGATGGTAATAAAATAAATTGTGAATAGTGTTTACGTACCCTAAGTTGTCTTACATCTCTGCGCCGCTCACTGACCGTCAGGCGCATCCACTCGCAAACGTAGTATACACATAAATTTGTCCCATGTTCCTGCCTCAGGATGTACTGTACGAGAATAGAATTCAATCAAATAATAATGAAGCATGATAATGGTATTAAAACTAGAATTAAAGAGTTGCGCGGACCTAGATAGTACTATTTACCTTCATCGGAATAAAACACAGCTCCGGTTTCCAATCACCTGTAACCTCCATGATGAAGCATTTCCAAACCCTGCCTGACAAAGAAAATGGATAAAGAAGTTATTAATTACTTGATATCAGGAAATGAACAAAAGAGCTCGATATAAAGAAGTTATTAATTACTTCTGGAGCATTAGTTGCACGCTGACGTACTCGTCAGGATCTTTCCTTAATGAGTCCATGACATCAACGATTCCATCGTCAACTCTAATGATTAGCAGAATCCAGTGGAAGTTACGCATGTTTATATACTCAGGCATGCATAACTCATCGATTACACTAAACATCGAGTAAGCAAAATAGAATGTGTACAAGACAGTAACACTCACCCGTAGTTGTAAGGCAAAGTATTTTTGTGCAATGACTTTGTTTTATTAAAAAAAATAGCAAGTCCTCCTCTGTGTCTTTTGCATGGTTTCGTACGGTAACTTCATGATTGTTATATGGGTCAATGAACCCAGTGTCCCAGATTCCGCGTCTTCTGCATTCGAGAATATTCATTCTGCATAATAACGTACAAAATAATATAGTGATGATAATTAATTACAGGCAATGAATGAGCTGAGCTAGAGACATAAATTATAGAAATAAATCACTTACAGACAATAGCAACTGACGAGTCATTTGTCGAGAGCGTCTTGATTGAATAACTGAAATTTTTCTTCAAACTCAATATATATCTCGTGGTCCTTGAAGTAATGCTCTTTCCTATATGCCACATAGAAGCTGGTTCGCCCTTTCTTTGCCTCGTCCATGTGCCAAGTATGCAATCTTCGCATTTGTGTTGTTAGACCCTCTACCTCCTCAGGTCTGACCAGAGACTGCTTGTGGACATATCTCCATGCTAATCGATCAGCAATGGGGCAACCAGTGTGCCTATGCGAACAGTGTCGTGGTATACATCCTTATCGGAAAACACCTTGAGCGGGGGGATCGATTGTATTGCCTGTTCTCCGAACTGGGCCACTTGTTTCCCGATTTTTTCCTGCTGCTTCTGTTCTTTATGTACCTTCGCAATACAGCGATCATAGTCTGACGGCAATTCCACATGTGGTTGTGGTCTCGATAGATTTTTCAAACATTTTGCAACTTTTTCGGTGGTATTACCATCTTTGGCTCGGTCTTTTTCGGTGCAAGTTGTCTTTTGACATCGGCAGCCACCCACGCGGCGTTTTCCTCGATAGTCCTTTCCCAAGGTAACTTCTCAGGAGTCTTGTCTCTTGACTTCTTTCTACTTTTCTTCTTAGGCGGCGAATAAGTGAGCCTCCAGTTATTTAGCAGCTTAGTGGGCGCAGTCGGCTGACGGGATGGCGCGAGCGATGGACTCGGGCTGGGCTCCTAATCGGCGGGGAGGGATGGACTTTGATGTGGTGGATTGCTACTCGGAGGAGTCGGTGACCTTGGCGGCGAGTGTGGAAACACGATGTATTTCTTGTTCCATAGAACGATACCATACTTGACTTCTCCCAGTGTCTTCTCGTCGTCACCTCCAGGAATGTCAATCTCCAGTGTACCAAATCCCGTCATAACTTCATCCACCCCGACACGAGCATAGCCAGCTGGAATCTGACCAAGATGGTAGCTTGCTCCAGATTGATTTGGTAAAGCATAGCCGACCACCACCGTGAAGGATATGTTCTTCATTGACATATGTAGCTCACAACTTGTCTTCTCCGTGACATCATCCATGGGGTAGTGAGCCGCCGGTGGTTCAAATGCAAATTTTCTAGTTGCGTGGAACCCACGCTGCTTTTCCGCTGATCAGATGGGATGGCTTCGACTTCAGGAATTTCTAGCTGCTGCTATGATGCCCTTTGCTGACTAATTGAGTCCAGTTGCTCCTGCTGCCGCTGCACCTTGCGTTCCAATTCCGATAACCGGTCTAACTCCTTCTTCTTCTTTCTCTGATGGCACCTATAACTGTCAGCGTAATCCGCAAACCCTTGCTTCCACGAAACACCGGATCCATAGCCTCGTACTCGTCCAACGTGTTCAGGATTCCCGAGGGCGAGTGTCAGCTTGTCGTTCTCTCTATCGGGCTGGAACTCTCCCTTTCGAACTTTTTCTATTGCGTCCTCAAGCTCTTTGGAGATTTTTTCAATTTTTTCCTTCCATTTTCCCTTTGCAACAATCTGCCCTGTCTGTGGGTCCAACCCTGCCCCATGCGCAAACAACCACAACTTGGACCTCTCGGGCCAGTCCGCTATCTGTGGAATAATCCCTTTATCAAGCAGTTCTACTTCAAAGGCTTCCCACTTAGGCACGGCAGTCTTGTAGCCACCTGTCCCCAAAGTATGGTGATATTTCTTCTCCGCAGCATTTGCCTTATTTATTTCCGATCGGGCCACAACAGCAGACGATTCTTTTATCTTCACAAATGCGGGCCAGTCATGTTTTATCTTCACTATTGCTCCAGTGAAATCTGGATCTTGTTTCTTCGCCGACAGATAATTTCTCCATAATGTTTTCTTCCAGCTCTGGAATTGTGTGGCCATCTTCTTAAAAGTCCACTGCTTGATTTTCTCCTTCTTGTCATCTGTGAGACCTGGCGGTAGGTTGACATGTGTCAAGAGCGTCTCCCAAAGTAAATCTTTTCTTCTTTGGTCCATTGTTGTCGTCCTTCGGCTTATGCCATTCTTCAAGGATGATCGGAACCATGTCCCTAACAAGAACTCCGCATTGATTTATAAATTTACGACGGCTCTCTATGGGTTCCAGCCGTTCGCCATCATCACCAACTTTGTCGATCGATATCTTTGCACCATCACCCAACTTTTTGTTCGGGCCTCGTTGCCTTTTTTGCCTTTTAGCAACTGATTGGCCCGATCCGGAGGGCTAAAAGAAAAATGATTCGTTAATAAGTGCAATACAAATCAATTAATGCATCTAGTGATCAACAGAGACTTAATATATATACCTCGCCAGAATTTGTTAAGGGCACTTCATCGCCTCTCTTTTCTTCTGCTTCTAGCTCAACTCCCTCACTGGACTCGTTCAGAAATTGTAAGCTGAAATCGTCATCTTCTCCACCGGCATCTTCTCCATGGGCACTCTCATATATAATCTGATAGATTCGGTCTTCACCCTCCTCGTCTCTGCCGGGGGCGTCCATAGCTCAATGTCCCTGCAATCAATTATATATGCTTTCAATTTTGGTCACATGTCACCTAAATATGCAAAGTGTGTAACACCCCGAAAATTGAAACCTAATTTTAGTGGTGTTTTCTGACACCTGAAAAACTTTTTCTCTTTTCCTAAATATTTCTTCAAATCTTTGAGGATGAATTGACTTGGAAATTGCTCCCTCGAGAATTTCCCAGTGATCCACGAACCACTCCATCACCCGTGATAATTTTGGTGCTTAGGTTTTCCCTCGAAAACCCTAGCCCTAATTATCGAACTTGTTAAATCCTTTTCTCCACCTACCAAAGGAAAACCTATTTCCATAGCTGGAAAAATTCCACGAAAAATACCAGAGGACTCCCCTACCCATATAAAGACAATCCATGCAAAAATATTGCATACTCCAATGCAATATTTCCAAGTTGGGCACTATTTTCTAAACTGCCATTTCTGATCCAGAAATGTTTGAGTCAAGCTATGCATCTCCATAAATTCTGATAAATTCAGGGGATGAATATTTTTGCATTCCCTGCACTTCATCTTTTGGAGCCAAACCCATTTGAGCAACTTTTGACCTACTTCTTTTGTAAGGCCATTTTCATGCCTTTTTTTGGAATCTTCAAGCAAACCTATACCTAGACAAATCCTATGACCATGGGACTTGGTCACATTGACCACATGGTCCATAGACACCCAATTCCAGGAGATCACCCCAAGGTGAAGTGTGGAAATTCACATTTCCATGACCATGCCATTGTGTCCATTTTTGGACATCATGTGGAAACCCAATTTCCTTGTACCCATTTGATCTCATACTCCATAAACACCCTCCCTATGCCACAAGTACTCAGTGGTAATTTTTGGGCATTTTTCTGAGATGTGCAAGGCCACCGTCATTTCATCGAGTACCTTCGGTATCTTTGCTTTTCTGGAAAATTCTATTTTACAAAGTTTGGGATCCCTGTGGGATTGTTGTTTTGTTGTGTTCCTCTCATCGTTACGAACCCAGTGGTGGAAACCGTTTTCAGTTTGGAGCTCCGAGTCACTGGGAACGCGACGATGCCGCTCGCGTCGCGCTCTAGACGCCCGCTTTGGCCTGACCTAATCTCGCTTAGCCTAAACCTGTTCAGCCAAACCCTCCAGCACAGTGCAGCCTCGTGCGTTGCTGTGTGTCCAGCTCCTTTCCCTTATCCAGCCTAATTCCTATCTCTTCCATTTACTTCTTGGAGCAAAAACCGTTGCATCCAGCGGGAACAAGCGCAGCCCCAGCCTCTCCAGCAGCACGCACCACCATTGACTCACTCCCTACCCTGCAGCCACTCTCCTCTCTCCCTCCACCTCGTCCCCGTGGGTCAACATCGCTCGACGTCATCGGGCCGTGCATCTTCCCGTGCTTCCGACATGGCCGTGAGGCCGAGGTTCGTGGGCGACGCACAGGAGGCCGCCCCGTCCAAGACAGCGCTCTCCTCGGGCTCGGTGGAGCACGGAGAGCTTCCCTCGGCCGTCGGTCGGCCCCCCCGGACCACCTACAACCGGCGGCGACCTCTCCCCGAGCCGCCCGTGCGGCCGAGCACGTCGAGCTCGCGCACGCCGCGAGGGGAGCATCCCCACCTCCAGATTCGCCTCCCCCGACCGCGGTGGACCACGGCGTGCCCGCCCCCGCCGCCTCCGACCCTCCCGGCGTCTTCCCCGGCTGCCCCCGGCGACCCTCTGCTCGCTCCCGTGCGAGGGCAGAGGAGGAAGACGACCTCGGTCGATCTCCTTCTTCTTTCTGTTGACTTGCTCCCGTCGAACCGTTTTTTCGGCCCGGCAAGCAGCAGCCCAAGCGGCCCCAGCAACCCAGCTCGGCCCACCGGTGGCCCGGCCGAGTACGCAACACCCAGCGCGCAAGCGCGCACTCGGCCCAGCGATGGCCCAGCCGCACGACAGAAGCGGCCCGTACGGTTTTTTTCCGCGGAATCTGTTTTTCTTTTCCTGGTGAGCAGCAAATAGCTATCTGTCGCATGTCCGTAACTTTTGAACCGTAGATCCATTTTAGTCGATTCAAATTTGTAAATTCCTAGTTTGTAAGGATCTGTCCAGTGGTACTGGTCTTACCTTTTTGTAAAGTACTTGTGTACTCAGCACCCTTGTATGCGTGTATAGGGTATCCCGCGGTACCGGCGAACCGAAACCCTGAATCGTGACGTTCGTGACCCTTCAAGCCAAACGGTGTCGATCTTCGCAGGCAAGCTAACCACTTGCTATGACCAGTCTTGTAATATTATTTGTTCGTGTTGTTCATATTACCATGTCATATCTGTGCATCTGATTGCCTGTCATCTGTAAACTGTGCGTCATGAGATATCATGACTTTGACATCTACTTTCCATAGAGTTGTGGTGTCGTGTCCGGGGGTACCACTTCCCATTCCCGAGGCGATGGACTGGGGGAACCGCCACAGCCAACGGAGTGGGGAACAATATAACTGTGCGCCTCGCACCTGCGTGGCTTTGTTTGCTTCTTCTTCTTCGCCGAGGTGAGGAGCGGACGAATGTCGTCTTATGATCCTCGGAGTTGGGGGCATTTGCCAAAAGAGTTATTTGCTTCTTCTCCCTCTGTCAAACGTGGTTGGCGTAAGCCCACCTGGACTGCGACGCTTGGGACATTTGCTTTCCATTTGGTTCTTTTTGCCAAGATTGCTGACACCACGTCGAGGTAATCCTCGAGTGGAATGGATGCTTTCTTTCTTATGAATGCTTTTTGGTTTATTTTGGAGACTACGTACCCTACCAACTTTGGTAGTTGATCTGTGATGGCGCTGGCCGGAGGTATCTCCGCCACAGTCACCTGTTCGACGCCAACAAACTACGCTAGCTTTTGTAGATGATCTGTGAGGGCGCTGGCTGGAGGAACCGCCACAGTCGTCCGATTGAACCACTGTGCTATTATTCTGTAAACACTGACTCGTGGTGGCGCCGACTGGAGGAACCGTCATAGTCACCCGGTCAACACAAATAACTATTGCTTGGAATATTCTGTTGCTAATGACTTGTTGTTTGATGATATATTATGTTGATATTGTGATTATTGTGCTGGACTAATCCTCGGTTGTTTGGACTTGTTATAATGAAACTTGATTAATTGAAACACCCCTCCAAACAACGATAGGGTCAGTCCATGGTGCCACTAATCTGAACTTTGAAAGCAGGACCATCGTCGTCTCATGGAGGACCGTGACCTAGTAGGTTGTTGAGCCCCTTTTGTGCCATCCGTTGGGCGCAGTCGTTCGGTTGTGCTGTCCGAGGGTAGAGGTCGACAGGCACGGGTTCGACTGTGATAGGTAGTCCGGAGCTAGGCATACTCGGTAGCGCCGGGGGATGTGCCGGATTTACTTGCCCGTTGTGCCATGTGTATAGGGTGGTGCAGGAGAGTGTCTTAGCAGGTGGACCGTCATGTGGGTGTATTTTGCTCAGTAGGACTTTGGCGTGACAACCTGAAGCGCCGGCTGAGTAGGGTGCATTCTGATAGTTGGAAATGCAACCTCTCGAGAGTGTCAACCTAGCAAGCTAGCCTCGTTCCTGGGATATGGAACAACAGTTCAGTGTCGGTCACACTGTGTGTCTTTGTCGTGTCAGGAGGTTAAACCTAAGTTCTGTTTGAAAGAATTAATGAACGACCTGATCTCACTAAATGAACAAATAAGATGATGCAGGGAATGTTACCTTGAGATGTTGATGGTTACCCAGGATATAGGATGGCGGTGTGATCGTTGGGAGCCTAGAGTTAGGCCTGAGCCAACATCAACCGTGCATGCCCAGAGTGGAAAGATGAGGCCAGTGGGCCTAGCAGGGATCACAGTGACTGTTGTGTATTATTTGGTACCAACTGGTACACTCGTTTACTCGTCACAGGTAATCTTTTTGTTTGATTGCAGGTGCACGGTCCAACCCCACCTGGCTTGGACTCTTCACTGGTGATACCCGTTGTTTGCTTATGCCATGTTTTGCTTGTGATGCCATGCTACCTTTATGTTATACTGTATATTTGTCTGTCTAGAGTACACTCTTGCCATGTGTAGTATTTTATTTCCAATGTACAACTTGTTGCATGATTGTCTGACTATTCATGTCTTGTGGTTACGTTACTTGCGTGTACTTCATTGTACTCAGACTGGCTTTTCATGTGGCCAGACTTAGCCAGAAGATGGAGCAAAAGCGTGCTAGGATCAGTAGCCCAGCCAGATACCTGTGGAGTGGATCCGCTCCGAGCCGTTGCTTAGTCGTCTTCCGCTGCCAGTTAAACTCTGTCCTGAGCCATGCTTAGCAAGATATTCTGTTATGCCTCGATGGCCTTGTAAACCATTTGTAGCACTTCTTGTGCCTGATTGTGTAATGATTTCTATTATGTTGCACTGTCGTGACGTGCGGCAAGATATCTTGGGCTGGCGCACGGGACGACCGCCTCTCTGGCGAGATGTGCCAGGGAGGGGTGTCACAAAGTGTTTCTATAAATTTTGGGAAAAATCTTGCAAACTGTCATTTTGAATAACCAAACAAAATGGGCGGCAACTAATGTACATCAACTAATTCATAACTTCAAAAATATGCATACAAATCAAAAATATGTTATAACTTTTACCATTAACTTTTGTTCTAACTTCTACAAATTTTATCTTAACTACAAATGTGAATCAAATTTGGTCTAACTTTTAAAAATTCTACTATGAATTCTAAAAATTCTACTACAAATTCTACACAAGTTTCATACAATTCTACAAATTTGCAAAACTAACACTAACAAAAAATTGTCACTTTGCTAACACTAACAAAAAATGGCTAAAATTACTTCTAACACTAATTCAATTTTGCTATCTACAAATTGCAAACACTGTAACATCAAAATGTGCATCAATAGCAAAACTAAAATTTGCTAAGCTAATTTGGGAAACTAAAATTGTAAAAACCGTACCAAATTGTGTAACAAATTTGTTAAAACCGTACCAAATTGTGTAACAAAATTGCTAACACCGTACCGTAACTTGCGCGGGCGACGACGACCGGCGGATCGACGGCGCGGGCGGACGGCGTGGTTGGGGACGGACGGCGACGACGGCGACGAGGCGAGCACGACACAGAGGTTGGGTCGACCACGTGGTTGGGGCGACGGCGACGGCGCGAGTACGGCGCGGAGGCGATCGAGCACGGGCGCGCGCGGAGGCGAGCACGGGCACGGAGGCGACGACGGCGACGAGGCGATGGAGAGCACGGGCACGGATGCGATGACGATGGCGGCGAGGCGGCCCGAGCAGGCGAGCGGCGGCGGCGACAGGGCAGAGGGAGGTAACGGCGCGGCAGTGCAGGGCACGGCCTCCTTAATTCGCGGCGGAGAGGAGGTCGAGGTCGAGGCAGGGAACGGCCTGGCGGCGGCGATGAATTCTGGCAGCCAGGCGGTGCGGTCGAGACAGGAGGCGGCGTCGGCGTCGTCGGGAGAGAAGGAAGAAACTGCTCGATCGAATGAGGAGGAAGAGGAGAAGACTGATAAAAAATGCCCAAATCCACCTTTAGTCCCGGTTCCAGCCACGAACTGGGACTAAAGGTCCTTTAGTACCGGTTGGTGATGGCGTGAATCACACGCTCGTTGGGAGACCCCAAGAGGAAGGTATGATGCAGTTCAGCAGCAAGTTTTCCCTCAGAAAGAAACCAAGGTTATCGAACCAGTAGGAGCAGCAACTCTTCAGAAGGTTGTTGGTGGCTCGCACGGTGCAATACGATCACCAACGTGGAATCTGCACACAACACAATCAACCTACTTTGCCCCAAGGAAACAGTGAGGTTGTCAATCTCACCGGCTTGCTGAAAACAAAGGATTAAACGTATGGTGTGGAAAATGAGTATTATATTGCAGAGAATGAAAAAGGAACAATTTGCAGTTTGTGGTTGTTTAATCAGTGTAAAAGAATGGACCGGGGTCCACAGTTCACTAGTGGTGTCTCTCCATAAAAGATAACTAACATGTTGGGTGAACAAATTACAGCTGGGCAATTGACAAATAGTGAGCGCATGACAATGCATATACATGACATGATGACTATTATGATATTTAATTGGGCATTACGACAAGATACATAGACCGTTATCCAACAGCATCTATGACTAATAATCCACCGTCGGGTTGTCATCCAAGTCCCCCGTTGGTATTAAGTTGCAAGCAACGGATAATCGCATTAAGTAAAGCGCGTAATGTAAACAAACACATATGCCCGTGGACATAGCATCGTTAGGTTACCCCTAGTGGCAACAGCACATCCACAAACTTAGAACTTTCTGTCACTGTCCCAGATTAAATGGAGGCAAGAACCCACTATCTAGCATAAATACTCTCTCTTAGAATTACAAGCATCTACTTGGCCAAAGCATCTACGAGTAACGGAAAACATACAAGATCTTAAATTACATATAAGATAGATTGATAATCAACTTGACATAGTATTCAATATTCATCGGATCCCAGCAAACACAACATGTAGCATTACAATAATATGATCTTGGTCATGTAGGGCAGCTCACAAGATCTAAACATGATGGCACAAATTGGAGAGACAACCATCTAGCTACTGCTATGGACCCGTAGTCCAAGGATGAACTACTCACGCATCACTCCGGAGGCAGGCATGGCGATGTAGAAGCCTCCGGTGACGATTCCCCTCTCCGGCAGGGTGCCGGGAAGAGGTTCTGGACCCTCCCGAGCTAGGGTTGATGGCGGCGGCGTCTCTGGAACTTTTCGTGGATATTTTCTCAGGCACTTAGGGTTTTCGCGTCGGAGGGAATAAGTAGGCGAAAGGGCGGCGGCTGGAGACCCCCGAGGGGCCCACACCACCCTAGGGCGCGACAGAGGTGGGGCCCGCGCCCTTGGTGCGTGTGGCCACCTCCTGGCTCTCCTCTGTTGCTCCTTTGGTCCGTCAGATGAGTTCTGGTAAAATAGGGATCCCCGTGAAGTTTCGTCCAATTCCGAGAATATTTCCAGACTAGCTTTTCTGGAATACAAAAACAACAGAAAACAGGAACTGGCACTTCGGCATCTTGTTAATAGGTTAGTCCCAAAAAATGTATAAAAGTGATATAAAGTAGATGCAAAACATGTAGCAATTGGTATAAAACAAGCATGGAACATCAAAAATTATAGATACGTTTGAAACGTATCAGTTGGTAACACCAACCGAGACAAAAGATCTATTTTTGGGCAGCTGCGAAATTCACGCGCGAAGCCCACCTTTAGTCCTGGTTCCAACCAACAACCGGGACTAAAGGGCTTTTGGAATTTCTTTTTCTATTTTCTTTTTTCTATTTTCTATTTTCTGATTTCTTTTATTCTATTGATTTAATTGTCCAAATTTGACAAACTTTATATCAAACGTAAGCCCTGGACATGTAGAATCTTTTGGTACCGGTTATTTTCAAATTTGACTATGTTGAATGTATTCAAATTTCAAATGGATGATTTGAGTAAATTTGACATAGATTTAAATCCATAGAGTAAAATGCATGTTTAAGTGTTTTTGATATAATTTGAATTTCTAAAAAATCTTTTAATATGAATTTAAAAAATTCTTTTAATAGAATTTAAATGCATGTTTGAGTGTTTTTGGACAAAATTATTTTCTAAAAATTTGTAAAAATCATATCTATTGATTTCTTTTATATCTATTCATTTCATTTATATTCATTTCATTTATATCTATTTATTTAATTGTCCAAATCATGTCAAATTATTTTCTAAATTTTTGTAAAAATCATATCTATATTTAAAAATATTATTACAAATGGAGTCCTCTGTCTCATAGAACCAGAACCAAAAAGGTTACATAAAAGGTTTAATACATTATTACACATCACCAACAACATCCCTATCTAGTGTTGTGGTATAAACTTTTTCTTCGTGTGTGTCCCTTTCTTCTGATTGCGCCGTAACCATGGACAATCTTCATCATTTAACACGATGCTTGTATCAGTGTTCACTGTGAAGGGCAGAATTTCATCAAACTTATTGTAATCTTCTGACATGTCTGTCTTGTCCTCCACTCCCACGATGTTTCTTTCCCCCGAAAGAACTATGTGGCGCTTTGGCTCATCGTATGATGTATTCGCTTGCTTATCTTTTCTTTTTTTTGGTCTGGTAGACATGTACTTCACATAGAAAACCTGAGCCACGTCATTGGCTAGGCCGAATGGTTCGGTGTGGTGCCCAAGATTGTTGAGATCCACTGTTGTCATTCCGTACTTCGGATCTACCTTTACCCCGCCTGTCAGGTTGACCCATTTGCACCGAAACTAAGGGACCTTAAAATCAGATCCATAGTCAAGTTCCCATATATCCTCTATGTAACCATAATATGCGTCCTTTTACCCATTGTTGTTTGTTGCATCAAAGCGGACACCACTGTTTTGGTTGGTGCTCTTTTTATCTTGGATGGCCGTGTAAAATGTATTCTCATTTATCTCATACCCTTGGAAAATCAATATAGTCGAAGATGGTGACTTGGCCAACAAGTATAGCTCTTCTCCAACAGTGGTGTTATTAATGAGACGTGTTTGCAACCAACCGCTAAAAGTCTCCATGTTTTCTTTAATCCAGGAGTCATGCTGCTCCGGGTTTTCGGAGCGTACAATATTCATGTGTTTCTTAATATACGGAGCCATCAAGCTGAAATTTTGTAGAACTGTGTAGTGTGCTTGGGTGAAAGAATGCCCGTCCATACATATTGTTGCTTTCTTTCCTAGCGTGCCTTTTCCACGCAATCTCCCCTCATGGCGCGATTGAGAAACACCGATCGGCTTAAGGTCAGGAATAAAGTCAACACAAAACTCAATGACCTCCCATGTTCCATGGTTTAAGGAGATGCTTCCTTCTGGCCTAGCACGATTATGAACGTATTTCTTTAAGACTCCCATGAACCTCTCCAAGGGGAACATATTGTGTAGAAATACAGGACCGAGAATGGAAATCTCATCGAGTGGGTGAACTATGAGGTGCGTCATAATATTGAAGAAGGATGGTGGGAACACCAACTCGAAACTGACAAGACATTGGACCACATCCTTCTGTAAACTTTGTATAATTTCTGGATTGATCACCTTCTGAGAAATTGCATTGAGAAATGCACATAGCTTCACAATGGGTACTGGAACATTTTTCGGTAGAAGCCCCCTCAATGCAACCGGAAGTAATTGTGTCATAATCACGTGGCAGTCATGAGACTTTAGGTTTTGGAACTTTTTCTCTGCCATGTTTATTATCCCCTTTATATTCGACGAGAAGCCAGACGGGACCTTGATACTGCTCAGGACTTCAAAACAGATTTCCTTCTCTTCTCTAGTAAGAGCGTAGCTGGCAGGACATTGATACTTCACTGGATGTAGGTGATGACCCACAAGTATAGGGGGTGTATCGTATTACTTTCGATAAATAAGAGTGTCGAGCCCAACGAGGGGCAGAAGGTGTTGACAAGTAGTCTTGATCAAGGAATCACTGTAAATACTAGCAGACAAGTTTTTAGGGGTTTTTGATATTGCAGATAAATAAAATGCGTGTAAATAAAAGACAGTAATAATAATTGCAGCAAGTGGCCCAATCCTTTTTAGAGCAAAGGATAAGCCGGTTGGTTTACTTATGATGGCAAAATGTTCTTGAGAACACACGGGAATTTCGTCAAGTGCTTTCGCTTCCTACAGCTGATTAATCTTTATTGTTTTGATAAGTGTTGTGTGGGTGAACCTATGCTAATGCACTGCCCTAACTTGGACTAATACATACTTATGATTAAACCCCTTGCAAGCATCCACGTTACAAGGAAGTAATTAAGATAAATCTAACCACAGCCTTAAACTCTGAGATCCTACACTCCCTCATGCACCGGTTTACTAACGGGGGTTTAGGTTTCTATCACTCCGGCAACCCCACGATTAGTAGCCGAATACACAATGCATTCCTCTAGGCCCATAAAGGTGAAGTGTCATGTAGTCGACATTCACACGACACCACTAGAAGAATAGCACCACAACTTAAATATCAAATCATTAAATATTACTGTCGGCCCAATGGAAACCAGGGTACCATGGGCCGGCCTGCCACAACCCTCGATTGTGAGATTCTGGCCTAGGGCTCAATAGGATTGATAGGATACTCATATCAACAAGTTGCAACTTCTTTTCTGGAAGCTCATCTGGAAGGAACTCCGAGTTTAAGCGTGCTTGGCCCAGAGCACTCCCAAGGATGGGTGACCGACTGGGAAGTACTTCCCGGGTGCGCACGAGTGAGGACAAAGTACGCAGAAAAGACCGGTGTTGATCTGTGAGGCCAGTTTAGAGATCCTAGAGAGCTGCCAGGGGTGACAGGCCCGGCCCGGGGGTGGGCCGGGGTGTTACATTTGGTATCAGAGCCGACCCTCGCGGTAACTCGGGCGTGTGCGGGTCAGGGGCGTGGACATGTGGGACATGTGCCGGCTCTGGACGCACAGACGGGTGCCAAGAGGGGAAGTTCCTGGATTGGGGTTGACCGACGAGGGCGTCGGTCTTCTAAGGGGAAGGATGTGAGATCCTAGCCTAGGGCTCAATAGGATTGATAGGATACTCATATCAACAAGTTGCAACTTCTTTTCCGGAAGCTCATATGGAAGGAACTCCGAGGTTAAGCGTGCTTGGCCCAGAGCACTCCCAAGGATGGGTGACCGACCGGGAAGTACTTCCCGGGTGCGCACGAGTGAGGACAAAGTGCGCAGAAAAGACCGGTGTTGATCTGTGGGGCCAGTCTAGAGATTCTAGAGAGCTGCCAGGGTGACAGGCCCGGCCCGGGGGTGGGCCGGGGTGTTACATCGATGCTACGCGGAAATTCTGCTAAGGACCAGGCGTTCAGCCTGGCGAGCCTCGCGAGGGGTTCCCTCGCGAGGGCTTCTTCACCCTGCTGAGCGTTTCTGCTAAGGACCAGACGCTCGGCCTAATGGGCCTCGAGAGGGACTTTTCCCTCGGGAGGGCCTCTCCTGCCCAGGAAATCACCAAGTCCTAGTGCATCTCCGCGCCCCCTCGTGAGGCCTCCCTCGCGAGGCATCAAGTACATCAGAACCTCGGCGAGGCTCCAGCCCTCGCGGGGTTCCTTCAAGTGGAAGCAAGCTCTGCACCCGCTGCAGAGCGCACATGGGCTCTGCGCCCGCCGCAGAGTGACGTGCGCGCCTGCGCGCGATGACGACGACGCCGCAGTTGCCATTCTCGTGTATAAAGCAGTTAACAAAGCCGGGGCAAGCAAAGAGGACTCCAAAAGTTGCCATTTTGGAGATAAAGCGGCCAGACGCCGCTACGCTCCAAGCGCGACATCACCGTGGGGCACGCCTCGAGGCTCTGCAGCTCCAGCCCACCGTCCTGGATGGACGGTGGCTTTTTCTGCCAAGACGACGTGCTCTCTGCCATGGACCGCGTCCATGGACTGCCCCGAGGCCGTGCGCTGTGCTCCCCCTTAGCGGCAATGTGGTATCCCTTACCGCCTGAGGTTTTCGGGGAAGAGGACCAAGGCCAGTATATAAGGAGCAGTGTACGACCAAGGAGGGGGATCCCGCATTCACCAGCTCATTCAACACTCCTCCAGCTACGTCGCAAGGGAGAAGACGGAGCTGATTCCACCATAGCACACCATACCCACAGCAGTGCCCTCGGCAAGCACATTGTACTGTGAACCTCTCCAAGCAGTGCAATACATCTTAGCAGGACGTAGGGTATTTACACCTCGCGCTGGGCCTGAACCTGGGTAGCGGCTCGTGTTCATTCTCTGTCGTGATGTTCCTCACCGAGCTCGACGAGCACCGTCGCCGAGGTTGTTGAGGAGTTGTTTGACGTTGTGGTCAGCCCCTTACATGATTCCTGGTATCTGTGAGACACACCCCTAGTTCTTGGACTAGTCTCCGACATCTGGCGCGCCAGGTAGGGGGCTGAGGCGCGTCTTCAACTTCTTCAACCTCTCCACGCCATGACTGACACACGAGCAGAGCGTCTCGCGTGGCGGACGTCTGGCAGAGCTACGACCAAGCCCGCCGCCAACAACAACCCGCGTGGCCGCCCACGCACCAACCGCGCTTCAGAGCGTGACCCCGAGCCCCGCGTCGAGCAGCCTGAAGACGACGGCAGCAACGACGACGATGGTGAGGGAGCTTCCTCCCAGCACCCGTCCAGGCGCGAGAGCGCTTCCATGCAGAGCCGTGCAGCGCCCAGCCCAGCTACTGCACTACTGATGGCGCAGGAGCTGCTGCGCTACCGCCCCACGCAAGCGGGCCACGACAACTGGCTCGGGCGCCTCGAGGAGCTCATAAACGCCGCTGCTGTCCCAACTGTCGGGGGAATAATTAACCCGCGACTTATTCAAGGAAAAAACAGCGACTTCATGATCACGCTATTATTGGGCCACGTAAAAGATGGGCCGATCAGGGATCGCGGCCTGCCAAAGGAAGGCTCCAGAAGGTCGGTGGTAAAACTTGCCTTGGATGACAAGCTTGTAATCGACTTCGTGTAGAACTCTTGTAACCTAGCGAGCCTCTGTGTATATAAAGAGGACTCGTAGGACTTAGAAAGGGTGAAGCTATCAAGCCCTAAAACCCTAGCTCTTACGGCGAGTTCCCAGATCGGATCGCCTCCATTGTAACACCACATATATCATATCAATACCAATCTAGGGTAGGCAGGAAGTAGGTCTTTACCTTATATTGAGGGGCCGAACCTGGGTAAATCTGTGTTCGTCCTTGTTCCTGCGATCCCAAGCTTGGAGACGATTGACTCGCGCAAATCCCACACCTACGAAGTCATCCATGACATCTGACGTGACAAACCCACGACAGTTGGCGCCCACCGTGGGGCCTGCGGTCAAGAGCGTCACGTTCTGTCAGGGGAATACTTTCTGGATTAACCCGCAGCCCAATGCGACTTACTTTACTCGCACGGACAAAGGCCCACATTGGGAGCAAGCCCGGTATTGAACCGCCATAAGGAAGAAAGATCTAGAAGACATATCCCGGAGGAAGACCAAGTAGTCTCCGAGTAGGCCTCTGTGGACGTATTCCTTATGGGGGAAGTTTCCTTTGTAACCTAGCGAGCCTCTGTGTATATAAAGAGGACTCGCAGGACTTAGACGGGTCAAGCTATCAAGCCCTAAACCCTAGCTCATACGGCGAGTACCAGATCGGATCGCCTCCATTGTAACACCTCGATTATCATATCAATACCAATCTAGGGTAGGCAGGAAGTAGGTCTTTTACCTCACATTGAGGGGGCCGAACCTGGGTAAATCTGTGTTGATCTTTGTTCCTGCGATCCCAAGCTCGGAGATGCTTGACTCGCGTAATCCCACACCTACGAAGTCACACACTGACGTGACAAACCCACGACAGTTGGCGCCCACCGTGGGGCCTGCGGTCAAAGCGTCACGTTCCGCGCAGGATCGAAATCAGGCTTCAAGGACATCGCCATCGGCCAAGTTGAAGACATCAATGGGTCCCCTTCATCGACGACTCAGAGTGGGGACCCGAGGCAGATCGCATCGAGTTTGGATACATTGTTCCCATCGGATCAGTAAAAGTTTTCGTCGGATCCGTCAGTCGCAGATCTATAGATGCGACTCAAGGAAGCGAGTCGGTGGAGGAACTGCGGCCGGTCAGGGTCCGCGTGTTGGAGGAGCTACAACAAGCTACAGCAAGACTACCCATCCCCGTCCCGTCAAGACCTGTTTGGGGATCTCTACCAAATCAGGAAGGAGACCTCAAGATTGAAGAGATTGAAGCTATCAGGACGGAACTCTGTGAAGAGGCACAAAGACTCGCGGCTGAGCGCAAAAACTCCAAGAAGAAGGTCGACGACTCCGTCGCTGGCAGCCAAAGCACCAGGCGGTCCGAACCAAGGACATCTGAGCGCAAGAAACTCCAAGAAGAAGATTGGCGACTCCGTCGTTGGCAGCAAAAACATCAGATCAAGATGGACAAGGAGAGATGAAATCACAGTTCCACGGCGACCCAGAGAGCAACGTATGCCGCGATAGGGATATTGTCAAAGATAGCACCGGTTGGAGACACACGAGCTGATAAGGAAGCTCGCCATGCGATCGACCTACTGCAAACCGCTGCTTTACAACAAGCAAATATGTATGGAGTCACGCCCAATGAGCCGCAAAACGAGGTATCATGGGGAGGAGAAAAGTGCAGCGTCGAAGAAGTGGTCAACCAGCTAGCAGGTTTGCAGGTATCATTGGAAAAAGAAAAGAAGATAGAAGGCGAGTCACGACGTCCGGAGCGACTCAGCCATCCCAGATTGAAACTGATTCAGATGAAGATTCAGCGCCAGTAAACTCCTATTCATTATTGAAAGGACCAGCATGTTTTGGAGAGGAAATACGGCTCACTCGTTTCCCCCCGAACTTCGCGAGTCGCAGCGAGTCACCACCTATCGCAGTGACCAAGACCCTGCCTTATGGATAGAAGATTACGAGGCAAGCATGACAGGGACTGATGTAACTCAGAAGTGCGAAATATTTCCACTTGGCAATACAGGGAGAAGCCAGGGATTGGCTGTTAAGGCTGCCATCAAAATCAATAAGCACATGGGAAGACTTGAAGGACAAGTTCATCAACAGATTCCAAACAGAAGACATGAAAAACCTTAGACAATGCATTCAAAAAGAGGACGAATCAAGCGGTGACTGGATCAAGAGAATCGCGGAGATCCTTGGCTCCGCCAAAAACTTAACAGTACAGCTGCAATACAAGCTATGAGAAAGAACTGTAGATTTGAGCCGCTGGTGCACAAATTAAGTCGCGCTGAGCACAAGATTGATAGTTTCGACCAGCTTTTGGCAACAGCTGACAAGTACGCAAAGACAGATAAGGGACAGGCGGCTTATCACAGAACCCAACAGGGAAATTGCAAGTCGCGCAAACTGAACATCGCGCACACCAGATGAAGGAGCAAGGGAGTGATAAGGCCTTACTCCCTAATAACTGCAAGGGGATCTTCGACGTGCCTTGCGACTTACATCGCAGGAGAGATGGCAGGCCAGCGGTCACACAAAGGCGCAATGTCATTATTACCGGAGGTGGAAAGAAGGCGACACGCCAGATACGGCTCGCAGCGGATCAATGCAGCACAAGAATAAATCTAGCTCTCATCAAGGGCCTGACGTTTTACCTAGAAGAAACATAGGACAGTTTCATACAGTGGAAGTACAAACAACGGATGGAAGCCGGAAGAGCGGTCAGATTTCAACGCCAGAAAGGTATCGTCGCTGGACAGAGCAATCGGTTATTTGGAGTCGCGGCGATCACCCCCCAGAAGTAAGAGATCCAGGACAGCCAGCTCTTGTGGTCACGCCTGAAGTCGCGGGATACAAGTTAAGTAAGGTCCTAATGGACGGAGGAGGAAGAGTAAACATCCTATATCAAGACACGCTCCGAAGAATGAATATACCCGAGACGAGGCTGCGACCATCCAGGAAAGAAATTCAAGGCATAATCCCAGGAGCTGTTACGCGACCAATCGGAAAGATAACACTTGAAGTTAGCTTTGGAACAGAGCGGAACTTCCGCACAGAGCTCCTAGACTTTGAGGTTGTAGCAGTCAAAAGCTCATATCATGCGATCTTTGGAAGAGAAGCCTATGTCAAATTTACCGCCGCCCCTGCTACGTCTACCTACAGTTAAAGATACCAGGACCAAACGGTGTTATTACAATATATGGAGACAGGCAGAGAGCGTTAGAATGCGAGAACGCAGGCTCAGTACTCGCAGAAGAAGCTTGCATCGCCAACTCCTCACATGGATATCAGTCGCAGATCGGTAATCGCAGCTCAAAGAGTCGCGTTGGAGGTACCGCGGAAGCGGCCAACAGGATGCAGCCACCGGATGGTAAATACCCACCGAGAAGTCGCGCATCAGCAAGATAATGCCCCAGAGGTCGCTTTGATACAAAAAGAAGACAAGATGGCGCATGTGCATAGACCCAGCCTCGATCAACAACCCCAGCCAAAGGGCTCAGTTATCGTGAGTCCTTACAAAGCAAACTCAACTCACATAAGTCGCAGCTCAGTGCGGCTAATCGCCTAACAAACTTGCTCTCTGCTTCAACATGAGACATACATCGGAGCTATCATGCTCGACCCGAGTCGCTTTTAGCGACTCAAAATTGAACCAATCAGGTGTTCAACCCACTCCGTTAGGAGTATTAATTCGCAACTAAGTGCGATGAGTATCAAGTATGCATGGCCTGCGGGGAATAGAAAACCCGCATTAAAGGGCCTGCATCATCCTGTAACACCCTGTAAAACATCGAGTGATTATGAAATAAAGCCGGCACCCTTGACATTCAAGGGTTTGTCGTTTCGCCTCAACTATCATTGAGTCGCTGAGTCTTTTGAATTTCATATATCACTGACCCTTGAGGGCTCCTTACGAGCATCGCGAGTACCAATCGCACCTCAAATTTTGCCAAACTAGTGGCAATCCTTAAGCTAGAAGCGTCTTGCATTATGCGGCCAAAGTACTGGGGTGTGGCGTCAATCGAGCTTGATTGCCTATCATGGCCGCTCTCGACCCTGAACACACATGTTCCTAGGAAATACTGAGCCGCGCGAGCGTCTACTTAATGGAATTATCATGAAAAGAACCTGCTTATAGGTCACCAAAATACTGTTTATAATACATGAATGTCTTACAGACTAACGGGCATGTCCCACATTATTTATTTTTCTTCTTCCGAGCTACAGGAGTGGGAATTGGCGCGGCTTGTCTCGCGGTTGCAGTCGCAGGTGCCCTAATAATCAGGGCGCCGCCAGACGAGGCAGAAGGGCCACCAGATACTGTTGCTGGAGCAGCCCGAGATGACTCAGCTCCTGTGGACTTTTCCTTTGGCACCTTGCTCCCATCAAGATTGAATTTTCGAGATAAGTGCCCAAGTCTAAGTTATCAACAAATTTTGTGGCATATCCGCGCATCCCTTTCCAGATATCGAAGTACTCGCTTATTGGCAGTTCAGTATCATCCGCGCTCATCGCCAGGCCGTGGCGAGCAACCTTGCCAACATCTATCTCTGGATAATATGCTCGGAGCAATGTCAAGACATGCGCGGCTCCGGCGCGAGCAGAGGATCGTTTCCAATCAGAGACGTAATGCGGAGCCTTGAGCAGTTTATTTATCCAATACTCGCAAGATGTTGGGCCATCAGTCGCAGGAGAGATTACCGTCATAACTTCCTTGGTAACCTTTAAGAAGCGCTGGCTGAAGTCAGACAGATATACCAGTTGATCCTTCAAGTTGGAGCGGGACACTGGGGCCTCAGGCCCTATGTCAAGAAAGAAAAGGCAAGAAACAAGTCAGAGACTCACGTTGGTTACCCAAAATATATATGATTAAAGGAATAAAAGACGAACCAGCAAGCTGCAGGATGGCTGATTTGACCATGGAGCCAAAACCCTCAAAGGCTTTGAACAGCGAGTTATATTTTTCATCTCGCGCGGCGAGTTCCTTTGCGTGGTCTCCCTTCAGACGATCAATCAATTCAGATTTAAGAGTCAGCCCTTCTCGCAAAGATCTAATGACTTCGTCTTTCTCCATGAGTCGCTGCTGCATATCGGCTTCAAGTTCTTTAAATTGCTCTTCACAGGAGTCGAGTTGACCTTTGAGAGATTTTATTTCCTGATCTTGGTCCCTAATGACCTCATTATGCTGCTCCAGGGGAGACTGCATCATTTCAGGATGATCTATGGAAATGCCTTTACCCTTTATTGAGCCAGAAGCATCAAGCAAGGACAGTTCAAGCTGAAAATAAACAGAGCAAAATGCATGGGTAAATATCCAGGAACTTGGGGGCTCGAGATTTGGAGCCAGGAAAAGAATCAACACCCCGTGCGATGACACAAGGTTTTGATCCTTGGGGGCTACGGTATATGTACCTGGCGACTTGAAGAAAATTGCTCAACTAGGCCGCGCAGCAGAGCAGCATGCTTATCTCCAGCAGCAATTATGGCATCCGCAATTGACTTGGAACTATTTCCTGGAGCTGGAATTCTATCTTCAGTGGATACCCTACCAAGTAGGAGTTGCGGATGGAGCTGCGACTGGGTCGTGGCAGGAGCCGCATCAGCAATACCTTCCTCCAGGGAGGGCCTTGGATGAGTCGCACCATTACTGTTTCCCACGTTTTCATCAGCAGCATCATCCTCGCTCATAGCTGGCTGAGAAGAAGTGGGATGAGAATTAGACTTGGTATCCTCTTCAGGCATGGCCCTGCAAAACATTGATGGGTTAATAAGCTGACCTAGCAGAGCCGCAACATTGAAAAGAAGGCGAACCATACCCAGAGGCGACACGGATACTCTTCATCAGGCAACCAGAGGAAGGAGAAGATAAACCTTGCAAATCTGAACCTACAGAGTATGAAAAGAAGTGGTGATCAGCAATTCCTTGCCAAAAATACGCAAACACAAAAGAAAAGGAGAGAGTCGCAAACAATTACCCGAGCTTATTGAGAAGCAGTCCTTTGCAACAGCCTCGGAAGAGAAAGTAGCCTTGTTGGGATCAGCAAGTTTTAAAGATTTGGCAGTTCTTGTTTCTACCAGTAGCGCCAAGGCTTTGCGGCGTTTCTCAGGCTGCGCGGGGTCTTCTGAGCTCTTGCATAAAATACGCTTCGAGGACCTGCGAGGCACCTCAGGAAGTTCCAAGAAAGGTGTATTTGGAGTCGAGGACAGAAGAGCGTCGGCCATTTGTTGCTCCTCTTCAGAAGCACTGCCCTCGGCTCGGAGACAATATCGTGCATAACTGTATCTTCGCCAAAGGCTGCGGCTTGCTTTGACGACTCAGCCGGGTTTCTTGGTTCAAGTCGCGTCCTCTGAGGGAAGAACCCAGAAATAGGGATCGATCTGAAAAGGAGCTCAGGTCAGAAATAATTAATTTTGGAGAAGGAATTTTCGAGGAAACAGGTGACAAGTAAACATTACCACAAAAGGCTTGTGCTCAGCCCAGAAGGGAGCAAGCCCGACGTTATCATACGAGTCGATATCCTCGTCCGTCACTCGGCGAATGAAATTTATCCATTCCCCTTTGTCCCAATCTTCAGGGCAAGTACGATCGACGTCGTTTGCATGACAAGTGAAATCCACCATAAGTCGCGAGCGGCGACTCACAGGCTGAATTCGCCACTTAGTCCAGCAAGATATGAGATCTAATCCAGTGAGACCATGGAGTGTCAGCGCCTCACCTTGTCTAGAAGGGATTCGATAAAGGGCAACGAAGAAGGATCAGACTTAGAAGACAAGCATCGGTAGCCTCGAAGGGAAGAGGAGACCAAAGAGGAAGAGGAATTTCACCCTCAGGAGAAGTGTTTTTACAATAGAAGAATGTCCTTTGCCAATCCTTGATTTTCTTGGCAAGGTTAGTTTTGGGAAAATACTACCCCTACGGCGTTGGAAGGAAATGGCGCCGCATTGGAGAAAAGGACCATCTGTGGTTTCCCTTTGACTATTGCAATTGAAAAGAGCAAGCCAGAAATCTATTGAAGGCGGGATACCCAGATAATCTTCGCAGAGGACGTGGAAGTTGCTCACTTGCAACATCGAATTAGGGCCAATATCATGGAAGCGGAGACCCAACCGCTGCATCAAGGAGCGGAAGAAGAGAGAGCCCGGGGGCTTGAACCCACGCTCAACATGCTCCGCAAATATCACTACTTCTCCTGGTTGAGGGTTGGGAATTACCTCCTCACCGGCCGCCCCCATTCGCATTGATCTTTTGGCGGAAGAAGGCCCCGTGCAGATAGGGATTCCAGGAAATCTTCGTCGACCCACGAGCCTTCCCAGTTGCACTTGCGGCGAGACATTTTCTCAGATTGATGGAGATCTCCACCGAAGGATTGTGAGTACGAGAAGCGAGATTGGAGGCGGCGGAAAGGAGCAGCGGATGCGTAATGCAGGACTTGATGCAGAACGCTGGGAAAAACGATGAGCCAAGATAAATAGCCCAGACGCGGAAGACGTTTAGATCTGAAAATCAACCGTCAAGGCAGTTAAGTCGCGTTCTTGAGCCGCCAAGAAGAGTTATAAGCCGCAGATTGGAAATATGAAAATTGGAGTTCAGCTGGGATAATTCATGTGCGCGGCTCAGGGGTTTGTTAAGACAAAAAGCCTTCACTCGAAATCCAAGCTAAACTTGGGGGCTAATGTCGGGGGAATACTTTCTGGATTAACCCGCCCCAGTGCGACTTACTTACTCGCACGGACAAAGGCCCACTTGGGAGCAAGCCCGTATTGAACCGCCATAAGGAAAGATCTAGAAGACATATCCCGGAGGACGTGAAGACCAAGTAGTCTCCGAGTAGGCCTCTGTGGACGTATTCCTTATGGGGGAAGTTTCCTTTGTAACCTAGCGAGCCTCTGTGTATATAAAGAGGACTCGCAGGACTTAGACGGGTCAAGCTATCAAGCCCTAAACCCTAGCTCATACGGCGAGTACCAGATCGGATCGCCTCCATTGTAACACCTCGATTATCATATCAATACCAATCTAGGGTAGGCAGGAAGTAGGTCTTTTACCTCACATTGAGGGGGCCGAACCTGGGTAAATCTGTGTTGATCTTTGTTCCTGCGATCCCAAGCTCGGAGATGCTTGACTCGCATAATCCCACACCTAAGAAGTCATCTATGACACCTGACGTGACAAACCCACGACACGTTCCGCGCAGGATCGATGAAAGGAGCCGAAGATCTCGCCATTGGCCACATCATCATGGTCGATGGCACACCTCTCATTGACGATTCAAGCTGGGACCAGAAGCTGATTACCTGGAGATCGGCCGTATCATCCTGTTTGGATCTATCAACGTCTTCATCGATTTCATTGGCGACGGATCTGTTAGCTCAGTCCAAGAAGGCGACTCAGCAGAAGGATTCGCCAGTGACGGAGAAGAGTCTCTGGAAAACATGGACTCGCAAGAATTTGGGTCCATCATACCAGCTCTTGAGGATAGTTACTGGGATTACGCACCAGTAGTAGGACAAGAGGCGGCACCAGTTGGAGTCTACTGCGGGAGAAGACGAAATATCGGCACCTCCCGGCAACCCACTACTTATCCCGGTATCAGCCGCGAATGCCGCTGTCCGCGCAACAGAAATAGATGCCGTCAGGGCCGAGCTCCTATACGAGGTTCGGAGGATGGAAGCAGAGCACTGCAAGCTCGAACAGGTGAACCAAGGAATCCAAAAGAACGGCAAAGGATAGCTGCGCTCGCCGCGACTCAAAGACAAGTTGACTCGCAGGCGCAAGCGCGCGCGACTCAACCAACAATAGAACTTCCACCCACTCCAGCTGCTGGAGGCCAACCAGTCGCAAGGATTTTGGAACCATCGATTGTCCACGAAGCCCAGCAACCACCATCGCCACAACCGAGGAGGTTTCATACCCCACAAGGCCACTACCAAAGTCCGGTCAATAACATGTATGCAGCGGCTAATATCTTAACACAGATGGTGCCAACAGGCGACGACCCAATAAACACTGAAGCACGGCGTGCGATACAGATGTTGAGCACTGCTGTCCTACAACAGGCCAACAGGACAGAAGCCGAGGGGTAGCAGCCCCCCGTACCAGCCGGCCGCGAGATCTTGGCAGAAAGAAGCGTCCAAAGCCGGCCGCCGGAGGATGTATCAAGGGTAGCGTAGAGGCAGCAGGAACAAGCCGCAGAAGCACAGGCTATCATGCCAACGACGCAGACGCGGCTCGTGGAAGTTAACAACCCTACGGGCACATCCACAGCTTTGTCCTCGCGACTCAAAGGTCCGGCATGCTTCACTGAAAAGATCATATCAGAACCTTTCCCTGAAGATTTCAAAGGACCACGCAAGGTGGCAAACTATAACGCCAGCATGGACCCTACCACCTGGCTAAACAACTACGAGATGGGGATGAGTATTTTAAATGCTTCAGAATAGATATGCACAAGGTACCTCAACATGATGTTGGAGGGCGCGGCTCACATATGGCTGTAAAATCTACCCCCAACTCCATAAATACCTGGGAAGAGTTGAAAGACGCTTTCGTCAAAAACTTCCAAGGAACCTGCAAGCGATTCTGCAATATAGAGGATCTAGAGCGTTGCGTTCAAAAGAAAGGCGAGTCAAGTCACCACTGGATGAGGAGGGTGGCAGAAATTATACACTCCTCAGACAACATACCTCCAAGCTCAGCTGTCCTAGTCATGGAGAAAAAATGTAAGTTCGAACCACTGATCCATAAGTTAGGTCACATGAAGGGCAATGTCAAGAGTCTCAGCGAGGTAATGGCTGCGGCTAACAAATACGCTGGCTCAGACAAAACCCGAGATGCGTCATATGGAGAAGAGGAGAAGGCTATTGTCGAAGGAAAGAAAAATACCAGCTAGCCTCAACAGCAACAAACTAGCCACAACAACGCAAATCAAAACAAGCGCAAGAGCGAAGAAGGAAACTCTGGGCTTGTCGCCAACACCCGCGGAGGTTTCAGGGGCCAACGAGGAAGAGGCCGAGGAATCGGCTCTCGTCCAATTAACATGGAAGAAGTTTTTAATCGGCCATGCGATCTTCACACGGGAGGCGACGGGCGGCCAGCAGACCATACCAAGGCACAATGTAACTATTACAAGAAGTGGAAAGAAGAAAACCAACACAACAGGGGAAACCACATGAAGGAAGCCCTGGTGTGACTCATGGCTCAGGCGCCAGACCGCACAGTGCGAGTAACCCCAGGCAGGTAGGGCAGTACCATACCATAGTTATCAACACCTCCAGGAGGGAAGAGAAATTAAGTCGCAGAAGCCAGCAGGTAAATACTGTGATACCAGCAACCTCCAATTGGCTAAAATGGTCAGAACATGCAGTCACTTGGAGTCGCGACGATCATCCGCCGCAAGTATGAGAGCCAGGGAAACTGGCGCTAGTTGTGGCACCTTATGTAGCAGGATACAAGCTAACCAAAGTGCTTATAGATGGGGGAAGCAGCATAAATATCATGTACTACGATACGTTCAAGCGCTTGGGGCTCATGGACTCCAGCCTGCAACACACGACGACCGTATTTCACGGCATCGTCCCAGGAAAGTCAGCACAGCCAGTGGGAAAGATAACCCTGGGTGTAACCTTTGGGACGGAAGAGAACTTCAGAAGCGAGTTTATATGCTTCGAAGTGGTAAAATTCCAGAGCCCATAGCACGCCCTGTTTGGACGAACAACCTTCGCCAAGTTTATGGCCAGGCCATGCTATGTTTACCTACAGCAGAAGATACCAGGACCAAGAGGGGTCATCACGGTGCACGGCGATAGAGAAAAAGCAATAGAGTGCGAGGAGGGAGATGCAACCTTCGCAGAATCAGCTTGTGCCGCTGAAGAGCTAAAGAGTTATAAGTCGCGGGTCGATCCCAATGATATGAGCGTAGTTACCACGCCATCTGCTGAACCACCGATGAAATTCAAAGCGGCCCAAGACACCAAGCAGATAGATCTTGTTCCTGGCGACTCATCCAAGCAGGCGAGCATCGGAGCCCACATGGAGAAAGAACAGGAGTGGGCACTCATCGCTTTCCTTCAGGAAAACAAGGACATCTTCGCATGGAAACCCTCAGATATGCCAGGGGTGCCAAGGGAATTGGCAGAACACAGTCTTAACGTGAACCCCCTGGCCAAGCGAGTAAAGCAACCGTTGCGGCGTTTCCATGACGACAGGAGAAAAGCAATGGGGAAGAAATAGCTCGCCTATTGGCCGCAAGATTCATCACAGAAGTATATCACCCGGAGTGGGTGGCAAACCCAGTCTAGTTATGAAAAAGAACGGCACATGGCGAATGTGCATTGACTACACCAGTCTCAACAAAGCCTGTCTAAAGGACCCATTTGCCTTGCCAAGGATTGACCAAGTGATTGATTCAACAGCCGGATGCGAGTTGTTATGCTTTCTAGACGCCTATTCAGGCTACCATCAAATCAAGATGAAGAAGGAGGACCAGGAAAAGACATCCTTCATCACACCCTTTGGGGCCTTTTGCTATGTAAGCATGCCCTTTGGATTGAAGAACGCAGGTGCGACTTACCAGAGGTGCATTCAAAGTTGCTTGCATGAGCAGATAGGTCGCAACGTTCACGCCTATGTGGACGATATCGTCATTAAATCGCAAGTAGGCCAGGATCACATTAGTGACCTGGAAGAAACCTTCACAAATCAGAAGATATAACATGAAGCTCAACCCGACAAAGTGCGTCTTTGGAGTACCAGCGGGGAAGCTATTGGGGTTCATAGTGTCAGAAAGAGGCATCGAGGCCAACCCTGACAAGATAAAGGCTGTAATGGACCTCCAAAAACCAGAAAAGATCAAGGACGTACATCGACTTACCGGTTGCGTCACGGCGTTAAGTCGCTTTATATCAAGACTGGGAGAAAAATCCCTGCCTTTATACAGACTGCTGAAGAAATCAGATACCTTCGTTTGGGACTCAGAAGCCGACGAAGCTTTAACAGCACTGAAGATTCAGTTGACGAATGCTGCAGTTCTGGCGGCTCCAAAAGATAAGGAGCCCATGCTGTTGTACATAGCTGCAAACTCTCGTGCCGTAAGCGCCGTGATGGTTGTAGAGAGACAAGAGCCAGGCAAGGAATATCCAGTCCAAAGGCCAGTATACTACGTAAGTGAGGTGCTCACGGCTTCAAAGCAGCGTTACCCTCAGTGGCAGAAGCTAGTGTTTGGAGTATTCATGGCGAGTCGCAAGCTGAAGCACTATTTCCAGGAACACCCAATAACTGTGGTCAGCTCGGCACCACTGGCAGACATCATCCGCAACCGAGAAGCAACAGGAAGAGTAGCCAAGTGGGCGATCGAGCGGGTCCACACCATATAAGCTACGAGCCGCGCACATCAATTAAGTCGCAAGCTCTCGCAGATTTCATCAATGATTGGACAGAAATTCAAGTCGCTCCCACCATGGCAGAAACAAAATACTGGACCATGCACTTCGATGGGTCAAGACAGCTACAAGGCTCGGGGCTGGAGTTGTACTCACTTCCCCCAAGGGAGACAAGCTAAGATACGTACTACAAATACACTTCAATTGCACAAACAATGTAGCAGAATATGAGGCATTGCTTCACGGACTCCGTATTGCAAAGGAGATGAATGTCAGTCGCATCCATTGCTTTGGAGACTTAGATTCGGTAGCTCAACAAGTTTCTGGAACACGGGACAGTAAGGATGCAAACATGGCTGCATATAGACGAGAGGTGGACAGAGTGGCTGGACACTTCACTGGCTTCCAAGTTGAACATGTTGATCGAAGACAAAATGAAGCAGCAGATGCCTTGTCTCGGCTAGGATCCAATAGGCAATCAGTCCCGCCCAATGTTTTCTTGGATGAGTTGCATAACCCATCAGTTAAGCCTCCAGCAGAGATTGACATCGCAGAACCAGAGGACGATTCAACTTTAGTTGCAGCCCTGCATGAACAGCCGGCATGGACAGAGCCATACATGGCATATTTAAGTCGCGGAGTGCTACCAGAGGCTGAAATAGAGGCACGCAAAATAACACGGTGATCCAAGGCCTACACAATAATAAACAATGAGCTATACAAGCGCAGCGTCACAGGGACATTCCAAAGATGCGTATCACCAGAAGAAGGACGAAAAATCTTGCACGAAATTCACGCAGGCGATTGTGGCCATCATGCTTCGTCAAGATTTTTGGTGGCAAAGGCGTTTAGACATGGTTTCTTCTGGTTAACGGCGCTAGCAGACGCTGAGCAGATTGTCAGAGTGTGCGATGGATGTCAAAGATACGCCAGGCAAGATCATATGCCAGCTCAAGCACTTCGTACAATACCCATCACATGGCCTTTCGCCGTATGGGGTTTTGATATGGTAGGACCCTTCAGACGGTCCTCAACGGGAAAAACTCACCTCCTGGTCGTGGTGGACAAATTCACAAAGTAGATAGAAGCAGAACCCGTGGGAGATTGTGAAGCTGAATCATCAGTCAAGTTCTTGAAGAAGGTCATATTCCGATTTGGATATCCCCATAGTATCATTACAGACAACGGAGCAACACCTCTGAAGGAGCTACACAAATATTCTGTGCGAACAATGGGATAAGGCTGGACCTCACGTCAGTATCACATCCACAGAGCAATGGACAAGCTGAGCGAGCTAACCAGGAAATTCTCCATGGGATTAAGCCGCGCTTATTGAAAAGGTTGAAGCATCTCCAGGATGTTGGGTGGAGGAACTTCCAGCCGTGCTATGGAGTTTAAGAACAACCCCTAATAGATCCACAGGATTTACACCATATTTTATGGTCTATGGAGCAGAAGCAGTTATGCCCAGTGACATCATACATGATTCACAAGAGTTGCGGCCTATGTCGAGGCAGATAATGAAGCAGCTCGGCAGGATTCTGTGGACACATTAGAAGAGGTCAGAGATTTGGCAGCATCAAGGTCAGCGGTGTATCAGCAAGACTTGCGACGCTATCATGCCAGACGCATCAGAACCCGCACCTTTCAAGAAGGAGACCTAGTGTTGCGACTCAAGCAAGACCATAAGGGAATGCACAAGCTATCTTCTCCATGGGAAGGACCCTACATCATCAGCAAAAAACTAAACAATGGATCGTACTATCTGCTGGATGTGAGAGAAGAAAGCAGTGATTGCCATAATTTCGAGGATCGTCTAGAAGCGCCTCACCCTTGCAACGTCGCGCAACTGCGACCTTACTACACATTAAAAAAAAGCTAATCAGAGCTAAGTTTCATCTTTTCCAGCTGCTTTTAGCTGAGTATCATCCTAGCCACTAAGGGCTCTTGCTTCAAAATTGGTCGCCACCTAGGCGCGACCTGCAACACCTGTATCAGAAATCGGCCGCCACCTAGGCGCGGCCGTATGCCTCAAACTGGGATCGCCGACTACGTGCAACCCAACCCTATGTATAACACTCGGTTGCCACCAAGGCGCGACCTTATGTGTCATCATAAACAAAGCTGTTTATAGCTATATATCATTTGTTTCTTGGGGGCTTTGTACCCTGAAACAGCCAACCTACTGGCAACCATCAAACTTACCTTAAGTCGGATTGCAACTTGCATTATGCGTCCAAAGTACTGGGGTGTGGCGTCAATCGAGCTTGATTGCCTATCATGGCCGATCTCGACCCTGAACACACATGTTCCTAATGTTCCTAGGAAATACTGAGTCGCACGAGTGCCCACTTAATGGACTCAGAAAGGCCTAACTAGAGGTCAATGTACTGCTTATAGTACGGCAACACCAATTGCAATTGCTTATATCTTAACAATTGTCTCTTATCTATGACATTAAGCTACAGGTGACGATCTTCAAAACCTCCTGAGAAGAATTGAGATGGTTGTCAAATCACATCAGCTCAATCCTTGGGGCTACAGCATATTGTTATCAAAAATTTGAAGATTGGTCATCATCAAGTGTTGAAGCTATCAGGCAAACCTTGACAGAGTAAGAAGCTCACGAAGTCAGATGCATTTTCAAGGCCGCCCCAAAAGTGCGAGAAAATGCCAGTCCAACGTGATCATGAGTCGCAGAGCAAGGAAGTGCAAGCTAGAAAGGAACAAAGTGCAGCCTAAACGTCCAAGGAACCTTTTAAAGTCAAGAAAACATATCAAGATATTCCATGAAGTTCAGGCTACACTTGGGGGATAATCTCGGGGGAATAATTAACCCGCGACTTATTCAAGGCAAAAACAACGACTTCATGATCACGCTATTATTGGGCCACATAAAAGATGGGCCGATCAAGGATCGTGGCCTGCCAAAGGAAGGCTCCAGAAGGTCGGTGGTAAAACTTGCCTTGGATGACAAGCTTGTAATCGGCTTCGTGTAGAACTCTTGTAACCTAGCGAGACTCTGTGTATATAAAGAGGACTCGTAGGACTTAGACAGGGTGAAGCTATCAAGCCCTAAAACCCTAGCTCTTACGGCGAGTTCCCAGATCGGATCGCCTCCATTGTAACACCACATATATCGTATCAATACCAATCTATGGTAGGCAGGAAGTAGGTCTTTACCTCACATTGAGGGGCCGAACCTACATAAATCTGTGTTCGTCCTTGTTCCTGCGATCCCAAGCTCGGAGACGATTGACTCGCGCAAATCCCACACCTACGAAGTCATCCATGACATCTGACATGACAAACCCACGACACCAGCCGCGCCAGCTCCAACGCCAGCGCCCTCTCGCTCCCTGGTGCACCACTCCGGACGCGGAGGGAACATAGCGCATGACGCTCCTCCTCCTCCTCTGCCTCCGCCTGCTTCGGCTGCAGCTCCGGCGGGGAACCACCGCGCCGCATCACACGCATCCTCGCCTCACGACTGCCAAATTGTGTAGCGAACTCTAGCCGATGCGCGCCAGAGGGACCGCCACAACCGCGTCGTCCAGGAGATTATAGCTCCAGGCCGCCAGAACCACGGCACGCTTGCTGGTGGCGCGGTGACGTATGTCACGGGCTGCACTGCCTTCACCCGCAACTTGCGCCGCGTCGTCTGGCCGATGAAGTTCAAGCCGGACCTCCCCCCGCGCTACGACGGCAGGACCAACCCTCTGGAGTTCCTACATCTCTACACCGTCTCCATCCAGGCCGCGGGAGGCGACGACAAGGTGATGGCCAACTGGCTCTCCATGGCGCTCAAGGACTCCGCGCTCTCGTGGCTCATGAACCTCCCCGAGAACACCATCGACTCGTGGAGGACCTCTGCAAGGTCTTCGTCGCCAACTTCAAGGGCACGTACAAGCGCGCACTCACCTACAACGACCTCCGCGTGGTGCGCCAGATGCCTGACGAGACCCTCCGCAGATACATCCAGCGCTTCAGCCAGGTCCGCAACAAGATTCCGAACATCCCGGACTCGTACGTCATCTCTGCCTACAGGGAGGGTGTCACGAACCGCCGGATGCTCGAGAAGCTCGGCATCCACGACACCCTCACCTCAGTGGTGAAGCTCTTCGATCTGGCTGACAAGTGCGCCAAGGCTAAAGAGGGCCTCCTCTTCGTCAACAAAGAGACAGAGGAAGATCCTCCCGAGGGGTCCAGGAGCAAGAAGAAGCATGTCGAGAAGCGCAAGACCACCACCATCCTCGCGGCAGAGCCTGATGCTAAACAGCCTCGCGACGCCTCTTCGGTGGCTGACGAGAAGAAGGTGGTCAATCACCCATTCTGCATGTACCACAACAGGCACAACCATGCGACTGAAGACTGTTGGGAGCTCAAACAGCTCAGCAAGGACCGCGAGAAGAACCAAGGCCGTGGCGGCCGCGGAGGCGGACGCCACAACTTCCAGCAGAGGGCTCGGGGGAACAACGCCGGGCAAAATGGCAATCTCCCCGACGAGAACCCTGGGGGCTACCAGGCCCCTCAGGGGGCAATAGCGTGCATCCTCGGCGGGTCCCAAGCGCCCAAGTCCAATAACCACTTCAAGCAGTTCTCTCATGAGGTCAACGCCGCACTTTCAGGGATTGACGCATCCCAGCCCCTCAAGTGGTCGCAGTACACCATTGCCTTCGACTCCAAGGACCACCCTAAGTCTACCAAGGCTGTCGGCACCATCCCTCTGGTGTACACTCCCATCATCAACAACATCATCGTTGCCAAGACGCTCATAGATGGGGGAGCAGGCTTGAACGTCATCTCTATCGAGACCTTCGAGCAGCTTCAAGTGCCATACGAGTGGCTGATGCCTTCCGGGCCCTTCACGGGGGTGACGAGTGGCTCCACCACACCACTGGGGCAGGTGAGGCTCGCGGTCACGTTCGGCACGCCGCAGAACTACTGCACCTAGTAGATCGACTTCGACGTCGCGCACATTGGCCTGCCCTACAATGCCATCCTCGGCTACCCCCCCTCACGAAGTTCATGGCAGTCACTCACCACGCGTACAACATCGTCAAGCTTCCAGGCAGTGGTGGCACCATCGCCATCCACGGTCAAGTCCAGGACGCAATGCGCTCTGTCGAGACCGCCTACAAGGCCGCTGCCGTGGCTTTCCCCGCTGACAAGGACATGGAGCCTCTCGAGAGGCCCGCGAAGAAGAAGCAGCTGTTTTCACAGGAACAGGCAGCCGCGAAGAAGGTGTCGCCAGACGCCAGCGGCTCGAGGGCTAGCGTCACCATAGGCGCTGGCTTGCCTCCCAAATAGGAAAGCGCGCTCGTCACCTTCCTCGGGGCAAACTCTGACATGTTCGCATGGACACCGTCAGAGATGTCTGGAGTACTGAGGGAGGCGATCGAGCACCACTTAGCCGTGTGTCCAAACGCACGCCCCGTGAAGCAGAAAGCAAGGCGCCAGGCGCCAGAGAAGCAAGAGTTCATCATCAAGGAAGTAGAGAAGTTGAAAGAAGCACACGTAATCTGAGAAGTCCTACACCCCACATGGCTCTCCAACACGGTGGTCGTCCCCAAGCACACTGGGGCGGCAGGCTCTGCATCGACTACACCGACCTCAACAAGGCCTGCCCCAAGGACCCGTACCCCATGCCTCGAATAGACCAAATTGTGGACTCCACCGCCGGCTGCGACCTCCTCTGTTTTCTGGATGCCTTCTCAGGCTACCACCAGATCAAGATGGCAAGGAGGATGAGGAGAAGACAGCATTCCTCACCCCTTGTGGTGTGTATTGCTACGTCTACATGTCTTTTGGCTGAAGAACGCCGGAGCCACCTTCCAGAGGCTCATGAGGAAGGCCTTGGGGGCTCAGATGGGGAGAAACGCAGAGGCCTACGTTGATGACATTGTGGTCAAGACTCGTCAAGAGCACACCCTCATGGAGGACCTCGAGGAGACTTTTGCCAGCCTGCGCAAGGTGAAAATCAAGCTGAACCCCGCCAAAGTGCGTCTTCACAGTACCATCAGGCAAACTTCTCGGGTTCCTAGTGTCGCACTGTGGCATAGAAGCAAACCCTAACAAGATCAAGGCCATAGAAGAAATGCAGCCACCTCGTCGCCTCAAGGACATGCAACGCCTGGCGGATGCATGGCCAGCCTAGGCCGTTTCATCTCCAAGTTCGGCGAGAGGGCTCTGCCTTTTTTAAGATCATGAAGCGGTCAGGCACGTTCAAGTGGACACCAGAGGCAGACAAAGCATTTGAAGACCTGAAGAAGTACTTGGCTAGCTCACCTGTCATGGTTGCCCCAAGGCCCGGCGAGCATCTGAAGCTGTACCTGTCAGCCACTCCACAAACAGTAAGCGTGCCTTGGTGGCAGAAAGGGAAGAGCCAGTCCTCACCAAGGACACAGCCGCGCCAAGCCCAGAGCCTCCGATAAGGAAGCACCCTCTCAGGCCCCGAGCCTCATGTCGAGCCCGCGCAACCAGCAGGCACCCTCGCCGAGGTTTCGCGTCAAGAGAGCCTCGACAAGGCTCCCGAGGAGCTCAGCGCTGCACCACCATCGACAACGCTCGTCGAGCATCCCGTCTACTTCGTCAGCACGGTGCTGCGAGACGCTCGCGAGGGTACACCATGCAGCAGAAGCTCCTCCTCGCGCTCCTCATTGCTTCCAGGAAGCTGCGCCACTACTTCCAGGGCCACCCCATCACGGTGGTCACTTCATTCCCTCTAGAGCAAATCCTGCGTAATCCAAACGCCACTGATCGCGTCGTAGGGTGGAACATCGAGCTGCAACATTTTGTCTTGCGCTTCGACACCACCAGGGTCATCAAGGGAAGGGCATTGGCAGACTTTGTCACCGAATGGACGGACACGCAGCAAGAAGAGCCTCAAGAGGCAGAAACCACGCTAACCGGAGACACAGTGCCAAGCCACTGGACCATGCACTTCGATGGGGCATTCGCATGCCAGAACGCAGGGGCTGGCGTCGTTCTGACCTCACCAAAAGGCAACAAGCTCTACTACGCCGTCCAGCTGTGCTTCACGACTGACAAGGTCTCCAACAACATCGCCGAGTATGAAGGCCTCCTCGCCGGGCTCAGAGCCTTAATCGCCCTCGGCATCAAGCACTTACTCATCAAGGGTGATTCCCAGCTCCTCGTCAACTTCTCCAACAAGAGCTACACGCCTAAGGACGGTCACATGACCGCTTACCTCGAGGAGGTTCGCAAGCTCGAAAAGCACTTCAAGGGATGGAGCTTAGGCACATCCCGCGAAGGGAGAACCAGGAGGCTGATGACATCGCCAGGTGAGCGTCGCGAAGAGAGGCCTAGCAGGCGGGCGTGTTTGAAGAAAGACTCACCAGGCATCGGTGAAACAGCCAAAAGAGGCAACTGACATGAACGTCGACGAAGAGCTCCCACCACCACCAACATCTGGAGCACCGAGCTGCGGTCCGCCCTCGGGAGAATGCCTGTTGTTAGCCATGACACACCAAGAGATGGGCTGGATCGACGAGCTCAAGGAGTACCTCAGGGACGGAGTCCTCCCTGAAGAGGATGCAGAAGCAGAGAGAATTGCTCGACAGGCCAAGTCATACTGCCTTCATGAGGGAGACCTGTACCGCAAGCGCCCAAATGGAGTTGCATTAAAATGCGTCCCCCCTGAAGAAGGCCGCCAGCTGATCAAGGACATACACAGTGGAGAATGTGACCACCACTCATCATCGCGCACCCTCGCGGGAAAGTCTTCAGGAGTGGCTTCTACTGGCCCTCAATGCTTCAAGACGCAACCACCGTTGTCCAAGCTTGCGAGGCATGCCAATTCCACGCCAAGCAGGTCCATCAGCCTGCACTGGGGCTCCAAACCATCCCGCTCTCCTGGCCCTTCGCGGTCTGGGGCTGGACATCCTGGGACCATTCCCACGCTCCAGCGGGGGCTACCGCTACCTCTACGTCGCCATCGACAAGTTCACCAAATGGCGGAGGTTGAAGCGGTGCGTACCATACCGGCGAGATCAGCGTGAAATTCATCAGAGGCCTGGCCTGTCGCTTCGGCGTGCCAAATCGCATCATCATCGACAATGGCTCACAGTTCACCAGTGGCATCTTCAGGGCCTACTGTGAAAGCCTTGGCACCGGCTCTGCTTCGCCTCGGTGGATCACCCGAAGCAATGGGCAGGCTGAACGAGCAAACGCCGAAGTGCTCAAAGGCCTCAAGACAAGAAGCTTCAACCGCCTCAAGGCCCATGGCAAGAACTGGATCGAAGAGCTCCCCTCTGTGCTCTGGTCCATCCGCACCACTGCCACAAAGCCCACTGGAGAAATGGCATTCGCTCTTGTCTATGGCGCTGAAGCAGTCCTCCCCACCGAGATCAAGCATGGTCCCCACGGATCCTTGCTTTCAACGAGGACGACCAAGAAGAACTCCACAACGACGACTTGCTGCTGCTCGATGGAGTATGCCGCCATGTTGCCCTCCGGCAGCAAAGTACCAGCAAGATCTACGCCGCTACCACAGCCGCCACATACGCCCGCGCACCCTCGAGTCAGGCGATCTCGTCCTGAGGAGGATACTCTCCAGAGAAGGCCTCCACAAGCTCTCGCCCATGTGGGAAGGCCCCTACAGGGTCGCGCACATCGCCAGGCCCGACGCGGTACGGCTCGAGACAGAAGACGGCACCCCGGTCAAAAACCCGTGGAACATCGAGCATCTACGCAAGTTCTACCCGTGATCACGTCGCGGCAGGCATTTTTTGTCTCTAGAGGGAAGCATGCTTCACCTCCCAGCTTCACAAAAGCTTTCCCTTCACGAGGGCCATCTCCACTGAGAGCTCTCTACAACGCGTCGCCACGGGCCACGAGAGGCCTCAGCCACTCCATGTGGAACCCCATGCCCAGACATGGCGGACTATCTTGGCCACGCCAAGTGCAATGAACAATTTCAGGTCACAGTGAACCTTTACGCCTCAGCGCCGTTATGTAAATGCTTGGTGAGTTGTTCTTCTTACGTTCATTCGCGCTCACATTTTTCCCATGCGCACCTCGCGAGCGGGGCTGACCACGGTGTCTGTGCCTCGGGAGCATCCCAGCAGCATCGCAAAACCCAAAGGATCGAGCTCTAACTCGTGGTTCTCCGCCCACGACCGTTATCTCACCAAAGAGCTCTGACTCATGGGCCTGCTCCCATGCACGTCACGTCACCAAGGACCTTGGTGCTTACTCTCCTCGTGAGATACACATGAGGAAACCTATGAGCGTGCATGAGTTGTACAACCGTGCATTGCTTGTGGGTATGCCCCTCTCTCCAACGCAGGGAACAAGACGCCCTACAAGGCTGTGGAGCTCCAAACCAGCCTCAAACAACCTCGAGAGGGAAAACGCCTCGCCAGGGAACACAAACACCCTCTCCGAGGCAAACCTCGCCAGGGAACACAAACACCCTCCACGAGGCAAACGTCTCCGCAAAAGCTAAGTCCAAAACTTACACCTCATGAGTTTTCCCCTCTCGCTGGCCCCTCGAGCCTCTCTTTTCTCTCTTACGCCTCATGGGCTGCTTGAACGTCAAAGTGGAGCTCCCAAGCATCGCGCCTCGAGAGCTCTTACCTCTCTAAGCCTTACGCACCCCCGGCCTTGTCGAGCCCTGACTCCGGCATACCGAAGCGGCGGTGTTATTTGCGCTGAAAGCAGGGTCCTAACGACGTAGAGCGAAAAAGACATGAGGGAACAGATAAAAGGCCTCCCGAGGGGCGCTCACACTTGCATATGATTAAGATGTCTTTACAAGCCATTACAAAATAAAATAGCAAGTCTTAAGGTAAATTGTGCTCCAGGCACATCTCTCCACAGGGCCAGCTCAAGCTGCAGGGTTGTCGTCGTTCTCGCTGTCGAAGAATTCGTCGCCCTCCTCCTCAGCGCCTGCATCGCCGTCACCTTCCCGGGTCGGCTCCTCTTCAACCTCAACCCTCTTGAAGCACTGGATGTACTCCTCCACATCCTTCCACACTGAGGCGTTCAGCTTTGAGGCAAGCCTCTGCTCCAGAGGCTCCGTCACGGTCGTGAAGTCGAAGCTGGGGTGGAGATGTGCAAGGTTGGCGAAGATTTGGCCGACCGCGACGCCAAGAAGCTCACGGCTCTCGCTGGCGACCAGATCGTCGAGATTCATCACAACCTCCTCAAGGCTGGTGAGGAGCTGCTCGAAGAAGCCGAGGTAGGTGGCGATGTCAGAATTCCCCTCGACGGGGAGTGCGGGGCCTCGGCTCCCAGGCGGCCTGCAACAGTCCGCGCATGACTCACCAGGGAGAGGAACATACGTTCCCACTGTTGCGACTGGACCCGCGCAGCCTGAGCGCTCTGCCGAGCCTCCTCGACAAGCTCTACAACAGGCCCCACCTGCTGCTGCATTTCGCCATGTCTTGCATCAAGGAGGCAAGGTCCTGCTCTGCGCGTTTCCGAGCCTCCACAGCAGCCTGGAGACGGGAGTCAAATCGCTTCTTCTGCTGCTCGAGCTTCCTGATGCGAGCGTTGAGCTCATCATGCCTCTTTGTGAAGCGCTCCTCCTGCTTCTGGGCCTTCTTCGCGAACTCCTTGGAGCAGTTGTCGCGGAAGAGTTTCTCCTTGGCCGCAGACTCCTCCTTCATCTGCTCCTCCTTCTTGCGGAGGTTCTCGTTGGTCTGTGTGAGCGCTTCTTGTAGAACTCCTCGTCCTGGGCCACCTTTCCCTCGCGAGCCTCCAGGCTCTCCCGCTGCATGGATTGGTCCTTCTCGTTCTGCTTGACCTGCTCCTCACGCTTGCGCAGCTCAGATTCGCAGAAGTCGAGGTCCTCCCGCGCCTTGCAATAAGCCCTTCGCGGGTGTGTAGATCCTCGCGGAACTTCTCCAAGCTCTGCCGCACGGTCTCAGACTCGGCGATGATGCCTGCCCCGCGGTCCACAAGCTCTTGGTGCTTGGCGGTGTCTGCCGCCTCGCGCGCCGCCAACTCCTGGTGCTTGGCCTCAGTCGCCGCCTCGAGAGCCTCGCGTCGGGCGCTCAAGTCCGCAAAAGTCGCTTCGGCCTCGGCAACCACGCTGGCGCGGGTCTCCTCAGCAAAGCGCAGTGCCTCCTCTCGCTGCGCCTGGCCGCCTCGTCCCTCCGGCGCAGCGCTCCACAGTCTCTGGAGGCAGGTCCAGCCCCGCGCAAGCTCGGCATCCTCCTCCGCCCTGGCGCGGTCTTCCTCGGCGAGATGGGCCTCGAGCCCATCGAGCACCTCCCTCGCCGAGCGAAGGACAACATCTCGGCGAGCCGCAACCGGGCGTCGACCCTGCAGGACCAAGGCCCACGCATCGCCAGGAGGCCTGGAGGCGCCGGCGCCTGCCGAGGACTCCGGAACATCACGCCTTGGGCTCGAGGTAGCCTGGGGGCTCCGGTGAGAGCCTTCCTCTTCATCCACGCTGGGGGCTTTCTGGGGGCTCGGAGCACCCTCGCCATCAGCCCCGCTATCTTTTTGTCCCTGGGGCGCATCTTCCTCCTCCCCAGGGGCAGGACCGGCCTTCTCCGCTGAGGCCGCTCCGCTGCAGCCTCAGTGTCCACCACCGGCACCTCAGGGCTCGCGCTTGGTTGAGGAGGCGGCGCGGTGGCCTCCTCCATCTCAACATCAGCGCGCGTCTCCGCCGATGTCGCTGCCTCCGCCGCGCGCTCCTTCGCTGGCGACGCGCCCTTCGCCGCATCTTCCTCCGTCACCTTCTCCTGCCGCGCAGGAGAAGCGTCAGGCCACGCGGTCGGCGGCGACGTCGCCTCAGTCTCCTCTTCCTCGCGACGCTCCCTGTCGCGGGAGGAGGAGCCTCCGTCTCAGGAGAAGTAACAGTGGCCTCGTGAGGCACTGCTTCAGTTGTAGGCGCCGCAGACGCTGCTGTGGCGCTGGAGATCTCTCCAATCTTACAGAGCCTCCGCCGCCTCGGCTCCTCGGGGCGCCTGGAGAGGAGAAGGTTTAGGAATCCCTCGAGAGGGTCACACAAGAACAACATTGAAAAGAAGGAAAGAACTAGACTTACGCGGCGATGTCGACCCACTTCCTCTTCGTCACCCGCCGCGCAGGTGGAGCACTGGGCTCAGCGCTCTTCCGAGCCTCGACAGGCCTGTCTTGGCCCACCTTGGCGCTGGCCTCTGCCTTGGAGCAGGGCTCGCGGCGGCCAGACGAGGCATCGTCATCGTCGCTATCCTCCTTCCCCTCGACACGCTGCGAGGGGGCGACATGAACTGGCCAACCGCTGCCCGAGAAGATCTCGTGGATCTCAGCCTCAGGCGCCGCGTCTCTCGAGGAGCCCAAGCTCCCCGCCGAGGAATGGGCGCCTCCCGAGGCGCCAGCCGTGCCTGCGTCGGACTCCACAGCGTCTCCGTCGTCTCCTCCCCCGCCATCGGCCGGCGCTGCCTGCGCCGCTGATTCCGGGTCCTCGCGAGGCCCAACTTGCTCCTCAGGCACCAAGCCCCACTGGTCGAACTCCGGCAGCAACTCCACGTACGTGACGCGAGACCCAAGCTCAAACCTGTGCAGCGGGGCCGTCTTGTCGGAAGACGCGGGGATGGTCGGAGACGTGAAGAGGACCCCCATGATGCTGTCCACCTCCTCCTGCGTGAAGAGGGTAGCGCTCAGGCGCATCTTGTCCCTTTGGTTCGTGTACAGCCACATCGCGTCCGCGTGCCTCTGGAGAGGCGCAATGCGACGCTTCACGAAATCTCGGGCCACCATCTGCCCGGTGAGGCCTGCCTCACGGAGATCCTTCAGGCATTTCACCACGGGCCAAGCACTGCGCCCGTGAGTGTCTTGGAGGACCAGCTTGCCCTCTTCGTCGGGGGCGCTTCAGGCAGCTCGAAGAAAGGGCTCTGGCTCCCGACGTCCACAAGGAACCAGCGCTTGCGGAAGTCCTCCACCTTCTTCGTCACGCTGGGCACGATGTTCTCGCCGGCCCACACGATGGGGATGTAGACGCCGCCCATGCCATCGGTGATGCGAAAGGACACGCACCCCGACCGCTCGTTGTTCACCGTGAACCAGAGCGCGTAGAAGCTGCGGAAGAGGTCCACCGAGGGCGGAATGCCAATGTACGGCCCGCAGAGGTAGGCGAAGATGGCGAGGATGAGGATGGAGTTGGGGTGGAGATGAAGAAGCTGGATCTGGTAGCGCTCCAGAACCGCCAAGAAGAAGCCAGAGAAGGGAGGCACGTGCCCAGTGAAGAGGGTGTGCCTGAAGATGGGGTAGAGCCTGCCGCTGGAGTTGTTCGCCGGTTTGAGCACCGTGGCGCCATGCTCGTTGGTCTTGGAGGCCGCCATGTGGCGCACCTCGTCCAGCTGCGACTCCTTGCAGATGCGGTAACCGACCAGAGCCGGCTTGAGGTCACCATCTTGCCGCATCACGGCAGGCTCGCTTGCCTGCGCCACCTCCTTGCCTTTCTTGGAGCCCGCGGCCTTCTTGGGTGCCATCGCAGCGGGATTGTGAAGGAAAGCTTGGAGATTTTGCGCTGGGAGGAAGAAAGCGAAAGGGGAACGGATGAAGCAGTGGTCGTCGAGCCGTTACCAGGCCGTGGTGGGTCCCGCCACCACGCCAGTTACCGCAGAGATCGTGGGATTGTGTTCGGCCACGGCTCTCCACGTGTCTCGGCTAGGCAGGCTTCTTTGGGCCCACGATGATTCGCCTCCGTCGGTGAAACTCCAGCGTGCCCATCGCAGGCCCGGGGGCTACTATCGGCCCAATGGAAACCAGGGTACCATGGGCCGGCCTGCCACAGCCCTCGATGCTACGCGGAAATTCTGCTAAGGACCAGGCCTTCAGCCTAGCGAGCCTCGTGAGGGCTTCTTCACCCTGCTGAGCGTTTCTGCTAAGGACCAGACGCTCGGCCTAATGGGCCTCGAGAGGGACTTTTCCCTCGGAAGGGCCTCTCCTGCCCAGGAAATCACCAAGTCCTAGCGCATCTCCACGCAACCTCGTGAGGCCTCCCTCGCGAGGCGTCAAGTACATCAGAACCTCGGCGAGGCTCCAGGCCCTCGCGGGGTTCCTTCAAGTGGAAGCAAGCTCTGCACCCGCTGCAGAGCGCACATGAGCTCTGCGCCCGCCGCAGAGTGATGCGCGCGCCTGCACGCGATGACAACGACGCCGCAGTTGCCATTCTCGTGTATAAAGCAGTCAACAAAGCTGGGGCAAGCAAAGCGGACTCCAAGAGTTGCCATTTTGGAGATAAAGCGGCCGGCCACCGTTACGCTCCAAGAGCGATGTCACCGTGGGCACGCCCCGAGGCTCTGCAGCGCCAGCCCACCGTCCTGGATGGACGGTGGCTTTTTCTGTCAAGACGACATGCTCTCTGCCCTGGACCGCGTCCATGGACTGCCCCGAGGCCGTGCGCTGTGCTCCCCCTTAGCGGCAATGTGGTATTCCTTCCCGCCTGAGGTTTTCGGGGAAGAGGACCAATGTCAGTATATAAGGAGCCAGTGTACGACCAAGGAGGGCGATCCCGCATTCACCAGCTCATTCAACACTCCTCCAGCTATGTCGCAAGAGAGAAGACGTAGCTGATTCCACCATAGCACACCATAGCCATAGCAGTGCCCTCGGCAAGCACATTGTACTGTGAACCTCTCCAAGCAGTGCAATACATCTTAGCAGGACGTAGGGTCTTTACACCTCGCGGTGGGCCTGAACCTGGGTAGCGGCTCGTGTTCATTCTCTGTCGTGATGTTCCTCACCGAGCTCGACGAGCACCGTCGCCGAGGTTGTTGAGGAGTTGTTTGACGTTGTGGTCAGCCCTTACTCGATTCCTGGCATCTATGAGACACACCCCTAGTTCTTGGGACTAGTCTCCGACAATTACTCAGCATAGTTCCACTACTAACAGCATGACTTCTCCCATGTCCTCAAGAACTGAACGAACTACTCACAAGACATCATATGGATCATGATCAGAGGTGATATAATGATGAATAACAATCTGGACATATACTTCAATTCACCGATAAAACTTAATAGCATCAACCACAAGTAGTAATCAACACCGGGAAAGTTTCCCCTATGAACTACACAAAGTATAACCCTAGATGTTACAGCGGAACGAAGTGGAGCGGTGGAGATGATGGTGACGCGATGGAGATGATGATGATCCCGATGAAGTCCGGCGTGATGACGATGACGATGGCGATGATTTCCCCCCTCCGGGAAGGAATTTCCCCGGCAGATTTCTGCCTGCCGGAGAGCTTTTTCTCTCTCTGTGGTTTCCGCCTCGTGGAGGCGGCGGAATATTTCCTCGATGACTCCCCGCGTCTTAGGGTTTCTGGGGGATGAAATACGCGAAGGGGGAGCGTCAGAGGTGGGCCAGGGTGGCCACACCATGCCACGGCGCGGCAGAGGGGGGCCCGCCGTGGGGTGGTGTGGGCCCCTCGTGGCCCATCTCAGCCTCCCCTTTTGGCTGGCTCCGGCATCTGACAAAATAGGAACATCTGTATATTTTCCGTGAATTGTTGATCTTCAGAAATAGGGTGTCTTGACGATGCTTTTTCCAGCTGAATCCTGACTCCGGCAGTTAATTCTCCAATAATCATCAAACATGCAAAACAAGATAAAATAACATAAGTATATCATCCAAATATGAAATATATCAATGAATAGCAGTAAATTATGATATAAAATAGTGATGCAAAATGGACGTATCAACTCCCCCCAAGCTTAGACCTCGCTTGTCCCCAAGCGAAAGCTGAACTCAGTAAACAAGACCACAGGTTTATGGAGTGAAGCGTCGATAATAAAGAATACGGACAAGAAGCATCAACATGTATTAACACAAATCATTTTAGACAGCAACTTCCCCTCATATAACTTATCTTGGAACGAGTAATGGAAATCACAATAAAGGTGCATAAAGAAAATCATAGTTTGGTGATGGCAAACTTCGTTCTTGGTCAGAGAACAATTAACAGATTGTACTTATCTTTCGAGTAGAGTCCTTATATCGGAGCTATATTGCAGAACTTACATGCTCAATTATCACAATTTCTTTACAGTCATTGATAACTTTCAAAGTTATATTCCTTCAGATAAAAGACTTGTGCAAAACAAGGAAGGATAACAAACATGATTGATAATATTAATATATAGATGGTTGAATCACAACAACTCAAATGCTTGCTTAAGAAAGAAGGGAATAGGTTTACTGACTCAACATAAAAGTAAAAGAAAGGCCCTTCGCAGAGGGAAGCAGGGATTAAATCATGTGCTAGAGCTTTTTAAGTTTTTGAAATCATATAGAGAATAAAAATATAAGTTTTGAGTGGTGTATGAGAATTGTCAACGAATCAGAAAATGGAAAGTACAATATGACCCCTGCCAACCAGACTTTTAAGAGCGGCTCCCATGAAGGACGTTATTTCTACCAGCAAGGCAGATCATCCCTCTTCTCTTTTGTTTACACATGCAGATATTTCACTGTTTGTCATTGCTTGACTGATAAATCAGGGCAAAAATGTGAAGAGAATTAAGCGGTTAAAGTTGTAATTAATTGGGACTGGGCACCCCATTTGCCAGCTCTTTTTGCAAAATTAATGGATAAGCGGATGTATATGCCGCTAGTCCGGTGGTAAAGTCTGTTTGACAGTTGACATAAAGACATCCACCCCGTCCTCATGAGCTAGTAAACAGTGACACAAATAAGGAGTAGTAACTTTTGAATAGTTTAAAGGTAGCACATGAAGTATTTACTTGGAGTGGCAAGGAAATACCACATATAGGTAGTTATGGTGGACACAAATGGCATGGGTTTTGGCTCAAGGTTTGGATGCACGAGAAGCATTCCCTCTCAGTACAGGTTTTTGGCTAGCAAGGCTGGGTAGCAAGCATAAGAGTGGAGGGATACAAACAAATATAAATGTAATAGAAACAATCATGCAATCTTCCTTGTAAACACAAATAATTTTAACTTGAGAATACTAAGCTCATGAGCCAACAAGAAAGAAAGATAATGAGATAATGTATCTACATGCAATCCCCTCTTTTCTACTTAAGCCTCAAAGTATTGTTGCTACTGACCAATGCTAAGTTTGCCAAAACCAAATAGATTTACTTGATGCTCCCAAAGTGATGCCAACACTAACAACAAGATCATTCATATGACAGAAATTTGCAAAGTAAAATAAAGTGTGCAGAAAGTAAATGATAAAACTTCTCATTAATATTCCAATAACGGCAACTCACACCAAGGGATACATAGATAACCAACTAAAGGAGAGATACTTCCACACTGCAAACCATCCTATATGATAACTTCTCTACTCATGATATGACTCGACTGAAAAGTAAAAGGTAAAAGATAATGGTGATGATACCGCGGCACTCCCCCCAAGCTTGGAACAAGCTGAGGGGATGCCAATACCAATGATGAATTACTCCTTCGGTGGTGATGGTGAATCCCTAATAAGCTTCTCAACCAACTCCTTCAACTCGTCAATCTTGTAAGTGAGAGCACGAATCAACTCCGTGTTGTGTTCAATACGGTTCATGAACCTATCAGACTGTGAGTCCCAGCTCTTGGAATTGTTTCCCCACTTCTCATCAGACTGAGAGCTTCCTTTTCCTGCATTGTTAGAACGATCTATATTCCAACTAGTGGGTAATTCTGCCTCAGGAACTCTTTCAAACTGATATTTATGGATTAAAGTGTGGAAAGGGTTATTGGTGCCTGGAGAAGATGTTCTTGGAGCTAAGAATGACGCGGAACCTTCCCCCCTGTGCTCATCCGCGCATTCCTCTTTGGGTTGAATGGATTTGCCACCACTCCGATACTTGCAATGGTGGCGCGCGGGTACGAGTGCGGGTCTTCTTCTACTTCATCTTCAGCTTCACTCTTGACTTCCTCCTCCAGCTTGGGATCCTTGAGATCATCTTTCAGAGCCTCCTTGCCCTTGTTGTTGTTGTTGGAGACCATGATGCTTCTAAATCTGGAAACAATTCCTGGCAGAAACAGCTCGAAAACAAAACACGACGAGAAAACGATATACGGACCTCGGGGATCCGGGGATTATATAGCAAAAAGTTTCATAACAAAAGGAAAGTCCAGGTCGAAACCGGGCTGGAGACGGGCTCCGAGGCGCCCACACCATGCCACGGCGCGGCCAAGGGTGGGCCCGCGCCGTGGGGTGGTGTGGTGCCCTCGGGCACCGTTTCCTCCCCGTTTTCGGCTCGTAATTTTCCATATTTAATAAAAACAACAAAAACATAAGTTGGGAAGTTAAACGCGAACTTTTTCTTACCAAAACTGTTACCTATTCGAAAACAGACTCTGCAGTTTTCTGAATTTGACTTTTAATAAAATCTTCCGGAGTCACTACTTGAATAATATCAACGTCTTCGTTATAAGAATCCCCAGAAATATAATGCTTGAGTCTTTGACCATTAACCACTTGAGATTTGTCACCATCAAGCGAAGTAATTTTGATTGCACCTGAACGGTAAACCTCTGAAACAACATAAGGTCCTTCCCATTTCGAAAGTAATTTACCTGCAAAAAATCTGAGACGAGACCTATACAATAGAACTTTCTCACCAACATTAAACTCTCTCTTTAGGATTCTCCTATCATGCCATTGTTTCACTTTCTCTTTAAAAAGTCTAGCATTTTCATAAGCTTCACTTCTCCATTCATCTAAGGAACTCAAGTCAAGTAACCTCTTTTTACCGGCAAGTTTAAAATCTCTATTAAGTTCTTTTACGGCCCAATAAGCTTTATGTTCTAATTCTAGAGGTAAATGACAAGCTTTTCCGTAAACCATTTTATAAGGAGACATACCCATAGGATTTTTATAAGCAGTTCTATAAGCCCACAAAGCATCATTAAGCTTCCTAGCCCAATTCTTTCTAGATTTATTAACAGTCTTCTGCAAAATAGATTTAATCTCTCTATTTGATAATTCTACTTGACCACTTGTTTGAGGATGATAAGGTGAAGAAATTCTATGATTAACATCATATTTAGCAAGGGTTTTTCTAAAAGCACCATGGATAAAATGAGAACCACCATCAGTCATGAGATATCTAGGCACACCAAACCTTGGAAAAATAATATCTTTAAGCATTTTTAATGATGTCTCACCATCAGCACTAGATGTTGGTATAGCTTCTACCCATTTAGTAACATAATCAACAGCAACAAGTATATGAGTATAACCATCAGAAGGAGGAAAAGGACCCATAAAGTCAAATCCCCAACAGTCAAAAGGTTCAATAACAAGAGAATAATTCATAGGCATTTCATTGCGTCTAGTTATATTACCAACTCTTTGACATTCATCGCATGATAAAATAAATTTTCTTGCATCTTTAAAAAGAGTAGGCCAATAAAAACCTGATTGTAAAACCTTTTGTGCAGTTCTATCTCCAGCATGATGTCCTCCATAAGCACTTCCATGGCATTTCTCAATATTTCTTTTTGTTCAAATTCTGGAACACATCTTCGCATTATACCATCCACTCCTTCTTTATATAAGTGTGGGTCATCCCAAAAATAATGCCTCAAGTCATAAAAGAATTTCCTTCTTTGCTGAGCTGTAAAGGTTGGAGGCAAATACTTGGCAACAATAAAGTTAGCATAGTCAGCATACCAAGGACTTTCTCGCGAGCTTACCTTTATCACAGCCAATTGTTCATTTGGAAAACTATCGTTAACAGGAACAGGATCATAAGAAATGTTTTCCAATCTAGACAAATTATCAGCGACAGGATTTTCAGCACCTTTCCTATCTACAATATGCAAATCAAACTCTTGTAATAAAAGCACCCATCTTATAAGTCTAGGCTTAGCATCTTTCTTTTCCATAAGGTATCTAATAGCAGCATGATCGGTATGGATAATAACTTTCGAATCAACAATATAGGGTCTAAACTTATCACAAGCAAAAACTACTGCTAAAAACTCTTTTTCAGTAGTGGCATAATTCTTTTGAGCAGCATCAAGAGTCTTACTAGCATAATGAATAACATTCAACTTCTTATCTACTCGCTGTCCAAGAACAGCACCTACAGCAAAATCACTAGCATCACACATAATTTCGAAAGGTAAAGTCCAATCAGGAGGTTGAACAACAGGAGCAGTGGTTAAAGCCTTTTTTAGAGACTCAAAAGCTTCTTTACAATCATCATCAAAAACAAAAGGTACATCTTTTTGGAGAAGATTAGTAAGAGGTTTTGAAATTTTAGAGAAATCTTTAATAAACCTTCTATAGAAACCGGCATGACCGAGAATACTACGAATACCTTTAACATCCCTGGGACAGGGCATTTTCTCAATTGCTTCAACTTTAGCTCTGTCCACTTCAATACCTCTTTCAGAAATTTTATGTCCAAGAACAATCCCTTCATTAACCATAAAGTGACATTTCTCCCAATTAAGAACAAGATTAGTTTCCTCACATCTCTGCAAAACTTTATCAAGGTTTTGCAAGCAGTTATCAAAAGAAGTTCCATAGACGGAAAAATCGTCCATGAATACTTCCACAATTTTTTCACAAAAACCATGAAAAATAGCAGACATGCATCTTTGAAATGTAGCAGGAGCATTACACAAACCAAAAGGCATACGCCTATAAGCATAAGTTCCATAAGGACAAGTAAAAGTAGTTTTCTCTTGATCTCGCTCTAACAGCAATTTGTGAAAATCCAGAATAACCATCAAGAAAGCAAAAATGAGTTTTCTTAGACAACCTTTCTAACATTTGATCAATAAAAGGTAAAGGATAGTGATCTTTCTTAGTAACTTTATTAACCTTTCGAAAATCAATGCACATCCTATATCCAACAACTACTCTTTGAGGAATAAGTTCATCATTTTCATTTGGCACAACAGTAACTCCTCCTTTCTTAGGAACACAATGCACAGGACTTACCCATTTACTATCAGCAATAGGATAAATTATACCAGCATCGAGGAGTTTTAATACCTCATTTCTTACCACTTCCTTCATTTTAGGGATTAGACGACGCTGGTGCTCCACAACAGGTTTTGCATCATCTTCCATGTTGATGGCGTGTTGACATATAGCAGGAGAAATCCCTTTTAAATCATCCAAAGTATATCCGATAGCCCCTCGGTGTTTCCTCAACACTTCCAATAACCTTGCCTCTTCAGTACCTGAAAGTTTAGAACTAATAATAACAGGATATGTTTTCTTATCATCAATGTGAGCATATTTAAGGTTATCAGGCAAAGGTTTTAAATCAAAAACAGGATCTTCTTTAGGAGGTGCAGGGGTACCCAAATCTTCCACCGGCAAATTATGCTTAAGTAATGGTGGTTGATGAAGAAAGATATTGTCAATTTCATTCCTTTCCTCCATAAAGACCTCACTTTCGTGTTCCTCCATAAATTGCTGCAAGGCATTGTTAGGAGCAATAGCAATAGCAGCAAGTTGTTCAATTTTCGGTCCTCATTAGGCAAATCAGTTTCATAAAGTTTCTTACCAAACTTAGAGAAATTAAACTCATAAGATTCTCCATTAAATTTAGTGTAAATTTTCTCTTTCTTACAATCTATAATAGCACCACATGTATTCAAGAAAGGTCTACCGAAAATAATAGGACAAGTTTTACTAGCTTTAGAACCAAGTACTAGAAAATCAGTAGGATATTTAGTTTTACCGCATAAAACCTCACATCTCTCACAATACCAATGGAGAGATAGTTTCCCTATTGGCAAGTTGAATAACCACATCAATATCCTCAAGTTCACAGGGACTAATTTCATGCATAATTTCTTTATAAAGTTCAAAAGGAATAGCACTAGAACTTGCACCAATATCACATAAACCATAATAGCAATGTTCTCCTATCTTCACTGAAAGCACAGGAACACTTGTTTTCCTAGATTTACCAGGATGCGAAACAATATTAGAAGCATCTTCACAAAAGATAATATGTTCTCCATCTACATTTTCAGTTACCAAATCCTTTATAATTGCTACTTCAGGTTCAACAGTTATTTGTTCATCAGGCTCTAAAGGTTTCTTGGCACTTTTATTAACCACACTAGCTATCAGAGAATGTTGCTTGACTTTAACAGGAAAAGGTATTTTTTCAATATAAGGTTCTGGCAAAATGTGATCAACAGTATGAACTTCAATACTTCTGCCAATGGCCGAATTGGTTTTATCTTTATAAGGTTCATGATATTTATTCAAATCCTTCTTAGGCACATCAAGATAAGAGGCAAAAGCTTTGTAATAATTTGCAACAACTTGAGAATCAAGACAGTAAACAGCACTAACATTACGGAAATCATCAGTCTCCATAAAAGATTTAATGCATTCATAATCATAATTTATACCTGACTTTCTACCTTTGTCGTTCTCCCATCCTTCAGTATTTTCCTGAATACGGTCAAGAAGGTCCCATTTAACTTCTTCTTCAGTACGTGTAAATGATCCAGAACAAGAGGCATCCAATAAATCCTTATCATGAAGAGAAAGCCTTGCATAAAAATTATTGATAACAATATTACTTGGGAGCTCATGAATGGGACATTTGAGCATTAGTGACTTCAATCTCCCCCACGCTTGGGCAATACTCTCTCCATCATGAGGCCAAAAATTATATATGCGATTTCGATCTTGATGAATCTCACTAGGAGGATAGAATTTAGAATAAAAGAGAGGTACAATTTCCTCCCAGCCAATAGATCGGCCATTCTTCAGCATCTTATACCATTCCGCAGCTCGGCCCTTCAATGATATAGAGAATAACTTCCTCTTGACTTTTTCCATTGAAATACCTGCACACTTGAACAACTCGCATAATTCATGTATAAATAGTAAATGATCACCAGGATGGATGGTTCCATCTCCAACATAGCGGTTATCCATAACACGTTCAACAATTTTCATAGGTATTTTAAATGGATCTAATTCAGCAGGCGGCGGTTCATCTACTACCTTAGCAGTGGCAGTAGTATTCCCAAATAGGGATTCGAATGGAGATCTCTCCATAATAAAATAAAGCAGCAAGCAGAAATAAAAACAGCACTTACAGTAAAGGTTTCCCTTACCAATTCCACTTACCAATAGCACTTCACTCCCCGGCAACGGCGCCAGAAAATAGTCTTGATGACCCACAAGTATAGGGGGTGTATCGTAGTACTTTCGATAAATAAGAGTGTCGAACCCAACGAGGAGCAGAAGGTGTTGACAAGTAGTTTTGATCAAGGAATCACTGTAAATACTAGCAGACAAGTTTTTAGGGGTTTTTGATATTGCAGATAAATAAAATACGTGTAAATAAAAGACAGTAATAATAATTGCAGCAAGTGGCCCAATCCTTTTTAGAGCAAAGGATAAGCCGGTTGGTTTACTTATGATGGCAAAATGTTCTTGAGGACACACGGGAATTTCGTCAAGTGCTTTCGCTTCCTACAGCTGATTAATCTTTATTGTTTTGATAAGTGTTGTGTGGGTGAACCTATGCTAATGCACTGCCCTAACTTGGACTAATACATACTTGTGATTAAACCCCTTGCAAGCATCCGCGTTACAAGGAAGTAATTAAGATAAATCTAACCACAGCCTTAAACTCTGAGATCCTACACTCCCTCATGCACCGGTTTACTAACGGGGGTTTAGGTTTCTGTCACTCCGGCAACCCCACAATTAGTAGCCGAATACACAATGCATTCCTCTAGGCCCATAAAGGTGAAGTGTCATGTAGTCGACGTTCACACGACACCACTAGAAGAATAACACCACAACTTAAATATCAAACCATTAAATATTACTCAACATAGTTCCACTACTAACAGCATGACTTCTCCCATGTCCTCAAGAACTGAACGAACTACTCACAAGACATCATATGGATCATGATCAGAGGTGATATAATGATGAATAACAATCTGGACATATACTTCAATTCACCGATAAAACTTAATAGCATCAACCACAAGTAGTAATCAACACCGGGAAAGTTTCCCCTATGAACTACACAAAGTATAACCCTAGATGTTACAGCGGAACGAGTGGAGCGGTGGAGATGATGGTGACAGCGTGGAATGATGATGATGATGATCCCGATGAAGTCCGGCGTGATGACGATGACGATGGCGATGATTTCCCCCTCCGGGAAGGAATTTCCCCGGCAGATTTCTGCCTGCCGGAGAGCTTTTTCTCTCTCTGTGGTTTCCGCCTCGTGGAGGCGGCGGAATATTTCCTCGATGACTCCCCGTCTTAGGGTTTCTGGGGATGAAATACGCGAAGGGGGAGCGTCAGAGGTGGGCCAGGGTGGCCACACCATGCCACGGCGCGGCAGAGGGGGCCCGCGCCGTGGGGTGTGGGCCCCTCGTGGCCCATCTCAGCCTCCCCTTTTGGCTGGCTCCGGCATCTGACAAAATAGGAACATCTGTATATTTTCCGTGAATTGTTGATCTTCAGAAATAGGGTGTCTTGACGATGCTTTTTCCAGCTGAATCCTGACTCCGGCAGTTAATTCTCCAATAATCATCAAACATGCAAAACAAGATAAAATAACATAAGTATATCATCCAAATATGAAATATATCAATGAATAGCAGTAAATTATGATATAAAATAGTGATGCAAAATGGACTATCAGCAGGTGATGTCTACGCACGCTTCTATTCTTGTAGACAGTGTTGGGCCTCCAAGTTCAGAGGTTTGTAGAACAGCAGCAAGTTTCCCTCAAGTGAATCACCCAAGGTTTATCGAACTCAGGGAGGTAGAGGTCAAAGATATCCCTCTCAAGCAACCCTGCAATTAAGATACAAGAAGTCTCTTGTGTCCCCAACACACCCAATACACTTGTCAGATGTATAGGTGCACTAGTTCGGCGAAGAGATATTAAAATAAAAGTAATATGGATGATTATAAGTGGTAATTGCAATCTGTAATAAAAATGGCAGCAAGCAAACATGTAGCAGAACTGGTTGTAAACGGTGTTTCAATGCTTAGAAACAAGGCCTAGGGATCATACTTTCACTAGTGGACACTCTCAACAATAACAATATAATTGAATACATAGATATTTCCTCTTCACTATTCTACTCTGAGTTATTCTCTCGTTGGATAACGAACACCAATCCACCGCGTAGGGCTATAAAAGCACACCTTAAAGTCGCATTCCCATGTCTAGTTAACCCCACACTGTCAACTTGAGCGCCCTAGAAGGTACTAGACAAACACCGCAATTTCATAGAGACGTCCAACGCAAATAATAACTCATGATAAGTATTCTTGTTATCTTTAGCCTAAGAGCCACACACGGGGCGCACACTGTCAACTTCGCACTGTGGGACAAAGGTGACTCCGGAGATTACATTAATAAAACCACTTGAGTAGCATATAAGATAATGAAGAGTACATCTATGGATTCAACTAGATTACAAAGCTCATGATCACATAAAGATCACACCATGGAGAGAGAGATAAACCACATAGCTACCGTAGAGCCCTCAGCCCCGGGGGAGAACTACTCCCTCCTCATCATGGGAGGTAGCAACGGCGATGAAGATGGCGGTGGCGTTGATGGAGATGGCTCCGGGGACAATTCCCCGTCCCGGCAAGGTGCCGAAACAGAGACTTCTGTCCCCCGAATTAGGGTTTTTGGTGGCGGCGGAGCTACGGAACTCTTCTGGAGAAATCGTCAATTGTTCTGTGAGTTTTAGGTCAGGGGCAATATATAGTCCAAAGGGCATCGCGAGGAGGCGACCGAGGCGGCGACACCACCCTAGGGCGCCTGGAGATTCCCTGCCACGCCGAGCCCGCGTGTGGGGCCCTCGGGCCTCCCTCGGACTTGTCCTTCTGGCCCATGGAGTCTTCTGGTAAAATAGGGTCCTCCGTAAATTTTCGTCCAAATCCGAGAATATTTCTAGACTAGCTTTTCTGGAATACAAAAACAGCAGAAAACAGGAACTGGCACTGTGGCATCTTGTTAATAGTTTAGTCCCATAAAATGTATAAAAATGATATAAAGTGCATATAAAACATGTGGCAATTGATATAAAACATGCATGGAATATCAAAAATTATAGATACGTTTGAGACGTATCAGCAGGCCGTCTCATTCGTTCATACGTTGGTGGTCCTGCCGTGATTCTGGTGTATCTTTTGTCTTCCCATACACGCCCAAGAAGTTTAGCAGGTTCACGCAAAGATTTTTCCTCACGTGCATCGTGTCGATTGCAGAGCGAACCTCTAGGATTTTCCAATAGGGTAGCTCCCAAAATATAGATTTCTTCTTTCACATGGGTACGTGTCCGTAAGCATCATTCAGAACAGATTGTCCGCCAGGACCCTTTCCAAAGATTACTTTTAAATCTTTGACCATACCATATATATCATCACCAGTAGGGCGGGTAGGCTTCGTCCGGTGATCTGCATCACCTTTGAAATGATTGCCTTTCTTTCTTAAGGGATGCTTGTTTGGAAGAAAAATCGACGACGCCCCGGGTACACATTCTTGTTACCTAAATATATACTTTCAGTCTCTCCTAAATAGTGCGTGCATGCATTGTATCTCTTGTTTGACTGTCCTGAAATTTTACTAAGAGCAGGCCAATCATTGATGGTTACAAACAACAACGCTCGTAGGTCAAATTCCTCCTGTTTGTGCTCATCCAACACACGTACACCTTCTTTACGCCACAACTATAAAAGTTCTTCAACCAATGGCCTTAGGTACACATCAATGTCGTTGCCGGGTTGCTTTGGACCTTGGATGAGCACTGGCATCATAATGAACTTTCGTTTCATGCACAACCAATGAGGAAGGTTATAGATACATAGAGTCACATGTCAGGTGGTATGACTGGAGCTCTGCTCCCCAAAAGATTAAAGCCATCTGTATTTAGACCAAACCTTAAGTTCCTTGCGTCACGTGCAAATATCGAGAAGTCTCTGTCGATTTTTCTCCACTGCGACCCATCAGCGGGGTGTCTCAGCATCACGTCTTTCTTACGGTCTTCTTTGTGCCATCGCAACAACTTGGCATGCTCTTTGTTTTGGAACAAACGTTCCAACCGTGGTATTATAGCAGCATACCACATCACCTTGGCAGGAACCCACTTCCTGGGGCGTGGCTCGCCCTCAACATCAGCATGATCATCTCGCCTGATCTTATACCGCAATGCACCGCATACCGGGCATGCATTCAAATTCTCGTACTCCTTACTGCGGTAGAGGATGCAGTCATTGATGCATGCATGTATCTTTTGCACCTCTAATCCTAGAGGACAGACAACCTTCTTTGCTTCGTATGTACTAGGGGCAATACGTTATCCCTTGGAAGCATCTTTTTTAATATTTTCAGCAACTTTTCAAATCCCTTGTCAGATAGACCATTCTCTGCCTTCCATTGCAGCAATTCCAATGTGGTACCAGCTTTTTCTGGTCATCTTCATAATTTGGGTACAACAATTTTTTGTGATCTTCTAACATGCGCTCCAACTTCAACCTCTCGTTTTCACTTCCGCAGTTTATCTGTGCGTCAAGAATGGCCCGGCGAAGATCATCATCGGGCTCATCAACAATGGCCTCTTCTTCAGCTTCGTCTTTCCCCATTGTAGTACCACCGTGTTTAGGGAACATATGATAGTTGTCATCGTCCTCTTCTTCTTCATTGTCTTCCATTATAACCACTCTTTCTCCGTGTTTGTCCAACAATTATAGCCGGGCATGAAACCGGACTGCAATAGGTGGACGTGAAGGGTTTTTGAGGTAGAGTAATCCTTCGTATTCTTACAGATAGTACATGGACAAGAAATAAAACTATTCAGCGGCTTGTTTGTCTCAGCCACACGGAGAAAATTATGCATGCCATTAATGAAGTCGGGACTGTGTCAGTCACCGTACATCCATTGCCGGCTCATCTGCATTATATAAATATATCAAAAACTATTACACTACATCATGAATATATAATAGTGACCAAATTAATTAATACAAGTTAATCACAACTAAACCAAAGTAGAGTAGTGACCAAATGTAATACTACATAGTTCACATAAAACATACATTGAAACTAATATACAACTATGTAATGCATTTAAATGCAACAACAAATGTGATCAAAATCGCAATTAAGGTAACTATTGATCCAACAACATAATGATACCAAGCCTCTTTATTAATTGCATATTTTCTAATCTTTCTAATCTTCAAGCGAATTGCATCCATCTTGATCTTGTGATCATCGACGACATCCGCAAGATGTAACTCCAGTGTCATCGTCTTTTCTTCGGTTCTTTTCAATTTTTCTTTCAATTCATCATTTCTTTTTCAACTAGATTTAACTTCTTGACAAAAGGGTCGATTGGAATTTCCGGTTCACATACCTCCTAGATAAAAATATCTATGTCAAGTGTTGGTTGGCATAATTGTCATATAAACACGAAATGAAACAAATAGTTATAAAGATAATATACCACATCTGAATCATAGACCGGGCGAGGGCCAACGGGGACGGATATCAAAACTATGGCACTATAAATATAACAAACAATCATACAAGTAAGAAAATTATACAAGTAATAACTGTGCATCTAAATCATACAAGTAAGATTTTTGTAAAAAATAATAGATAAAAACAAGAAACTCACCAAGGTGGTGCCGGTGACGGGACGGTGAGGGCGATCGACAGCGGTGAGGACGGGGACGAGACGGCAATAAAACACACAAATCATACTTTAATTTGAGCTCAAATTGCATATAGAACTAAAAAAAAACTTCCTAACTAGCTAGCTTAGGCATTTCATCAAACACCTACCTAGCACTAGAAATATGAAATGAGCTAAATTAGCAGTGAAATGCGCTAAACAAGCAATGCCAGATGAAGGATAAAGTTGCTAACCCTTGGATAGATGGGGTGCCGCCAATCTTGACAAATGGTGGAAAAAATGGGGATGAACTCGATCTCGGGACAAGAAACAGAGGAGAAAATGGAGATGAACTCAAGCAAGAAAATGGAGATGGTCGGCTCGGGTGGAAGATTGTATAGGGAAACCTTTAGTCCCGGTTCGTATCACGAACCGGTACTAAAGGTCCATCTTACGAGACTAAACGTGCTCGCGCTGGCCCCCACCTCTGTGGTTACCTGCCGCAACCCTTTAGTCCCGGTTGGTATTATTACCAACCAGGACTAAAGGTCCCATACGAACTGAGACTAATGCTGGCCGGTGCCTTGGCCGTTCGAACCGGGATTAATGGCCTCATTAGTCCCGGTCCAATAATAGCGGGGACAAAAGGGTCGTATGGAAGGCCTGTTTTCTACTAGTGATGCAACAGCCTCCGAGAGTATCAACAATAAAGAAGCGAATAACTTTTTAAGGAAATGTGTTTTGTCTTCAAGAAATGCTTAAGCGCTTCTTATCTCCAAAGCATGATTCTGCTACTTTTTTAAGAAGCTGGACGTACCCTCCCAACAGGCGATAGTACAGCAAGTCTTGCTCTGGAACTCTCAAGTAGTAGAAGTTGTACAGTCAAATTGAGGATTTTGGCGGTGTCTGCACTTGCGCCCAACATGCCTATCAGGCTTCTGGATTGAGTCTGATCCTACGTCCAACCATGTCGGTTGCAAACCTGTTAGTAGGTATATTACGCAGAGCAATTAAGAGGAGTAAAGCATGACTAGGATAGAAGAAAAAAGGAGGCATGGGAAGCAACAAAGGAATAGCTAGCTTGTCACTTAACCGCGTAGATCGCTTTTATGTAGCTTTCTTATATACTCTGAAAGCCACACGGAGTCTTAGAGTTGGTAGCTTGTACGTATTGTATTTGTATTTGTACCTGTACCGGTTTGATATCCAAACCGATCGATCTGAGATCTCGCGTTGTGAGATCCGATCACCCTGTACTCTCCCGTTCCTTTATAATGGAAAGCCCCTCGATGGGGCACGTACGGCAAATACTCTTTCAAACTTGGTATCAGAGCGTAGAGCCAAATCGATCCAACCTAGGGTTAGGGTTCTCCATCGCTCCGCCGCCGGTGATCCTACATTGGCGATGGCCACCAACGCCCTGACTCTCTCGGGCGCAGCCGGTGCTCTCACCTCGTCGGCCTCTGCCTCCACCTTCGCCTCCATCAACTCCTCCATGATTACCGTGCGCCTGGACCGCACCAACTTCCTCCTCTAGAAAACGCAGGTGGTTCCGAGCATCGCCGGAGTAGGGTACTATGGCTACCTCGATGGCAGCTACAAAACGCCGCCCAAGACCGTCAAGCAGGGGACCGGAGACACGGCTGTGGATGTCGCCAACCCTGACCACGTGACCTGGTGTACGCTGGATCAAAGGGTTCTTAGCGTCCTCGTCGGGTCGATGACTGAAGATATCCTCGGCCAGATGGTCGGGAAGAACACTTCCGCCGCAGTTTGGGAGTGTGTCACGGGCATGTTTTCAGCCCTGAACCGCGCCAGTGTGGGCCAGATTCGACGCCAGCTTGCGTCGTTAAAGAAGAAGGACCTGTCCGCCGCCGCCGCCTATTATCACAAGATGAAGGCGTTCGCGGACGCCATGGCCACCGTTGGGAGCCCGCTGGAAGATGAAGACCTGATTGACTACATCGTTGGCGGCCTCGAGCCGCAGTTTGAGTCATTCCAGGGGTCACTCAACGTCCTCAACCACACCAGCTCGGCGCCCCTTGCCCTCACCGACTTCTATGCCATGCTTCTTTGTATGAGGCCATGCAGGAGCAGAAGAGCTCTGACGCTGCAGAGTTCTCCTCTTCAGCGAACGTCGTCGCCCAGAGTGGCGGTGATGACTACGGACTTCAATCCGGGCGTCCGTCTGACAACACCGGCGGTCATTTCGGTGGACGTCAGAGTGGAGGACAGCCCAATCAGGGCTACGGCGGTGGCAGCGGCCAAGGCGGCGGCTACCAAGGAGGACAAGGCGTGGCTACCAAGGCGGTGGCAACCGTGGCGGCGGCCGTGGCAATGGAAACGGAGGCGGTGGTGGTGGAAACCGCAAGTGGCGCCCCAAGTGCCAAATCTGCAAGAATTGGGGTCATGAGGCCCTCCAATGTAAGAAGTTCCAGGACAACAGCCGATCTGGAAACTCGGCCACTCATGGCCATGATGAGCCGCCGCACTGGATTCTGGACAGCGGTGCCACCGACCACCTCACCAAGGACATGGAGCAGATGAATGTCCAGGAACGCTACCATGGCAAGGATCAAGTTCAGGTCGCCAACGAGAAGGTCTGTCTATTACTCTGTTGGTCATTCTCGTTTAGCTGGTTCTATGCAACCCATTGCTTTGAAAAATATCCTTCATGTTCCTGAACTTAGCAAAAATCTACTTTCCGTTCATAGAATCCTTTGCGATAATCCTGTCTTTATCGAGTTTCACCATGATTTTTTCTATGTTAAGGACACGGGCACAAAGCAAATCATTTTTCGAGGTAGAAGCCGTGGTGGTCTCTACCCAATTCTGTTCGGCCGCACATCTTCGTCATCGGGTCGTCATGCGTCCTCCAGTGTCAAGCTATCTTATGAACAATAGCATCAACGTCTCGGTCATCCATCAAATAATGTAGTTCAAGTTGTAGTCAAGAACAATATTCTTTTGTGTTCCCCAAACTCTAGTTCCTCGGTTTGTGATGCTTGTCAGCGTGCAAAGAGTCATCAATTACCTTATAATCATTCATCTCGTGTTTCTCTTGCACCTTTAGAGCTTATTCATACTGATGTTTGGGGTCCTGCATTGCCCTCCTCTGGAGGTTTTAAGTACTACGTTAGCTTCATTGATGATTATAGTCGTTATTGTTGGATCTACTTGCTCAAACACAAATCTGATGTCGAGGACGTCTTTTACGCTTTTCAGCGTCATGTCGAGTTGACCCTTAACACTAAAATTCGTGCGGTACAGTCTGATTGGGGTGGTGAGTATCATCGCTTGCATAAGTATTTTCAACGTACTGGCATAGCTCATCGTGTGTCATGTCCTCATACCTCCCAACAGAATGGCATTGCTGAACGAAAGCACCGTCATCTTGTCGAGACTAGGCTTGCCCTTCTCGCACATTCCTCTTTGCCACTTCGTTTTTGGGATGAAGCGTTCCTCACCGCCTGCTATCTTATTAATAGGATGCCCACACCTGTGTTGCACAACACTACACCTGTTGAGAAAATTCTCCAGTCCCCTCTGGATTATTCGTTTCTTCACACTTTTGGATGTGCATGTTGGCCTAGTTTGCGGAAGTACAACTCACGTAAGCTAGAGTTTCATTCCAAAATGTGTGTGTTCTTGGGATATAGCCCTATACATAAAGGATACAAGTGCTTGGACCGTTCCACGGGTCGGATTTCATCTCACGCGATGTTATTTTTTACGAACGCGTGTTTCCCTATGCCACGCCCGGTGTCGTGGTTGATGTATCGCAATTGCAACCTGTGTCTTTTCATGTGCATGAACCAGCTATTCAGGATGTTCACTTGCATAAATATGACATGTCCTTGTTGCCACGTGATCCGCTTGTTCCTTTGTCTGGTGTTTCTGTGCAGGTTCCAGGACCGATCGACGTGCATGCTCAGCCGTTGTTGCATGGGGCGGGCGCTCCTCCCAATACGGCCTCGTCTGGCCCATCCAGCGGTGCGCGCCGCTCCGCCTCGTCGCCCGCAGCCTCGGACGGGCCGGCCTAGCAGGCCGCACGGCGTCTGTCCTCGCCCCAGCCTTCATTGCCCGCTGCCTCGGCTGGGTCCCCGGCGTCGTCCTCACCCGATCTGGCTCACAATGCTAGCACCGCTTCCGACTCCTCGAGCGCGCCGTCTTCGCCTGGCAGCCCCTCCGCCCCGCTAGCGCATGTGCCTCCACGACCTCCGGTGGTCACCCGCTCGCAGAACAATGTGCATCGTCCCCGGTAGTATACTGACGGGACTGTTCGGTACACTCAGGATCGTCGTCGTGCACTGTTTGCTACTCCGATTTCCAATCGCTCCGCCCTCATTAATCCAGCTTGGTGGACTGCTATGGAGGATGAGTTCTCAGCTCTTCAACGTAACCAAACGTGGATCTTGGTTCCTCGACCGTCAGGTACTAATATTGTTGGCAGTAAATGGATTTTCAAGACAAAATTCCGCCCTGATGGTTCTGTTGACAAGCTCAAGGCACGTCTCATTGCTCATGGTTTCACTCAGTAACACGGTATCGATTATCATGACACCTTTAGTCCTGTTGTGAAGCCTGTCACTGTGCGCCTGGTTTTGTCTCTTGCAGTCTCGCGGCTGGTGCCTCCGTCAGGTCGACATCAACAATGCTTTTCTCCATGGTTTTCTCAATGAGACTGTCTATATGCAGCAGCCCCCTGGTTTTGAGGACCCTCGGCATCCGCAGCACGTGTGCAAGCTTCAGCGTGCTCTATATGGTCTGAAACAGTCCCCCCGAGCTTGGTATGCGCGGTTGAGTGATAAGCTTCATGAGCTTGGTTTTGTCTCTAGCAAGTCTGATACTCTCTCTTCATTTTTGGTCACGTTGGTGTCAGTATGTACATGTTGGTGTACGTCGATGATATTGTCATTGCTGGTTCCTCTCCTGCCACGGTTGATCGTTTGGTTCAGACTCTTGCCTGCACGTTTCCTATTAAGGATCTTGGACGTCTTGAGTATTTTCTTGGCATTGAGGCTGCCTACAATTCAGGGGGGTGGTGCTTACTCAGCATAAATATGCACTTGATCTTTTACACCGCGCGAATATGGAGAATTGCCGGGCTGTCTCATCGCCCATGTCCACCACCGACAAGCTGTCCAGGGATGTCGGTCAGCAGCTTGATAGTGGTGATGTTTTTCGATACAGGCGTTTAGTTGGAGGGCTCCAATATCTGACGCTGACCAGGCCTGATTTGTCTTTTGCTGTGAATAAGGTGTGTCAGTACTTGTCGCATCCCACTACGGTGCATTATGAGGCGGTCAAGCGAATCCTTCAGTATGTGCAAGGAACAGTGTCCACGGGGTTGCGAATACAGAAAGGGTCATCTACTGTTTTGAATATTTATATGATGCAGACTGGGCAGGATGTCCTGATGATCGACGGTCCACTAGAGGCTTCGCCATTTTCCTTGGACCGAATCTTCTATCGTGGAGCTCACGCAAGCAACCCACGGTATCGAGGTCAAGCACCGAGGCAGAGTACAAAGCTCTTGCCAATGGCACGACTGAGGCGATGTGGATTCAGTCAGTGCTAAAGGAGCTTGATGTTCATCAGTCCAAACCAGTTGTGTTATGGTGTGATAATCTTGGAGCCACCTACCTGTCCGCTAATCCTGTGTTTCATGCTCGCACGAAACATATCGAGATCAATTTTCACTTTGTGCGAGAGAAGTTTGCCTTGGGAGCTTTGGATGTTCGATACATCAGTACAGGAGATCAGCTAGCCGACGTCTTCACCAAGCCAGCTACTCAACAGCTGCTTTGCAGATTTCACGCCAGGTTGAGGGGATATATTAGAGTTGGTACCTTGTATGTATTGTATTCATATTTGTACCTGTACCGGTTTGATATCCAAACCGATCGATTTGAGATCTCGTGTTGTGTCCGATCGCACCATGTACTCTCCCGTTCCTTTATAATGGAAAGCCCCACGATGGGGCACGTACGGCAAATACTCTTTCAAACTCGGAGTTCTTCTCGAAAATTGGCATGGCCGTGTAGAACTAACTGTTCAGAGATATCCACTATAAAGTCTTGTAATGTCGCCATCATTTTGGCGAGAATAAATTTTTCATTTTATTCTCCCGGAGTTCGGGAGGCCACTCCGATCGATTAGCTGCCACCGATGGGCGATCGCGAGTGTAACATGCATGGCCGATCATTGGCCCTGATGTTGACCTGGTCCAAGTTGTCCTCGTCTGGGTGTCGTAACCGCATGATAGTTGACACTGTAACACAATAGTCCGATCTACCCACAGTAGCAGTAGCACTGTGCCCATGCTGCATGGAGAAACGAAGAATGTTTCTTCCTCCTCTCGCCTCACCTCGCCAGATCTCGCCCGCGGCGCGGACGGACCACGCGACATGGCAATAATCGAGTTTGAAAGGGTAAAAAAGGGCATGGCTTCAACCTCCGTCCCCAATCGCTCCTCGTGACGGCGCGGCGGTTGGTTGGACGAGACCAATCATGGGTGCCATCTAGCTATCATTCATAGATCGGGCGTGGTCGTCGTCGGCCAGCCTCCGTACGTCTCCATGCCCGCCGCGTCCACCACCACCACCACATGGGCGTCAGGTGCGTGCACGCGCTGCGTGGCATTGGACTTTGCGGAGACACAGCGCCGCTCGCTCGGCCGGACCACCACGCCCACGGGATCGATCTACATCAGCAGGTGCAAGCGGCCCAGGGTGCTTGAGGTGTGATGTAACGCGAGTCTTTTTCTGCACACTGTACTAGATCGATAACCTGGCGGGGTCAAGCTCTGTTGTGTTGTGCGTGCACTACTGTACTAGATCGATAACCGACGACACATTGCTGCTGTGCTGCATGTTACGGCTACGTGGTGCACTCTGTGATGACAGCTTGGGGGCTATATCATGGGCAACGCAGATCTTAAGCTATGGGCCAAAAGGTACTCCCTCCGTTCAAAAATAACTGTCTTAGATTTGTTAAAAAGTGGATGTATCTAGACATTAAACATGTATAGATACATTTACTTTTGTGCAACCTTGAGACACTTATTTTGGGACGGAGGGAGTATTAAAAGCTTGATGTTGCTTCCACAACTATTTTTTTTAAATAATACACTAAATTAATTAAATTCTGGAAATAATACTTGATTTTTTTTTTCAAAACTAGGATCCAGTCGGTCTTGACGAACCCGACAGGACCTTGTCGTCCTTGCTAACGCCGACTAGTGCCTTGTCATCCTTGCTAACGCCGACTAGTGGCGTGCACTCACACCTACACGCCACTGGTACGCCGACTAGTGGCGTGCACTCACACATACACGCCACTGGTACGTCACCAGTAATGACCCAGGCAGCTTACACGTGCCTCTCGTCCTCGGCAATGACGACTAGGTCCTGTCAGTTTCGCCAAGACCGACTGGATCCTAGTTTTGAAAAAAAAAATCACGTATTATTTCCAGAATTTAATTAATTTAGTGTGTTATTTAAAAAAATGGCGCTTCCACATGCATATATGCGTCGGTTTTATTATTTCTCATGGGACTTAAATCAGAAAGAGTAACCATTTCTAAACCATTGGATTGCAGATTTTTTTTTTCAAAATGCGTAGGAGATGGGTTTGGACGATGCACATGAAACAAACACAAACATTTTCAAGAAATGAAAAGAGATAGATTAGAGAGAGATAGAGTGTGAGTGCAATAGACTTCTCAAAGAAACAAAAAATGAGGTCTCAACACATGTTGACATTCCCATGAAACATGGCATTCTAGCCTGTCACGAGCTCACAAAGTCGCAACCACTACTAGAAATCCCCTTTTTGGATGGTGAACATAAATACAATCACCCTAATACTCTAATGTGTCTAATGGTGCCACTAGTTGCCTGCGGTTTTACTTGGCCTCATGGTTATAACCTTGAATAGCCGACGCTTTTGTAAAATAACCGACGGGAAAAACGACGATCGGATGTCAAATGAAATAGTTGAGGTCACAAAACTAACTCTCGGCTATGAGTAACAATGACAGGCGGATATGAGCTTCTACAACCTATATGGCGCACAACCCCTATCTCTGACCGTCCGTTCCCGCGATTGAATGGTCGAGATTTGTCGTTGAATGTGTTCAACATTCAACACATTCAACGCCAAATCTCAGCCGTTCAAACGCACGAATGGACGGTCGAGATACGGTTGTGCGCCATATAGGTTGTAGAAAATCCAATGACACATGCGGTGGTCGATATGTAACTCTCAAATATAAGTGAAAATGTCCAATGAAAATAGTAACAGCGGACCGATGACACTCGATGTTTGACCCATCATCCACGATAGGAGATAACAAACGGTCGACTATCGGTTATATGATTATCCGAAGATAATCGGCCCCATTGGTCAATGTGTGGCTTGACTAGCTATATGTCACATACGGTGTTTTGATCTTGCAGAAGGCGGTTTGGAATAATTTGCCGCCTCCCAAATGCAAGTTCTTTGCTAGTTCAATTGTGTGAAATAGAGTTTGGAACACTAGTCGCTCTTATCATCGTGGCTGGCCTAATTGTGGTTTTTGCCATCATTGCAAGAGGGAGCCAGAATCAGAGACGCATCTTATGTTTTGGTGTAGGTTCTCCTTGCGTGTTTGTAACGGAATTAAGCAATGGTTTGCCTTCGTGGATTTGATTATCTCTCTATGGGCATGCCCATCTTTGGGGGGTGGCGGGTGCAAAGCATTTGAGCTCTATAATGCCGCGGGAGTTGGCTTTTGTGTGTAGGGTTAAGTGCATTTTGGTCCCTCAAGTTTTGCATAAGTCCAACTTTGGTCCCTTAACTCTATTCTGGTCTAAACGTGGTCCTCAAACACTTAATTTGTGAGAGTGATCATAGAACCCTTAGGTGAGATAGGATTGTATGGGAGAGTGATTGAGATTTGTGTCGTTGAACATGCATGCTAATTGCATAATGGATCCCCGCGTCGGTGAGCCTAGTGTTTGGGGACCACGTTTAGACCAGAATAGAGTTAAGGGACCAAAATTAGACTTTTACAACACTTGAGGTACCAAAAGTGCACTTAACCCTTGTGTGTAATGTCCATCCGTATGGCAAGTTTGTATTTCTTGATTTCCTATAATTGTTCTTAATTAATGAGGTTGTGCAAATATTTTGCCTTTGCTGCAAAAAAAAAGTGATGATTTTGCAATTTTAACGATGGTTGAGACTAATGATTTTTTTGTGCCATGTCTGATGTACAATAATGTTGACGTTATCACTTTTGTGTACATTTTTTTGTGACTTGAGAGGTTGGGCACTAGATATTTCCTTTGAGAGCCACCCAATATTTCTCACAAGGATTGAATGTCAATGGCGATATACACATGTGCTTCGATGTGTACCCAAAAACTATCGCACGGTATAGCCGGACGTCGACGTACATACTGTCCTCTACTCTAAACTGAGCGGCACCGGGGCTCTGGAGCCGGCCGGGCGACGCCGGCGGGTGGGATCTTCTAGATGGGGCCAACGGCGATGCGGCGCGTCCAAATGATTATCCGAAGAGGAACCGTCGTTGCTGGATTATTGGCTTCGCGGGGGCCAAATAATTCCGTGCTCAACGACAGATCCACGATCTAGCACGCGCATATCCCACATGGCCTGGTCTCCGGCTCTCAGCCCGGTCAACCACCGGAGTTAATCCCAACATTCACTGTAGAAACATGCCCTTTTGTCCGGATCCAGTTTGGGCTCTAGTCCCGGGCAACTTTTTAACCCGGACTAGAGGGTGGGACTAGTCCCGGGTCGAAAGATACGAGGCCGCAGAGCAGTTGTCCCGGGTCGTGGGGACGCTCTAGTCCCGGCTCGTGATACGGCCCGGGATCAAGCGTCTGTGGCAGGGCTGCCGCATGGCGGGGCCCGCGCGGGCACCGCTAGTCCCGGTTCGTATCACGAGCCGGGACCAGAGCTCAAGCTTTAGTCCGGACTAGTGATACGGCCCGGGACCAAACGTTGCCCTATATCTCTCCTGCCACCCCAAGCCAACTCTCATTGTTGAGCTCGAGCCACACCTCCATTTTTCTCATTTTTCACTCTCCAAAGCTCAATTTGATCCCTATTTTTTCCACTATTTGTCAATATTGACGGCATCCAGCTATCCAAGGGTTAGCAACATCATCTCTTCTTTCGGCCTTCCTAATTTAGCTAATTTTATTTTTCTAGTGCTAGCTAGGTGTTTGATGAAATGCCTAAGTAGGGGATTTCATTTGTTTTTATGTGCAATTTAAGCTCAAACTAAATTATGATTTGTGGGTTTTAGTGTCGTCCTGTCCCTGCCCTCACCGCCGTTGATCGCCTGCGCCGTCCCCATCCTCACCGTCGTCGATCGCCTGCGCCGCCCCGTCACCGACACCACCTCGGTGAGCCTCTTGTTTTTATCTTTTATTTAAAAAATCTTAGTTGTATGATTTAGATGCATGATTATTACTTGTATAATTTTCTTATTTGTATAATTGTTTGTTATATATAGTGTCATGGTTTTGACATCTGTCCACACCGGCTCTCGTCCGCTCTATTATTCAGATGTGGTACGATTGTTTGTTATAACTATTTGTTTAATTTCGTGTTTATAACAATTATGCCGACCAACTTGACATAGATATATTTTTATCTAGGAGGTAGTTGAACCGGAAATTCCAAAAGACCCTATTGTCGAGTTTTTTGAAAAAGAAATCAATGATTTGAAAGAAAAATTGAAAAGAAGTGAAGATCTTCGTCTCCAATGCTCGGAAGAGAAGATCAACTTGGAGTTCAAGTTTGCCGACGTCGTCGATGAGCAAGAGATCAAGATGGAGGCAAAGCGCTTGGATTACGAGATCAAGATGAATGCAATGCGCTTGAAGCTTAAAAAGATTAGAAAATATGCCATTAGTCAAGAGGCTTGGTATCATTATGTTGTTGGTTCAATATTTACCTTAGTTGCGATTTTTATCGCATTTGTCGTTGAATTTAAATTCTTTAGCTAGTTGTATGTTAGTTTCAATTAATGTATGTTTAAGAGAACTATGTATTAGATTTGGTCACTACTCTACTTTTTTTTAAATGTGGTGAACTTGTATTAATGAATTTGGTCACGTATCTCATGATGTAGTGTAATTTGTCGATTATGTTCGTTTGCCGTAATGAGTTATAGCAGTTTTATTGCGTTTGATATATACTTATATAATGCAGATGAGCCATCCATGGATGTACGCTGACCGACGCTCTAACGAGTACATGCAAGGCCTGCGTTCTTTTCTCGATGTCGCTGAGGCAAACACGCGGAATGGTTTTATGTGTTGTCCATGCCGTAACTGTCGGAATGAGAAGGATTACTCTTCCTCAAAAACCCTTCACATCCACCTGATTCAGTACGGTTTCATGTCCGGCTATAATTGTTGGACCAAGCACGGAGAAAGAGGGGTTATAATGGAAGACAATGAAGAAGAGGATCATGACAACTATCCTACGTTCCCTGAACACGGTGGTACTACAATGGGGGAAGACGAAGATGAAGAAGAGCCAATTGTTGATGAGCCTGATGATGATCTTCGTCGGGCCATTAATGATGCACATATGAACTGCGAAAATGAAAACGAGAGGTTGAAGTTGGAGCGCATGTTAGAGGATCACAGAAAATTGTTGTACCCAAATTGCGAAGATGGGCAGAAAAAGCTGGGTACCACACTGGAATTGCTGCAATGGAAGGCAGAGACTGGTCTAACTGACAAGGGATTTGAAAACTTGCTGAAAATATTAAAAAAGATGCTTCCAAGAGATAACGTATTGCCCCACAGTACGTACGAAGCAAAGAAGATTGTCTGCCCTTTGGGATTAGAGGTGCAGAAGATACATGCATGCATCAATGACTGCATCCTCTACCGCGGTGAGAAGAACGAGAATTTGAATGCATGCTCTGTATGCGGTGCATTACGGTATAAGATCAGGCGAGATGACCCTGGTGATGTTGAGGACGAGCCGTGCCCCAGGAAGAAGGTTCCTGCCAAGGTGATGTGGTATGCTCCTATAATACCACGGTTGAAACGTTTGTTCCAAAACAAAGAGCATGCCAAGTTGTTGCGATGGCACAAAGAAGACCGTAAGAAAGACGAGATGTCGAGACACCCCGCTGATGGGTCGCAGTGGAGAAAAATCGACAGAGAGTTCAAGGAATTTGCAGATGACGCAAGGAACTTAAGATTTGGTCTAAGTACAGATGGCTTTAATCCTTTTGGGGAGCAGAGCTCCAGTCATAGCACCTGGCCTGTGACTCTATGTATCTATAACCTTCCTCCTTGGCTGTGCATGAAGCGGAAGTTCATTATGATGCCAGTGCTCATCCAAGGCCCGAAGCAACCCGGCAACGACATTGATGTGTACCTGAGGCCATTGGTTGAAGAACTTTTACAGTTGTGGCGTGAAGAAGGTGTACGTGCGTGGGATGAGTACAAACAGCAGGAATTTGACCTACGAGCGTTGCTGTTTGTAACCATCAATGATTGGCCTGCTCTTAGTAACATTTCAGGACAGTCAAACAAGGGATACAATGCATGCACACACTGTTTAGGTGACACTGAAAGTATACATGTAGGTAGCAAGAATGTGTACCTGGGCCATCGTCGATTTCTTACAAGACAGCATCCCGTAAGAAAGAAAGGCAAGCATTTCAAAGGTGAGGCAGATCACCGGACGAAGCCTACCTGCCCTACTGGTGATGATATATATGACATGGTCAAGGATTTAAAAGTAATCTTTGGAAAGGGTCTTGGCGGACTATCTGTTCCAAATGACGCTGAGAATCACGTACCCATGTGGAAGAAGAAATCTATATTTTGGGATCTACCCTATTGGAAAATCCTAGAGGTTCGCTCTGCAATCGACGTGATGCACGTGACGAAAAATCTTTGTGTGAACCTGCTAAGCTTCTTGGGCGTGTATGGAAAAACGAAAGATACACCGGAATCACGGCAGGACCACCAACGTATGCACGACCGAGACCCTGCATCCAGAGAAGTATCAAGGTCTTGCCAGCTATGCTCTTACCAAAGATGAGAAAGAGATCTTTTTTGAAGTTCTGAGCAGTATCAAGGTCCCGTCTGGCTTCTCGTCGAATATAAAGGGAATAATAAATATGGCAGAGAAAAAGTTTCAAAACCTAAAGTCTCATGACTGCCACGTGATTATGACACAATTACTTCCGGTTGCACTCAGGGGTCTTTTACCGGAAAATGTTCGAGTACCCATTGTGAAGCTATGTGCATTCCTCAATGCAATTTCTCAGAAGGTAATCAATCCAGATTCTCTACCAAGTTTACAGAAGGATGTGGTCCAATGTCTTGTCAGCTTCGAGTTGATCTTCCCACCAGGCTTCTTCAATGTTATGACGCACCTCATAGTTCACCTAGTCGAAGAGATTAGGATTCTCGGTCCTGTATTTCTACACAATATGTTCCCCTTTGAGAGGTTCATGGGAGTCTTAAAGAAATATGTTCATAACCGTGCTAGGCCAGAAGGAAGCATTGTGAAGGGCTATGGAACAGAGGAGGTCATTGAGTTTTGTGTTGACTTTATTCCTGACCTTAACCCGATCGGTGTTCCTCAATCACGCCATGAGGGGAGACTGCGTGGAAAAGGCACGCTAGGAAAGAAAGCAATAATATGTAGGGACGGGCATTCATTCACTCGAGCACACTACACAGTTCTACATAATTCCAGCTTGGTGGCTCCATATATCGAGCAACACAAGAATATGTTACGCTCGAAATACCCGGAGGAACTTGAAGATTGGATTGCTGAGAACACGAGAAGACTTTCGGCGGTTGGTTGCAAACACGTCTCATTAATGACGACACAGTTGGAGACGAGCTATACTTGTTGGCCAGTCAACCATCTTCGACTATATTGACTTTCCAAGGGTACGAGATAAATGGAATACATTTTACACGAACGCCCAAGATAAAAAGAGCACCAACCAAAACAGTGGTGTCCGCTTTGATGCAACAAACAACAATGGGCAAAAGGACACATATTATGGTTACATAGACCAGATATGGGAACTTGACTATGGACCTTCTTTTAAGGTCCCTTTGTTCTGGTGCAAATGGTTCAACCTGTCAGGTGGGGTAGATATAGACCCGCGGTACGGAATGACTACAGTGGATCTCCAGAATCTTGCGTACGTCACGGAACCATTCGTCCTAGCCAGTCAAGTGGCTCAGGTTTTCTATGTGAAGGACATGTCCAGCAGACCGAAAAAAAAAAAGATAAGCAAGCGAATCCATCATACGATGAGCCAAAGCGCCACATAGTTCTTTCAGGGAAAAGAAACATCGCGGGAGTGGAGGACAAGACAGACATGTCAGAAGATTACAATAACTTTCATGAGATTCCGCCCTTCAGAGTGAAAACTGACCCAAGCATCGTGTTAAATGATGAAGATTGTCCATGGTTGCGGCGCAATCCGAAGAAAGGGACACAAAAGAAGAAGTTTATACCACGACACTAGAGACAGATGTTGTTGGTGATGTGTAATAATGTAACTGTTAGTGATTTGTAATAATGTATTAAACCTTTTATGTAACCGGATGTTGTTAATGATGATTAGATTAAAATAAAAGAGATGATTATTACAAATTTTAAGACAATTAGATATTGACAGATTCAAAAATATGCAAAATGGCAAAATGGTTAATAGTTTGAATAGTTAGAATAATTATTTTAGAAAACAGAAAATGGATTTGGATTAGTTATTCAAATTCAAACACTTTTCATGTTGAAATTTTTGTCAGATTCAAAAGTATGCAAAAGTTATTAAAATTCATATTCAAACACTTTTCAAATTTTGGCGCTAAAAAATTCATATTCAAACACTTTTTGGGCGCGCCGGTTGGTGGCACCGCGAAAACACCTCTAGTCCCGGCCCGTGCCACCAGCCGGGACTAAAGGGGGTACCTCTAGTCCCGGCTGGTGGCACGGGCCGGGACTAGAGGCCCGTGGATATAAATACCCACGCCTCCGCCCCGGGCCGAGCAACCCCCCGGGACCGACCGGATAAGCCTAGGCGAAGCCCTGCCGAAATTTTCCGTCGCGCCGCCGCCGTCGCCTCTCGATCCGCCACCCGCGGCCTCCTCTGCGCCCGCCGCCGTCGACGCCTCTGGTGAGCTCCCCGTTCTCTGCCCTCTCGCCCCTCTCACCCTCAAACCCTAGATCTGCGCCGGCGGGGATGGAACCAAGGTGGCCGGCGACGGTTGGAAAAAACATGTTCTTAATAAAGGCCATTGATATATAGGGCCTAAAGGCCGTTCTTACATAGGGGCGGCGGGCCACGGTGGATGGAACCACGGTGGCGCCGGCGCCGTTCTTACATAGGGGGTGGTGGCCACAAAACGGCCGTCTTACATAAGTTAAAAAAAAGGCTCGCCGGCGCCGGAGGTCTAGTCCTCGTCGGAGTCGATGAGGTAGTAGGGGGGAGCCCACAGGTGGGCCGGCGGCAGCGGATCCTCCTCCATTGGCGCGGTGGCGGTGGCGGCAGCGGCAGCTCCTCCTGCGGTGCCGGCAGTTCCTCTGCGGTGGCGGCGACGGCGGTGCCCAAATGCCGCCGGTCCATACCCAGTTCTCCTCGACGGGCAGTGGCTCGACGTGTGCCAGCTCCTCGTTCTCCTCGGCCTCCTGCTCCTGGACCAGGTGCTGCCACCACGTAAGTGGAGCCCCCGGTGGCGGTGGTGGCGGCGGTGGCTGGGCCGCAGCCAGCACCTGCTCCCAGCGCTTGATCTCGTCCTCGATGAGGGAGCGGGGGAGGCCTCGTAGGCGGCCTGCATCTCCGGGTCGTCGTCGATGACCTCCTCCTCGAACCACAGGCCATGCTCGTGGCCGGCGGCGGCGCGGGGTAGGGATCGGGGTTCGCCGGCGGTGCTGGGGCCGCGCAAGAAGGCGCGGCGGCGGTCGTCGTGTTCATCCGTGAACCACTGGTCCCAGTTCGCGGACTCCCGTAGGCGGGGTCGTTGTAGAGGTCCGGCGGAGGAGGGGCAGCGGCGCACGATCTCCACCGCCCTGGCCCGGCCGCGCGCCAGGATCGGCGGCACCAGAATCCGCTGGGGATTCAGGTGCCAGTTGTCCGCAGGTGGACGTCGGGCCAGAACACCGGGGTGGCATTGTTCCAATGCCACCAGCATTCCGCGACCCGGACGTACTGCGCATCCGGGTGCCTTGCCTCGCCGGAGGTGGCGGGGAGAATCCTGCCGGAGGTGGTGGGGAGCGCCGGCCTTCCCCGACCATCCGCACGCCCTGCGGCGCGAAGACGAACGCCTCCGGCGGTGGTGGCGGAACGCGGCGGCGCGCAGCAGGAGAAGGAGGTTGCGGCGGCCTTCTCTGGCCGGAGGAGCTGTGGACTCGTGCTGGTTCTTCGGTTTCTTGAACCACCGCGACATGGCTCCGGCTCTGGGCTAGGGTTAGGGCTGGGGGATGGCTGGATTTGGTGGGGCGGCGTACGGGGGCGGAGTCCATTTAAAAGGACCAGGGGTGGGGAAGATGAGAGGCGGTGGGTCGCTGGCAGGTGGGACAGCTTTGACCACGTGTGGCCAGTGTGGATAGCCTCACGTGGCCGCGGCCGTGTGGTTGGGGATACGTGGCCGCTGGGTCGCTGGCAGGTGGCCCAGGTGGGGAAGGCGAGGTGGCCGTGTGGTCGCAAGTGGCCCCCCTTTGACCACGCGTGTCCAGGGTGGACGCTGGCCGTACGTGGACGCTGGCCGTTCGTGGACGCGTGTCCAGGGTGGGGAAGACGAGGGAGGTGGGGGAAGACGAGGTGGCGGTGGGTCGCTGGCAGGTGGCCGGTGGTTCGCTGGCAGGTGGCCCCCCTTTGACCACGCGTGTCCAGGATGGAGGCGCCGGCGTGGACGTGCCGTTCGTGGGGACGTGCCAGTTTAGACCAGGGGACGTGGCGTCGACCCAATGCTGGCCCAAATTTGAGCTGGAATTGGGTCAGCCCAGATTAGTTAGCAAAATTTAGATGTTAGCAAAATTTAGAGTTAGCAAAATTTAGGTGTTAGTAAAAATTTAGTGTTAGTTAAAATTTTAGTGTTAGTCAAAAAATTATAGTTAGCAAAATTTAGGTGTTAGCAAACAATTTAGGTGTTAGTTCAAAAAAATTATCTTACGAATTTTGAAAATTGTGTCTTTAGTTTATTATTCTGCTAATTCTAACATTGTTTTATCTTTCTTTGTATTAGTTAAGCAATGGATAACTTCAATAGCAGAGACCGTGAAGAAGTTGTGTTCGACATTATACGGCACCCCGTTCTTGGAGCAGAAGTCCATCCACTCGAAGACAATGGAGCAGAAGATGGCTCACAGTTTTTGAACGAGTCCGGTCCAGGAATTGAGCTGGAATGAAGAGAGGAATCTCAAACGAGCATCGACTGCGATGACGACTCGCAGATTGGTGGACATCCGCCGCAATCTGGCGAGGTATATTAAGCTTCTGTTGATCAGATGCAATAGTTGATTTGTGTATATATGTATTAACAAATGTTTCTTATTTTTAGACCTCCACATCGACCCAATCTGAAATAAGTAAACGAGGCCATGCCAAAGGGATGAAATCCGGTACGCATCTCCCAATTGAGGTCATCTCTCCAGAGGGCAAACCGTTGGAACCCAAGGCGAACGCCAGTAAGTTTGTGCATCAATGCAGAGTCATTGTGAGGGACAACGTCCCGATCAGCATTCAGGAATGGCAGGCGCCAAAGATAGAGGAGGGAGTTACTTTTGTCAGCGTCAAATGAAAGATACGCTTTGGACAAAGCTCATTTCATATTTCACCCTACCGGTCTTGGATACTGCAGAAAAGACAAAAGCCATGACGGACAAAGTCAAGCATTTCGCTCTTAAGAAGATGGCTGAACAATTCAATAAGTACAAGAACAGATTGTACAATAAGTTTGTCAAAGATAAGAAAGCTCCATATTTCACTGGCTCAATAGAGAGCCAGCGGGCTCACTGGAACTCATTTCTGGAGTACAAGCAATCGACATTAGCTAAGGAAAGGTCAAGAAAGAATACGGAAAATGCAGCGAAAAAGAAATATCACCACAAGTTGGGGCAGGTGGCTACAGAAGTGCCGAGCCTAAGTGGGATAAAGGTTAGGCCGATTTACGCGAAAAGGGGATCACTCCATCCACGGACTCCTGGCCCTTAGGGTAAGAAATTGGGTACTTGCGCATGGGTCCGAGTATGACATGGAAACATGGGACTTAATAGTTCATAAACAAAAACAAATTTATGTACCCCAGAAAGCAATTATTGATACAATCGCCAAGGTTCGAGAGGGAAAGTTTATTCCGACAGAGAGAATGACGAGCTGATAGAGGCCCTCGGGAATAAAGAAAAAGGAGGTTGAACACGAGGTTTTGGACCGGATGTGCCGTGGAATTTAGGGTTTCCCGAGGACCGTAATTCTTATAGAAGCCGTGCGAGAGCAAAGAGGAGGAAGGAGCTAGAGGAGGAAGCTCGGTTCAGCAAGTTAGAAAGAAAGAACGAGGAGATAATTGATCTCTTTAAGCAGCAACAGAAGCAACTAGATCAAATGCGCGAGCAACAAGCGCCAACTTATCAGCTGCAGCAAGATAGTGACCCATCTCAGTGGAGAAGCAGCGTGGCTTCCACGGGGGTCGGTGCTGATCAGTCAACGGGTACCTACCCGTGGAAAATATCAGTGAGAAGACAAGTTGTGACCTACATGTGCCAATTATGATCTTATCCTTGAAGGTGGCAGACGGCTATGCTTTAACTTGTGAATCTACAACAATGTGGCATTTCAAAGAGATTCCAGATGGCTATGCTCGTGTCGGCGTGGATAGAGTTCGTACAGGATATGAATCAATGGTGCTTGAAATCCCTGGAGGTGATGATGTGACGGCACTAGGAGACGTCGGTGGTGGTATCATTCTATAGCGCAAGAAATACATCGTGTTTCCAGGCTTGGCGCCACCAAGGCCACCACCATCGTCTCCTCCGAGACGCGATTCACCACCTCCAAGTCCACATGATGACCACATGGACGCCGAGCAGCACAGCACAAGTCCACGTGAGCCGACTCCGCCGCCTCCGCCCACTACACAGGGTCAGGGCCAAAAGAGGACGCAGCGTGACACCACGTTTAGTTTCCGAAGCGCACCCGACAGGAGCCCCTCCCAAAAGTCCCGAAGGTTCCTCCCCTGAGAGCTTACGACGGGACTGTAGAGGAAAACTGATGTAGGTTGGTCCCGATTTTCATGGATTTGTGCGGAGGGAGCGATGAACTCAAAGAACACGCGATGAACACGAAGAGAACGAAGAGGGAAATCAACACACAAGGGTAAATAGCAAGTAGCAACTCGGCAAGATTCAATTAGTAGCCAATCCCCTAGGGTAGCACCTAATTCTATTCTCCCAATCACACCTTACTCTTAGGATTGTTTGTCCAATTGGTCAATCCAACTAACCCAATCTAGCCACTCAAAGAGGGAAGATTAACAAGTAATCGTAACTACAAGCGGAGCCTTGGTATCCACGAAGGGATCTTCTCCACAACGGGAGGCCTTGGTTCATCTCCACAAGGGGAGGCCTTTGATTCATCTCCATAGGAGGAAAGAAACACTTTGAGAAGAAGGAGCAAGGCTCTACTTTAGTTCCCAAATCTTTGTCTAACCCTAGATCTGGATGAGGAGGTCCTATTTATAGTCTAGATCCAAAGGGGATAAGATTACAAGGCACAGGAACCTTTCCAGCGCGTAGACCCGCCGCAGCGGTAGTACCGGACTGAACCCGTAGTACCGGTGTGCGGTAGTACCGGGCCAGTACTGGGGCTACTACCGGGATGGAACCCGAGGACACCCGAGGCTCCGGGAGATCCGGTAGTAGACCCGGTAGTTGGCGCGGTAGTACCGCGCCAACGTCTGGCGGTAGTACCGGGGCGGCGAGACGCGGTAGTACCGGCCCCGGTAGTATCTTCAGCAGGTGACACGTCAGGCGAGGCGGTAGTACCGGGGCCGGCTCCGGTAGTACCGCCTGAAGCTGTTTGATCTTCCTCTTCTTCTTCTTCTTGGGGCTTCTCTTGGTCATCTTCTCCATCATTGCATCACCTCTTGGCCATCTTCATAGGGGTCTTCAGGTCCACCATAGCTGAGCACACACATGGTATCGGAATGAAGTAGCAAACCATTCAACGGAGTGTCAAGGTCACACATAGATAGGAGTGAATTCATCTTTTCATGTAGAGCTTTGACTCTTGCTCTTGTCATTGGGCCACTTGGCGTGTCATGTGTAGGGCGCACTACATCATCTCCCCCCTTGGAAAAGAGTCGTCCTCGACTCTTGTCATCCTCATCGCTTGATGTCCATGGTATGGCGATAGGTCGGCGACGTTGAAGGTGTCATGGACCAAGTGTTTGGAGTTGGAGATGTCGATCTTGTAGGCATTGTCGTTGATGCGCTTGATAACCTTGAAAGGTCCATCTCCACGAGGGTGAAGCTTGGACTTCCTTGCATCCGGAAGCGATCTTTGCGAAGGTGTAGCCAAACAAGGTCTCCTTCTTCAAATATCATGGCGCGCTTGTGTTTGTTCATCTTCGTAGCATGGTCTTTGTTGTGCTTCTCAAGCGTAGTTCTTGTTTCCTCATGGAGCTTCTTCATGTAACGGCTCGCTTGTCGAAGTCCATGTTAACTTGCTCACGGAGTGGAAGTGGTAGCATGTCGAGCGCGGTGTAGGGGTTGGACCATAGACGATCTCGAAGGGTGTTCTCTTTGTTGCTCGGTGTAGTGCTCGATTGTAGGCGAACTCGGCGTGTGGGATGCACTCTTCCCAATTCTTCAAGTTAGGCTTGATCAACACACGAAAGTGGGTAGAGAGGCTTCGATTCACCACTTCGGTTTGGCCATCGTTTGAGGGTGGTATGCGGTGGAGAATTGTGCTTGATTCCCATCTTGGCCATCAAAGTCTTCCAAAAATAGCTCACAACTTGACGTCTCGATCCGACACAATGGTCTTTGGCACTCCATGAAGACGGACGATTTCCCTGAAAAACAAATAGCAATGTGAAGCATCGTCGCTTATTGCATGGTATAAAGTGTGCCATTTTAGAGAAGCGATCAATGACGACAAAGATGGAATCCTTGTTTGTTTTAGTGCGTGGGAGTCCTAAGACAAAATCCATAGCATATCGGACCATGGTCTATGTGGAATAGGCAAAGGAGTGTATAAGCCATGCGAGTTTAGAGTAGACTTAGCTTTGAGACATGTAGAACATCGTCGAACTAGGCGTTCACATCACGCTTCATGCTGGCCAATAGTAGTTGGTGGTGAGCATGGCGTAGGTCTTGTCACGTCCAAAGTGACCCATGAGTGTCCTCCATGAGATTCCTTCAAAAGGACCAAACGAAGCGAAGACTCGGGTATACATAGTTTGTTAGCCTTAAACAAGAAACCTTTGTGCAAATAGAAATCACCAATTCCTTTGTGCTCCGAACATTGAGCGAAAATGTCTCCAAAGAAAGCATCGGTAGCATACAACTCTTTATCTCATCCAAACCCAAGACACTAATGTCAAGACGTGTAAGTAGGTTGGCCTTGCGGGATAGAGCATCCGCGACCACATTGTCTTTACCTTTCTTGTATTTGATTACAAAGGTAAAGACTCAATGAACTCAACCCACTTAGCATGTCTTTTGTTCAAATTTGTTTGACTTTTCAAATATTTCAAGGATTCATGGTCGGAATGAATGACAAATTCCTTAGGACGAAGGTAATGTTGCCACACATCCAAAACACGAACCAAAGCAAATAACTCTTTGTCATAAATGGGGTAATTCAAGCGAGCTCCATCTAGTTTCTCACTATGGTATGCGATGGGTCTACCATTTTGCATAAGCACTCCACCAATGCCCAATCCACTTGCATCGCATTCAATCTCAAATGTCTTAGAAAATCCGGAAGGGCAAGGAGTGGTGCTTCGGTTAATAACCGTTTGAGCTCATTGAAAGCAAAATCATGTGCATTGCCCCAAATGAAAGGTACATTTTCTTTGTAAGTTCATGGAGGGGGCAAGCAATTGTGGAAAAATCCTTGATGAAACGGCGGTAAAATCCGGCAAAACCAAGAAAACGTCTCAACTCCTCAAGTGACATCGGAAAAGGCCAAGTCCGAATTGCTTGTATCTTGGCATCATCAACTTCAACTCCATCCGAAGAAACAACAAAACCCAAGAAAACAAGTTTGTTGGTGGCAAAAGTGCACTTAGAAAGATTTGCATAAAGCTTTTCATTGCGAAGAACCAACAAAACTTGAGCAACATGAGAAGTGTGCTCTTCCAAAGATTGCTATAGATAAGGATGTCGTCAAAGTATACCACAACAAATTTCCAATGAAAGGACGCAAAACATGATTCATGAGACGCATAAAAGTAGAAGGTGCATTGGAAAGACCAAATGGCATGACAGCCACTCATAAAGACCAAGCTTTGTTTTAAATGCGGTCTTCCATTCATCACCTTCACACATCTTATTTGGTGATATCCACTTTTAAGATCAATTTTGGAGAATATAGCGGAACCACAAAGCTCATCAAGCATATCATCAAGTCGAGGGATAGGATGGCGATACCGAACGGTTATGGCGTTGATGGGGCGACAATCCATGCAAAGGCGAAGAGTGTTGTCGTGCTTGGGTACCAAGATGACGGGCACGGCGCACGGACTCAAGCTCTCGCGGATATGTCCCATGGCAAGAAGTTCTTGTATTTGCCGCTCGATCTCCTTTGTCTCTCGGGGTTGGTGCGGTAAGGAGCGCGGTTTGGTAGCGGTGCGCCGGGAACAAGGTCGATGCGGTGCTCGATTCCGCGTAGAGGAGGTAGTCCCGGTGGCACTCTTGAGGGAAACATCTTCAAAGTCCTTCAAAAGAGACAACAAAGAAGGAGGAAGGTTTGTGAAAGTGTTAGTCATAGAAACTTCACCCTTGCATATGAGCACATAGTGGAGGGTGGATGGGTTCTCCTCAACTCCCTCATCACTCTTTTGTGGCAAATAGTGTAAGTTTTGTGGGAACTCTCTTTGAAGTGTCACACTCATTTGGCTTGTGGCTCTCACTCACTTTATGGTGGGTCTCTCGCTCACCACTCATCTCACTGACGAACGATCTTGTTGTGCCCTTGCAATAGTCTTGGCGTTGTCGGCGATGACTTGACTTGGTGTCATGGGACGAAGGACGAAGGTCTTGTCGTTGTTCTTGAAGCTATAGTAGTTTGTCCTTCCATCATGCATAGCACCCTTGTCAAATTGCCATGGACGCCCAAGGAGTAAGTGACAAACGTTCATAGGCACAACATCACAATCAACCGTATCTTCATAGGCTCCAATCTTGAAGGACACTTGCACCATGTGTTGAATCTTGACGGCTCCGGTATCACTCAACCATTGCACATGGTAGGATGTGGGTGCTTCTTGAACTTCAAGTTGAGCTTATCACAAAGTTCTTTGCTCGCTAGGTTGTGGCAACTTCCACCATCTATGATGACCTTGATGGACTTTCCATTGATTCCCGCTCTTGTTTGAAACAAGTTGCATCTTTGGTCTTCTTCCACTTGAACATTGGTGGTTAGAGCTCTTGCCACAACCAAGGAAGGGTTGTTGTCGCCATCACAATAGATCTCACTTTCTTCTTCTTGAGCACTTTGCATTGTGGCGACCTTGTTCAAAGCATTGTACTCATCTTCACTCATAGATTCATACTCTCCCATGTCATTGATGATCATGACCTTCTTGTTGGTGCACTCAAAAGATTTGTGCCCTTGTCCGCCGCACTTGTAGCATTGCAAAGTCTTGTGCCGGACGAAGATCCTTGAGGCGCCTTGGAGGGGAGGTACTTTCTTGAAAGGTTGAGGCGCTTGAGGTGTCGAAGTAGAGACTCTTGGAGGACCTCGAGTGTTCGCTTGAGGAAGAGCTTGTGAAGGTGTAGGAGTTGACGAAGAAGGCTTGTTGGCGAAGAATGCCTTTGTCTTGAGGTATTTGAGCTCTTCAAGCACGTGGCGCTCGGCCTTGGAAGCTTGATGTACTAGCTCAACCAAAGAGGCATATGGTTGGAACTCCACGATCTTCTTGATTGGATAGTTGAGGCCATTCATGAAACGAGCCATGGATTGCTCTTCGTACTCGTTGACATTGGCTCTCATCATGGAGATTTCCATCCTTGTAGTACTCGTCAACCGACTTCAAACCTTGCTTCAACTCTTGCAACTTCTTGTATAAGTCTCTAGTGTAATGGCTTGGCACGAAGCGCTTGTACATTGTTTCTTTCATTTCAACCCAAGTGTCAATTGGTTGTTGGTGGTTAGCGACGCGAGCATCTTGTAGTTGTTCCCACCACAAGAGGGCATACTCTTCAAACTCCATCGAGGCTAAGGCAACCTTCTTGTTGTCGGAGAAGCGTTGCACGCGGAAGATCTTGTCAACCTTGAGTACCCATGAGAAGTAAGCTTCCGGATCACTTGTGCCGTAGAACTTGGGTATGTCAAAGCGGACGTTGGTCAAGTCATCATAGTCGTCACGATGGCCACCACGTGGGAATGCACGTCCACGTCTCCTTCGATTGAGTCCATCACCATTGTGTTGGCTTGACTCGTTATCACTTGACTCGGAACGTGGTGTTGTGACGATCATGTGGAAGCTCTTGACGAGGACGATCATGTTGAGGAGGTAGCTCTTGTTGAGGAACGGGTTGTTCGATTGTTCGCATTGTCATGATTTTGATGACGTGGCCTTGGAGGATGACGGGGTGACGTCCTTGTTCACCAAAGTCATTCGCACCCGGAACGCCATTGTCATTAGCCAATGGGTCATGACGATCACGTTGTGCGGTGGTGGTGATGGTATGCGTTCGCGACGTCATCATTTTGGTGAGGTTGTTCTTGATGCGCATTGGCATTGTTCGCGTGAAGATCATGTGGTTGTTCAACGAGGAGGAGGTCGTTCATGGGCGTCGCGCCTTGGATCATGTTGACGTTCTTGTCGAGGTTCATGACGTCCATGACGTGCTTGTGTCGACCTTGAGGTGCTTCTTGTACGGCTTGAGTGTGAAGAAGCTCGTTGTCGCAAGGTTGTTGATAGCTTCGGTCAACCGCTCCATATTTGCTTCTTGAGCATGCATGCGGTCGTTGAAGGTGTTCTCTTGATTTTGAAGACGGCGCTCGTAGCGTCCTAGGTTATCACGAAGAAAGTGTCGCATGCCAACAAGCTCCGATTGTGTGACATAGCCATGATCACCGCGAACTCCACCATGGATTTCCTCATCCGAGCTTGAGCTTCCGTTTGTACTTCCCCTAAACATTTTCTCAAGATCAAGTGAGATATGTGGAAAGAAAAACCAAGACAAACTATATCCCAAGTATAATGTGGCTTGAGAGGAGAGTATCCGGTTCTAACACCCAACACACACACTTATGAGGATAGGAAGGTATGAAGTGGCAAACGAAACAAGCAAACCCGACGACAAGTATATTGTCAAAGGTAGAGAAAATCCACAATGATCAAATTACCAAAGAAACTCCAACCACAAAGTATCAAGAAACACACACAAAAGCGAATGATGGGGTTGGGCGACCAAAGGGCGAGCACTCGAAGATAGACAACCTAACGAAGACTACGTGCTCAAATGTCACCCAACACAAGAAGGACGCTAGCTCAATTGCTTTTTGTGGGCAACGGATTTGCACAAGAGTTAACACTCACACTCACTTTGGCGGTTTAGCTTTGTCGCAACCTACAAGAGATGAACTTGGCACCACTTGATTCTTTTCTTTTCTCTCTTTTTTTTTTTTGACGATGATTCCTTCTCTTTTGCTAGTGCCAAGCTCTCTAACGATACACACTCGCCAATACTTGAAGACAAACACTCAACACGTGCAATGCCTCGCAATATCACCGAGCTAGTCCATAGGTCAAGGTACACGAAAGGAAGAAGGGCTCACAACGGATTATGATGGGGGGAATGTCGAGTCCTTGGTGGCGTCGTCGCTTGGCGTTGAAGATGCGTGCTGCGGAAGCTTGTCGATGTCGTAGACGTAGGCACACCAAGAAAGGACTCAAACCAAAGAGGAAATGCCAAAACGAACCGAGGAAAAAGAAAAAAATTGGCCAAATTTTGAAAACCCGGTAGTACCGGCCTGCCCGATTTCTGAGGTTGACTTTCGATTTTGGGCGGAAATTGGCCTCGAAAAATCCTCAAATTCGTGGGAAATTGGCAAAATTAAGGCTAGGGAACGCAAACAAGGTGGAGGGGGTCCTAAAGCAACAGATCCATGGACAAAAACTACCAAAAACGCAACGAATCGACAGATCGGCTCGAATCAAGGCAAGGCTATTTTTGGTGGAAATTTTCGAATTTCTCAAAAACAAGAAAAATTTGGTGGATTTTGGTGGAAACACAAAACAAATCCGTGTCAACCTAGAGCTCTGATACCATATGATGTAGGTTGGTCCCGATTTTCACGGATTTGTGCGGAGGGAGCGATGAACACGAAAACACGCGAAGAACACGAAGAGAACAAAGAGGGGAATCAACACACAAGGGTAAATAGCAAGTAGCAACCCGGCAAGATCATTGGTAACAAATCCCCTAGGGTAGCACCCCAATTCTCTCCCAAGCACACCTTACTCTTAGGATTGTTTGTCCAATTGGTCAATCCAACCAACCCAATCTAGCCACTCAAAGAGGGAAGATTAGCAAGTAATCGCAACTACAAGCGGAGCCTTGGTATCCACGAAGGGATCTTCTCCACAAGGGGAGGCCTTGGTTCATCTCCACAAGGGAGGCCTTGATTCATCTCCATAGGAGGAAAGAGACACTTTGAGAAGAAGGAGCAAGGCTCTACTTTAGTTCCCAAATCTTTTCTAACCCTAGATCTGGATGAGGAGGTCCTATTTATAGTCTAGATCCAAAGGGATAAGATTACAAGGCACAGGAACCTTTCCAGCGCGCAGACCCGCCCGCAACGGTAGTACCGGACTGAACCCGGTAGTACCGGGTGTGCGGTAGTACCGGGCCAGTACCGGGGCTACTACCGGGATGGAACCCGAGGACACCCGAGGCTCCCGGGAGATCCGGTAGTAGACCCGGTAGTTGGCGCGGTAGTACCGCGCCGACGTCTGGCGGTAGTACCGGGGCGGCGAGACGCGGTAGTACCGGCCCCGGTAGTATCTTCAGCAGGTGACACGTCAGGCGGGGCGGTAGTACCGGGCCGGCTCCGGTAGTACCGCCTGAAGCTGTTTGATCTTCCTCTTCTTCTTCTTCTTCTTCTTCTTCTTGGGGCTTCTCTTGGTCATCTTCTCCATCATCTTGCATCACCTCTTGGCCATCTTCATAGGGGTCTTCAGGTCCACCATAGCTGAGCGCACACAAGGTATCCGAATGAAGTAGCAAACCATTCAACGGAGTGTCAAGGTCACACATAGATAGGAGTGAATTCACCTTTTCATGTAGAGCTTTGACTCTTGCTCTAGTCATTGGGCCACTTGGCGTGTCATGTGTAGGGCGCACTACATCAAAAATGCCGCGATCTGCGATGCCCAGTTGAAAAGCTTTCTTGCACGGAAACAGCCCGAGCCAAAGCCAACTTATACGGCAGATCAACTAAAGTGGCGTCAGGACTTTATTGAGCATCCATCGCAAATTGAGATAAATAGGCCAGATGAATATTTACACACTATTAGGAGAGTTCATTCCAAGCCGACGACAAGTACTAGTGCCAGCGGGGAAAAAACGTTGCCCAGCTCGGAGAACAAGCAAAACAGTCGATCTCCCCGCTCAAGGTGCACACTGATCATCAGGGCTCCGCGGCGGACATTCCTTTATCCTACGAGGCGGAATTTGCTGCAGAAGTTGGTATGACACTTTCTCAATTGCAAAGCGGTGGAGATTTTCCCATTTCGGATCAGATAGTATGGAAATGGGAATACGGAAAGTCTTTGTTGCCACCTGATCAGATTGATGATCTACCAACACAAATGCGGAAATTGCATAGGTGGTATATGGAAGTCACAAAGTTAGAGCGACAAATACTCATTGTGAAAGTTACAAAAGAACATTTCGCAGCTGCAGATGAGATACAAATTTATCTTGAAGAACTCTATCAGTTATACAAGATTGACGCCCACGACTTGGCTATCGTCAGTACCTATTGTCTGTAAGTGGTTCAATTCATCTATTTCTAAAATAAAGTCTCTAACTCACCTCGGTCATTGCCTATATTAATTATGCTCACTATTTATACAGAACGAAGAGTGATGAATGTGACAGAAAAAGAATCTTTGACACTGGGTTCATTGACCCAAAACGAATTAACGAGGAGTTGCTATGGAAATTCCCCAAGAAAACGGAGACCAACTTGCTAAGGTTCATGCTTAAGCAAAATTATAAAAAGAAGTTACTGTTTCCTTACAACTTCGGGCAAGAGTGTTACTATCTTGTACACATTAATTTTTGCTTACTCGATGTTAAGTGTAACTGATGAGTTACTGACATATATAAACGTGCGCAGTTTCCATTATATTCTGCTAATCATTGAAATTGATCGAGAAACTGTTGACATCTTAGACTCATTGGCGTATCCCGAAGAGAAGTACCAAAACTTTTTAGATGCGCTCCAAAGGTATTTTCAATCATTATCGCACTACATCGGTCTTTTTTGTTTATTTCCTGAGATATCTAGTAACTAATAACTCATTTATTCTTTTTTGCCGGGCAGGGTTTGAAAATATTTCAGAACGAAGATAAAATGTCTTAAAGAGGAGCTTACTTTTAAGCAATTGCAATGCGAGAGGCAGCCCTCGGAGAGCAATTTGTGTGCATACTTCGTTTGCGAGTGGATTCGCATGGAAGTCAGTGAGCGGAACAGTAAGACATGGATAGAAGTACGTGAACAAATATATTTATAATTCTTTTTTATTACCATCAGTTGTGTTGAGTGTCATTCATAATTTTTGTTAGGATGATTGATATTCATATTGATCTCCTTCTTTTATAGTGTAATGAAAAGCGGAGGAGGCTGCAATACAGAGAGCGCTTTCTACCAATTGCAGAGGAAATTGTGGGATTTTTGAATAACCAGGTCATAGAAGCAAAGGGAAAATACAATGCCATAGATGGCACTATCTAGTCCCGACTATGATCTCCATGTAAATATGAATAGACGGGCTCTAGTCCCGGTTATGATCTCCATATAATTGAATATACGGGCTCTAGTCCCGTTATGATCTCTATGTAATCAAATATATTTTTATTAAATAAATATTTTTTTGTGAATATTTTGATACGCTATATATATTTTTCTGATTTGTAACCAATTAACCATATTTTTTTGCAATATTGATCACAATTTTAAATATTCAATATAGAGGGGTAACAAAAAATTCAGAGGCTACCACGTGGGAGCATCTCTAGTCCAGGGTCGTGATCCGGGATTAGAGGTCCTCGACCACGCGCGGTCAGGACGCCCACGTGCGGACCCCTTTTGTCCGGGGTCGTAACCCACCCGGAACAAGAGGGGAGCCTCTAGTCCCGATTCGTCAGTCCCGGGTGGGCACCCGGGACTAGAGGCTCTCACCAGCCCGGACTAGTGGCTATGTTTCTACTAGTTATCGGTCCGTTCAGCCGGTTACAGTTACGGCCGGCGCGCATCAATACCTTCTGATTGGCGCGCGCGCGTCTATAAATTCGCCCCCGCCCCTGCTGCTTTTTCACTCACAAGCTCACACAGCAAGCAAGCCAAGCACACACTACAAGTGGCTAACTCGTACAGTTCAAGAGCTAGCTCGAGATGGCACCGGCTTCGTCGTTCCCGATCATCGACATGGGGTTGCTCGGCGGGGAGGAGCGGCCGGCGGCGATGGACATGCTGCACGACGCGTGCGAGAACTGGGGATTCTTCCAGGTGAATATGCAAACACGACACGATATGACTTGAATCAAGAGCAAGCTGCACAAACATATCGTGCCGATCTTACTTGGTCTATGTTGATTTTTGCTTTGTTATACTTGCGTTCAGGTTCTGGACCACGGCATCTCGACGGAGCTGATGGACGAGGTGGAGCAGATGACCAAGGGGCACTACAAGAGGGTGCGCGAGCAGAGGTTCCTCGAGTTCGCCAGCAGGACGCTGGAGGAAAACGGCGGCAAGGCGGCGGAGAACCTGGACTGGGAGAGCACCTTCTTCGTGCGCCACCTCCCGGACCCCAACATCGCCGCCATCCCCGACCTCGACGACGAGTACCGGCGCGTGATGAAGCGGTTCGCCGCGGAGCTGGAGAAGCTGGCGGAGCGGCTGCTCGACCTGCTCTGCGAGAACGTCGGCCTGGACAGAGGCTACCTCACGCGGGCGTTCCGCGGCGGCTCCAAGGGCGTGCCCACCTTCGGCACCAAGGTCAGCAGCTACCCGCCGTGCCCACGCCCCGACCTCGTCAAGGGCCTCCGCGCGCACACCGACGCCGGCGGCATCATCCTGCTCTTCCAGGACGACCGCGTCGGCGGCCTCCAGCTGCTCAAGGACGGCGAGTGGGTCGACGTGCCGCCCACGCACCACTCCATCGTCATCAACCTCGGCGACCAGCTCGAGGTCATCACCAACGGCAGGTACAAGAGCGTGCTCCACAGGGTGGTCGCGCAGACCGACGGCAACAGGATGTCCATCGCGTCCTTCTACAACCCGGCCAGCGACGCCGTCATCTTCCCGGCGCCGGCGCTGGTGGAGGAGATGGAGGCCACCAGCGGGACGTACCCCAAGTTCGTGTTCGAGGACTACATGAAGCTGTACGTGCGCCACAAGTTTGAGGACAAGGAGCCCAGGTTCGAGGCCTTCAAGTCCATGGAGGCCGAGAGCTCCAAGCTCATCGCCATCGCTTGACAACAGCAACAAAATACCTTTGCTCTGCTCCCGTTCCGTACGTGGCTTCAGTTAATGGTCGAGGACGATGAGACATAGGATGCTTCAGAGTACTAGACTACTGGCTACTGTTTGGTAGTTGAATAAACGAGCCTGCTATATGCGCCAGGCGTAGCTAGGATTGTGTTTGTCATTTTTCGCTGTGTTGTGCTGCTTCCGACCAGCATGAGAGCTGTACTGTACCGTATCTGTTCTTATTTCCACAAACATCGTATCGAATGTCTATATTAATATACGTCTTCTCTCGTTGCGTTGTGCCTTTTTTAGTGCTCTGGTTGACAGTTGACAGGGTGTTGATGCGGGAACCGAATTCCTCCTTTCCGTTTCACGTTACAGACATTGGAGATGACACAAGGCACCGTTTTATGATATATCCACACCGGAACATTGTCAATATATTCTGCATCACTTTTGCCCGACAGCACACTACGTGCATAAGTGCATTCGATATAACTCTTTGATTGTCCAACACCCAAGTGATCTTATCTCTATATTGCAGTGGAGAAGCTAGAGGATATAGTCATTGGGTTCACCATGTCGTGTGCATAGTGTTTGTGCAGCATTGAACACACTAATTTTGCGCTGAATTTAAAAGATTTTATTGGGTTCATCTGAACCCAACAATTGTTTGCAAGCTCCGCCACTGATGTTGTCATTATTCCGCGTGCGAAAACAATAGGCTATTACACATCCACCTTTTTCTGCATGGTAAAGGATGAGCATAATCAAAAATATAAGTTGATAAGTATAGCAAAATATGAAGATAGAAAGATAGATGCTTTATGCAGAGAACCTAAAATTAAGAATATAGCACAGTGGCCCTTGCTTTTTGCAAGAGCATCATGTTTGGTGTAACGATTGTGCTAACTATTTATTCTACGGTTATTCTAACAGGGAGGCTTCTCCCAGATTGGTCTACCACGCGACAGTTTCAATGGAATGATCTCTATGTTTCATTTTTCGGTGTGCCGAACAATAGGCAATTACATATCAATGTTATTCTAGTAAAGCGATGAACGTAGTCGAAAATATAGATTGACAAGTAGAGCATGATCTGTAGAAAGAAAGACATATGACTTACGTAGAAAACCTTAAAATTAAGAATACAACACATATTTTGCAAGAGCATCATCTTTAGTGTAACGATTGTGTTAACTATTTTTGTCGCCGTTGCACCCGGAGCATTGGAAGAATCCAGGATTTGGATGCATTGATGGTCCATCTTTGGATAATTTGCTTATATACAACAAAAATTAGACATGCCAAAATACTAGTATTAAATTTAATAGTAGCATTATTGTCTTACTATTACAAATAAGCGTGAATTTTGCCTACATACCTTCAAAAGTTCAAGGGAGACAATTTATTGGGCTTATATCATGGCCATGAAAGAATGGACTTTCACTTGCCCTTAATATGTGTTACAATCACATCGTGGTTAATTCTAATAATATGACCGGGATCAAATCAATGGATCAAGGGCCTATTCTTAAAGCCCAGCTGCAGCTATGCTTGCTGAATGTGCTCGCTTAGCATGCGAATTCGTGAAAGTAAACTTAAATCACACCAAAGAAGCAAATGGGGTACCTGATGAATTAGCTAGGCAAGCCATTTAATCCTATCCGAATACTTGGCTTGATGATCCTCCAGGTTTCTTATGCCTATGCTTGTAAAATACTCCCTCCGTTTTTTAATATAAGATGTTTTAGGTGTTACACATGTTGTCTATCTGCACACTAAAATGAGTGAACATGCATACAAAAATGCGTCCACATACATTTGTATGCATGTGCATGTGGATAAAAGCTAAAACATCTTATATTAAAAAACGGAGAGAGTACTTGACAATTATTGAGTGATAAAGGTTGCTTTATTAAAAATGTCCCTTAATTTTTTTGAGAAGAAAAAAGGTCCCTTAATAGTCACAACTGGACACTGGGCTGGTATAGGCAGGCCTGATGCAGATAGATTGAACGGTAAACGAACCGGGTATCCAAGATCACCATCACACTAAACAGGCCCATCTGCGCACCGCTAGAAATCGCGCAGGCGGCGCATAACGGTAAACCTAGTGCGTCCGGACAACAGTGCACTCCTACGTGGCACCAACATCTACCAATCCGATTACGCCAAGGAAGCGAAGCCACTCCTACGTGGCACAATGCCAGACGTGGAAGCTCCCCATTGGTCCGCACACGCGTCCGTCTCCTCCTCGCCTGCAAACTTTAAATCCGCACCATCACCGCCGGCCGCCGATCGCCACCATCTAGCACCCCGCCGGCGACTAGAACCTTCCCGACTCCGCCATGCGTCCGTCCCTCCTCGCCGCCCTCCTCCTCGTCGCCGCCGCGGCCTCCCCGGCCGCCGCGCTATACTCCGCCGGCTCCCCGGTCCTCCAGCTCAGCCCCAGCAACTTCAAGAAGGTCTCGCATCTCTCCTCCGTCTCCAGATCGACTCTCCTCCCATTCTAGGTTCTCTCTGAGCCTGAGGGGCGTGTCGCCGTTCTCTTTGCGCGCAGGTGCTGAACGCGAACGGGGTGGTGCTGGTGGAGTTCTACGCGCCGTGGTGCGGGCACTGCAAGCAGCTGACGCCGATTTGGGAGAAGGCCGCCGGCGTCCTCAAGGGCGTCGCCACGATCGCCGCGCTCGACGCCGACGCGCACAAGGAACTTGCACAGGTGAGCGCGGCCTCTCGTTTCCTTTTTATCTGACTGCACTCCAGATGTAGCACGCTGATCTGCTTGATTCCTGGTGTGATCTTGGTACCACTTGCAGCTATCTCACAGCAATGCTGTCGTTTATTAGGGGATAACCTCTTTACTGGTGCATCGGCCGTACAAATTCGTTGGCTAGAAACTGGGAGGCATTAGCAAGTTCAGTACCATATATAGCCGTACACTTAGATTGGCATATAGTAGTTTTAGGCAGTAAATTTCAGTGAGGTGATTCGATGTTTTTTTAGTGTAGTAATGGGATTGAATTCTGTTTAACAAATATACAATTTAACAATTGGCTTATCACGAATCTCGATTTGTTCTTTTGCTAATACTGCTATGGGAATGGGATCCTCCGAGTTTATTACTATACTGGTTTTGTTTTCGAGCTTGAATTGGACAATTGATCAAGCTAGAAATGGATAAGTACATATAAAGGCTGAAAGCTTATGAATTGTGCAACTTTAGGGTAATATGATGGCATTCTGGAGGGTAGTAAATAGCTGGTCTTCTGTTTCATTCTTGAGCAGTTTATAGTCTAAATTAATGACAATAACACACATATAAGGGTCTTCCATAGTTACAATTTGTAAGTACTTTTATTTTCCTTTTAGGAGCTGTCGTTTTGGCATCTGGGAGCATATGCTCCCGGTTTTAAAAATACATTTTATCAGCATTTTGAAATATAAAAAAAATTGAAAAAAAAAACGCGTGTACATCTCGACATCTATGTAGTCACAAAGTCGACTCGTAGAAAATCGACATTTTTTTGTGTCGTGTGCAAAAAAGACAAAATTTGGCCTTAAAAAAGGCTTTCAATGAAACAATGTTTAATTATTTTTGCATGGGCCACAAAAAATGTCGGTATTCCGTAAACTTGACGTGTGCGCCTAGAATGTCTGACATGTATGCACTCAATTTTTGCTCAGAATTTTTTGACGTTTCAAAATGTTTTTTTCCGATGGCAGGTGCATATGCTCCCATATGCCAAAGTGATTTTCCTTTTATGGAATGCTACCAATACATTTTATGATGCATGTGTAATGTTTTGCAGCAATATGGGATACAAGGATTTCCAACTATAAAAGTATTTCTCCCTGGTAAGCCACCAGTGGATTATCAAGGAGCTAGAGATGTAAAGTCAATTGCAAATTTTGCTCTGTCACAGGTTAGTTGCACTTGCACTACATCCTTCTTGTCTTGCAATTTTCTTTCTTCCATTACTTCGCCTGATGTATTATCAATTGCATTTGCTCATGTCGCACAAATTATTTGTGCTTTTGATGTGATGTTTCCTATACTACTCCACCAGTATGTAAATCCATTTTCTGTATACATGATATGATTTTACATGATGTAGTACTATGAACAACAAGTGCCATCTTTCTGTTGGCTCAAAATGGCATCTTGGGTAGCCAACTTACCAACCTCTCCTAATTGCTTTGAGGCAGTCATACTGCATAGCTTAACACACAATGATGCTTCTTAGCTTTTACCCTGCTCTGAAATATCTACAATTACTCTTACACTAATGTAGCTGCCTTGCATTTATTTTAAAAGAGCTCCGACTTCAACATGGTTCAAATGGGTCATGTGTTCTAATTTAATTGGTTATCAGTAATCACTGTTACATGTTGTGAATCGATAATCTTCATTTTCTATCTTGTATTATTTTGTATGAAATTGTCAGTATGTCGCAAAAGACGTGAGCTTCCACTTTCAATACAAGGTACAAAATTTGTTTGCTTTGTGCTATGCAGGTCAAGGCTCTTCTCAGAGATAGGTTGAATGGTAAGACAAGTTCAAGTGGCAAAACCTCCGGTGGTTCAAGTGAGAAGAAGACTGAAACAAATGAATCAATAGAATTGAATTCGAGTAACTTTGATGAACTTGTCATCAAGAGCAAGGATCTTTGGATCGTGGAATTCTTTGCACCGTGGTATGTAGCTCAGTACCTGTATTGCACATTATGTTACTTGATTCTTTACTCCTTATTTGAGGCACCTATTTCTCCAAATTAAGAGAAAATTATACACATAATTGTGCACGATTAGTCATCTCTTATGTCGTATATTCTAGCACATTCTTGATAAATTATAGGGCTTCAGAAGTTTGAATTATAACCAAACTATAAAAGTTTGAGTTCGTGATGTTGGTCGACATATTTGAGGCTTAGCATTAAGTAGATCGTGTGAGCTCACATGATGTTACAAGTAAATGTGATGCATCCCCTTTTATCCTTTGCCAATGGAGAAAAGCTTTTTCCATGGATATTTCTTGATTTGGTTCATGTTGGAGTTCTGTCCGATACTCCCTCCGTTCCAAATAGAAAGCATATAAATCAAGTCAAAATTCAAAAGTCAAAAAGTTTAACCATGTTTATATAGACAAAAATATGAACTATATAATACAAAATCAATATCAATAGATCCACCATAAAATATATTTTCATAGTGCATTTATTCAATATTGTAAATGTTGTTATTTTCTTGTGTATATTTTGTCAAACTTAGTAAGCTTTGACTTTTAACTACAGAGTAAATTTTTACGCCTTATATTATTGAACATAGGTAGTACTCCCTCCGTCCATAAAAGGATGTCATAACTTTATCCAAACATGCATGCATCTACACACTAAAGTGTGTCTAGATACATGCATGTTTGAACAAAGTTGTGACATCTTTTTATGAACGGAGGGAGTAATATCTTCTACTCCCTCCCTTCACTGATATAAGGCATTGGTCCTACTTTCAAATTTGACTACATACATACTAAAATGTGTGAATCTATGTACAAAATAAGTCTAGATACATTTGAATCAAGAAAATTGAAATGATAGGTCAAGTGCCTTATATTAGTGAACGGAGGGAGTAGTGTTTTTTTATGTGTTATCAGAATTTCGAAGTTAATTTATTTGTTTGGTGACGTATTAGACATATTCTGCCACTCCCTCCGTTCCAAATTTGAACTAAAACCATGTCAAGAATTATGGAACAGAGGTAGTACTTGTTTATAGAGACCCTGTTAACCGAGTACACTTTTTGGCTCATCAACTGTATTTATTTTTCTTATCAAGGTGTGGACACTGCAAGAAATTGGCTCCTGAATGGAAAAGGGCTGCTAAGAACTTAAAGGGCCAAGTGAGACTAGGCCATGTTGATTGTGACTCTGATAAGGTACGCCCATGGATTATATCCTCATTTGGCATTTTATCTTCTTGTATTACTTGGTGATCTGTATGCACCCCTTACATTTAGGCCTTAAAGAAAAAAAGTTCGACTTTAAGTTTAACAGTGCATTGGCCATAATAATTAATCTGTACTTTGATTGTGCTGAAACAAATTATTTTCCGAAGTTGCTCACAATTGAAAATTGTCGGTACTAGTAATTGTCCTTCATCCATGTATACTCGGCATCTCTCACCACATATATATATTTTTTGAGATGGAACACCTGATTCCATTAAACACCAGGCTCAGCAAACTTGCTGGCCACAGAGCGGCAAGCTCTGTCAGCACACAAATCTTGATATATGATCTAAGCAAACTTGCTGGCCACCATAACACGTACATTGTCAGGCAGAGACTCCGACCAGTGTAGTCTGGAGTCCTGTCGGCTGGCACCATAAGCTGCCAGGCAGTGCTCATGTACAAGTGATAGGCAGATTTGACTGAAAAGCACCCCTTTTCATCATAATGCCATGCAGTAAAATCCTCAAATTCCTCCGTGATCAGCATTGCTAGAATTTCTGAACCCATGGCCCAAAAAATGTCCCGTACCAAAGCTTCATCCCATTGGTTTGACACTGGGTCAATAAGTTGGTTACTTTAGTGAGCACTCACCAATCTTGGGTACCAAGGCAAAAGAGAAAACGAAAATATTGGATACGGGCTTTCTATACATGGATGGAGGAAGTATTTAGTTTTCCATAATAAAACGAAGATCATGATCAAGTAGTTATTCACACGGATTAGATTACATAACAATCTTGGAAGCGTTATCACTCTGGCGTCACATCTACAAATATGCATATCACATAAATGCCAGATCCTGTGCTAGCACATACCTATTATTCTGTTGAAAGTCTTACCCAGGAATGCTTCAACGGGCTAACTTATCCACGATCCATTCGATTGAGATATCGACTACATTTTGTTTGAGGTGCCACTTTAACATGACGATATGATAGACAGTACATTGAATTTTAATCGCTTAATCAGAAGATTCAAGTTAATTATCCATTTTGAAGGAATTTTCGAAATGTACGAGGCAGTGTATCAGTATTGTTGGAGTTGAAACTTGACATTTTGAAAGCATGCATGCATGTGCCACTAATAGATCGTTGGGCCAAAAATACAGCTTAATCTTCTCCCCAAGTACATATGCAAGTAAATTTATTGTTTGATTTCTATATTTTGCAGTCCCTGATGAGCAAGTACAAGGTAGAAGGCTTTCCAACTATTTTGGTATTTGGTGCTGATAAGGAGAGCCCTCTCCCCTACCAGGGGGCTAGAGTTGCATCTGCCATTGAGTCTTTCGCTTTGGAGCAGTTGGAAGCCAACTCTGCACCACCTGAAGTTCATGAGTTGACTAGCGCAGTAAGCCTTTATGACATCAAACAAAATTTCTGCAGATCACACAATAAATGATTGATGTTGGGTTGGCTTTCTTTAGGATGTGATGGAAGAGAAGTGTGCATCTGCTGCCATTTGCTTTGTGTCTTTCCTTCCAGACATCCTGGACTCAAAGGCAGAAGGAAGAAACAAGTATCTTGAGCTACTACTGGCTGTTGCCGAGAAATATAAGAAGAGTCCATACAGGCAAGTGTCCTTAACTAATTGCTTGAATTTTCCCTACTACTGTTTTCCTCAAGTAATATTCAGAAAAGCACACGGTTTATAATCAATAGATCTCATTTTTGTGAATTGATGGAAAAACTATGAATTGTGACATTTGGAAGCTCGAATCATCTTGTTTCTACTTCAGCATACTTTAAACGATGAGATAAAATGCCATGGGCTTGAACAGAACTAGGTCTGCATTTCTGATTCTAGCATCCTCAGGCAGTTATTCTAGTTCTAGCATTTTTGGGTTTAGGGAGATCAAATAACAAATTTCAACAATCATTTGTTCTTGAGATGGACCGTTCTGAGCGAGGATAGCATTTTCTTGCAGTTTTGTCTGGGCAGGTGCTGGCAAGCAAGCTGATCTGGAGAAGCAGGTTGGGGTTGGTGGTTATGGCTACCCAGCCATGGTTGCTCTCACTGTGAAGAAGGGAAAATACGCTCCACTTCGTAGTGCCTTCCAGCTTGCTGAAATTACGTAAGCCCACTGTGCTTATCCATAGTATGATCGTCGCATTTGGTTCTTTGGACAGACGATTGACAAAAAAACTGTCAACCTGCAGCGCGTTTGTGAAGGAGGCAGGGGAAGGCGGAAGGGGGATTCTTCCTCTCAATGGTGCCCCCACGGTTGTCCAGACCGAACCATGGGACGGCAAAGACGGCGAGATCATCGAAGAGGATGAGTTCTCGCTTGACGAGCTCATGGGCGACGACTCTCCACCGAACGACGAGTTGTGATCCTGATAATGCTTCTGAGACGATCTTAGACCGAACGACGAGTTGTGATCCTGATAATGCTTCTGAGACGATCTTAGCGTCGAGTAGTCAGACTGTAAATCTGAGGAACACTAATGCTTCACTTGTTCTGGTGTTACTACTGTACAATTTGGACGGGACACGTTTTGGGATGTTTTCCTCCATACTAGAATCATCATCATTTGAAGTTTGTAGAAAACTTTGATGTGCAAGACGCGGTGTTTTTTGTCCCTGAAATAAAATCGATTCTGGGCTGATGATTGTCCGTTTTTGTCGATGATGCAGATGACACATGATTTACTGGGTAGTACGGTTCAAATCATTGGCCGTTGTCCTGCTGCGGATATGATTGGCATGCATAAATGGGCGTTCTGCCCGACCTGTCACTCCTGCCAGCGGAAGCATGCGTTTTTGTCCAATGTCTGGGTTCCACGTGCTTTTTAGTGGGTGTATGGTACATCAGTGACGTGATGGTTCGAAATTTATTTGAGTCTCGATCCGTTGTTCCACTGTGCTTTGACAGAATTCTGTGGTGGGGAAATCATCTTGTCACTGAAGACTCGTGCTGTTTGGGAAGTAACTAGTTATTTAACGGGCGTTCCACGTGCTTTAGGGCTATTTTTATTGCACTCTGCACTCGCTCCACTCCGTGCCTACACAGACATCCACAGCCAGATGATGCCGGAACGGAACCAAGACGGCGAAACTACACAGAATTCTACTGGAGTACACATGAATTTATTTGCACGAACCAACTCAAAATCTTGAGAAATTCGAAAAATCTTCCGTTGGCATAAGAGCATCTCCACCGGCGCTTCCAATAGCGCTCCCAATAGCCCTATGGGTAAGCCGGCACGAAATTGCCCCCACCGGCCTCCCAATAGCGGCAAAGTTGACGGACGGGCCCAATAGCGCGGCCGACAACACCGTTTCGCGCCTCGTCTTTAGGGAGGCAGCCGGAGTGCCGACAACCGTAGAAACCGCGACAACGCACGCTACATCGGATTCTGGCGCGCGGGACCGGCTAGTCAGCTGTACAACGCCGGCCTATTTCACTTTCCCCTTCATCCCACTGATTTTCATTCTCCCGCCTTCTGCCTCCCCTGCACACCTCGTTCTCGCCCTTCCCACCTTCGGCGATCTACGTCCGCCGCCAAGCGTAGTCGTGCGGTCAGCGGACATGTCAGATGAAGGGTGGGAGGAGGAGCTGCATCGTCGATCGGTGCTCACCAACAATAGGAAACCGATGTCCTATGCCTCTTTCATTTTGTGTTTGTGACATGAAACTAACGTGCGCGTTCTTGTTCGCCATTAGCTTGACAGTTCGGCCATCTTGGTCAGCGTGATCCGGAATGGCAGTGATGTTACCGTCGGGACCGGGGGGCGGAGCCGCTCCCAATAGACCAACGCTCCTAATATCACTTACCGGCATACTTACCGGACACCCTTATCTTATTGGAAACGCCGGGTGGGGATGCTCATGTTCTTTGTTTTTTGAGTGCCACGCCAAAACCCTTTCCGTTAGGAATTGGGACTCTGCTGCCGGTCCTGGCGCTGGCATTGTCACCGCACGCACGGACGCACCGAACGCCGGCACGGGTCGGCACTCGGCACCCACCCACCACGCCACGCCGCTATGCCAATCAAGCACGCGCACCATACCTTCCCCACGCCACGCACCCAACGCCAACGACTCCATCGCACGCACCGCGCCGCGCCCGCCCCCTGCCCTGCCCTGCCATAACAAATATCGCCGATACAGATAGCCAGCCAAGGCCCGCCGCGTTAGCAGCAGCACACCACAACAACCGCAGCCGCAGCAGCAGCGCGTCCCAGACCAGACCTCGCCGCTCCGCATGGCACCGAAGCGCCCGGCCGCGGCGGCGGCGTCGGGATCCGCGTCCGACGCCGAGGGGACGCGGCCCACCACCACCCCTCCGACACGGACCCCTCCAAGACGCCGCCGCCGCCCAACCCTAACCCTAAGTCCTCCGCCGCCGCCGCCGCCGCGGCGCCTTCCTCCACGCCCTCCGCGCCGGCCGACTCCGCCGCCGCCAGATCCGACTCCGGCGGCTCCTACTCCGACTCCGACGCCGACGCGCGCCGCCGCCCCGCCCCCAAGCCCACCGCCGCGTCGTCGCCCAGGCCCCTCGCCAAGCGCTCCCCCGGCATCAACTCCGACTCCTCCGACTCCCGCGCGCAGGCCGCCGGCTTCTCCACCGACCTCGACCCGGCCGCCGGCTCGGACTCCGACTCCGGCAACGCCGCCTCGCCGCCCCGCCCCGCGCGCCACCCGCGCGCCGAGGCCGCCATCGTCAAGCCCATCAGCTCCCGCCCCATGGACCCTCCACCCCCGCCGCCCCTCCGCCTCGGAACCCCGCGCCAAGCGCCCCCGCAGCGCCGCGGTCCCCACCCACTCCGCGGCGGAGCACCTCAAGCGCCCCGCCCGCCTCTGGAGCCCCGACGACGAGCTCGTCATCCTGCGCGGGCTCACCAGCTACCGCGCCAAGAGCGGCGTGCTCCCGGGTTCCACCAACGACATCGGTAAGCTCCACCGACACATCCGTGGCCAGCTCAGCGTCAAGGTGTCCACCACGCAGCTCAGCGACAAGGTCCGCCGCCTCAAGCAGAAGTACCAGCTGCTCGCCACCCGCGCCAAGAACGGGCGGGATCAGGAGTTGCACACTCCGCATGACCGCAGCATCCATGAGCATGCCAAGAAGGTCTGGGGGGCGTTGGGTGGTGGTGATGGAGGGGGCAGTGGGTATGACAATGCTGGTGATGGTGATAGTGAGGAGGAGTTGCCGTATAGTGGGGATAGCGATGATGATTTCGAGAGTGGGCGGGATGACCGGTACCGCATCAAGAGCCGGAAGCTGAGGCCGGTTAGCATGACGAACGGGAATGGGATTAGGCTTGGGGCTGTTAGTGCCAACGGCGGCAGGGGAAGACTGAGTTTGAGAAGGGAAGGATGCGTTTCCCTACCTGTGGGAGACTGTTGAGGAGCTGTCCAAGGAGCATCCCAGTGGCGCGGCCTTCAAGAAGGCGTTTGAGGTGCTTGAAGGATCAAAGGCACATGTGATGGAGGAAAAGCTCAGGAGGTTAAGGTTGACGGAGATCAAACAGCAGCTGCGTCGGATGGACCTCATGAAGGATACAGTGAGGATGGTGCTCGATGCCCTTGAGAGCGCTGACTGAGCAATGGCTGATCCATGGTGAGCAGTACACTGTTGAAAGGGGTGAATCGGTCTCCTTTTGTTTCTAGATAGAGTTTATGTGGTTAATTACTTACTTCTGTGGACAATGTATTAAAATTAGGCATAGAGCAAGGAGTAATGGTCTTCTCCTTGTTATTTTCCATGGATCATTGTGTTTTGTGATTCTTAGATGCTAACTTGTGCTTTATATACTATATCGATCGTGTCTATTTTAAATCAGGGTTCATGCATCTTCATTGTAAATGTTGTGTTCACATATTTTGTTTTCTTGTGTTGGATCTTTTCATCATATCACCAAGCCGGTCAAGACCAGGTGCTACGGTCTTATTGCACTGTTTGCAGCATAGAGTACACTTATAATTTTGTGAACAATGTAAGATCAGGTTATTTTGCTTAATTGGAGTTAATATGCATTTTGCTTTTCTTTTTTAGGTGTCTTGATTGGCATACTCCACTAACTGATTTTGTAACAGAAGTTAAGGAATGATCTACTTAGAAATGCAAAACTTCCCCTCTTATTGCTAGTTATTTGTTTGTTCAAGGGTACTTCAAATTAGAAGTTATGTAGTGAATAAATGTGAGTTATTAACAGAACTTTGGTCCTCATGCAAATACTAACACGTGGTAGCAAAGAAAATCTCTTGTTTTAGTTCAGTGGCCCCTCTACTAGGTTCTCGAATCAAATTGTTTAGCCAGTTGTGTTTATTGTAGCATGCCCCGCAGTTTAGGACACTAAGCTTTAAAACACACTTACTTTTTTGACGATATTCAGGGTGCATGGGTCAGGACCTCTTAGGTGTTGTGACAATGTTGCTCTTACCATCCGTTCTTTAAAGGCTGCCAGTTTGTGTTTAATGAAATAGGATGAAGCCCTGTGGTTTCTTATATTTGATTGTCAAAAGTAAGTTTAGCATTAGCAAAATTTGCTGGCGCTTTCATCAGAGAGCACATTCTTGGAGAGGGAATACCGTATGGGAAAGTGAAATGTACCCTGATGGAAACTTTTGTTGACTGATATATGTACATGTTTCTGTCTGTGTCCGCGTGCACGCGTGCTTCTCTCCTGGGTGCACCGGGTTGGTGTCCTTCCACAGTTCTCTCTTGATTCTTCTCTCTGATGTTGCATACTAGAACTGCGTGTGATCATGTTCTTCCGAATTTACCTGTAAAGTTTTCTTCTTAACTTCTATGCATTTTTGTTGTAATATGGTGACTCAACATGCTTCAACCCTGATAAAATAATCAGGCTGAGTCCAAATTCCAGCGATGCTCCGGAGTCCTGGGCTCCTGGCCCTATTAACCATAAACTGTGTTACTCCTGAACTATTTGTTTGCTGCTCAGTTGAAGTTTTTTTTTTTTTTTTTGCTGAGACTAGACTTTCGCGGCATAGCTTTGATTCTCCAGGGGTATGAAATATGGTGCCGTGACAAATACCTAAGGAATGATTTCAGAACTGTATGTTCGTCAGTGTATAATCAACATCATCCATGGGCTAAAACAAAACACATCATCTATGGGCGCTCCCTGAATTCTCGTGAAAAACTGGTGCCAAAACTAATCGGACGAAAGGGATTTACGATCGTACTCGCACGTGGCGTTCATATGTAAGGCTTGAGTACAGACGCCGATGAAAACTATCATATTTGCAACTATAGACTAAGATTAAGAATACAGGTAATGTCAGCATGCAAGGACCACCATCCAGTTTTTCTCGGCTCCTAAGTGCCGGATTAAGCTTCAATATGTAAGATAACGGCAATCTAACATATGAGTTTATCATAGGCTTGATCCAACCAATCAATCTATCCAGAGCATCCACAAAGCAACAAACAATTGGACGAGAAAATAGTTAAGCTAGAACCTTGTACCCCAAATCACTCACACACTAATCACATTTTTCGTTGCATAACTAGTCTGTCAATTCTCTCGAATTGCCCTTTCATCCGCTGGATGTGAATTCCATCAGGTTGGTACCCCTCTTGGCCCTTTCTCTACTTTGATACGTGAATGCATCCTAGTATTTCGTTTCGGTTGCACATGAATGTATCCTATTTCCCTTCCAAACGATGCAAAGGCTGGCCCGTTACAACGTTAAGCATCCAGTACAACAGAAACGAAATAGGAAAAAAAATCGAAGCCGCCAAGGGCTACCAACCTGATGGAATTGTTCTAAGAGCACCACAAACTGCAGTTTTGCGAATTACAGACAGTTCAAAAAGGACTGTCACAACTGAATCAACCACCACACGAACATCAAGAGATAAGTTACCAGCATGGCCCACTCAAGCAAGTAGAAGAAGCAACTCCCATAACTGCATATTTCACCAAATATTGGCCCTATGTCAATCAATCCTAACAAATGATATTTAGAAACATGGTTCAGAGAGGCATTATTAATTTGCTAGTAAGTTGGTCCCAACCTTTTATTTTCCGTATTTTATCAAGTAACTAATTCTATGTCAAGTGAAATATAACTATTAAAGTAAGTCGTATGGGTATTTTCTTCAGGAAAATAGAAAATATAGAGCATGTTTAATTGCATATTTCAGAAGAAACTGTCATGTCATACAATGCAACTGGGATGCACAAGAGCAGTGCATCACGCAAAACAAAATGAACTGATATGAACTTTCCAACAATCTTCAAGCCATCCCGCACTTTGTGACTGTTCAATCCCTCAAAACCTTTTATGTTTCTTCTGGCTAATACTTCCTGAGAACAGATCCAGGTCTCAAGTTCTGTATCTGCAGGGGGCAAGCCATGGATTCCTGTAAGGGTCACGCTAACAATAATAGCACGATCAATTCTCACATTTCAGCATGCGACTGAGAGATTACAAAACCAGCAAAATCCATATTGGTCATTTACACTGAACTTTCGTTGGTAGCACCAAGGTGATCATCATCTCCACTTGACATGAGCTCCTCAATCCGCAACATGGCAGACAATATCCCTCTGAGGGTTGAAGAACTGGTCGCACAGATCATATCTTGCATCGCAGTTCTGAATTCAAGTCGCCTCCATCTGTAAGTATGTAGAGGGTCCGCAGCACGAGGCTTTGCCGAAGGATGCTTCATCTGTGCATGCTTGCAGAGTTGTCTGTATGTACCGATGTATGAGCAGCCATCTTGCATGCAGCTCCTCTTGTTCCGGTTCAGCTGCTCCCGGGCAGGCTGAACCAGTGTATATCCCTTAACCACACCACGGCAAAGCGGGCATGTGAGCTCTACTGAGCCAAGATCATCACAGCTTCCTGGGCTTCTGCATGACTCCATAAGCTGCTCAAGACAATTTGAGTGGAGGAAGTCAGTTCCACATACATATGGACGACATCCTTTGTCATGAGATGAACAGAGTAGAAGCACTGCATCATGCGGGCATTCAATGCAAACTGGGCAGATCGCGTCTTTCCACGCACATTTCTCTGTTGATGCTAATGTTGGCTCCTGGCTAGCAACTCTCTTGAAACTAAAATGCCTGAAGGACCTCAAATGACGTGCTGATCTGAGCTCACGAGATAAATATTTGGTGTTCCTCGATTTTTTTGCCATCTTGAAGACTGCAAGATAAAGATGTTCAGTGTATTTAAGTCTTGAGTCTAATATAAGAAAATCCACATTGTCCATTGCACAAATAAATAATAAAGGAACCGGCTGACTGTAGTTTTTTTTATATAAGGGGCGTATCCAGTGGGGGTGCCATGGGTGTCATGGCACCCCCTCCAAAAATATATAAATGCTTATAGCTACTAATATTTGCATTAATCATGGTTGAATGGTAAGCCTAATAGGGAATTTTTTAGGTTTGGCACCCCACTAATTTCATCCTAGATCCGCCACTGATTTCTAAAGGTTCGCATTTTCTTTACTCTTATAAATACTAGAGACCAATGTAAAAAAGATGAACTAGAGAGCTGTTATCCCTGCCATTTTCCCTAAACGTGTATAATGAGCTATACAGTCTGTTTCTAGCCGATTCACCCATCACACGTGTTGCATTCATTCTGAACTTACCAAAAAGCTCAAATTTTGCAACAAGTCGAACAGCAAATGTTGATCACAATTCAAGGGGACAAGCTGCTGCTAAACTTTGAATCATTTTTTTAGTCGGCCAAGTTCCACTGGACATTGTATAATAAGGATAAGATAGACCATATAGGCCTAATATCTTTATAACAGAAATTATAACTGTTTTAACCACATCGATTGTAAAAATGGCAGCTTTGACGTTCCTAGTAGGCTAGTGTTCACGAAAAACATAACTATGGTACAGTATGGCAGATGTGACTTTCTAACCAGACCAAATATGCCCTCACACCTTGGCTCAGTTGTGTGTGTCTTAAGATTGGATGTCTACTCGAATGCGATGAAACTTGTAGTGATGAAAACCACGAAGAGCACGCTTAAAACCATTTTCTGAGAAAGATATGCTCCCTACAAGTGAATTATACCATGAAATCTTACATGACTAACAATATCAGGAACAGAGTGCCAAATATCCTAAAACCTGGTAATTTACAAATTGTAGTACACGGGAAGTTTACAGTGTCAAATCATAGCATGCTATTGGCTAGTGGCTAGTGGGGGATAAAACAGCTTCCAAAATCTAAACTTGAGGAAACCTGACATAAGCATCTGCAAGAAAGAGCATGTTTTGAAAAAGAAAAGAAGCACTAAACGCGAGTTCCCATAGTTCGGCCGAAGCCCGTCGATTGGCGACGTCGTCAGAAGGACAGTCACCAGATCCAGGGATCTCATCTATAACCGGAGATAAGGTTATCAAGAAAAGGGGCAACTTTGCCGGTACATGTCAAGGCGGTAGGAAGCACGGGAGACAAAAGGGCCGGAGAGATTCGAAAACTCACCTCGATTCCTCGAGGCAGAAAGCGAAGGCTCCTTGGCGGCTGCGGAAACGGAAGCGGCGGCGAGGGGCGAGGTCGTGGTGGCGTCGCCTCCGGAGAGGAGGCTGGAGATGGAGCGGCTGCGAATTTGGTTTGGGTCTACGGCGCGCGGTGGTGGCGCTTTTGAGCCGGTCGGCTGCGATATGGTGGTGGTTAGGGCCTTCGTGGTGGTGGTAGTGGCTTTGACCGCTGGAGCGGCGTGGGAGATGAGATGGGCTCGTCAGAAACTCACACGGCCCAAGGCCTAGTACCGTGGTGTGGGCCGAAAAGAGCAACGTATCGATCGATCCGACCTGAGTGGTCCAATTCCGCTAAAAAAAACCTAAGTGGTCCAATGGGCGGCTGTGATAGGACGGCCAGACCGCTGGATTGTTCAAAAGATAAACTCATTGTTTTTTCAAAAGATGATGATGTCCTTTTCGACATGTTCTATCAAGCATATTTATCGTGATGCAAATGTAGCTGCCCACTCTTTTGTGCAAGAATTCTCCTACGAGTGTGTCACGTGGGGTGACTCCGAATTCAATCCGTGGGATTATTTGTAATGACATTATGGTTATGTCATCAATAAAGCCCACGGTTCACTCAAAAAAAAAAAACTACTCACCGTGGCCGTGCACAAGAAGGAGAGGCGCGGTCACGCCACGCAGACCACGACATCCCCCGTGCACTCGGGCACAATCAACTTCGAGGAGGCTCTTTCTCTAGTGCCACGTCTCAGCGCTGAGGATACACGGCCTTTTCTTGCCTTGCCTTGTGTTGTCTTGTGTGTATGTTTTGCACTATGTTTGCATATATCATCCCTTTTAATCTTCCTGCATTTTAGATGTCCCATAAAAACAGCGCAAAACTGAAAAATAGAAAAGAGAAAACCCGAGCTAAATCACTACAACACGAGAAAACTCAAAGGAGCTCCTCTGTGCTTTCCACGTGGCGGCATCAGGGTGTCCAGTCCTTGTGCAAACCCGCACGGGAGGGAGACCTCCTCCTAGTCCTAAAAATACTTGTAGCTACCGAGTTTCAGTGATCTCATTGAAATAAATCAAAAAAATTGGGGCTAAAAAAATCTGAAAAAAAACATAAAAGTACATATGCATGTTTACTATATCTGAACAGATTTGCACCAAAATATATTTTCATACGTGATTTGCACAAAATTGACAGATGTAGCTAGTAAAATGAGTTATTTTCTTTTATGTTTTCTAGGCCATTATTTTGTGATTTCTGTGTATCTTATAATACAATATATTATCGAAAAAACTATGCTTATATATAGATAACATGTGTATACATCAACGTAAATTGTATTTAAAATTATTTGAAACTTCAAAATACCATTTTAAAAAATTAAAAATATCAGGATCACTAATAGTCGCTATCATTCTTTTATTTTTTATCTCCCCAATGTGTAGCATAGACAGTCCATTTTGGAATCATTGTTGTCTCTTGTTTTTTTCGAAGTTGATGTTTCTACCTGATGCTACTTCCTGAGCTGTTTAAACTAAAAAGAACCTGTTTTTTCTCATGTCTAATTTTTTTGTTATGCTTCATTTTTTTCGTGATCTACATGTTTCTGCTTCCTCTCTCCAATGCATTTTCTTTTGGTGTGTAGTTCTGCTTTCTTGTGTCAGTTTTATTGTGGTGCCGGAATTTTGAATTATCCGCCATCAAGTGGTGTCTCAATTATTATATATTTAGGAATCAATCAATATTTTACATGTACAAGTATGCTTTCTATGGTGAACAATAATTAAATTTAAACTAAAATAATGATTATAATTCGTTAAGAATTTGTACATATAAAGGTTGGCAATACAAATATGAATTTAGATTGTACACATCCAAAACACACACAAAATATGATCCAAAAACATTGTTTGTACTCAAGCTAAATACCATAAACTGGAGAACGCAAAACTCAGTGCTATCATGCATCACTCTCGACTAAATTTCATTGGTTCTCGTAATGATATACCATAAAGTTAGAAAGTTCGGTTGTCCCCATGAAATGTGTACAAGATAACGATAAAGCATAAGTTGCAAAAACACTCATAGAAGAATATCATTATGCAGAACCAATAATCATCTGCAAAAAAGTTCGACAACCAAAGGGTTTCATTGCGGGAAAAATTTCGTGGATGAGAACCACATTTTTACGAAACCTTGAATAATTCTTGACTGTAGTATGAACATTTTTACTATGCATGGATAAAAATATTTATAAAAAGGAACAAAACCACCAAAACAGTGGAAGCTTCGAGCCCAACTTTTTTTTGCAATTATTGTGCCAAAATATTCACATATGCGCCATGATCATGGGGCCCACAACTATAGACAAGATTTTCCGAAGATTCCATAATCTCTTCAAGATTCACCATCCTCCCACTGAATTCCTAGAGGAATAAAATCCTTCAAGAATCACATCTATCTTAGTGACAAAACATTGTCACTTATGTGGTGTTAAGAGAGGAATTCCAATTAACTTATTGGAACAAGCTACAAAGTAATTTTATTTATCTTTCTTCTTTTAGGACCAAGTTCTAATTTTTCATAAAACTCAGAACCTAAATTCTTTGTGTCCCATCATTTTTATGTTTCAAAACTATGACACAAATAACAAGACAAAATTATTACTAAGTCCTTTCATCCTCTTAGAACTGAACTTCTTTTCAGAAATTCTAAGTTTCTAAGACTATCACGTCCCTTTATGTCTATCTCTCAAAACGAAGACGTGAATTCTAAAAGACTAACTTTTGTGCTAAAACTAGACAAGCAATAAATATTCTAAATTGGATTTCTTGGAATACAATTCTGCAAACGAAATATCTTAGTAATTTATCTAATCAAACTTGATCAAATACTTGAACCGAAATTGACTTTCAATTCACCATATTACTAAGACAAACTTTCTAAAATATTATTGTGAAGTTTCAAGATCTCAATAAAACTATTGACTATCTTTTAACTTATCCTTTATTGACTTCACTATGTGTCTGAATACTTAATAAATTTATAACTTCAAAGAAGCACATAATTCACCAAGTCTTTCTCTTGTTTCACATAACAATATCTCAAATTTCCTTCCATCGTGCATATGATGCATTTGAGATGATAGTGCCACACGGAGGTGGTGTCAACATAATCACAACACATTTCAGAACAAATGATATTTCCATAATTCAAAAGATTTGTAACTTGATCATCCACAAAGAGATAGATCCAAAATATTCTCACAATAAGCGGGACATGAAATCCCTCAAAATCACAAGAGTATTTCTATCGCCAAGAATGTGACCTTATTACAATAACTTGGGTAAAACCCACAAATCTTTCAAACTTAAAATGAAAAGTAAACTGGAGATGTCTTCATCTTGTGGACGAAACTTCATGCGTCGAGCTTGACGCACATCTCCATCTTTTACTCCTCCGCCGCCTTACTTGCCGCATCTCCTATATCAAGTGCATAAACATTTAGCATTTGATACTCCAGAGTTACTAGTAAGATTGACAAATATCATTCAAAGTATAACTCTTATACCTTTCTTTCCTTTAGCAGACTTTTTCTTCTGCAGTAGGAATTTCTTGCAGTTCCTCTTCCAGTGTCCCTTTTTCTTGCAAAAGAAACACTCGGATTCCTCTTGAGCCGAGAGTGCAGCCTTCTCCAATGCCTTAGAATTTTTAGACTTCTTGGTTCTCTTCTTTTTGAACTATGCGGTTTGGGTAACCATCAAAACTTGATTGTTTTCCCTCTTCACACTTGGTTCAGCAGTTTTCAGCATTGCAAGTAGCTCATTCGGTGTCTTCTCCAACCCATTCATGTTGTAATTCATGATGAAACCGCTGTAAGACGGTGGGAGGGAAGCCAACACCATAACCAAACATCTTGATTACATGCTCGCTCACAGAGCCTCCTTCTGCTATGTGACATGACCACAGTGCCTTCGTTATTTCAGAACACTCGGTCTTAGCCTGAGTCTGGTACATGGCCTTGAGTGCGACAATCATGTCGTATGCAGGAGTTTGATCAAACTTCTTCTGCACCTCAGGTTCCATACATGTCAACATGAGACACTGAACAGAGATCGCCGTATCACTCTTCAAGGTGTACGCAACTATTTCAGCTTCTGACGCATTGTCAGCCGGTGCCTCGGGAAGAGGGCCATCGAGAACATACTCACTCTTCGCGTTCCTAATAACAATCCATAGGGCGCGAACCCAATCAGCATAGTTGCTCCCATTCGCAGTCAGGGGCTTCTTCTCAATCAGTGGTCCAAGATTAAACGTGGGTGCTATCTTAGCCACTAATCTACAACAATTAAGTTCACTCAGACATGTTCATAATTATTATCTAGCACTAGTAAATTTAAAACTAAATGAAAAGTGCTCCCACTAAAATTAATATTCCTCAGGATCAAATTAGTGTATACGAAATCCACACTCAACATATGATCAATGGATGGATACATGCCATTGAACATAGCTTACAACGGGTAGGTCAACAGACCAATCATTTCCCACCGTGACTTTCGCTTCATCTTTCGATGTATGTGCTCCGAGCTCATAACTAGTTATGCCCGAGCATCAAGACAACCAACCGCTTTTGCTGCAGGTACGGTACACTGCACGCCTCCCGAACCCTTGGCACACATTACTCGTGGATACACGGCGTACGATGACAAGCATCCGGTTTGACGCTGCTACGTGTTGGAAGAGCACGCACTCCTTGATATTTTTAATTTTAGCTCAAGTAATTAAACTCTGCAGCTACCGAGGAATCTCCCTAATAAACACACTAATGCGCAAGCAAGGAAAGAGCAAGAAAATAGATATAAAACGTGCACAAGTAAATAACACTTCGTGATGTAGTATAGTCTTCTTCCTCCATCTTCCGGTGGCGCCTCCACCGGTGTGGCCATGTCGAGGTTCACGACATTTGTATGCCTTCTCCTATCCTCCACTACCACCATAGCTCAACGAACAAGAACGACGCGCCGGCCAACAAAACAAGGTTAGTCAACAAAATATAATTTCGAGACTATACCAAATCACATGTCCTGCAAAACAGAGTTAGACGCTTCTAACGTTTGTCTTGCATATTTTAGCGTGGCTGTAGGATCAACGGGACAAGCCGGAAATACTACGGTCCTCACCAAGCATAATTACTCATGTTGCTAGATTGACCTTGCGGGGTGATTGTCGATCCCAACATTACGAAAACATTGCAGATCCCAATCCAGACGATTGCCAAAGCACATGACCCCCGTGTGGACCTAGTCCACATGCCCCTTTCGCTATCAAGTCGACGAGGCCAACTATAATAAGATTTGAAGCTAATGAAGCACTTTGTTGGCGCCGACGGGCATACTAGGAGCAGCCGGAAGGTCCGCGGATTGCTAGAAGTTCGAGATCTTACTATGCCGTTGGAAACAAGACGAGACCGCATATTGGGAAGCAACATAAATAACTTGAATGTTAGAAGAAAATACTTCGATAACATACCCGCACAAACTTATGCGGTGCCCGCACACCATGTGCTCTAGATCAAATCATGTATCTACGCATAGATCGCTCTGATACAACTATTGGGTTGTGTGTATGGTAAATTAAAAATTTCCGTAAAGCTACGTAACAACTGCCAAGATCTACTATGAAGATACATGCGAATACGAAGATCCAAAGATCTAGATTGAATACGTTACCAACACCGAAGTTGCGGAAAAAGTGTTGATGACATAGTTGATGTAGCCTGTCGTCGTCTCCCTCAACCAAGCCTGGTAGAGAGATTCTGGCGCCTTCTCCTCCTCGCCTTGTCACCTTGATCCAGCAGAGTGAGGGTCAACCGTCGGGATCGACAGATCACCCCTCCAAGAGCTTGCACGCGTACGCCGGGAAAGGTTCAGCAGGGCTTCGCCGTCCAAGCTTGAAGCACTACTGGTGTATATGAAGGTGGAGATCTCAACACATGAGAAGGAGAGAGAGAGAGATTAGTTCTAGTCCAATCAGATAGATTGCCTCTAATTAGAGGTTCCTCTAATCCAACTAGAAGGGATCTAAACTTGAGAGAAGTTGTCTCAACTTGTGTTCTTGTGTCTCCTCCAAATAGGAGGGGGTGTGGTTTATATAGGAGGCCCAAGGGGTGGAGGGACTTGGGGAAGGGGAAAGCTTTCTCCTTGTCCAAGTCAACTTGGGCAAGGGGAAAATCCCCTAGTCCAATTCGGTTTGGGAGGAGGAGTTGGAGTGGGACTCCAACTCCCCTCCCCCACCGCCTCTATCGCCGCCGCTGCCGGGTGGGGCCCACCCTAGGCCGCACCGACCTAGGTGGGTGGGGCCCACCTAGGCCGGCTGCCCTTGGCCACCACCGCCGCCGCCTCCCCCACATGAGCCGCATGGCCCATTAGGGTTTCGGCCGGGGGAGCCTCCCCCTTCGGTGCCTTGGCCCACCACCACCACTTGGTGGTGCGGCTACCTTGGTGGGCCCTAGGGCCCATCTTGGTAGCCCCATGGTGGGCTCCAAATTTATTTATATATTTTCCAATAATTATTTATCAATTAAATAAATAAATATTTAATTAAATAATACTTTGTCTAATTAATTCTTATTTGAATATTTCCTTTTACAGAATATTTCACTGAATTAACTACCTATCATACAAAACACTTTTATATGATCCGGGACACCCATTGTCCGCTGACAAAATGCTCCGGAAAAATATTTTCTTCTTATATAAACCCTCGGAATAAATTCGACCGTGATAGCAACTTCTATCACAATGTTATCTCTCTGATATATTCATATCCATCACGCAGATACTATTCGGTGATACTCTCTCCATGTTCCAGACCAACCAAAATACACAACTAACCAATCTTAGTTTAAGTGTGTCCACCCTACAGGTTCAATAACATGTAGCTATAATTGGATGTTCCCATCCAATCACCGGCCAGGGTCAGATCCCGGGACGATCTGAATAACTGCTACTGTTATGCGAAGACACTCTGTTGAACCTGTTGGTTATTTAATATATCATTCCCATTACTCGCGATACCAAAACTTCGCCCGAGATATAGATCCGTGGATGTCACCATGAATCAATCATTGATTCATTACATCTTTGTCTATCTCGTTAACCGGCACGTTCCCTTTACTCATTTCCGTATTATGATATCCCACACGGTGTAACTTCACCATGTATTGTCTGCAGAACATATTGGATACCTTTTAATACCGAGAGGGTCGAGGGCGTATCTCTCTAATCACCGAGGAGTAATTTCCCATCTCAGAACATTAGGATGCACACACACCTTGGAATCACCCAGTGACTGCCGTTTTACTACCCAGTTACGGCCATAGTCTTGACAGTACCAAAGTAACTCTTCCAGTATGCATAACCCTAATAACTTCATGGTTATAGGACAAGTTATATAATAACCTTACTGTGATAAAGCTAAGGATAAAAAGATAATTTAACGGAATCTCTTAGCATACCAAAACTTGGGTCTACCCGGCCATATTATTATCCAATAATATGCCACTCATTGATGCTGACACAAACAATGTCCATGACTAGGAAAGCACAGTCATCAAGCAATCAACAAATTAGTCCGTAAAAGAACTAGGGTATATTTTACGTGTTCATATTCCCTTCACGTGCGAGTGAGCTTTCCTCCAAATCACGTATTCAGGAACCACCGTAGTTATAGCATAGAGAATACAAATCATAATTATTGAATCAGATGTATAAATACATTGCCTTTTGGGCATATATCCAACAACGTCAACCTATAAATTCGGTTCCTTCTCCTGCGGTTGCTTGCTTTTTGGTAGAAAAAACGAGTGTTATGATCACCCTCTGCAAGCCATTGAACCCTTGCTCTTTGACGCCACATTATTTCCTCTCTGAAACTCAACTCGGCCATTCGCTCTTCTGTCTTCTTCTCTTCATTGGATGGACCGAGCCTATTTGGGTCAGACCGCAGGGTCGCCAGCCTCTTTCAAAGCTCACGAAGCTCTGATCGGACAACACCAAAGGTTGTGCTACCCCAGCTCATGCAAGCTGTAGCTGTGGACTAAAGCTTTGCTTGCAGCTCGCTTATGTTCTCAACTCTAGTGCCTCACCACGCTGTGTCCAGAAACGGTTTAAATCTGTCATCTCGTTCCCACATAACCTCATACCGAAAAGGTTTCTCTAGTCCAATTCTCTGATTACCTGCCTCCATTTCATTCAGCAAGAGGATCAGCAAGTGATCAGATTAATTGCACACAAATGCTTAACTGTGACAAAGGGAAAGCGAGCACACCAGTCTCCCGAAGCCAATACTCTATCTAGGCGAACCCGACAATATTCATTATTAGGCAGTTTTCGCTCAAAAGTCCAGTCTAGCCCTGTGTATCCTATATCGCAAAGTTGACATGCATCCACAATGTCCCGGAAGAGGTTAATCTGCGCCATATCTCTCTCATTTGGGCCCATTTGCTCCTCTCGCCTAAGAACTTCATTAAAGTCACCTATGCAAGCCCAAGGCAACTCATTATCATCTGCCTTTAAAAGCCTCATCATGTCCCACGTCCTAAAATGCAGACTTATGTTTGCTTCTCCATACCACAATGTCAACCTCCATGGCTCTTTCCCTGGCTCTCGAACTACCATGTCAATATGGTACATAGAAAAATTACGGAGGCATAACGGTAGTGGATCCTTCCAATAGATGCATAAACCACCACTTCTGCCCCGAACTGTTCACTCCATAAGCATGATCATAACCTAAAGTTGCCGCCGGACCCTCAACATGATACTTTGCAATCTGCGTCTCCACCACTCCAAGAATCATCGGCGAGTACCTTCGTGCTAAATCGTGCAACTCATGAACAGTCGCAGGGTCGCCCAACCCGCGGCTGTTCCATCACAAAGTACTCATTGGGCCCGGCGGTCCCCCTCGGTGGAGGCCACTGATGTTGCCATAGAATTTTCAGAGTTTGAGACCTTACGTTGCTTTGCCCTGTCCCTTGGTGGAACATAGGATGGAGGAGTCGGAGGAACCAAATTAACTCCCCCACCTTCATGTCCTTCCTCCCTATCCTGCACAACGAGATCATTATCCTAGTCTAGCTTCCTTCTTGTGTTCAGGTCATCACGTTCTTCCTCTCTCTCTTGTTGTACAGTTTTCATAGGGCTTGAAGCCGTATCATCTACATCATCCGTTGAATCCAAAGCTGCTTCATCGGATGGGTGCTTACGAGACATGTGATGCGGCCCTCCACCCCGGCCAGACCATCCACCCCGAGAAGGAGTTCGGGGAACAAAGCGACGAGATTCAGAGGCCGGTTGTGATACCCTCCTCTTTGCTAGCATCCAATCACCATACCGGAATAGTTTCTCATCCCACACCCCATCTCCACACTCCTCATGATCATGCCCGATCAGACCACAATTCTTGCAGAAGAACGGAATATTTTCATACTTGACAATAAATCTTTTCCTACCTAACTCCGGGATGGAAAAAAAGACAACTCGGCTAAGTGGTTTTGTCATCTCCACCCTCACCCTAACCCTAACATAGTTCCCTTCGAAGAAAGGCTTAGGGTTCATTTGCACCTCCTTGACTCTCCCAATTCTCCGAGCAAGATCATCAACCACTGCTTCCTTCCTGTATAGCTCAGGTATACCATGGATTTGAGCCCAAGCATACATACCCATGAACACAAATTTTTCCGAATCAGTCAAACCATCATAATCCTCGATCATCAGACACCAACCTCGAAAGGTCCAAGGGCCTTGATGCACCACCTTTTTCCAATCTCCAAGACAAAACATCTGGAAGATGAATACGTTCTTTCCAGCCTCTCGGCACTTCGGTTCCCGTGACAGGTTCCAGATAATCTTCATCTTCTCGAACAAAGCTTGTGCGCTGAAGGATTTTGTGGTGTGTACTTTGCCAATGGCCATCCACCGAGCCTCCTGCTTGTATTCCTTCACAGCATCTAGATCCAGCACCACATCATCGAGTTCGTCGTCTTTCAAGTCCAGATGCTTGAGCAGATCGTCAATCTCCTCTTCTCCTCCGACTCCCCCAGATGTTCCTGCGATGTTCTTGTCCGCCATCTGATGGAAGTAGTCTAAACGATTTGTAAAACTAACAACCAGAAAGAAACAATTCGGAATAATCTCCGATCTCACGACGGTAACAAGATCGCCGCCGGAGCACAAGAACCCTAACAGAGAGGGTGTCGGCTTTTTAATTTGTTTGATGATTATTGTAGGGGAGCCCCACAATTTAGGGCCTTGGTGGCATTGACCGCTGGAGCGACGTGGGACACGAGACGGTCTCGTCGGAAACTCACACAGCGCAAGCCCTAGTACCATTGCACGGGCCGAAAAGATCAACGTATCGATCGGTCTAAAATGAGTAGTCCAATGGGCGGCCCTTATAGCGTAGGCCGCACCCTCCCTGGGTTGGTTTCTATTCCGCTACAATGAAAAAGGTCATATTCTCTTTTCTTTTTTAGAAAAAGTGCTCATATTCTACATGTTTTTGAAGGGTAAAGCAACAACTTTATTACTCAATGAGATGGGCTAAATCACCCGATACAAGACCAGCAATATTTGCTAGAATATTACAATCCCAACTCGTGGATTCATTCAACATTGAGTCCAAAACTAATTTGGCCAATTAGTGCACAAGTGATTTACTGAACTTAACCAGTTTGAAAAACAAAAATGTCCATATTATTAGCGGTACATCGAATCAGCCCATTGAAGGGCCATTGTCTTTACTTCATATTTTTATCTTTTTTTTTTGAAGTTGCTTCCCGTAAAAAGAACCTAGTTCTACTTCTATAAAATAAATAACAGCTTCTACCTTCATTATTTGGTGTTCTATAAAGAAACAGCTTATGTTATAATTATGCTTCCTTTCAGTTGTGATGTGTTGCCATGTTTCTAATTATTCATCATTGTAAATTATTCGGGTAAGATATTCAATTTTATTATTTTAGGATGAATGTTCAACATATATGTGAGTAAATATGCTTTCTATGATGAGTAGTAGAACATTTGAACAGAAATAGTGATTAGAATTTGGTAATAATTTATAAATAAAATGGTCGTAAATAGTAGAAAATAAACTGGTATACACCAATGCAAAAAACAAAACTAATCCTAGAACACATTTTGTAATAAAGCTACGCACTATGGCATTGAAGAATCAAAGGCTCAGTTTTCACCCTTCTCGCGGTTAATTTTCATTGCTTCTCGTACTTATTACGGCCCAGTTATTTTGCCAGCTTAAATAATAAGCTACCCCCTCCTAGCTTTTTCCATAAGCCACCCAGCTTATTACTTCGGGATTCTTAAGTAGTCATGCCATAACTAAACTAGAATCCTCAAGTAATAAGTTGTGCGGCTTATTGAAAAAGCCAGGGAGGGGCAGCTTATTTTTAAGCTGGCAAAAGAACTGGGCCTAGGTATCCTAAAATTAGTATATCATGTTTGGTTGTCCATGTGAAATGGGTGCAGGATAACGACAAAACAAGTTACATAAACATTCATAGAAGAATGTTGTTATGTAGAACTCATTATCATCTGCAAAATTTCCACACACAAAATTGTTTTTGTATAGAAGAACTTATTTTTCGATGAAAATGGCATAATAATAATAAAAAAATGCTTTATAAAAACATCAACGTGGATCTTTGGATGACAACTTCTTCGAGATACCGTGCAAAAAACCGCAAATATGCCATGGTCAACCAAAACGAAGAGGTAGTAAAAAGGCTCGAAGTGTTGACTGTGAGAAGGCAAGACCTACAGATTCAGAAGATGACTCTGATCTCATGTTTCTCCTATCAAACCTCAATACTTTTTCGCTATCAGATTATTGTTCCCAAGCTAATGTGTCTTTTGATATCTGGCTGATATCCTCTTGAACCTCCGCTACCTTTGTTGCTGTCATGCCAAAAGTGTATAAAGCCTCCCCAAAATCCCATTGTCTATCAAACTTGTGGTTAGCCTCAAGTGCGTCCCATCGGGCATTTTTTACGGAATTTTTGTGTTGTACCAGTGAGTACAAATCTACTTGTTACATGGCGCCCTTTTGCTCTAGAGTTCTTTCAAGAAGTTGACAAGTTATTTTTTCCCGATGTCTCTCATCCCTAAGTACAACCTTGTAGCAATTGCAATGTCTATCGCTCAAAGATGTCAAGCTTCGGTGAATTGACATAAGATGAGAAAATTATAGTTTATAACTTTGTTTGCTTCACTCTGTGGTAAGTGTCACCGCTCATATATATGTATATATGGTATGCATAGAAATAAGGAAAAGTATACCCACATAAGTAGGTGTGGCCTTAATTATACACAACATCAATTGATTTAATGTTCCAAGTACAACGGTGGTAAACATAAGTAGTTTTAATGTATAGATACTACCATGTGGATTGATACACACACCGAATTTTACAATCTCATAACAATTTTCCTAGCATGAAAGAAATCCACTATACATAACTCATTATTCCTTTAAAAAAAGGGATTTTTATTTCTGTGCCCCTGGTTCCTTAGTTGTACTCACTTTTCCCCACGAGCTTAGCTTGTGCTCACTTTTCCCCACTCCCATGTGTGAAACCCTGGGAAATGCTCATAGCGGGGGATGCCGTCGGGTCAAGGTTTGACCGTTAACTGGGTAACGAGTGGGGCCGCGCTGGACTGCGTCGCCCGTTGGACCTGACAAGTGGGGCCGCGTTGTAAGGTGACACTGGTTTGACCGTTGGGCCGTGTTTCCGCTGGACTGTTGGGCCTATGCTTTAGCGTCGCCGTAGCCTGTTATGCATTCACCGCTGCGCGCTGCCCCGATATAGGCCTGCTATGCATGCATGCGCCGATGCGCGCCGCCACGACGCGCCACGCCGCCACGATGCGCCACGAAAGACGCAGCTTTGCTGCATGCTCTCAGCTACGATGCAGCCCTGGACGCAGCTTTGCTGCATGCTCGCAGCGACGATGCAGCCACGGACGTGACGCGGCGATGCAGCCATGGACGCCGGACAGTCGCTGCCGCGCCGCTCATCATCAGCCACGATGCAGCCACGAACGCAGACACGGTCGAGCCGCGCATCCACGTACGCAGAGACGGTCGCTGCCGCTGGTGCATCTCTTCTCGCACGTGTCTCCGCGTTTAAGAGCGTTGCATCGTCTCAGCCTTTTCGGTCCAGTCGCATCGATTCAGAGGAGCCATGAACGCGTGGCATACCAATCGTTTCAGTGGATGGCGAATTAAAGCAGCCGAGGCATACCGATCGACAAGCCGTGCCGGTTCGTAGCAACACGGCTCATCCTCCCCTATTTATACCCCCAACCCTCTATCTCTTCTCCACAACTTCCATCTCTGTGCCGCCCCTTCTCTTCTTCACCTTACTCGAAAGCAGTCTCGAAGCGTAGCTAGGCGAGGAGAAGATGCAGTACAACGGCCCCACCTTCCTCTTGCCACCCACCGTGCCGGAGAGGCGGTACCCAGCCGGAGTCGTCGTCGATTGTGAGCTCCGTGTGTGGGCGATCTCGCCATGGAGGGGTCCTCGTGAGCTTGCCGAGGGGTTTCTCCGTGCGGGCTATCACCACCTCCCGGCGGGCTCGGAGAGGATGTTCCGCCTCGAGGAACTGCGTCCATACGCCGGCGCGAGGACGACAGGCTACCGCGCCATCTTCACCAACCGTTTTGATGCGTACTACCTGCTCGGCCAGGTGTTTTTCTGTGGGCAGGAGTTCATCGCATTCACGACGTACAACTTCTTCACCAACGTGGCGTCCATCTTCCCCAACGGCGACATCCACAGCCTCCCGTACTATCTCGGAGAGAACGGCCAGGAGGAGGAGCAGTGAAGACGGTGCCCTAGTGTGTTAGGTCTCGTGATGCATGTCTTGCCCTAGTGTGTTTGGGCTTTTATTATATTTCTATGTATTGTTGTTGGTTGTATCGTGAACTCTTTATCTCTGTCGTGTTATATCGTGTTTTATGTAAGAACTAGGGTGGCCACCGAAGGACTACTATCTATCTATGTTATTGTCGTTATAATCATGGTGTGCTTGTTATTTTCTTGTTGTTTTCTTTTTACAAATGTTTGTTTAAGACAAGTAAACGTAGTCAAATTTGTCAAAATGGATATGAAAGCTAGAAAAAATGAGCCATGGTGATGTCGAAAAGAAAAAGAAAAATGTATTTTTTGGAATTGTGGGTGCCCATATTGATTGTACAAAAAGAAGCTAATTTTTTAAGCGTAAATGTTGGTGGCCATATTGCATGTTTTTGAATCGTTGGTGGTCGTAGTGCATGGTAAAGAAGGTAAACAAGAAGAGTTGTAGTTGGCCATATTGGTAATTTTTGAATTGTTGTAAGATAAAGAAGAAGACTTGTAGTTGGCCATATTGGTAATTTTTGAATTGTTGTAAGATAAACAAGAAGAGTTGTAGTTGGCCATATTGGTAATTTTGGAATCAACATGCACCCTTTTTTTTGAACTAAACCCGCCACTTTATTGATTAAACAACCATAATGTCATTACAAAGAGTCTGCCGGATCAAGTCCGGGGACACACCACGCCACACTTCACTACTAAAAGAGGCACAAGATTTAGCTAAAAGATGAGCAGCTACATTGGAGTCAACATGCACCCTGTGCAATCTAATAAGGGTATACAGCAAAAAAAACACATAGTCAACATCATGGACCAGCCCAACCTAGCTTGGCCCTATCGATTTGGGCCCAAGAACTCATTATAGTTTTTTTTTCATTTGCGCTACGTGTTGTCTGACGAAACTGAAAGTGTCAAGAACAGATGTTAAGCAAGAGAACACCAGATCGACACAGAGAATGATGTTAAGCACATAATTAGCTGACGAAACTGATGTTAAGTAACAATTAACTGATACAGACCCAGTTTAAGCAACACAAGAGCACCAGATCCACACTAATAACATCTCTAACGACTGACGACTAGCAAGTAAGCAAATCCTAGAGCAATTACACAAAAGTAAAATCCTAAAGCTATGAGATTCGACTGCTTCTTCAATTCAGTCAGCTGCCTCAAGTTCTTGTTCATCTTCTTTAGTTCCCCCTTCAGATCCGCATCCCCAACTGTCGGAGCAGCACTGTCGGGCGGATTGAGATCCCGGGTTGCGACACCATTGAAAGGAATCGAGGCCTGCCCTTTAAGCCTGAGAACATAGTCGTCTAGCCATTCGAAATGGTTGCATTTCGTCACAATCTGAAACGAAAAGATGAACCCTAAATCTCAGATCCATGGAAAAATAATTCAGAGCAAAGAGAAAAAGAAATCAGAGCAAAATCATGAGATCTAACCTGCCCCTCTGGCTTGCTCTCGCATTTCACGAACTCTCGCCCTAAGTTGCCGTTCTTGTTCGACGTTGAAGTCAACCGTACCAATGGCGCGACGCGTTGGCAGTCAGGACATGGCAACATGGGCACTGGACCATGCTGGGGCCACGAGGGGCGGGAGGCTGAACTAGAGACCGACATATCTCGTCGCCGGAGAAGAAGAATCGCTGCTCTGTGCGTGGGTGGGCGAGCTCGAGCTCCTCTGTGCGTGGGTGGAGAAGAATCGCAGAAGAAAGGGGAGACAATGGTGGGCGAGCTCGAGCTCCTCTGTTCGTGGGTGGAGAAGGAGGGTGGTTGGGGCCCACAATTGGTCGGACCCGCCTGTTTTCTGCGGCCAATCAGGTGGCTGGAACCAACCTCTCGCGGATCGCCATCGGAATCCTTCTAGAAGACCGTATCTGAGGGCTGTCGTTTGGCGCCAGGGTTCGATCGGACGGTTAGGGTGCGACGCTTGGGTTTGATCAGATGCTGCGCTAGGGTTTCAAATGACCATAAGTAATTCAAAAAAAATCAGAAAAATATGAATCTTTCACAGTTTATCGAGTTATAAGACATAGTAACTAGAAAAAAATATAAACTTGGTTTAAGGACATTTTTCTGAAAAATCATTTTCGGACGAAAGTAAGCCCGTCGGCGTTCAAATTAGCATAAGTAATTCAAAAAAAATCAAAATGACATGAAACCAGCGCACAATGTTGTTATATGTGATATAGTTACTAGAAAAAAATATAAACATGGTTTATGGATAATTGATTGAAAATTGTTTCCACAAAAGAGCTATCTTGTATAGAGTTGTTTAGAGTTCGAGAATAGAGTGATGGGTTCAAATGAGCATAAGTAATTCAAAAAAAATCAAAATGACATGAAACCAGCGCACAATGTTGTTATATGTGATATAGTTACTAGAAAAAATATAAACATGGTTTATGGATAATTGATTGAAAATTGTTTCCACAAAAGAGCTATCTTGTATAGAGTTGTTTAGAGTTCGAGAATAGAGTGATGGGTTCAAATGAGCATAAGTAATTCAAAAAAAATCAAAATGACATAAAACCAGCGCACAATGTTGTTATATGTGATATAGTTACTAGAAAAAAATATAAACATGGTTTATGGATAATTGATTGAAAATTGTTTCCACAAAAGAGTTATCTTGTATAGAGTTGTTTAGAGTTCGAGAATAGAGTGATGGGTTCAAATGAGCATAAGTAATTCAAAAAAAATCAAAATGACATAAAACCAGCGCACAATGTTGTTATATGTGATATAGTTACTAGAAAAAAATATAAACATGGTTTATGGATAATTGATTGAAAATTGTTTCAACAAAAGAGCTATCTTGTATAGAGTTGTTTAGAGTTCGAGAATAGAGTGTCAAATGAGCATAAGTAATTCAAAAAAAATCAAATACATATAAAACCAGCGCGTAATGTTGTTATATGTGACATAGTTGCTCCTCAAAATTATTTGGATCATTTAGACAAGGTCGAATTTTTCATGAATTACAAATGGGGGTGTTTACCCTAGCTTCGGACCTCATTTGATGCACATTTCTCACGACTACACAAAAATGATCGAATTGATCATCTGACACGTATCATTGTAACATCACATCACAGAGCAAATGAATTCAATGGTGGTTTTGTAAAAGTTCAAATATGACCTCAAATTCAAATATATGCCTCAAATTCAAATTTTGTCTCCAATTTGAATTTGATCTCAAATTTCACATCAAAGTAAAAGTTTTCACAGATGACAACAGAAACCTTATTACAAATTTTAAAAGTTCAAAGTTTACAACTAGCATTCAAATTTCACATCTTTGTCTTGCTTCGAGTGTTCGACGACGGCTTAACCGCCTTGCTCCTGGTTTCCCTTGGTGGGATATCCACCTTTCTCTTCTTCCTTTTGCTCTGCACTTGGGGTGATGGCTGTCGAGGTGCTGAGGGAGTTATGACCAGTTGACGATCATCTGTGGGTTCAATAATCTTCAAAGGAACTACAGGAATAATTACTTCCTCATCTCCAATAGACTCAAAACCTGCAAAAGCCATGGCTTCAAATTCCTCCTCATCTCTTGGCCTTTTTCTGTTGCCTCTAGTTGTCCTGGAGCTAGGTCAAACAAAAATAAGATTATAAGCCATCGATTAAAAAGAGAAGAAATGCACAAAATTCAGTTGAGAAATGCACACATACCAAGATGCCGGCACTGCTAATTCAGTTTCTTCATTCTCCTCGGCTGTGGCTGCAATCAGCTCTACCTCTGCATTCTCCTCTGCATTTGTTGCTGCCCATCGTTCCTCTTCTCCAAATGATGCATCCACTGGATTGGTACAAAGCCTACGAATGTGCCCTAGAACTCCACATTTTTTGCACTTCCTCTGTTTTTTGACACGACCCTCTTCACCTCTTCTGAACCTGTTCTTCTTTGGTCTTCCTGGTGGTCTAGTGATTACAGGAGAATGTAGTTTGAACCCTGGATCTACCTGGATCCATTGATCCTTTCCCAAGAGTGCAGGCACATTAGATGCATATGCAGCCCTGAATTTTGCAACAGAAAAATATTCAGAGATGTATTGATCGACTTCACCATCTTCACCACCGATAACCGTCATCAGATGCAGGGCATGTATGCATGGCTTCCCTCGGAGCTGCCATTGCCTACAACTGCATTCCCTAGCTGCTAGGTTAACTGGATACCTCCATTCCCTGTTTTTACTGTCAGTATATGTTACCTCAGCCACCAGTGTGTCTGAGCGAATGCATTTCATCTTCAGACCTCTTGCCTTGGCATGCAATGCCTTAATAAGAGATGGAAGCATAAGATGGCCAGCATATTCTGTTTCTGCAATTCTTTTCCGGAGAGCCATCTTTATCATGATCATTTGCCGAATCTTATCAAATAATTGCCACAACAAAAGCCCTTTCAATTTCTTGATCTTTGCATTGAAACACTCTGCCAAGTTACTTGTCACATAGTCCACTTTGCAGATTGTATTGAATTTGCTTCTTGACCACAACTTCCCATGATGTGCATCTAGGTACTCCTTCACCAGAGGATTGTGAGCATACAACACACCCAAATGGTGCTCATGCTTCCTCTCACTGCATGTGTATGATGCTGGCCACAAATTATCGTCATAAATTTTACCTTTGAATTTGTTTCTGAAATTTTGCACTAGGTGGCGCATACATTCCCTATGCTCCACTCCAGGGAATACATTTCCTACTGCACTTTCTAACCCCTTGCAAGCATCAGTGTGTATAGCTAAACCTGGGGGTGTACCTATTACATTCACTACAAGAAATATGCTAACTTGTGACCCTCAATATTGGTCACAGAAATGGTCATGAACTGTCATTTGTGACCTTTTTGTGACCAAAAACGATTGGTCAAAAGATGAGCGTCACTAATGACAGTTTGTGACCTTTTTTGGGGATTGGTCATAGACAATTGTGACCAAAACTAAATGTCACAAATTCTATGACCAATTGTTTTGGTCACTACCAATCTGGCCAGTCCACGTCAGATCCAACGTGGCTGAGCTGACGTGGCGTAGGTGACGTGGCAAGTCCAGTCAGATCCAACGTGGCCGAGCTGACGTGGCAACATTGTGACCAAATGGAATGGTCGTAAATCAGAATCAGCCCAGTTCAGCCATCTAAATGGGCCTGGCCCAATAACACGGCCCATTTGACATACTTTTTTTCGCAGATTACTTTAGACGGCTATATGGGCCTAGCCCAACAGTTTGGCCTTTTAATTTTCTATGTCGTGGCCTTTTTGGATAAACAATATCAGAATTTCTTTTTGATATATGCGTAAATTAATTATATAGGTCCCAGTTGTCAGGTTCACATATGTGGCGATCAGATTTCATTTATATAGGTCCCAGATGCCAAGGTCATAAACTTCATAATTCAAATTGACAGTAACTGAATAAAAAGAATTTAAATTGACAGACAAAAAAACAAAAAAAACTTCAAATAACAGTAGCCAGATTCAGTATGGAGCTCCTGCTCTACAGATTACACATAATACAATGGAAATCGAAGTTACAGAATACACAAAAAACATCTAGATACTATACAAGCTCTACAAGTGCTATCTTCTTCAGCATGGAGGTCCTGCTCTTGTCATATTGACTCATTGGATGACCAAAGTAACGTCATCATGCCTTCCACGGCTCCTGTTACATGAACAAGCAGTGAATTATCAAAAAAACTGGAGCCAATATTATGAACATACCATTCAAAAAAAAGGACCTAGTTCTTCAGAATGATAACACAATTCAGATAGTTCCATACTACCATGCTTTTTGTTCTATAGCTATACAAAATGAGATGCTCATTTATACAAGAAAACAGACAATGAATATGCACGCACAAATGCAGGTCCTCAGCGGACACATAAGGCAGGAGAGACTAAAGGGAACCGAGAGAGATACCTGTGATTGATAGGGTCAACGACGATCTGGATTGAGTTAGCATTGGTGAGGTGGTGGATGATCTCCATGGTGTGCTTGATGATGCGCACAAGCATGATCTTCTTATCGCTGTTCCTTCCGTGCGCTCGATGATGGGGCACCAATGCATAAAAAATCACAATCATTAACCCAGCTTCATGTACGGTATATATCAAGTGACAGTGAAAACAAGTTGATGAACACACTGAGAATAAATATTTCATGTCATGCAGAGTTCAAACCGAATAAACATATGCATCCATGTGGGCATTTATAACTGGATGTGGCATGAGCTGCATGTCAATGCTTGATCACTGTTTAAACAACAACAAAAATGATAGTCATATGCGCTTTCAATCAACCCTCAAGGAGAGACACTTTGCATGCTACCAGGTCTACAACTCAATTCGTCACAGCAACAAAGAACAAGATCACCGTGAAGAAGGGACTGGAGGAGCTCACCTGAGGGTTGTGATGCGACGGTAGGAACCGGAGTTAGTCGAACTGTCCATGCCTAGGGCCAACCAAGCATGCTACCAGGCACCAGGCCACAACCAGCCCCGCAGCATCACGACCGTAAGAGCCCTCATCACCATCCAAGCTATATGGAGCTTCCTGAAAAATGAAAAGTGAATATCTTAGGGAAAGCTACACTTGGCATATACAGAGGCGGGGCAGGGTTTAAATATCCAAGTAATGCTTAATAAAGTAAACTGAAGGAGTACAATTAGCATGTAACCTAGAAAACATATACCTAGGATCTACATATCTATAAACACCTGTCATCACTATCTGAAACGTATCAACGAATATATGATAAACACATACTAACACAAATGATTATCTATGATTAGTTTCTTATGAGTTAGCAAGATAGCAGAGACAAAATTTGTTGAGCTTGATTGTATTAACGAATTGACAACAAATTTCAGTTAGAGCCATGCAAGAACAGAAGGTAGTAGGCACCTGCTTGTTGAGCTTGATTCTCCTTGATCTTGTCCTCGAAGTTCTTCAACGCCAGGTTGTTCCATTGTAGCTCGTCCTACACCACTCAAAACAAACAATTCAGATCTACACCGACAGATATTATCCCTTCTTTGCTTATCTAGAAGACACACTACAAATGGGAAGCAAGCAAATCATCGTAGGCAACATAGATGAGCATTTTTTTATCAAATGTCAGGAGGTAATGCAAATAAAGAAATCTGAATAGAGGTTATTAATCCAAATATCACTGACTGATTCAGACAGAAAAAACAATTATACAATACGTCAATACAACATGTGTATAATACAAACAGTATTGAATCAATGCTACAACATCATGCAATGCGAAAGGAAACAATATTAAGGATTTTCTAGAAATACATACTGCTAGCAAACATCATAACAAACAATTGAGGCATCATATTTTTGGTAGATGCATGGTGCTAATCACAAACAGTCAAATCTGCTATCTACGCAACAGCTGCATCGTTACTACAAGCTAGATAGAACATCTATACAGCAGGAAAAGGATATGCAGGAGATTTTGGATCCGCGTTTATGTAAGATTCGAATTTGCAGCGAATCGAGAACCTTATTTGTGAACCTACAAGGCTGTGAGGGATGAGAGGCCTCACCGAGTTGCTTGCGGCCAGAGGGGACGAAGGCTAGGCATATGTGCGGGAAAGCGGATCTCCAGATGGCAGTGGAGCCATTTGAGAGCTTGTAGTCCTTGTAGATGTAGTAGCCGCCGACGACGACCGACTTAATCGACCCGGCTCGATGTTCCCAAGCGTGTTCTTGCAGCCAACATGACCTGGACCCGATCTGCGAAGACCAACACCGGCGACCCCACCAGCCCGACGAACCAGTGGAGGATCTGAAGGGAAGACTACAGAGGGCTCAAAACAGATCGGGGGAGAGTGAGAACAGAGATCAGGCGGGTTGGAGATGATGAGTACCTCGAGGACGACGGCGGTCTGCGCGACTGGAGCAGCGTCGACACCGTCGCGGTTCTGGTTGCCGAAGAGCCGTGGCTGGCGTGGGGCTAAGCAACCGCAAACCCTAGGTCACGCGCCGCCGCGGTCCGGCCAGCTCGACGGAGCGGCGCGCATGGAAGCAAGCGCGCGCCGGCGAGCCAGCCGGCCGCGACGCCATGGCTGCTGGGCGGCGGCTCTGGCGCCGTCGGGCTCGGGTCGATGTGATGGAAGGAGAGGAGAGGAGAGGACGCGCTGGGAGCGGTGGCGGTGAGAGCGGGATGCGCGTGCGTTTGGCGTCCTCGGGGAGGCGATGGGGAGGTGAGCGCAGGGAGGCGATGGGAGGATTAGGGTTAGGGTTCCATCGGGGGACGGCGGGGTCGTGCGTGCGTGGATATAAATAAAGGGGGCTGTGGGCTGCGAGTGGGGTTTGGTGGCCAACTGTGGCTGGCCTTGGGCCGGCCCAGTTCGGCTGCAAAGTTTTTTTAAACTTTTTCTTATTTTGTATTTCAAAATTTTTCCAACAAATCTTTAGAAAAACTTTTTCTTATTTTGTATTTAAAATGTGCCCATATTAGGCATAGACGTTCATCTTGGAACCATGAACAATGTCTCTGAATAAAGTTTCATTCTCCGTGCACAAAAAAATCATTTATCAAATTCCGAGTGCAAAAAATGGGTTATTTTGTGAAGCAACTACCGAAAATATGTGGTAAGATAGGAGAAATACATTTTCTAAAAATACTATACCACATAATATTTACAATTAACCAAATGGTTGCGTGTTAAACAATTTCTATCTACCTCTCGTAAAAAAGACAAATTCCTGCCGATTCAGCTGGAAGGGGGGGTCAAATTTGAACTACAGGTGCCTCATGGGTTTCTTATGATTTTTTGAAAAAAATCATATTTAGGTACACAAGTACCTATTTCATCAGAGATACAACAAAATTTTCCCAAGATTCAACCCCTAGGTACAAACGGTCATGTCCGTCGTTTTGACCGTATATTGAAATAGGCATACGGAATAAAAAAAATAAAAAAAAATGGAAATCCTTCGCGTGGAGTCATGATATGTGACCTAGTTAGCACAAAAAAATATAAACTTGGAATACGACAATTTTCTTGGAAAAGTGTTCTCGGAAATGAGCTATCATCTATGAAGATTAATGGCTTTCGGGCCAAATGACGGATGTTATGGCCACATTCATGGCATAGTTTGTTAAAATATGCCCATATTGGGCACAAACTTTCACCTTGAAACCACGAACAATGTTGCCGAAGAAAGTTTTTATTTTTCTTGCACAAAAAAAATCATTTTTTATTTTCTGAGTGCAAAAAATGGGTTATTTTGTGAAGCAACTAACAAAAATATGTGGTAAGATAGGAGAAATACATTTTCTAAAAATACTATACCACATAATATTTACAATTAACCAAATGGTTGCGTGTTAAACAGTTTCTATCTACCTCTCGTAAAAAAGACAAATTTCTGCCGATCCAGTTGGAAGGGGGTCAAATTTGAACTACATGTGCCTCATAGTTTTCTTATGATTTTTTGAAAAAATCATATTTAGGTACACAAGTACCTATTTCATCAGAGATACAACAAAATTTTCCCAAGATTCAACCCCTAGGTACAAACGGTCATGTCCGCCGTTTTGACCATATATTGAAATCGGCATACGAAATTCGAAAAAAATCAAAAAAATGGAAAACCTTCACGTAGCGTCATGATATGTGACCTAGTTACCAAAAAAAAATATAAACTTGCATTGTGGAAGTTTTACTGGAAAAGTGTTCACAGAAACTTGCTATCACGAACGAACATTCATAGCTTTCAAGATGAAGGAGCAATGTTTTGGACACATTCATGACATAGTTTGTCGAAATGTGCCCAAATTTGGCACATGTGTTCATTGTGGGATGGCAAGCAATGTTGCCGACCAAAGATTTCGACATGTTTCACAAAAAAAACCACTTCCATTTTTCAAGTGGTTAAAATAACGTTTTTTGTGAAGCGCCTACCGAGAAAGTCGTCCAAAATGGCACCGATACATTTTCTTCACATAGTAGACATCATTTCATGAACAATCACCAAAACGCATGCATTTCCGAGCTCTCTGCCTATTTCTGGCCATTTAAACGGGTTCCTACCGATTCAGCTGGAAATGGCTAGATTTTGAACTGCAGCTGCCAAATAGCTTGCTCGTTATTTTTCCAAAATTTCTTTTTTAGCGTCACAAGTATCCATTTCATCAGAGATACATCAAAATATCCACATGATTCAAACACTAGACATGAACGGTCACCGCGGCAAGTTCGACTAGATTTTCAAATGAGCACATGAAATTCAAAAAAAATAAAAAAAAATAGAAAACCTTCGCGTAGCGTAATGATATATGACCTAGTTACCAAAAAAAAATATAAACTTGCATTGTGGAAGTTTTACTGGAAAAGTGTTCACAGAAACTTGCTATCACGAACGAACATTCATAGCTTTCAAGATGAAGGAGCAATGTTTTGGACACATTCATGACATAGTTTGTCGAAATGTGCCCAAATTTGGCACATGTGTTCATTGTGGGATGGCAAGCAATGTTGCTGACCAAAGATTTTGACATGTTTCACAAAAAAACCACTTTCCGTTTTTCAAGTGGTTAAAATAGCGTTTTTTGTGAAGCGCCTACCGAGAAAGTCGTCCAAAATGGCACCGATACATTTTCTTCACATAGTAGACATCATTTCATGTACAATCACCAAAAGGCATGCATTTCCGAGCTCTCTGCCTATTTTCGGCCATTTAAACGGCTTCCTACCGATTCAGCTAGAAACGGCTAGATTTCGAACTGCAGCTGCCACATAGCTTGCCCGTTATTTTTCCTAAATTACACTTTTAGATTCACAAGTATCTATTTCATCAGAGTTACATCAAAATATCCATATGATTCAAACACTAGAACGGTCATATCAACAGTTTTAACCGTATTTTGAAATAGTCCAAAAAAATATTTTAAATTCTTCAAAACCATATGTAAAGCAATATATAAGGTTAATCGTATTTTGTTATTTTATTCTGAACAAAAATAGTCCCTAATATTCTATAATTGTAGAGTACAACTTTACAAAAAATACAAAATTTATTTGGTTGAAATTGGAGTTCAAAATCAAAAGTTATAAAAGAAAACATAAAAGAATAATAAAAAGGAAAAAAAAGACCAGCCGAGCCGGCCCATTAAGTTGCTGCACGGGCCCAAGCCTCTGTCTAAACCGAGATAAACCTAACACTATATATAGTACTACTCCTATTGTCTATCACAGTCGTGTTAGTGGCCCAGCGGTAGGGAGCAGAGCTATCACTTGCGAGGTCGTGGGTTCGAGTCGTGGCTTGCCCGATTTTTGCCGATTATTCCGAGAAGGACGGTGGAGCAGAGTCCGCGCACGGCCCAGTAGTTTGCTGCACTGGCCCACGGGCTCAGGCCAGTTTTTGTAGTGAGCACAGTATAGATATGTGGGCTTCTGTTTTATATCACCATCACGTTGATAGCCCAGCGGTAGAGTGCAATTCCGTGTCCTCCTTTGTTGACAGTACGTCTGTCTCATGGCGCACAGACCTACTGGAGAAACATTTCCTTCCCATGGATGTGGAGGTTATTTGCTCCATCCCTCTAAGCACAAGACGATTGGAGGACAAGTGGGCATGGCACTACGAGAAATCAGGAATCTTATCGGTTCGCTCAGTGTATCGTATGCTGACCCTCACAAAGCAGCGACGAGAGGACTGGTTAGAGGGCCGAGCAGCAGGCTCAAATACAGCTCGAGAAGGCAAAGCGTGGAAGCGATTGTGGAAGATTCAGGTTCCATCGAAGCTGCGGGTCTTCTTATGGCGTCTCGCACATCAATCCCTACCCACAGGTGACGTGAGATGCCACCGTCACATGGCTGAAACCAGTATGTGCTCTATATGCGGGGCGGAGGACAGTTGGCGACACTCGCTCCTCAGTTGTGCAGTGGCTCGGTCGGTCTGGGCTCTCGCGGACGAAGGCATCGCCGAACACGTGAGTCTGAACGACGCAACCTCGGCAAAACAATGGCTGTTTACCATGATGGATACCTTGTCTCGTGATGAATTTGCAAGGGTGGCGGTTACTTTGTGGGCCATCTGGTTCGCACGACGGAAGATCATCCATGAAGAAGAGTACCAAAGCCCGCTGTCCACTCATCTCTTCATCGAGAGCTATCTCAGGGATCTCTCGGTTGCAGGGACAGTGCGAGCTTCGGGGGGGGGGGGGGGGGGGGGAACCCCAAACCAGTCCACCCGAAGTGGATTCCTCCGGTGAGGGGGCACGCTAAACTCAACGTCGATGCAGCCATGGTGAAGACAGGACCTAGAGGTGCTGTGGGCGTGGTTTGCAGGTTGAAACAGGAGACTTTCTTGGCGCTTCGTCGCTGACCGTGAGTGGCGTCACGGACCCAGCAGTAATGGAGGCTCTGGCTTGCAGGGAAGCCCTGGCGCTGGCGCAAGATCTGATGATTCAACGGATCACGGTAGCTACTGACTGCCTAGCGATCGTGAACGACCTGGTGAGGCCGTACGCGGGAAGCTACTGCATGGTTCTTCAGGAAATAAAGGCCACATCAAGCCTGATGGTGGCGGCGTCTTTCAAGCATGAGAATAGAGCTTCGAACTCCGAAGCCCATAAGCTAGCAAGATTTGCAACTTCTGGTAGTGTCGGACGTCAGGTTTGGCTCTTACAGCCCCCTGATGGTCTTTGTATCCCATACAACATTTTAGCATAATAAAGATCGTGGTGTGCTCTCAAAAAAAAAAGGTAGAGTGCAATTCCAGGAAGGTGTGGGTCGTGTGTTCGAGCCCCAACTTCAGCAAAGTTTTGCCTAATATTTCCCCCCACTCGAGCGTGTGGCTACGGGCCCACATGTCAGGTATGGTGCGGCGGCCCACATGTCAGGGGCGGGACCCACTTCAGTGCGGGTCCCACATGTCAGGCAACAGGGTGGGTCCCACATGGCGGCAGGGTGGGTCCTACGGTGGGTCCCACATGACAAGTCACATGGCGGGTCCCACTGGTCCCACATGGCAGCATGACGGGTCCCACATGACAGGTCACACGGTGGGTCCGACCAGGTGGGTCCCACATGGCAGCAGGGTGGGTCCCACATGGCGGGTCCCACAGGTCACACGGTGGGTCGTACATGACAAGTCACATGGCGGGTCCCACCTATCAGTGAGATGGCTGAGTATTGACACGTAAGCGAAAACGACACATAAGCAATGACACATAAGTAAAAATGACAGCTAAGCAGTGACACGTAGGCGAGACTGCTGAGTTGGTTGTCAACTAATACGAATGACCATTTAAATTGGTCGTAATCGGTAGAAAAAATATATTAAATTAATGTTATTTGCATTATGACCAATTCATGTAAGACGATTATGACCTTTCAGACAGATTTGGTCGTTATATTTTTGGGTTTAGACCCTTGAAAACAGCGAGTGACCAAATGATACAAAATGGTCATAGATCTATGACCAATATTTTCAGGGTCACTATCAAAAGGTCATAAGTTAGCATATTTCTTGTAGTGATTGCGCAAATTCTGCAGAAACCAGACCCAACTTTCTTCGCACTCTACCTCCACCACACCAAATGCAACTGGGAATAGCCAGTTGTTTCCATCAACAGCACAAGCTGCCACTAGCTGTCCTCTCCATCTTCCATTCAAAGTTGTTGCATCAATAGCCAAATAGGGCCTACAACCATCCAGAAATCCCTGCCAGCAAGCCTTGAAACAAACAAATGCCCTCCTGAAGCACTCCTTCTCAAATGGCTTCCCTCTTATTTTGTATGGAACTGTATGCTTGTCAATTTCTACAACACTCCCTGGACTGGCAGCTTCCACTTCAGCTTTAAATGTGTAGAGCAATTGAAAGCTGTCATTCCAAGCACCATTAATCCTGTCAAGAGCCATCTCCTTGCCATAGAAAATCCTCATGTAAGGTATATCAATCTTGTACTTCTCAAATAACTTCCCATGTAGTGCTGTTGGACCAAGTGTTGGTGTTTCTCTCAACCAGTCCAAAACTGCATCTGCCACCCACCTAGTCTTTGCTAGCTTTGTTTTATTCTTTCCCCCTCCCCCTCCAGGTGGACAAGTGTGCTTGTGTTCGTTCTTTTTTATCTGAAACAAAATAAAAAAGAGAAACACAGTTAAGAAAAAATTACACAATGATCTATATATACAATGAATTAATATAAACTGAAATACGCAAACAAACCTGAATCAAGTTGCTCCTCAACATTACTGATGCATGCAACCTCCATCTGCACCTAGGATATGGTCAATGAACAGTGAACCTTGTTGGCTCACTCCTATCAACCACATATGTATTTTCAGAGATAATGCAGTACGTAGTCACTGCATTACGACAGTCCACCATCGACTGAAAAACTGTGCCGACAGTAAGCTGAGGATCTTCCCTGTTCCACTCAATTGCTGGCATGTCATCACCATCATATTCATCGATAACTAAGCTGTCCATGTTCTCCCCCCTCTCTTCATCGTTAGTGTCATTAAAGCTTGCACCGTTGATAGCTTCCTTCTGATATTCATCATCCATAGCTTGTTGACTAACTGTATCAACAAGATCAGGGTACATCCTCTCATCCTCATCATCAGCTCGAGGCACTTCATTGTCTGGCTCTGCATCTTGTTCTACATCGGCTGCAGCAGCCATAGGAGAAGCGGCAGAAAAAGTGGCACCAGACATATTGTTACTTGCTGAACCACTAACTCTGCTTGGTCTCGACCTACATGGAGTGCCGGGGCGCTCGCTATTAGCAGAGGCAGAAGATTTTTGAACACCCTTCCCCTTGTCCCGATCAGTGCCTCGTGGCCTAAGCACCTCGACAAGAATTTTACCGAAGCGGCTTTCAGCACCCGTAGCGAAGAGCAATTCCAGATGCTCGTCGCAAGTTAGTGGGACAAATTGTTGTTCACTACTGCTGAAATATTTCAGCTCAACAGCATCGGCGTCAGTCCAACCATATGGAGGAGAACTTAATGCATTCCGCAAAGCTTTGAACGAAATGCTTGTTTCTACCACCTTCGGATAGCAAAAGCTAGACATCAAATGCGGTTTTCTACCGCGTAGCACACTAGCTTCCATTCTAACAGTCAGCCGGAAAGCAATCGCGGGATCAATCCTATTCGATTAGCAAATAAAGATTTGAGTTAGGCCAGCAAAATTGGACAGATTCACGCGACCACCGGTCCAATACGGCCTACCTAACGAATCAGAACATCAATTAGAGAGGAAACAATGCTTACCCAGGGGTAATCCATGAATTATCCGCCGCCGATTTGACCCAATCCTCTCCTCGGTCGATGGGCCGGAGTGGGCGCTCCCCCGACATCGCTGCTTCCTCCAGATGGGGGTGGGGGTGGGGGTAGATGTGGCGGAGGGCAAGACAATGGCGGAGGTGGACTAGGGTTAGACGCTGCAGGACACGAGGGTGGTGGAGGCGGCACGACGGCGGCGGAGGTGCTCGAGTTCGAGCTCGATCTGATTCAGTACGCAAGGAGGCCCCACGCGACAGTAAGCAACGACAGTTAGGACTGAGTTAACGGTCAAAGCTTGACCCGACGACAAACGTCCAGTTTGACATGTTGTGAGCACTTCAGACAAGCGAGTGGGGAAAAGTGAGCATAAGCTAAGCTCGTGGGGAAAAGTGAGTACAACTAAGGAACCAGGGGCACAGAAATAAAAATCCCAACTTAAAAAAATTGCACAAAACAAAAATGCCATCATTAAGAACTTTTTATGGTGGATCATGCCATATCTTGATGAAAAAATGAACAATATTTTAAATGTGTTTACCAAACAAATATTTTTGAGAAGGAGAGGTCTTCAGGCCAATTACAGATTGACACTGATACTGTGTTCACTAAAAATATTTTTTTGGATTTATTTGTGTAATTTTATATTTTTTGTCCTATAAATGTCAATTTATGATAAAAAAATGTTTGTGTATTTCAAATAAAACATTCGTCTAATATCTATAGATAGCCTCGGCTGGATGTTGAAGTCTAATATCTAAAGATGTCACCAGGATGGTGGCTTCGGTTGATCATGTTTTTCTTTGTAAGGCTCTGTTGAATAATTTAAGAAAAAATGTTGTGCATCATTTTGATGCAGAGGCAGGGGTTTCAATCTCCTTTTCGAAAAAAAATTATAATAGGAGAAGTCACCGGAAAGTCAAAGGTGCATCGGGAAGCACGTGATCCTCGACACAAAGGGTAATTTTCCAGATGTGAAAAAAAAGAAACACATCTGCAAGTCATATGCACAGAGAAGAGTAGGTACTTATACATTTCTTTGGCCTTACTGACTTGAGTTAGAAACAAAATGCTAGCTGCTCGAGATAAAACACATACTAATCCAAATTGAATTTGAAAGAGAAAACAACAGAGGGGCATGTAAGCCTGCAAACTCATAAGGCTCGCTGTTTTTCTTCCTAAGTGCTCCTAATGTCTGCAATTTTACGCCAACCGCCGACAGAAGAGTTGGACCTTCTCCCTTTCCTCTGCTACAGTGAAAGCGAATTTCTGGGCGATTCCCGTGCGCCGCTGTTCCTCGCCGCAGATCCGCGGGATTTCCTGCCCTCCGGCGGCCGCTTCGGCGGCGGGAGGTCGGGGAATCCCCGGATCGGGCTATGTGAATTAGGGGTGTGTGGGGAGTGTCGCCGGCGGCGTCGAGGTGGAAGCGACGGCGTCGGTGTTGTTTGCAGGTGGTGGTCTTCCCTTCCGTCGGCGCGGCTCCTGGAGCTCTGCCGCGGATCCGCCTCCTCGCCTTGCTCGCGGCTCTGCGGAGACCTCGAGAAGGCACCCCCTTTGCCGGCGTCCATGTGCAGGTGGTTCCGGCGATTGACGACTTGGAAGATGCAGTCCGTGGAGACCAAGGTGGTGCCGCCGCCGTCGTGCGCGGTGGAGGTGCTTCGGCGCCGAGAAACGTCGACTCTCAGCCCACGGGGGGCCTCCCAGTCCAAGCGTATGGAGGTGGTGCGGCCGATTTCGCCGGCGTGGCGTCGCGCGTGATGAAGACGACTCCAGAGCTCGAGAGGGACCTACTTGTAATTTCCTGTTTTCTTGGGCTTTTCTGTAAGATCCTTGGTCGGATGTAACTGCATGTTTCCCTCGCAAAAAAAAAATGTCTGCAATTTTACTCTGTCTATTTCTTCTCATGTTAATTAGTACTCATGCGGTGACGGAGTATCACTGTAACAGCTCCTACTGTCTGCAGTACGCTTGTGCTGTGTGGTTCTGTTTCTGTACGGCATTCACTCCGGCCCTCAGCTGATACTGTTCGCCAGTGAAGACCACATACCTGACTCGAGACTTAAAATTGATTTGAGGGTCATGTCAGTCACAGCGGCGACATGATTTTATTTTTGCTGTCAGGATTGTACTATAGATCGCCAAATGGGTAGGTAACTTATATTGAACTCATCTCGGGTTTTTTTTTTTTTTTTTTTTTTTGCGAGTGAATTCATGGCTTTCCGAATTTTTCACTCATCTGCAAAACTGGAAGAGTTCAGGTTTTGCTGGCTCGGCCATGCCGTAGCATAAATATCTTGCGTCTTGTTTGAAGCATATATAAAATCCCAACAAGAAAAAGGAGAGACTTTTCTACTTAAATATCAAGGAATTATTTGTGTTTGTAAAACAAGCCACAGTTACCTCTACATCAAGTTGCACGAGCTGGTAGCTGGTAGATGCATGGTTGAATGTTCATAGGTTAAAAACAAACAACCCGTACCGGAGTTAACTCGTCTTGAATGGCCTGTCATGGGGAGTGTGGATCTTCTGCGTTGCCCGAGGAATCAGCTTTTTCCAGTGGCTCGCCTCTCCGTCGCCACCGGCCTCAATCACAGCGGCATCATGAGCTCATAATTGCTGCCAACCTGGGCACTGGCTAACCAACGAATGGGATCCTGCCACGTTGTCGAGTTAACGCTAGTCGCTAGGCGTCTCAGTCTCTCCATGCGCGACTACACAGGCACATGGTATCTTTGCTACAGTACTATACTACTCCATCCGTTCAGTAAAAAAAGTTATAAATTTTGTCAAAAGTATATCTATAATTTTTTTTTGATGGTCATCGCGGGGACAAAGTCCCACCTGAATTTTTTTATATCAAAGTTGCGTATGAGGTTTTGCAACCTCTACAAGTTGGGTTCAAATGAACCAGAGTACACGGGGAGGGACCAGAGAGGAGATAAAACAAAAACAACGCACACCAACACACACGGAGGTGGGGGTGGGAAACAGGCGCACTTGAGAAGCACTAACAGGCGTGCTCGCATGACGACCACCACCAGGGAGACGGGCAGGACAGTGCTTTGAGGAGTGCGTCCGACGACGTCGAAGGGCATCACGGTCCCGAGACATTGCAGATTGCAGCACCACCACTTGCTTGCATGGCGACTACCCCACAAGATGGTGAACCAGGAGCGAACGGGGACCAACGAGTGAGACAGGCCTAGCACCGGCTCCACGAACCTTGAACCCGATCTCAGCCAAAGGGGCAGCCCCAAGCACTCTGGCCTAGCACCAGCGCCACGTGGGGAGGCGACCTCGCCGCCGAAGGGGGCCGATCAACCGAGACCGCACCAACAACACGAAGCTCGCGACAATGCCGCTACCAGCCCCATCGGAAAATTGCCAAGCTTGCACAGCCAACAAGCACGCCAAGAGCACCATATGGCAGCACTGCGAGGCCAAAAGCCTCGCCGCCGGATACACCCCCAAGAACAGCAAGCTCAACACGCCAATCAGGCTCAATGGCGAAGAGCAGGGGGTCCTTGCAACGCCTTCAAGAAGGGAGCCACGCCCATGGGCGTGGTCATCGCAGAGCTTTCACTCGGACCTCACTTGCACATCGGAGTTGCGAGCAATGCAACAGCTCCTACACCACGCCTTCAACAAGGTTAGCAACACCCGGAGGCGCCGCCGTGGTCTGCTCAGGCACATAGCATGAGCGTGGATTTCCCCAGGAGCTGGCATCAAGACGCCACCGTGCCATACCTGAACCGGAGATTTGGATATTTGGGTGAGAACGGCCGGACGGAGCGCACTGGCGACGACATCATCCAGGACGAAGAAGCCTGCTCCCGTCCCGCACCAACTCAGCTAGAGAGGCAGCAGAGCGGTGCGACGGCGAGGAGCACCACGAGCTAGCCTGGGCCAGGTCCCCGCAGCGAGACGACCGCGGCCCTCTGGGCCCAGATCGAGCCCAGATCCGGCCCGCACCTCCGCCTCCAAGTCGTCGGCGCCATGGGACCTCGCCGCACCGGTCGCACCTCCGTCGTCCGACGCCAGCCACCGCCCGTCGACCGTCTTGCTCCGACGAGCACGCCAACGCCGCCCCAGCAACTCGAGCATGCCGCCGTTGCCCCGAGAACGCCCCAGACCACCTTTGGCAGCTGGGTCCGCTGCCGCCACGGCGAGGGCCAGCGGCAGCGGCGGCGTGGTGGCCGTCGGAGCTAGGTCTCTGGCGGCGCTAGGGGGCGCCCCCGGTGCCGCCCTGGGGTGTGACACGGGGGGTCGTGCTTTTTCGACCCTTCTCCGTTACACTTTTGTAAGAAGGTCTATATCTATAAATTTGATCAAACTTTACATTGTTCAGAAAAAGCTTGTGAGCATGCCTTATTTTTATGATGGGTGGTAGTAGTAAGTTGCAAGTAAAAACTATTATGCTCTAAGAAAGACTACTCCTAATTTCCATAGAAATTTCAGATAATTTCAATCCTCATCGTATTGTTTTCTATCGAGTTCAATTCAGTTTCTCTTTATCTCTTGATTTGTTTCATAGCAATTTCTATGTTATTCTTGTTCACCGTCCAAAAGAGTCCCTGCAAGTTTTGTTTTGAATCTGGTAGAAATCCATAGTACGTGACACCCTAATATTTTGTTTCATAACAATGTTTTCTAGTTTTTCCTATCCGTAGAGGCCTCTAAGGCATTAACCTAGAAAGCAAGTGGGGTGGGAATACAAAAAATTGTGACATGTTGCCTTGATGGATGCTATTCTTCCCTGAACCATCTTGGCTATGGGCACCCTTTTACACGTATAACAACATGTTTCCAAATTTAGCACTTAGATCAGTCTCTATAGGAGCTATATACCCACTCCATATCACAATATACAAGATTTTGGAAATTTTAAGTCAATTTTTTATAACTTTGAATTAAATATTGTTTTAAATACTTGGATTGAGAACTTGTAAATTACCTGTTTAATTTTTTCTCAAAAAACATAATTCCTAATATAATATCTTTCTTGTGTTGCATACATGTAATTCGGTAAAGTTAGTGCTCAAATGAAAATCTTGAAAACCGTGCCCGTGCCCAAAGCATGATCTGTTTGTGGTATGGAGAAAGTAGGACGTTAGATTCAGTAATATGGATTGAACATATATTTATATTTTTATGCCACACTATAATCTCAGCCTTTGGTTTCACAATCCATTTAAAACAGCAATTTTTTTATTTCTTTTCGCCTAGAGATATATTTTATTTATTGTGCATGCAGATTTCAACAAGATGTCCAAACCCATCTCTGAATTATGTTGCAGTATGCGGGACACCAAGAAAAGTGAAATTTGTGCAATATGTACGAACTAATTAGGATATGCATCGTGGTATATATTCCTATTGTAAATCATGGGTTAATTTACAATTTTATAACAAATAGAAGTAAGTTCGATACATGAGTTGATACTGCAATTCTTCAAGAAAATTATTTCCAGAAAATTTATGCTATTTATTTGATGTGCAACATGCGTAGATGCAAAGTTACAAGTTTATAAATACCCTTTTAAATTAGTATTTTTTGTCAAAACATGAATTATGTGAAATTCAATCTAGTTTACCTAGACGAAAGAGTGATAACCATATTTTAACATTACTTAGTTGATGGAAGTTTCTAGAAAATAAATACTAGTATACTACTCATGAGAAATAATGCATGAAATACTCCATGCTATGTTCGGTGGGCACTAAAGTTCCTGGAGTTTTTTCAATTTTATTTACAATTCTATTCCCAATTTTATTTTCAATTCTATTCTTAATTATTCTCAATTCTATTCCGAAATTTCTCACTTAGCCACACACTTAATATCTAGTTATACACTTAATCTCAGGTCAAAGTACTAACCCTAGTCAAACTTCCCATTCGGTCTCCCATCCTCCAGCCCAAGCACACTTAACTTTTGAGTTCCATGCAAATTAGCTTCCAAATGAGAAGTTAGAACTTACTGATATTAGTATCCAATCAACCATATTAACCCTTAAGTCATGATGTTACACTTTTTTATTGTTTAAATTTTCAAAATGTATTTGAATAAATAACAATGATTATGTAATAATATTTTATGAATAAATAACAATGATTATGTAATAATATTTTTTGAATAAATAGCAGTGATTATGTAATAATATTTAATATGGAATAATTCATATCTTTAAATCCGTAAATTGAAATTTGATAAATAAAATGTCTAAATTGATTAGAAAAATGAGAGAAATTCAAATATGCCATCCATATCATCTTTTGCATCACATAAACATTGATAAACTTGCTATGAAAAAAAAACCTCTAGCATGGAGCCAAATGATCAAGTTTTGACAATTCCCACGGCATAGTTTGTGATAAAGTTCTCATATTCGACAAATAGGTGTATCTTGGTATAGGAAGCAATGATTCCGAAGGGATTTTTCAAATTATTTTATAAATATCATTTTCCTTTTTCTAAGTGGCAAAAAATGACCATTTTTGTGAACCAAGTACAAAAAATATCTTCGTTGTTTAGCTTGCCCTTGTCACAGCAAGCTTTCAATATATTGGAAAACTTGCAGATCTTATTAGAGAATAATCCACCGAGCCAGGACCAAGATGCCTGGTCATATTGCTGGGGAGAGAAATATACTGCTGGGCAGTTTTATCTGAAGGTGTTTTCATCGTTGGCAGTACTGAAGACATACGGATGGATTTGGGAAACTTGCTGCACAATGAATTATAAAGTGTTTGCCTGGCTATTGTTGAGAGATAGACTCAACACTAAGGACATGTTGAAGCGCAGACACTAGAATGCTGCAGACAATGATCATTGCGTGTTATGCCCTCTAAGAACATATGAAGATAGGCAGCATCTCTTTTTCACGTGTAACTTTAGCCAGAGAGTCTGGAATTACTTGCAAATTCAGTGGACAGTGGGTGATAGCATTCAGACTGTCATCTCCGTGGCGAGGAGAAGATTTCCGCATGTGTTCTTGAAAGGGCATATTTTAGATCCCCTAGGTTTTGTGTGTTAGGCAACAACACTAGGATATATCTAATGTAATGTTAAGTGGTGCAGGAATCAAAAGAAATATTTACATAGTGCATCGAAACACTTGACAAGGAAAAGGGTTGTTTGCAACTGCATGTCCAGTCCGGAGTCTCCGGCCTCAGGGGACTCAAGGGCCGGAGTGTCCGGCCAAGTCGAATTTCTGGAGCAAAAGCTCCACAGGACGGCAGCCACGGTATGGGGTGCGGAGTTACCCCGGAGTATCACCGGAGTCTCCGCACTCACGGTCCGGAGTCTCCGCCCCAGACATGTTTTTGAATCGAAGAATTTCACTGGACGGCGCGTGCGGTATCCAGTCCGGAGTCTTCCTGGAGTTCCACTAGAGTCTCCGCTCTGGTCCGGAGTTTCCGGACTTTCTTGGTCCGGAGTTTCCGGACAGGCCGGAGTCTCTGGCCTTCCAGACCGGAGTCTCCGGACTAAGTGGACTGCAAACGGCTAGTTTTTCTGGGAGGGGTATAAATACCCCTTCACCTACCTCCAGCCAGCTAGCTCGCCCAAAAAGGAAGAACACCATTGTTACAAGCTCAAGAATCACTAGATCTGCCAATCCCTCCACCCAAACTCGTTGATACTTGGAGGATTGAAGGAGAAGGCCCGGATCTACATCTTCACCAAGCCGTTCTTCATTTCCCCTCATTTACTTGAGGGCCCCTTGGCTAGGATTTCCATTAGGAAAACCTAGCTTCTTGTTGTACTCACTTGTTGTCTTTGTGACAGATTTGTAGCTGTTCGGGAGCCCCCAATCCTCTTGTGGGTTGTGCCCCGGATCGTTGTTGTAAGGGCTCCGGATTCCGCCTTGAAGGATTCCGATAGTGGAAGGTGAACCAAACCTTTGTGGTGCGGTTCATCGGAGAAGAAGGTGACGCCTTTGTGGCGGTTGAGTTTTGACCTTCGTGGTAGCTCACACCTCTCCAACGAGACGTACTCCCCTAAAAAGGAGGAACTCGGGATTACATCCGTGTCTCCGCGTGCTTTCACTTCGGTTACTTCTATCCTTGTTTATAGTCTTTACTTCGTGTATCTTGTTTAGTTGCTAGCTTGTCATATAGGTAAATTCACCTTAGTTGCATATCTAGAGAATTTACCTTTTGTGTCAAGCCTAATTTGAAAAAGTACTAAAATTGAAGTAGCACCTATTCACCCCCCCTCTAGGTGTCATACGATCCTTTCAATTGGTATCAGAGCCTCGGCTCTCTTGTTGGGCTTAACCGCCTAAGAGAAGTATGACACGAAGTGAGGGTGATCCCGTGGAGGACCAAGCCACTACGGCATCCATGGCCGATCTCAAATTGATGGAGACATCTTTGAAATCGTCCATGGATACCAAATTTGCCGAGATGCGTGACTTGATCAAGCAACTCGCAAGTGGCAAGGTTCCTAAGGAGACCACCCCACTAAAGGACTCCGCTACCTCCCATGACGGTGAAACCGAGGAGGAAAAGAGAAAAAGAAAGGGGTTGAAGATAAAGAAACCGACCCTAAGAAATCTTCCACTCTACTACCACTCCCGAAGGTGGGAAGCCGGAGTACCATGGGGTTCCCTTTGTGTACTCTCCCGACCCACCTATCCATCATACTCGCATAAACCCTTTGGGTCCACCTCCTAAACTTAATGCATTGGCTTTTGCTACTTGGCAACACTTAATGAAATCTCATATCAACAGTTCCTCTATCGAGCTTTGGAGGATCATTCAAGAGGGATACAAGGCCGTGAATCCTAACAACTTGACAAGAAGAGAGGTGGCCGAGAAACAACTCAATGCTTCCGCTCTCCACATGATTGAACTTGCCGTTGGAGAAAGTGGTCTTCATCACATTCAAAATGTCTCCACCGCCAAAGAAGCTTGGGAGTGCCTTGAGGTGGTTCTTGGAAATGAAAGCATGAAGAGGAATAGATTTGATGCTTTGAACAATGAAGCCGAAGGCTTCTACATGCTTGATAGTGAAACTCATGAAGAGATGTATGCAAGACTCAAGACTCTTGCCCAAGCCTTTTTCAATGTTGGGGCAACCTATGTGGATGATGCTTGGATCAAGAGGAAGTATGTGAATGCACTCATGCCCTTCGAGCCCGTTGACTTGAAGGCCCTTCAAGGAAAATTCAACTACCTTGAGATGACATCCAATGAAGTTATGCAAGATATGCAAGCCTCCAAGGTTGCCACCAAGAATGCTCTAGACAACCGTGCTAGGGCCATGGGAATGAAGCAAGGTCCCTCTCTTGCTTTGAAGGCCAAGGTTGTGTGCCTTGATGAACATGATGAAGTTGAAGCATGCCCGAACAACCTTCCTCCCGATGATCTTGAACAAGCCCTCCATGGTCACATAGCTCTTGCAACAAGGACTTTTTGGCGTGACCCGGCCAAGGCAAAGGCTCAAGTTGATCATGCAAACAATCCAAGTGGGAAGGAGTTTGCTAATAGGATAAAGACTTGCTACAATTGTCATAACAAGCATCACTTCATCAAGATTGTCCATATGAGAATAGAGAGCAAAACGGTGGAAGGCTTGTCCTCAAGGGCAATCAAACATGATACAAAAGAAGCCTTTTGTCAAGAGGAAGCCATTCTTCAAGAAAGCACCAAGAATTGTGTTGACTCAAGAAGAGTATCCTTCCGAGGATTCCGAAGAAGAAGAAGAACCCACTCGTGAGGTGGCCGCTTTGGCCATTGTATCAACTCCACCTCCTTCTCTCTTCGAATCCCCCAATGAGAACCTCTCCATCAACACCGCTCGTTGCCTCATGGCTCACGTCACCGAGGTATCATCTTCTACTCCCAAGACTATGCATGAAATAGATGATAAAACTAGTCTTGTGATTAAGAAAGAACTTGTTGCTTCCGATACTATTGTGGCTAACTTGCAAGGTGAAACTAAGGCATATGTTGAGTCTCTCTTGAGACAACTTGATGCGGCCGAAGAAATCCTTGATGACAAGGGAAAAATTGAGAGAGAGGATTCTCTCACCATAGCATCCTTGAATGCTTCCATAGAATCCTTGAATGCTTCTCTTGAAGAAGAAGTGAATATAGAACTCTCTTGAGGAAAGAATTGAGTCTCTTGATGATAAAAATGATGAAATAATTGCTAAAATCATTAAGGATAGAGACCATGTCTTTGCTAAATATAAAGTGATTAAAAAGGAGAAAGCCGAGTTTGTGGTTGCTAATGCTAGACTCCTTGAGGATGTGGAGAAACTTAACAAGGCTCACAAGGCCTTGGAAAGTACCCACTCTCTTCTAGTCAAGTCTCATGAGCAACTTCAAACTCAACTTTCTAAATCTAACTCACCTAGCACTCTACTCCCTCTTGTGATCATGCAAATGTTATTGAGGAAAATGCTAGGTTGAAGGTTGAGCTTGCCAAGGCCACTAGTGCCAAGACCTCTATTCCTAAAGGTAAAGAAAAGGTTGTTGCTCAAATTTTTGAGCAAAAGCCACACAAAGGGAAGGAGGGTCTTGGTTATGTGGCCAAGGCAAAGAAGAAGAAGAGCAACACCAATGCCAAGCCCGCACAAGCCAAGACTTCCATTGCGGGTGGTAATGCCACTAGGGGCAAGACCACTCGTAGTGACTTTGCGGGGCATAACAATCCCAACTACATTCTTTATGTTGATTATTATGGGATGTTTATGCAAAATATGTTGGTCCTTATGATGGTTACATTGCTTACTCTATTTGGGTTCCTAAGACCCTTGTTGCTAACAAAAGAGGACCCATTGAGAAATGGGTACCTAAAACCAAGCAATGATTTCTTGTAGGACTATGCTTCCGGTGGGTCTAAATGGGTGGTTGATAGTGGATGCACTAGTCATATGACCGGAAGCAAGGAGATCATGACGGAGTTGGGACCAAATATAAATCAAGCATCCGTCTCCTATGGTGATAAATCAAAAGCGGAGGTAAGGGTCTCGGCAAGGTGGTAGTTGCAAAGGATATCACCCTTGTAAATGTCATGCTTGTCGAGTCCCTCGGTTACAATCTTATGTCCGTTCGTGCACTTAATAAGATGAATTTTGATGTCCATTTTACTATTGATATGGTGGTACTCTTGAGGAGCAAGACTCTAAAGGTCATGTTCGTTGGGTATGTTGAAAATGAGTTGTTCGTGGTGGACTTTTCGGGGTCTACCAACACTCAAGCAATATGCCTATTCGGAAAGGCCGACGTGGGATGGTTGTGGCATCGCCGCTTGTCCCATGTCAACATGAGAACTTTGCAAAGTCTTCACAAGGGTGGCCACATTCTTGGACTAAAAGACAATGTTTCTTTTTCTAGAGATCGTCTTTGTAGGGCTTGTGTTGAAGGAAAGATGCATGATTCTCCCCATCCAAGCAAGACCATCATTTCATCAAAGAGGATATTGGAACTTCTTCATGTTGATCTCTTTGGTGCCGTGCCTCAACCAAGTCTTGGTGGGAAGAAATATTGTTTGGTGATTGTTGATGACTATTCAAGATTTACTTGGGTTTATTTCTTCAAGACGAAGGATGAGACCCAACAAGCCGTCATCGACTTTTCCAATGAAGTTCAACGCCAACACAATGTCCCTATATTGGTCATTAGGAGTGATAATGGCTCCGAGTTCAAGAACTACACCTTAAATGAGTTTCTTAGTGAAGAGGGGATTCGTCATCAATATTCCGCTGCATATACCCCTCAACAAAATGGTGTAGCCGAAAGGAAGAACCGGACTCTCATGGATATGGCAAGGTCTATGTTGGCGGAGTTTAAGTCTCCACTTTCTTATGGGCCGAGGCTATCTCCACGGCGTGTCATTCATCAAACCGGCTATTCTTTCGAGTTGGCAAGAAGTTTACACCTTATGAGATGCTCACCGGCAACAAGCCCAATGTCTCCTACTACCGAGTATTTGGTTGTAAGTGTTTCTATAAGAACAAAAGTGTTCGTTTGTCTAAATTTGAATCTAAAGCTTTAGAGGGTGTTTTTGTTGGGTACGGTGCCGAATCTCACACCTATAGAGTCTATGACAAAACCGTTGGGAAAGTCATAGAATCTTGTGATGTGAGGTTCGATGAGAATGACGGCTCCCAAGTGGCGCAATTTCATGTTTGTGATGTAGATAATGAAGAGCCTCAAGATGCTATAAGAAGAATGGGCATTGGTTTCCATCGTCCCGTTGAGATTCATTACGAGTCTCCTCAAGCAAGTCCAAGCTCCATTCAAGTGGAGGCCTCTTCATCACAAGTTGAAACGGCGCCTATCATGGAAGCAAATGATGCACCACCCCAAGAACAAGTTCAAGACCCTCCTCATGTTGACCAAGTTGCTATGCAAGAACCAAGTTCTCCTATTGTTGATGCTAGCCAAGGTCATGACCAAGATCAACCCTCTCCTTCCATTGTTGAAGATGTGCTTCAAGATGATCAAGGTCAACATTCCGGTCAAGACGGGGACTCAAATGATCAAGATGATCAAGAGATACCTCCAAGATGCAATAGAGATATCGAAGCCCGTCGTAAAGCAAGAGTTGAAAAGACTTTAAAATAAAGAGTCACCGTCTAGAAAACATCATTGGTGACCACAAGAGAGGTGTTACCACAAGAAGGCAATTGGCAAGCTTTAGTGAACATCAAGCTCATATTTCCATGGTGGAACCAAAGAAAGTGTTTGAAGCTCTTGAAGATCCGGATTGGTTAGAAGCTATGCATGATGAACTCAATAACTTCAAGCGCAACAAAGTGTGGAATCTAGTTGAGAAGCCAAAAGATTGCCGCAATGTTATAGGCACAAAGTGGATATTCAAGAACAAGCAAGATGAGCATGGAATGGTTGTGAGGAACAAGGCAAGATTGGTTGCACAAGGGTACTCTCAAGTTGAAGGCATTGATTTTGGAGAGACTTATGCACCCGTGGCTCGCCTTGAGTCCATCCGTATCCTTCTTGCATATGCATCACATCATAACTTTAAATTGCAACAAATGGATGTGAAAAGTGCTTTCTTAATGGTCCTTTAAAGGAGTTGGTATATGTTAAGCAACCACCGGGTTTCGAGGACCCTAAATTCCCTAACCATGTCTACAAGCTTGATAAGGCGCTCTATGGTCTCAAACAAGCACCTCGTGCTTGGTATGAGCACCTAAGAGAGCTATTGCTAGACCGTGGATTTGAATTGGGGCAAATCGATCCCACCTCTTTACCAAGAGGGTTAAAGGGGAGCTTTTCATATGCCAACTTTATGTTGATGATATTATATTTGGCTCATCTAACAAAGCTTTCAATGATGAATTTTCAAAGCTTATGACCGATAGGTTCGAGATGTCTATGATGGGCGAATTGAAGTTCTTTCTCGGTTTTGAGATCAAGCAATTGAATGAAGGGACTTTCATCTCTCAAACCAAATATACCCAAGACATGCTCAAGAGGTTCAATATGCACAATGCTAAGGGAAGCGGTTTCCCATGGACACCAAATGCCATCTTGAACTTAACCCGACGGTATCGATGTTGATCAAAAACTTTATCGCTCTATGATTGGTTCTTTGCTTTATCTTTGTGCATCTAGACCCGATATTGTGTTGAGTGTAGGGGTGTGTGCAAGGTATCAAGCCGCTCCTAAAGAAAGCCACATGGTGGCGGTCAATAGAATCCTTCGATATTTGGTTGATACCCCAAGGTTTGGTTTGTGGTACCCAAAGGGCACTAATTTCTCTCTTGTTGGGTACACGGATTCGGATTGGGCAAAGTTGCAAGGATGATAGGAAATCAACTTCCGGGGCATGCCAATTTCTTGGTAGGTCCTTAGTGAGTTGGTCTTCTAGGAAATCAACTTCCGCCGAAGCCGAGTATGTGGCGGCCGCTAGTGCATGCTCTCAATTGTTATGGATGAGGCAAACTTTAAAGAAATGATAAACGAGCATGCTTGTGTCCGACCCATGCAAATCCCACGAGAAGAACCTAGTAGAACTACTTCTCCCCCTTTGGCATCGAAACGCCAAAAAGGGAAAGGAGCGATGCTAACGAAACCCAAGGCGATCACTCGTCGTCTTCATCATCATCGCCATCACCACTTGCTTCACCACTTGCTTCATCACTTTCTTCTTCCTCATCACTTTCTTCTTCATCATCACTTTCTTCTTGAGCACGCATAGGAGCCTTTCCGGTGTTGCGAGAAGAGGAAGGCATGGAGGTCACATCATCATAATCATTCCAATGAAAGATATCCACATTCCACTTCTCAAGAGGGATAGTTGCTTCAGATGGCGGAGTTTCGGGATCACCTTCTTGGCGAGGAGGAGTGGTACCACCATTGTTGATTTTGCGCAATTCCTTCATCATATGGGCTTGGTTGGACAAGATCTTCTTGTTGGTAACTGATACGTCCATTTTGCATCACTATTTTATATCATAATTTACTGCTATTCATCGATATATTTCATATTTAGAAGTGTTACTTATGTTATTTTACCTATTTTGCATGTTTGATGAATAATGGAGAATTGGACACCGGAGTCAGGATTCTGCTGGAAAAAGCACCGTCGAGATGCACTATTTCTGAAGATCAATAAATCGAAGGAGACATATGGAAGTCCCTATTTTACCAGATGACGAAGGAGGCCAAAAGGGGAGGCTGAGAAGGGCCAAGGTGGGCCCTGCTAACCAGCTGGCGCGGCGGGCCCACCAGCCGCGCCGCTAGGTGGTTTGGGGGCCCTGGCCCACCTCAGCCGTTCCCCTTCGTGTACTTGACCCCCTGGGAACTCTAACACACGGGAGACGGCCATCGAAATATTCCGCCGCCTCCACGAGGCGGAAAACACCAGAGAGCGAAAAGCTCCCCTGCAGGAAGAAATCTGCCGGGGGAAATTCCCTCCCGGAGAGGGAAATCATCGCCATCATCACCGTCATCGAGCTGGACTTCATCGGGATCATCATCATCATCATCTCCCGGAGAGGTATATCGATGCATGAGGGATAGCAGGATCTCAAAGTTTAAGGCTGTGGTTAGTTTATCTTAATTACTTTCTTGTATTTGCGGATGCTTGCAAGGGGTATAATCACAAGTATGTATTAGTCCTAGGAAGGGCGGTGCATTAGCATAGGTTCACCCACACAACACTTATCAGAACAATGAAGATTAATCAACTATATGAAGCGAAAGCACTTGACAATATTCCCGTGTGTCCTCAAGAACGTTTGGTCATTATAAGTACAACAACCGGCTTGTCCTTTGCTGTAGAAAGGATTGGGCCACTCGCTGCAACTATTATTACTGCATTTTATTTACTTGTACTTTATTTATCTGTCATATCAAAAACTCCTAAAAACTTGTCTGTGAGCATTTACAGTGAATCCTTCATCAAAACCGCTTGTCAACACCTTCTGCTCCTCGTTGGGTTTGACACTCTTATTTATCGAAAGTACTACGATACACCCCCTATACTTGTGGGTCATCAGTAACATAGGTTTGATGGTTTTCCTTGTGCACCACAACACCCATGCACATCATAGCCCTTTTCCACCACGAAACACTCTTCAACTCATTGTTGACTCTTTCCTTGCCACCAAGATCCCAAGAGGGTGGAGTGACATTTTTCCTTCTTGCCCTAGGCGCTTCTTGCACCTCTACCTCTTGATAAGTGGCTTGAGCAAGATGATGGTTGAGCACTTGAAGATTACCATACGTGTGAGGCTTGAAACGAGATTGGGCCACTCGCTGCAACTATTATTACTGCATTTTATTTACTTGTACTTTATTTATCTGTCATATCAAAAACTCCTAAAAACTTGTCTGTGAGCATTTACAGTGAATCCTTCATCAAAACCGCTTGTCAACACCTTCTGCTCCTCGTTGGGTTCGACACTCTTATTTATCGAAAGTACTACGATACACCCCCTATACTTGTGGGTCATCAAGACTATTTTCTGGCGCCGTTGCCGGGGAGTGTAGCGCTATTGGTAAGTGGAATTGGTAAGGGAAACATTTATTGTACGTGCTGTTTTTATTTTTGCCTGCTGCTATATCTCATTATGGAGGGGTCTTCTCTTGAATTCCTATTTGGGAAAACAACTACCACTGCTAAGGTAGTAGAGGAGGCGCCAGATGAGCAGGTAATACCGTTCAAAATTCCTATGAAAATTGTTGAACGTGTCACAAATAACCGCTATGCAGGAGATGGAACTGTCCATCCTGGAGATCATTTGTTATTTCTGCATGAATTGTGCGAGTTATTTAAGTGTGCAGGTATCTCGATGGGAGAAGTTAAGAAGAAATTATTCTCTCTATCACTGTCTGGTAAAGCTGCACATTGGTATAAACTGCTGAAGAATGGGTATTCTCTTGGATGGGAGGAAATTGTACCTCTCTTTTACTCCAAATTCTATCCTCCAAGTGAGATTCATAAGGATCGGAACCTCATATATAACTTCTGGCCCTATGATGGAGAGAGTATCGCTCAAGCGTGGGGGAGATTGAAGGCATTAATGCTCAAATGTCCCATTCATGAGCTTCCTGGTAATATTGTTATTGATAACTTTTATGCAAGACTCTCCTTTCAAGATAAAACTCTATTGGATACCACTTGTGCTGGATCGTTCACTCGTAATAAAGAAGAGTTTAAGTGGGACCTTCTTGATCGGATTCAGGAGAACACTGAAGGATGGGAGAATGACAAAGGTAGGGAGTCAGGTATAAGCTATGACTTTGAGTGTGTTAAAAATTTTATGGATACTGATGATTATCGCAAAATTAGCACTACTTATGGTCTTGACTCTCAAATTGTTGCAAACTTTTATAAAGCCTTTGCTTCCTATTTCGGTTTGCCGAAGGAGGGTTTTAAAAATTATCATGAACCATCTGTTTCTCATATATCTAAAGGTGTTGAGGTTAATGTTGCTGATCGCATTATTCCAGAACCTTATATTGAAAAAGTTCCTTTTCCTAATAAGATTAAGGAACATACTATCATAACTGGTGTTGTTAGTAAAAGTAATAAGAAAACTACCAAACCTGATGAGCAAATAACTGTTGAACCTGTTGTAGCATTGGTTAAAGATCTTGTCACTGAAAATTTAGAAGATAGACACATTATCTTTTGTGAGGATGCTTCTAATATTGTCTCACATCCTAAAAGTTCTAGGAAGTCTAGTGTTCCTGTGCTTTCTGTTAGGATAGGTGATCATTGCTATTATGGTTTATGTGATATTGGTGCAAGTTCTAGTGCTATTCCTTATGAGCTTTACAGGGAAATTATGCACGAAATTGCTCCTTGTAAACTTGAAGAGATTGATGTGGTTATTCAGCTTGCTAATAGGGAAACTATCTCTCCAATTGGTATCATTAGAGATGTCGAAGTCCTTTGTGGTAAGACTAAATACCCTGCTGATTTTCTTGTACTTGGGTCGGCTGCCAATGATAGTTGTCCTATTATTTTTGGTAGACCTTTTCTGAATACTTGTGGTGCTGTTATAGACTGTAAGAAAGAGAAAATCTTTACTAAATTTGCTGGTGAATCTTATGAATTCAATTTCTCTAAATTTGCTAAAGCACCTTATGAAACTGAATTGCCTAGTGAGGATTTTGAAATTGCTCAACTTGCATCTATTGTTCTTGCTCCTAACAATGCTTTGCAGCAACATATGGAGAATCATGAAAGTGAGAACTTCAGGGAAGAAAGGAATGAGCTTGATGAAGTATTCCTTCGTCAACCTATGCTCAAACACAATTTACCTGTGGAAGATTTGGGTACCACAATGCCACCCAAGGAGGATCCTGTTTTTGATTTGAAACCTCTGCCTGATAATCTTAAATATGCTTATATTGATGATAAGAAAATATATCCTGTTATTATCAGCTCTAAACTTTCAGGTACAGAGGAGGAAAGGTTATTGGGAGTGTTGAGGAAACACCGCGGAGCTATGGGATATACTCTTGATGACCTGAAGGGAATTTCTCCTACTATATGTCAGCACGCCATCAACATGGAACCTGATGCAAAGCCTGTTGTTGAGCATCAGCGTCGTTTAATACCCAAGATGAAAGAAGTGGTAAGAAATGAGGTATTAAAACTTCTTGAAGCTGGTATTATTTATCCTATTGCTGATAGTAGATGGGTAAGTCCTGTGCATTGTGTTCCTAAGAAAGGAGGAATTACCGTTGTTCCTAATGAAAATGATGAACTAATTCCTCAAAGAGTAGTAGTTGGTTATAGGATGTGCATTGATTTTAGAAAGGTTAACAAAGTAACTAAGAAAGATCATTATCCTTTGCCTTTTATTGATCAAATGCTTGAGAGGTTGTCCAAGAAAACTCACTTTTGTTTCCTTGATGGGTATTCTGGGTTTTCTCAAATTGCTGTGAGAGCGCAAGATCAAGAGAAAACTACTTTTACTTGTCCTTATGGAACTTATGCTTATAGACGTATGCCTTTTGGTTTATGTAATGCTCCTGCTACTTTTCAAAGATGCATGTCTGCTATTTTTCATGGCTTTTGTGAGGAAATTGTGGAAGTCTTCATGGACGATTTCTCCGTCTATGGAACTTCCTTTGATAATTGTTTGCACAACCTTGACAAAGTTTTGCAGAGATGTGAAGAAACTAGCCTTGTTCTTAATTGGGAGAAATGCCACTTTATGGTTAATGAAGGAATTGTTCTTGGACATAAAATTTCTGAAAGAGGTATTGAAGTTGATCGAGCTAAAGTGGAGGCAATTGAAAAGATGCCTTGTCCCAAAGATGTTAAAGGTATTCGTAGTATTCTTGGTCATGCTGGTTTTTATAGGAGGTTTATTAAAGATTTCTCTAAAATTTCCAAGCCTCTTACTAATCTTCTTCAAAAAGATGTACCCTTTGTTTTTGATGATGATTGTAAGGAAGCTTTTGAAACTTTGAAAAAGGCTTTAATCACCGCTCCTGTAGTTGAACCACCTGATTGGAATTTACCTTTTGAAATTATGTGTGATGCTAGTGATTATGCTGTAGGCGCTGTTCTTGGGCAGCGAGTAGATAAAAAGTTAAATGTTATTCATTATGCTAGTAAAACTCTTGATTCTGCTCAAAAGAATTATGCCACTACTGAAAAAGAATTTCTAGCTGTAGTTTTTGCTTGTGACAAATTTCGACCCTACATAGTTGATTCGAAAGTCACTATTCATACTGATCATGCTGCAATTAGATACCTTATGGAAAAGAAAGATGCTAAGCCAAGGCTTATTAGATGGGTACTTCTTTTGCAAGAATTTGATTTGCATATCATAGATAGAAAAGGTGCTGAAAATCCTGTTGCTGATAATTTGTCTAGATTGGAAAGCATTCCTTATGATCCTATTCCTGTTAATGATAGCTTTCCAAATGAACAATTGGCTGCAATAAGTGTAAGTTCGCGAGATAGTCCTTGGTATGCTGATTATGCTAACTTTATTGTTTCCAAGTACTTGCCTCCAACCTTTTCAGCTCAGCAAAGAAGGAAATTCTTTTATGACTTGCGGCATTACTTTTGGGATGACCCACACTTATATAAAGAAGGAGTCGATGGTATTATGCGAAGATGTGTTCCTGAATATGAACAACAGGAAATACTGAGGAAATGCCATGGAAGTGCTTATGGAGGGCATCACGCTGGAGATAGAACTGCGCAGAAAGTTCTACAATCAGGTTTTTATTGGCCTACCCTCTTTAAGGATGCAAGAAAGTTTATTTTATCTTGTGATGAATGTCAAAGGGTTGGTAATATCTCTAGACGCAATGAAATGCCTATGAGTTATTCTCTTGTTATTGAACCATTTGATTGTTGGGGATTCGACTTCATGGGTCCTTTTCCTTCTTCACAAGGTAATACTCATATACTTGTTGCTGTTGATTATGTCACTAAATGGGTAGAAGCTATACCTACTAAAAGTGCTGATGGTGAGACCTCTTTAAAAATGCTTCAAGATGTCATTTTTCCTAGGTTTGGTGTACCTAGATATCTTATGACTGATGGAGGTTCTCATTTTATCCATGGTGGTTTTAGAAAGACTCTTGCTAAATATGGTGTTAATCATAGAATTGCTTCAGCCTATCATCCTCAAACTAGTGGACAAGTAGAATTGTCAAATAGGGAGATTAAATCTATCTTGCAAAAGACTGTTAATAAATCTAGAAAAAATTGGGCTAGTAAGTTAAATGATGCTTTATGGGCTTATAGAACTGCTTATAAGAACCCCATGGGCATGTCTCCTTATAAAATGGTTTATGGTAAAGCTTGTCACTTGCCTTTAGAATTAGAACACAAAGCTTATTGGGCAGTGAGAGAACTTAATAGAGATTTTAAACTTGCCGGTGAGAAAAGGTTGTTGCATTAAGTTCTTTAGATGAATGGAGAAGTGAGGCTTATGAAAATGCTAGACTCTTTAAAGAAAAAGTTAAGAGATGGCATGATAGGAGAATTCTTAAAAGAGAATTTAATGTTGGTGAGAAAGTTCTATTGTATAGGTCTCGTCTCAGATTTTTTGCAGGAAAGTTACTCTCAAAATGGGAAGGACCATTTGTTATTGTGGAGGTGTATCGTTCAGGTGCAATAAAAATTGCTTCATTGAAAGATAACTCTACACAAGTGGTAAATGGTCAAAGACTCAAGCATTATATTTCTGGAGATTCTATTAATGAAGAGGTTGATACAATTAAAGTGGTGACTCCGGAAACTTTCATTGAAGAACATTTTTCTGGGACTGCAGAATTCGATTCGAATAGGTAACAGTTTCGGTAAGAAAAGTTTCGCGAATAACTTTCTAGAAGATATTTTCGTCGTTTTTATTAAATATGGAAAAATAAGAGACCGAACCGGATGGGAGACGGCACCCGTGGTGCCCAAACCATAGGTCGGCGCGGTGGGCCCCCCAGCCGCGCCGCCTGGTGGTTTGAGCACCCCGGAGCTCGTCTCCGATCAGGTTTCCTCCTGTACCTTCCTTATGTTGTAAAACTTTTTGCTATATAACTCACCCGAACCCCCGAGGTTCGTATCTCGCCTTTTCATCGTGTTTCGTTTCGAGCTGTTTCTGTCCAGATATTGTTTTCAGATCTAGAGCTGCCATGTCTTCATCGAAGCCTCCAAAGGACAGTTTCTTTGTGAACGTCGTCACCCCATACATGGATGAGCTGAAGATGCATCCCAAGGAGTCGCAGATGGTTGATGGAAAGCTGCGGACGGAAGACGTGCGAGGACCCAAAGGAGAAGGGAGCCTGGAAGCCAGGATGGAGAAGCTGGAGCAAGAGGTCTTCACATACAAAAAGCTGGCGGAACGTGAAGTGGGAGTCTTCCACTCAATGGTGTCCGCGCTGGTCGCTGAACATAAGAAGGAGACTGCACAACTCTGGGAAGACATATTTCACCTCATCAACACCACCAACAAACTGCAGGCGCAACTCTATGATGTCCAGAATCAAAACTGTGAGTATGAAACTCGGTTTAAAAACATAAGCGCTGCTGCTAGTTTCAGGATAATCGAAACCAAGTCGTCCTTTGTTGATGGGAAACCCCTTCCCTGGAAGTCTGATGATGAGGACAATTCACCACCACCACCGAAGGAGTAATTCATCATAAGTATTGGCATCCCCTTGGTTTGTTCCAAGCTTGGGGGAGTGCCGCGGTATCACATCATTATCTTTACCTTTTACTTTTCCATAAAGTCATATCGTGAGTAGGGAAGTTATCTTATATGATGGTTTGCAATGTGGAAGTATCTCTCTTTTAGTTGGTTATCTATGTATCCCTTGGTGTGAGTTGCCGTTATGAAATATTAATGAGAAGTTTTATCATTTACTTTCTGCATACTTTATTTTAGCTTGCAATTCTCTTTCATATTGATAACCTTGTTGTTAGTATAGGGATCACTTTTTAGAGCACCAAGTTAATCTTTTTGGTTTTGGCAAACTTAGCATTGGTCAGTAGTAGACAATACTTTGAGACTTAAGTAGAGAGAGGGAGTGCATGCAAATATATTATTCCATGATCTTTCTTTCTTTGTAGCTCATAAGCTTAGTATTCTTAAGTTAAACTATTTGTGCTTCTAAGGAAGATTGCATGATTATTCTTATCACTTGTATAATTGTTTGTATCCCTCAACTCTTATGCTTGCTACATAACCTTGCTAGCCAAAGACCTGTATCGAGAGGGAATGCTTCTCATACATCCAAACCTTGAGCCAAACCATTGCCATTCGAGTCCACCATAACTTCCTACTATATGGTATTTTGCGCCATTCCAAGTAAATACTTCATGTGCTACCTTTAAATTATTCAAAACTTATTACTCCTAGTTTTGTGTCACTGTTTATTAGCTCATGAGGGTTCTGTAGAGTTTCTCTAGCACTTTTGTCAAACAGACTTTCACCAATGGACTAGTGGCATATACACCGCTTATCCAACAATTTGCAAAAAGAGCTGGCAAATGGGGTGCCCAGTCCCAATTAACTACAACTTTCATTAATAATTCTCTTCACATGTTTTGCCCTGATTTATCAGTAAGCAACTTAATTTGCAAATAGACACTCCTCCATGGTATGTGAATGTTGGAAGGCACCCGAGGATTCGGTTAGCCATGGCTTGTGTAAGCAAAAGGTTGGGAGGAGTGTCAACTATAAAGAAACTAAAATACATGTGTAAACAAAAGAGAAGAGGGATGATCTACCTTGCTGGTAGAGATAACGTCCTTCATGGGAGCCGCTCTTGAAAGTCTGGTTGACAAGGGGTTAGTGTTCACTTTACTACGATTCGTTGACAACGACATACATAGCTCAAACAACTATTTTCATACTCTCTATATGCTTTGCAAAACTTAAAAGCTCTAGCACATGATTTAATCCCTGCTTCCCTCTGCGAAGGGCCTATCTTTTACATTATTGTTGAGTCAGTAAACCCATTCCTCTCTATCTCAAGCAAGCATTTGAGTTGTTGAGATCCAATTAGTTATATGTGTTGATACTTCTAATCATATCTCTCATTTCCTTGTTTCGCTCTGATATAAAGACTCTTCTCGAAAGATAAGTATGATCTGTTAATTGTTCTCTGACCAAGAGTTTAAGTTTGCCTTCACCAATCATGGTTCACTTTATGCACTTCATCGTGGCTCCCTTTACTTATTTCAAGTTAGATTATATGAAGGGAAGTTGCTGTCTAGAATGACTTGTGTATCAATGAATGTGATGCTTCTTGTCCGTATTTTATTTATCGACACTTTGCTCCATAAACTTGTGGTCATGTTTACTGAGCTCAGTTTTCGCTTGGGGACAAGCGAGGTCTAAGCTTGGGGGGGTTGATACGTCCATTTTGCATCACTATTTTATATCATAATTTACTGCTATTCATCGATATATTTCATATTTAGAAGTGTTACTTATGTTATTTTACCTATTTTGCATGTTTGATGAATAATGGAGAATTGGACACCGGAGTCAGGATTCTGCTGGAAAAAGCACCGTCGAGATGCACTATTTCTGAAGATCAATAAATCGAAGGAGACATATGGAAGTCCTTATTTTACCAGATGACGAAGGAGGCCAAAAGGGGAGGCTGAGAAGGGCCAAGGTGGGCCCTCCTAACCAGTTGGCGCGGCGGGCCCACCAGCCGCGCCGCCAGGTGGTTTGGGGGCCCTGGCCCACCTCAGCCGTTCCCCCTTCGTGTACTTGACCCCCTGGGAACCCTAACACACGGGGGACGGCCATCGAAATATTCCGCCGCCTCCACGAGGCGGAAAACACCAGAGAGCGAAAAGCTCCCCTGCAGGAAGAAATCTGCCAGGGGAAATTCCCTCCCGGAGAGGGAAATCGTCGCCATCATCACCGTCATCGAGCTGGACTTCATCGGGATCATCATCATCATCTCCACCGCCAACATCATCATCACCGCCGCTGCACCCCGTCTCCGCTGTAACATCTAGGGCAGAACCTTGTCTATTTCATAGGGGAAACTCTCCTGGTGTTGATTACTCTTGTTATTGATGCTATTGGGTGAAACCATTGGATTAAGGTTTATGTTTAGATTGTTATTCATCATCATATCACCTCTGATCATGTTCCGTATGATGTCTTGTGAGTAGTTCGTTTAGTTCTTGAGGACATGGGAGAAGTCTTGATGTTAGTAGTGAATTATGTTGAGTAATATTTAATGGTTTGATGCTTAAGTTGTGGTGTTATTCTTCTAGTGGTGTCATTTGAACGTCGACTACATGATACTTCACCTTTATGGGCCTAGGGAATGCATTGTGTATTCGTTTGCCAATTGTGGGGTTGCCGGAGTGACAGAAACCTGAACACCCGTTGGTATATCGATGCATGAGGGATAGCAGGATCTCAAAGTTTAAGGCTGTGGTTAGTTTATCTTAATTACTTTCTTGTATTTGCGGATGCTTGCAAGGGGTATAATCACAAGTATGTATTAGTCCTAGGAAGGGCGGTGCATTAGCATAGGTTCACCCACACAACACTTATCAGAACAATGAAGATTAATCAACTATATGAAGCGAAAGCACTTGACAATATTCCCGTGTGTCCTCAAGAACGTTTGGTCATTATAAGTACAACAACCGGCTTGTCCTTTGCTGTAGAAAGGATTGGGCCACTCGCTGCAACTATTATTACTGCATTTTATTTACTTGTACTTTATTTATCTGTCATATCAAAAACTCCTAAAAACTTGTCTGTGAGCATTTACAGTGAATCCTTCATCAAAACCGCTTGTCAACACCTTCTGCTCCTCGTTGGGTTCGACACTCTTATTTATCGAAAGTACTACGATACACCCCCTATACTTGTGGGTCATCAGTAACATAGGTTTGATGGTTTTCCTTGTGCACCACAACACCCATGCACATCATAGCCCTTTTCCACCACGAAACACTCTTCAACTCATTGTTGACTCTTTCCTTGCCACCAAGATCCCAAGAGGGTGGAGTGACATTTTTCCTTCTTGCCCTAGGCGCTTCTTGCGCCTCTACCTCTTGATAAGTGGCTTGAGCAAGATGATGGTTGAGCACTTGAAGATTACCATACGTGTGAGGCTTGAAACGAGATTGATCGAGTTTGGGAATCTTCTTGAGGATGAGCTTCATGACATAGGGAGCATACATAGGATTCTTCCTCTCATGAATAGCAATGTTGATCTCACACCGGATATAATCCATGACATCAATCTCAAACCCTTGGCAGTTTGGTCCGGCAAGGTATGTCTTGTGGCAATGATACATGAGGTTGACAAGAGCTCCACGGATAGCATCCGTATTACTGGCGTGAGGTGCAATGCTCCAACGAAACATGTGAATCAAGATGTTGTAGAGGGGCTTGAGTCCTTTGGTGGTGGCAATGGCACCCCCTTTAGCAGCAAGAGGGGCAAGAATCTTCTTAACATAGGCCACTCCTTCAACATGCATTCTTCGACCAATGGAAATGTTCACACCTTTGAACGCATATCCCAAAGCCTCTCCAAATTCTGAAAAGTTTGCACTAACTTTGAGAGGCCCCGTCATCCAAGTCATTTTGGTGTCCTCCTCATCTCCAAGCACAAGGGTGGCAAAGAACTGTTGCACCATCTCAATATCATAATTTTGTTGGAGGGAAATGAGGTGCTCAAGACTGATCTTCCTAGCAACCCATATTGCCTCTTGAAAGTATGTCTTCTTGGCCAACACTTCAAAATTCAGCGGTTTTTTAGGGCACACAAGAGCTTTTGGGTCCAAATTTGCATAGATTTCCTTCATAATGAGCTCTTGCTCCCTTCTCCAAAAGTGACCATCGCTCTTTTCCCTTTTTGGTGTTTCGATGCCAAAGGGGGAGAAGTAGTTTTACTAGGTTCTTCTCGTGGGATTTGCATGGGTCGGACACAAGCATGCTCGTTTATCATTTCTTTAAAGCTTGTGTCCTTTTATCGTTGTTGTTGAACTTATTTGCTTCTTATTCGTGTGAGACTATGTTCTTATTCGTGTGTGAGACATATGGTTATTTCATATTACCCATGGTTGAGATGGTATCTATCTATGTGATATGTATTATTGTGCATTGGTCTATAATCTACATTATTATGCACAAGGTATGGTTTCTTTCCTCTCAATCCATTATCTTGATATGTCTTTGTGCTTTGAATTTGTATCATGTTCAATATTTCCTGTGAGTTGTCTCTCCTCTACATGTTGTGCATTTGTATTCAAATGCAAACTACTTGTACGCACACATGTAGGGGAAGCCTCTCAAATCCTTTGTGGAACATGTCGACATTTGTTGTGTGCTTTATTGCAAATCCTAGTGTTGTCATCTAACACCAAAAAGGGGGAGATTGAAAGGGCATATTTTAGATCCCCTAGGTTTTGTGTGTTAGGCAACAACACTAGGATATATCTAATGTAATGTTAAGTGGTGCAGGAATTAAAAGAAATATTTACATAGTGCATCGAAACACTTGACAAGGAAAAGGGTTGTTTGCAACTGCCTGTCCAGTCCGGAGTCTCCGGCCTCAGGGGACTCAAGGGCCGGAGTCTCCGGCCAAGTCAAATTTCTGGAGCAAAAGCTCCACAGGACGGCAGCCGCGGTATGGGGTGCGGAGTTACCCCGGAGTATCACCGGAGTCTCCGCACCCACGGTCCGGAGTCTCCACCCCAGACATGTTTTTGAATCAAAGAATTTCACTGGATGGCGCGTGCGGTATCTAGTCCGGAGTCTCCCCGGAGTTCCACCAGAGTCTCCGCTCTGGTCCGGAGTTTCCGCACTTTCTTGGTCCAGAGTTTCCGGACAGGCCGGAGTCTCCGGCCTTCCAGACCGGAGTCTCCGGACTAAGTGGACTGCAAACGGCTAGTTTTTCTGGGAGGGATATAAATACCCCTTCACCTACCTCCAGCCAGCTAGCTCGCCCAAAAAGGAAGAACACCATTGTTGCAAGCTCAAGAATCACTAGATCTCCCAATATCTCCACCCAAACTCGTTGATACTTGGAGGATTGAAGGAGAAGGCCCGGATCTACATCTTCACCAAGCCGTTCTTCATTTCCCCCTCATTTACTTGAGGGCCCCTTGGCTAGGATTTCCATTAGGAAAACCTAGCTTCTTGTTGTACTCACTTGTTGTCGTTGTGACAGATTTATAGCTGTTCAGGAGCCCCAATCCTCTTGTGGGTTGTGCCCCGGATCGTTGTTGTAAGGGCTCCGGATTCCGCCTTGAAGGATTCCAATAGTGGAAGGTGAACCAAACCTTTGTGGTGCGGTTCATCGGAGAATAAGGTGACGCCTTTGTGGCGGTTGAGTTTTGACCTTCGTGGTAGCTCACACCTCTCCAACGAGACGTACTCCCCTGAAAAGGAGGAACTCGGGATTACATCCTTGTCTCCGCGTGCTTTCACTTCAGTTACTTCTATCCTTGTTTATAGTCTTTACTTCATGTATCGTGTTTAGTTGCTAGCTTGTCATATAGGTAAATTCACCTTAGTTGCATATCTAGAGAATTTACCTTTTGTGTCAAGCCTAATTTGAAAAAGTAGTAAAATTGAAGTAGCACCTATTCACCCCCCCCTCTAGGTGTCATACCGATACATTTAGTTCTCCATGGAGGTTATCATTGTGGCCTGCAGGAATATCTGGCTGCAAAGAAATGGTAAAATCTTCAGAAATGAGAGGCCTACCTTTAATAGGTGGAGGCTTTGTACATTATATGTATATGCTTAGACATAGGATGAAAGCAAAGCATGTGCCAAGCTTGTTGGCCTGGTTAGATGATCTACCTTAGGGTTTGTATATAGTCCCCCCCCCCCTCTCTTCCCTCCATCCCCCCACCTTTTTTCTGTAAATATTTGTACAGTTTGCGGAGACTTGAGATGAGAAAATAGAAAATGCTGTGGGGTGGTTGCCCTACAGTCGCGCTTCAAAAAAAATGGTGCAAAATGGCACCCATCTAATTCTCGTAAAGAGTAGTCCACATTTGATGGATAATCCCAAGTATTAGGAATTTTCTTGATTTCTATCTAATTTCGCCTAGTTAAATGAGTTTATGCTGATTTTCTGAAAGTAATCCAAATTTGAACTACAAGTGTTTGATAAATGTAAGAGTGTAGCCGGGGCATCGTCGATTTCTTCCAAACACGCATCCCTTAAGAAAGAAAGGCAATCATTTCAAAGATGAGGCAGATCACCAGACGAAGCCTACCTGTCCTACTGGTAATGATATATATGGTATGGTCAAGGATTTAAAAGTAATTTTTGGAAAGGGTCCTGGCAGACAATCTGTTCCGAATGACGCTGACGGACACGTACCCATGTGAAAGAAGAAATCTATATTTTGGGACCTACCCTATTGGAAAATCCTTGAGGTTCGCTATACAATCGACGTGATGCACGTGACGAAATTTTTTTACGTGAACCTGCTAAACTTCTTGGGCGTGTATGGGAAGACGAAAGATACACCGAAATTACGGCAGGACCACCAACGTATGAACGAACGAGACGACATGCATCCAGAAAAGTATCAAGGTCCTGTCAGCTACGCTCTTACCAGAGAAGAGAAGGACATCTTTTTTGAAGTCCTGAGCAGTATCAAGGTCCCGTCTAGCTTCTCGTCGAATATAAAGGGAATAATAAACATGGCAGAGAAAAAGTTCCAAAACCTAAAGTCTCATGACTGCCACGTGCTTATGACACAATTACTTCCGGTTGCATTGAGGGGGCTTCTACCGGAAAATGTTCGAGTACCAATTGTGAAGCTATGTGCATTCCTCAATACAATTTCTCAGAAGGTAATCGATCCAGCAACTGTACCAAGTTTACAGAAGGATGTGGTCCAATGTCTTGTCAGCTTCGAGTTGGTGTTCCCACCATCCTTCTTCAATATTATGACGCACCTCATAGTTCACCTAGTCGAAGAGATTTCCATTTTCGGTCCTGTATTTCTACACAATATGTTCCCCTTTGAGAGGTTCATGGAAGTTTTAAAGAAATACGTTCATAACCGTGCTAGGCCAGAAGGAACCATCTCCAAGGGCTATGGAACAGAGGAGGTCATTGAGTTTTGCGTTGACTTTATTCCTGACCTTAATCCGATCAGTGTTCCTCAATCGCGCCATGAGGGGAGACTGCGTGGAAAAGGCACGCTAGGAAAGAAAGCAATAATATGTATGGACGGGCATTCTTTCACTCAAGCACACTACACAATTCTACAAAATTCCAGTTTGGTGGCTCGGTATATCGAGGAACACATGAATATTGTACGCTCTGAAAACCCGGAGCAGGCTGACTCCTGGATTAAAGAAGAACAAATGGATATATGGTGCAAAATGGTACCCATCTAATTTCACAAAGAGTAATCCGTATTTTATGAATAATCCCCAAGTATTAGGAATTTTCTTGATTTCTACCTAATTTCGCCTAGTTAAATGAGTTTATGCCGATTTTTCAAAAGTAATTTCGCCTAGTTAAATGCGTTTTTGTGATCCAAAAGATGATATAGTTGTCATATTTGGATTCCTCTCATTTTTCTAATCGATTTAGACATTTTATTTGTTAAATTTCGATTTACGGATTTAAAGATATGAATTATTCCATATTAAATGAAAAACGCCGACGGCTTTAGTCCGGGTTGGTATCACGAACCGGGACTAAAGATCCATCTTTAGTCCCGGTTTGTGATACCAACCAGGACTAAAGCCTCTCGCGCTGGCCCCACGCTGCGGCTCCTGCCAGCAACCCTTTAGTCCCGGTTGGTAATACCAACCGGGACTAAAGGTCCCGTTCGAACCGGGATTAAAGCCGTGCAGCGTCCTAGCCGTTTGAACCGGGAATAATGCTCACATTAGTCCTGGCTCCAAACATGGCCGGTACTAAAGATGTGAACGGAAGGTCTGTTTTCTACTAGTGGACCGACTCACAACTATTTGGCTAATCATTCCTACCCATGTAACCCAACCCGCAACCAGTTCTACCTCGTTGTGCAAATCTCCCCATCACCGCCATCGATCCACAACAATCTTCCATATGTTACCCTCTTTGTTCTTCTCTCGCCCATGTCTCATGGCTTCACGAGAACAAGCTAGCTGGCTTGGCTTGACCAAACCACTGAACGGGTGTGCCAAGTGCGCTGGGGCGGGTTGTGGGTCGAGCAGGTCAGGCCGACATGGGAAGTAGGTTTAGTCATGCGAGTAGAGAAAACACGCCCAACTGCTTTACGATTTCTTTTTGAAAAAGTAATGCTTTACGATTTTGAGTTGGTATCCTACAACCACCACATTGACCTAACAAGTGGGCCCAACTACTCACAATAAAGGGAAATTGTTAAACAGGGTAAAATGTTGCACAATATACCAAAATTTTTGGATTAAAATGTGCCAATCAAATTAAATGAGGTAAAAATTGTCAACTATTTACTAACGAGTGGTAGAAAGTGGTATTCACTTTTATATTAAATACAATAGTAGAAAGACAATGAGGTTGATTCTCTAGACGTTTCATTCTTTTTAGGGTTTGACTACTTACGAGCAAGCAGAGTTTATTTCTCTTTTCTTATCCTCTCTCGACCATAGCTTGGGTGGGAGAGAAGCGTGAGTCAACCTATTCTTTAATTGTATTGCAGCTTACTACTCATGGATTAACACCATACCAATTTTCTAGGCCTTAATTTGATTGAATATTGGATGTGTATGTGGTTCTTAATTGGCCCAATGGTTCAAGATTTTGACTTAGTACCACTTAATAGCTAGTCAACTTAGAGAAATGGCTGAGTAGAAAGCAAAAGTCAAGGTCGAAGTTAATACTACGGGATAGTCAACTAAACCAAAACAATGACCGGGAAAAGGTGAAACCTGAAAAACTACTCCAACTGAAGTAATACTACGGGATAGGGGTAGCGCTCTACTGAAAATGTCTTCAGCCCACACTTGCACTGTTGCACACAGACGCTGTAGGCTGTACGTACCACAAGCAATGAAGTCTGTTTGCAGTGGCTATCAGTGCACAGCTCGTGTATGTCCAATGGCAGACCTTTCAATAAATGGCAATTCAGTGACCCATCATCCACAACCAGTTAGCCATTGCCCCTTCCCTCCCAGGCTCCCAGCCTCTCTCCTCTTCAAAACGCCCGGCCCTAGCTCCTCCCCATCTCGATCTCCTTTGCCTATATATTGCCATCTTCTTCAGCTAGCTTTCTTGCCTCCCATGCTCCCATCCATGGCGAAGTAGCTTCATCTTTGTTGAGTCTGTTTGTACTGCAAGCTAGTTCGGAGCTAGAACTGCATGTTCAGCCGGTTGAAGTTAGGTTAAGGGGGTTGTTGTCTGGTTCAAGGTCTCCACATACATCATACACATGGATGCATAATATGCTTCCATCTTGTGTATCTATGGAATGTATCATTTGGTGATCTCGGACCAGGCTTCAATCCCTTTAACCAGCATCTGCGCACAATAGGCATATGACAATTCCAGCGGCTGAGGTTTGGTTTCTGGAGTAAGTATATGCATGGATGTCATCTACTATGAATTAGCTCCTCCTCGGGTTCATCTGACTATAAGATGTGTAAATTTGTTTCTTCCATGTAGTTTCCATTGATTGATAGACTGTATTTTGCTTATGAGAAATGCATAGATTTCAAGATAACAGTAGATTTTCAGCCTGATATGTCGTCCAGAATGAAGCCATGAACAAATCATGCAGTACACAAGGCTAGCTAGTGGCATGTTCATGTGGGAACTGATGCTGTAGAAGAGCTAGCAGCAGAGATGAACCGTGTGGACGTGTGGTGTGATGGATAGATATCACCGGTTCTGAATCAATCGACTTTTGCACTACAAGTTTTATCTTCCATGCATGTACCTAGCCTTGCATGTACTGCATGTTTACATCGGTAATAGATTAGCCGATGTCTCCATTCCTCTTGCATTTGTGCATTGGTCTCAAATGATCTGACCATGCACGCATGTTTACATCAGTAGCACGAGCAAATGACAAACCTAGCTAGCCATTTAGCACATGCACACTTCATTCCAGCAGTGAAAATGTTCTTCCATAAAACTACTCTATCATCCATAATAATTAATGCAAAATATTTCTTCCGTTCCTAAATATAAGATGTTTTATCCTTTTCCCGGATTCGATTCATATGCATCTACATGTATCTAGACACGTTGTTAACTCATTTTAGTCTGCATCTAGTTAACATGTGAAATAGCTAAAACATCTTACATTTAAGAACGGAGAGATTATTTTGCAGCAAGAAGCTACAGGTAGTCCATAAGTTAGGGACAGGAACTGACCAAGCATTTAAGCAGGAATGGCGCGGCACTCATGTGTGACAAAGGAATGGCTGGCCAGGCTAGCTCATTACTTGGCTCACGTGGCTGTTGTGAGAGAGATGCCATGCGCATTACTGCTACACATGTTGCATCTGAACGGCGCGCGATCGATTGATCCCATTCACTGCCTGTTCACTCTGGGAGTTTTGTTCCATCATTCTGCAAATCACAGAACAACGTACATGCTTGTGGCCTTTCTGCATTAATTTTCATATGGCTCAAAGCTGCAGGGGTTCAAGCGCCTCTCGCGACAATTATATGAGAGTAGATTTGCTATGTTAGTGTTTTTTCCATCATTTTCCGCTTTCCTTCAAAAATATGTGATTATCCAGAATATACAATCAATGGTGCAAATTAAATTAACAATGCACGTTGTATACCAAAATAATTTAACTTATATGACAGTTATGGAGTAATATACATTATTTTTGTTGTTGTTAAGAAATACCGACTACGAAATACACGCGCACATATGAGGTCAAATCTGTAGTTCAATACTTGGGTCAGAGCTAGGTAGAATTACATACACTCAACTAAGGGTTTGTTCTCTATTGGATCCAACTTTTCAGTGTAACTAGCACAACACATGCTCAGTATATGGAGAGTGAGTGGAGTTGTTTTCATACATTTGTTAGCATATCTTAATCTTGTATATGTTGTATAGCATAGCTAGTTGAGTATTGTCTTTGATGGACTCCACACTTGCAGAGCTAGCGTCCAAGATTCATGCCAATAATGAAAATTAATTGATGTACTCATACAGTATATGGCTTGGAACGTGTGATAACAGTTCATGCATGACACCTACAAGCACGTGTGTTGACATTGATCGTTTGGAACTTGTCAAGGCCAAAAACTGATGGCCCCAATCAAGCAGAATCATCAAACGACTAACGTGCAAACATTTATGGTATCATTGCTCCATTCAATTTCACATGCATATACGTACTTCTAGCACCTACTAACTAGTTCGCGCAAGAAGATTACTGTATTCCACACAGCACACACGATCTTGATTTTTCACGCAAAAGAAAAATTCTTTCTACGACGCCGGCCATATATTTCTTGCCTAATTCAGATATACTCCCTCCGTTTCGAAATAATAATGTTTTAACTTTTCACAGTTTTCTTAGATTCATACGCGTATAGACGCGTTTTACTGTGTATATTCATTCATTTTAGTCTATCCTTAGCGCACATTGCAATATCTAAAACACCTTATAATTAGGACCAGAGGCGGTACTAGCTAATTCTACATAGGCAGACACAAACTCACTATTTCTGGAACCTCCCCCCTTCTACAGTGCTCAGAGGCGACGGGAGGGGCGACCCCGCGTCGACCAGCAGCCGCCGGCGTATCTGGTGGATTCCTCCCCCTCCGCCGGCCGCTCCGGCGGCGGGAGGGTGGGGAATCCCCGGATCTGCGCTCCGGCGAGTAGATCGGGGTGCGGGCGTCTCCGCCATGGTGGGAAGGGCGGCGCCGTCGCGCTGTTGACGCTCTGCGGCTTCCCCTCCTCGGCTTCGTCTCTGGCGGGCCGGCGGGCTGCAGGTGCGTCCCTACCTTGCCGTTGTTCCCTCCGGCGTCAGCGGGGTTCGTGAGGAGTGTGCAGGAGGCCGGGGTTCAGATCTTCCTGGTCGTCTTCGGCGTCGAGGGTGTCGGCGCCGCTCCAAGGCGATGGCTGCGCTCTGGTGGTCTTCCAGCTTCCTCTGCTCCGCCAAGACCCAGGCGGTTGACTGAAGACGGCGGCTTCGTCGGCGGCTTCCTGGCCGCGGTTCGCTGCGGTTCGCCGGCTCGAGGAGTTCGGCGGCAGCGCGCGGTTGGCGGTCACCGTGGTGCGGCGGCGTCGGTGGGGCTGGGTCCTCAAGCTCTGGTTTGTAATTTCCATATTTTCCAGAGGATTGTACTGCTAGTTCGGTGTTTCTTTGATCTGTAATCCCTTGTTCTCAAAAAAATTCTACATAGGCAGGTCTAATTATTGGCGAGTTGAACTTTGACTCGGTTGCTCTCTGTATGATTTGGTTGCCAGCATGGGCATGGAGGAGCTACTTAATAGATGCTTTTTGAAGTGAAGCAGCGGGAAGACAAACACGTACTGCTGCTACAGCCCTACGGACGTACGTCTACATGGCTGGTCTCCTCCTTGTCCGTAGCTGGGAACCAAGCTAGCTAGTGATGATGGGCCGAGCCGCATTTGGCCATGGCACACAAAAGCGACGCAGAGCCGATCATGTGGACGGGTTGTTCAATAGTTCAATGGACCAGGTAGTGGCGAACTGGCGATCCATGTGCCTGCATCGCCTGTGGTGGAGGATTCAAACAACAAAACCACGACAGAATGAGAATTGTACGTGCGTATGATACGGTCGGATCGAGCCAGCTAGGACCAGCTGCCAGCACAACGATGTGCAGTTCAATGGCATCTACCGGAACCAGTTTTCGGGAGACCTTCAGATGAAATCGCTGAAATAAGAAGAAGAAGGGAAATGATCAGTAGGAAAGGATAATGTAGGCGGACGCGATCTTCACAGGATAATGTAGGCGGTAGGCGGACGTCGACGTGATCTTGAGGAAAGAGAAAATAAAAGAGCCAGAAAAAGATGAAACTCATAAAGACGAGATGATTAAACACTTATTTTTCGAGTGCAAATTTGCTAATTCTATATGGTCCATCATCCAGATCATGGGCGGACCTAGCGTCCCTGTTGCCCGGGCAGCTGCCCGGGCTTCTGGCCGGCCGGCACAGGTAATTTGTTGACTAATTGATCAATAATTAGGATCATAAGCCTTGGTATCAAGTGGTTGCCCGGGCTTTAAATTTTTCCTGCGTCCGCTACTGATCTAGATAGGTTCTACTATATACCCACCCAAAATCGTTGCCAATATTTTTGGCAATTGGTTGAATGGGGTGGATAATAGGTTCAAACAATTTATTAGGGTGGGAGCGCTTGCCGTAATATGGTCGCTTTGGCTATGTAGAAATGACAAGGTTTTAATGATAAAAATTGTTCTCTTATGCAGGTTATCTACAGGACTACAGCTACTCTCCGTTCGTGGTCTCAGTTGCAACGTGTAGGGCATCGAGACCTGTTTATGGAGGTGTGTACCAGATTGGAGGATACGGCGAGGGACTTTTTATCCCAACATGGATGACAGCATAATTTGCGGATTGGCCCTCCACCTCCATAGGCGTTCTTACAATTTCTCATTATGATATGTAATTCGCCTTTTTATGTTTCGAACTACAGACTTGTTTCAGCTGTGTGCATCTTGGTTATGCAGAGACTAGGTGTAATACTTAAACCTTTTAAGTAATAAAGCTCCCTTTATCTAAAAAAAGAAAAAGGTGAAACAATAGCAACAGGGATAACATAGGAAACAAAAAGAAAACGCCATTGTCGTGGGTTGAGTTGTATGGGGGTGGGGTGGCATGGCTCAAGGTTTGTACATAAACTCTCTCTATCAGTGCATCGAAACTTAATATCAATGCATCGAAACTTAATGTTTTTTTCCGTTTTCACGGAAAAAAACACGAGCACCTTGCTGGACCGGCCGACAGGCGGAGCACTCATATTAGCTGACCGTCGTTGTGTCGTGGGCTTGGGCTTTTCCTGGATTGCGCATTCCAGCAATCCAGTTGGCTGGCCTGAGGGTGATACTGAACTCACATGAGTTTAGAGTTTAGACCCTTTCAAAAAAGAAAAAAGGCGGCCTAGACAGTCTACATCTTTGATTTTGTATGCTACACGTGCATGCCGAACGTGGTAAACATCTCACTTGTGCCAAATAAACCTTTTCTCTCGTTATTAGGAACACAAGTCAGGCGCATGCATGGTCCTATACAGAGGCGGCGGCAGGTGTATGCACCAGTATGCCAATGCATACCCAAGATTTCAGCAAAAAAAAATTAACTATATATTTCCAGCCCAGCCCACGAAGGAGGAAGCGCACATGCAGCCCAGCCTAGCACGCACGACTCGCTCCAGCCTCCAGGTTCGGTCGCCGCTCGGTCAGTCTCGCACGCACGCACGACGCTCCAGCCTGACCTGTTCCTCTGCTCTCCTGTTCGTCGAGACGCAGGACGCATCGCCGCCAGCGGCCAGCGAGCCGATGTCAACCGCCCCCCGCACCGGCGACCCTGGCGGCGGCACCCCGCCCCCCGCTCAGCGGCACCGAAGCAAAAGGTATGGCCTTGCTCGCCCCCAATTTGGGAATTTCTTGATTTTGCTCTAAATTAACAGATGCAAGTAGCCAAGTAGTCGATCTAATTTCCAAATGCAAGTATTTAAATTTCTGTTCCTCTTCTGTTCCTCTTGTTTTCCCAACGTAGATGAAGAAAAGTGGAGTTGTTGGCAGTAGCATATTTGCCATGTGGGAAAAGGCTTCAAAGGCAAGGAAAACAGACAAGTATCCACACCAAATCAGACAACCGCATCAACTAGTAGCTGTACTTCTCCTGTTCATCTTGAGAGCAATTTGCAGTTGGTGTTATGGAAAGAACCGGAGAGTAGAGGAGAAACCTCAACACCTCATGTAGAAGATGATGAATCTGTTGATGAAGATGATGAACCGATGCAAGCAGATTTGGAGGCACTCGAATATGATCTTGGGAAGCGAATTCCCATCTCAGTGTATGATGTCAATGACCAAGATAAAGTAAGAAGGAGATATATTGAGATGGGGCCATGTCAACCAAAGAATCATTAGTTGAGTTTACACATAAAGGTGGAAGAGATCATCGCTTTTGCCGTGTTTGGTTTAAAGAATTTCCATGGATTGAGTATAGTGTGGAAAAAGATAGGCAAATCAATGAGCTGAATAGCAGATTTGATGAGGTAAACACAGAGCTACTTTCTTGCATGGCAGCATTCGGTCCACTTCATCTATTTTCTGCTTATGATCAAGAGAAATTGGTTAGGCTTGCTACAAAGTTTTATGCTTCTGATTTTACAAGTGAAGAACTTGCAAGACTTCCATGGCAACTAAACATGTATGTTGCTAATGTGCGTCAAGATGAAAGGTTTTAAAACTTGCAAATCTGTGTCAGCTTTCAGTTATGCTTGTCGAGACAAAGAAGCATGAACAATATCATATTGTTTACAAGTTTCTTAAGTTGGTATTGATTCTGCCAGTAGCCACTGCTAGTGTTGAAAGAGTATTCTCTTCAATGAGCTATGTGAAGAACAAGCAAAGGAACAAAATGAGTGATGTATATTTGAACAATTGTTTGGTTACATTTGTTGAGAGAGAATTATTCAGTCAAGTGAAGGATGAGGATGTCATCAATCTCTTCCAAAAAGGCGACCGCAAAGTTATATTGTAAGATATGATATCATCACTTAATCAATCAAAAGGTACTTATGTATTCATGTCGTTATGGTCTGATACATTAAAATATTGCTATTGCTATTATGCTAGTGTTGTTTTATTCATATATTGCTTGTGTTGTGTTGTTTGGTTCATTTATTACATTTAGAGCAAGATTTTTTTTGGGATGCATATCCAGGCTTTTGTTCCTGGCGCCGCCCCTGGTCCTATACACGGTACACATTGCTTACGTACAGTTTGATAAATCTGAGAGCACCGCGGAATGGACTTATGGCGTGTTTGGATCTCATCCAGCTTCCCGTCACTCCAGCTTGGAGCAGCATCGAACAGACCAGCTCCACAGAGCTGGATTCACAAAGCGGTACGATTTTGACGTATAACTTTTTAAGCAGCATTTTCAGGGATTCTCAGAACAACCAAATCGCGGAGCTTCAAGAAATTACAATGATATGCTACCGCGTAGTCAAAAAATAATGCGATCCGCTAAGAATGGGAAGTTCTAGCCTGGTCCGGTCCGGGTTGCTGATCGTTTTCGAAACCAGTGAGCAAGAAAATGGGTTATCGGCCCGACGAAACGTAGGAGCAGCAACGGACATTTTCGGGATCGCCTATGCTTCGACCCATGCGACGCGTTCGTCGCGTCGCACGCCCCCCCCCCCCCCCCCCCCCCCCCCGCTACGACATGCACGCTATCGGGCCGGCCCACGTTGGGCTTCTGGCTTCCGCGCCTTCTACCGCATGTTTTCTTTCAAAAAAATACAAGTACCATCCCTACTCAATTATTAACACTCGAACTACTTTGAAAGTTGTGTACACGAAAATTATGCGGGTCCACAAGTAGGTTCCATTCCCATACTCAGTTTCGAGATTCATCGATTATAACTTCTCAATTTTGAATAGATGTTTGAAACCTGTTTAGCCAAATTTTATCGAATTCGTCACGCTCGGCTGACCGTTTGAAATATTATTTGACGAGTAGGTTAACATCCACATTTCGCCCAACTTTCATGTTGTAATTTTTTCGTTTCGACGATCATATACGAGATGTTCGAAACTATTTTTGAACACGGAATGTGTGTTTGAACAGTATCTGAGTTTGAACGATTTTTGAAAATGTCGTTGAACGGAATTTGGTTTTGAACGGAAATGGGAGAACGGTTGCACGGATTGTGTGTTTTGAACAGGATATGAGTTTGAATGATTTTTTTAAAACATCGTTGAACGGAAATTGGTTTCGAACGAAAATGGGAGAACGGTTGCACGGATTGTGTGTTTTAACGGGATCTGAGTTTGAACGATTTTGAAAACGTTGTTGAACGGAATTTGGTTTTGAACGGAATTCTATGAACGGAAATTATTTTTGAATGATTTTCAAAAAGTGAACAAAAAAGGTATTTGAACGGAAACTATTTTTGAACGATTTTAAAAGGCGAACAGAAAAAGTCTGTGAACGAAAATTATTTTTGAACGATTTTCAAAAAGTGAACAAAAATAGGTATTTGAACAGAAATTATTTTTGAACGATTTTAAAAGGCGAACAGAAAAGGCTATGAACGGAAATTATTTTTGAACGATTTTCAAAAAGTGAACAAAAAAAGTATTTGAACGAAAACTATTTTTGTACGATTTTAAAAGACGAACAGAAAAAGTCTATGAACAGAAATTATTTTTGAACGATTTTCAAAAAGTGAACAAAAATAGGTATTTGAACGGAAACTATTTTTGAACGATTTTAAAAGGCGAACTAAAAAGTCTGTGAACGGAAATTATTTTTGAACGATTTTCAAAAAAGTGAACAGAAATAGGTATTTGAAAGAAAATTATTTTTGAACGATTTTAAAAGGCGAACAGAAAAAATCTATGAACGAAAATTATTTTTGAACGATTTTCAAAAAGTGAACAAAAATAGGTATTTGAACGGAAATTATTTTTGAACGATTTTAATACATGAACAATTTCGAATATGAATATTTTTTAAATTTGAACATTTTCAAAAATGAAAATTAAAAAAAAAGAAATAATATCTAATAAGAAAACTGAAAAGAAAAAGAAACAACCAAAAAATAAAAACAAAAAAAAGTAACAGAAAAAACGAAAAAGAAGAAAGAAAAAAGAAACAACAAAAAAAGAAAGAAAAAGAAACAATAAATAACGAAAAAGTAGAAAAAACAGCAATAGAAACGAAAAAGAAAAAACCCAGCGAGAGGCTTCAGCTCTCGCGGGATAATGGGCTAGGCCCATACGGAAACAGCAATAGAAACGAAAAAAGAAAAAAAACAGTGAGAGGCTTCAGCTCTCGCGGGGATAATGGGCCAGGCCCATACGCGCGCGCGGGGGGTGCGACGACTTGTTAACGTCGTCCTGGTCGACAAATAGGAAACGCCGACATTTTCTGCTCCGTTCGGGGGCGCAGGAGTCGTTGCGGGAAGCTGGATCAGAGAAGTTTGGAGAAGCCGGGCCGTTTCCGAAAATGCCCTTACTATGCGCACACCTTGAACCATCTACTCCCTCCGTTCGGATTTAATTGACACACATTTGGTTACACATGGATGTATCTAGACACCAAATAAGTATAGATGCATCCACATTTGAACAAAACCAAGTCAATTAATTTGGAACGGAGGGAGTAGACGGGAATGTGAATGCTACACTAGTTAGGCTGGCCCGCAAGATCGATGTTATGATACTGCTCGGTAGTTCACATAAGAAGTGGGGATTCGGGAATAGAGAGAAGCAATATTGGGATTAGGGAAATAGATCCGTTATTTTTTTTAGGGCAAATAGATCCGTTACATGAATGTTCTTCTAGATGCCTTTCTCCAAGCCCAGCCCAGCGAGGAAAATAGCCTAGAAGAACACATCGAACCATAGAACCTTACATTACCCACCCCTTTTATTAAGCACTACTAGATTTGGGGCGCGGCTTGCCACGCGCCACCTGGTGTAAGAAGTAACGGACAAAGGGTTGATCACCTTGTTAGTCAGTTATTATTCGCAGATCTCGATATTTATAAGAAGGTATAAAGGAATACCATGGTACAACACATGAATGAGCCGTTGGGTTTAGATCGGTGGTTATCAATCCAGTAGTATTTGGAGAATGCCTAAACTAGGTGTCAATCTACTGTGACGCTTGTAGATTAATGTGGACCTGCACACAATACAATCAAACTATTTTGCCCCAACGAAACAGAAAGATTATCAATCTCACTGGCTTGCTGAAAACAGATGATTAAACATATGGTGTGGAAAACAATTATAAGTGCAAAAAATAACAGCGAGCAAATGATGATGGGAAGCAATGAAAACGGTGTTTTAATCAATGTAAAAGAACGGACCGGTGTCCACAGTTCACTAGTGGTGTCTCTCCATAAAACAGATAAACATACATGATGAGTAAACAAATTACATCTAGTCAATTGACAAATTGTGAAAGATGACTATGATATCATGACAAGCTATAGTTCATTGTAGTATTTAATTGGGCATTACAACAAAGTATATAGACCGCTTGCTAGCTGCATCTATGACTAATAATCCACCCCAGGATTGCTATCCAGCAAGTCACTCGAAAGTATTAAGTTGCAATCAACATATTATTGCAATAAGCAAAGTGTATAATGTAAGCAATGAATATAACACGTAGAAATAAACATCGCTGTTTTACCCCTAGTAGCAACAACATATCCAAAGTCATGTTCGTTTCTGTCAACTCGAGCCGAAACAAAGGAGTCATGAACCTATTATCTAGCATAAATACTCCCTCTTGGAGATACAACCAACTACTTGGCCAAAGCAACCACAAGCATCGGAGAGCATGCAAGATCATAAATAAACCATAGATATATTGATGAACAAACTTGATCATAACTTCACAATTCATCGGATTTCAGCAAACACAACATGTAGCATTACAATAAGATGATCTTGATCATGTTAGGCAGCTCACAAGATCTAAACATGGAGGCATAAGGAGAAGAGACAACCATCTAGCTACTGCTATGGACCCGTAGTTCAAAGATGAACAACTCACGCATGACTCCGGAGGCGGGCATGGTGGTGTAGATGCCTCCGGTGATGATCTTCCCCTCCGGCAGCGTGCCGGGAAGAGCTTCAGAACCCTCCCGAACTAGGGTTGACGACGGCGGCGGAATCTGATATCTTTCGTGGAAATTGATCGGGTGTTTAGTGTTTTCGGGAGACGGATAATTTATAGGCGAAGATGCGGCGCAGGAGGCCACCAGTGGGCCCAGATGGTAGTGGGGCGCAGCTCCACCCTGGCCCGCGCCTAGGGGTCGCTTGGAGGGTGTGGGTCCCCCCTCCGGCTGATTTTTGGACGGTGCCTTCGTTCCTTCGTAAAAATAATCCTCGTAAATTTTCAGGTCTTCCGGAGAATATTTCCTTAATAACTTTTCTGAAACAAAAAGACAGCAGAAAATAGGAACATGCACTAGGCATCTTGTTAATAGGTTAGTCCCATAAAATGCATAAAAATGATATTAAATTATAATAAAAACATGTATAATCTATTATATACTAAAAGCAAAATGAGTTAGTTTTTTGAGCCACCACGTTAAGCCACATCATCTAAATTAATTTTAGCAGTTAGATCTAAAATGTGTGGTTAGGATTTAATAAATATTAGTAGTCACGTAACATACACCATATATGTGGTGGACGTGCACATAATCTGTTTAAAAGGCCAGCCGGACTACATATCTCTGCTGGAACGTGATAGATGCAAAAAAAAAAAAAAAAAAAGACACGTACCTCCGCAAGACTACGTCCGTTTAAAAACCAGTATACGAGACTAGGTAACTTCCTGGAACGTGATGGCTAGAACCCAAAAAAAAAATACTTGGACGTGGTGGCAAAGTTTTTTTTTTAAATGGTGGTGGCAAAGGTTGGAGCTGCTGGAAAAAACGTACTTCTCCAAGAGTGCAAATGAGTGCGTACATTTAAAAAACAGTGTACGAGACCACCTACCTTCCTAAAACGTGATTGCACAAAAACCTAGATTAAACGTGGTCAAAATTTGGGGCTGCTAGGATACGTACAGTTTAGAAAAAAATTAAATGTTTCATTAAATACTTCCTATGTTTTATTTACCCGGATTCTTCGTTACCCGAACTCAATTTTTGTACAATTTGACCAAAGATGTACCAATATATATCAATATTAATAACCATATTCGTATAATATGAAAATACATTTTATGGTGATACTAATAATAAGGATTGTAAATTTTGGATGTTGACATATTTTTCCTATATATTTAGTCCAAATTTATAAAGTTTAATTTTGACTAAATTTAGAACACAGAGTAATTGTGAATTGAGGGAACCCGTTGTTTTTATGATTGAGTACACATAAATGACAAATTTATTAGACTAGCATCATACAAAAGTACTCACGAATCATCAGCAGAACGATGCAGTCATGGAATTTAAAAATTAGTCAAGTCACGACATTAGTCGCATGATGTACAGTCTCTCAGTTATTGAGTACACACAACTGACAACTTTATTCGATCGCCATCAGACCAACACTCTCAAAAACACCTGCGGAAGTTCGGAACTCGGAGTCATAGAATTTAAATATTAGTGAAGTCAACAACAATAGTCGCGCTACCGACATGAGCGTCCCTCACACTAATAATATTAGTGACTTAATGATACACCGTGCTCAGGCAACACATATGCGCACAATGATGAGAATGTCCTTCCACTCAATATTCCGACTTAATGGGACACCAGGCGTCAACCATTTAAAACTGATCAAGATACAACATTAGTCGACACACTATCAACGGAAATATCTCTCACACTATAAATATTTTGACTTAATGATTCACACAGGTTTTACCCACCATAGATCCCCGCTTAATATATTTCATATTTAGTATCCGAGCACGGTGCTAATACTATTTTTAATTAGAGGACCTGCAAAGCATTTAATTAATTATTATGAATTGTTTTGACGATATTGCTTAGTTCGTATGGTAGATCTATTTGGACTATCTCAGGTAACAAAATCAACATAAGAGCACATGTCATTTCAACTGCACAAGCAATTGGACGACTGATGAATACTCTTGAAATATGGTATCTAACCCACAACATTATTTTGCATAACACATAAATTACACGTGTCCGGGTGTGTAAAACCACTGAATAAAGATAAGATAAGTTATGAGTCTGAAAATTCAGATTCGTACTTCTCGAATTTTGACTACTGATGCATAAACATGTTACCAAATATACCTAGAACAAAATAATTTATCCTTAAAAGCATATTCAAATAAGAATAATGGCCAACGTTTCACCATGTTCATGTTTGTAAAGTGTTGCATACTGTGACAGTAAATGAGATGGAAAAAAACTCAAAACAAGATAATTCTCATTATTTAGTGACCAACCTATTAAGGGCATAAATCATTTTATCTTAATTCAGCAATTTTTAATCAAAGTTAACTAACCTAGAGTACTGATCTAACATCATATAACAACCATAGTTCAATTTACAGATCCAATATCATTTGCATAGGTGTTTCAGCACATGGCATGATAATCATTTCACCACAAATTTCAGATTGCCAAAGATGTTACTCGCATAAGTGATATTTTGCTTACCCAACATTTGAGATAGTTGTTGAATGATTTTGTTTGTTATTATATATTTAGAAATAATGTGATATCAATGAAACCATTTTTTCTTGAACACTTTCAACCTACTACAGATGATGCCCTCGCATTTGCGAGGGCCACCCTGCTAGTTGATATAAAACAAGCATCAAACATCAAAAATTATAGATACGTTTGAGACGTATCCAGTACCATGTAGTCCTATGAAGGATCCACACACACGCTCCTCTTCATCCCCCAGGTTTCCTCCCCGAGTGAGGTGACCGGGGGCTCTCTCCCGCCCTCCTCCGAGCTTCTCTCTCCCTCCCCATCCCCCCAGCCGCCACCATCGGCCACCGTCTCCGGGCGTTGCCTGTGAGGTGCTGGCGGCGGCGGCCCTGTTTTTCCCCGTGCGTGCGGAGCCCCGGCCCGGGCGGGCGTGGCTGGCAGCGGTGCAGATCGGCTTGTAGCGGTCCAGTGGCGGAGCGGCGGCCCCAGGTGGCTGCCGGTGCGATGGAGCTACTCCTTGGTGGCTGGGCAGCCGGCGGTGCCCGCTCGGCCTAAATCTGGGCCCATTTGGGCTCCATCTGGGTTGGGGCGGGCTGGCTGTTCTTTGAGTGGCGATGGTGCTCCCTGGAGGTGGAGGTGGTGAGCCGGTGATTGCAAGGTGGTGGCGATGCTGGCAGCCGACCTGCTGCAGCGTGGCGGCGGGGACTTTGCGGGCCCTTTCTAGGCCTGGTCGGGCCTGGTGTGTCCTTGCGGCCGCGTCCGGTCGGCTACCGCGTCGGCTATGGAGGCAGGTCCCTCCCGCGCGGCTGCGGTGCTGTTGCCCCTTACGTGGTGCGCTCCCCTATTCTATCCTCAAGGCCTCGTGACGGTGACATCAAGACCGTGGTGGTGCATGCTGGTGGGCGGCAAGTTGGGTGGAGCGCTACGGATCGTCCGTGTAGTGGTTGTATGAGGGTGCGGAGAAATCCCTATCGGCTTGTCCTGCTCCGACGTAGTGACGCCTGCGGGTGCCACCTTTCCTTCCTTAAGGGCGTCGGGGGTACCCCTTCCCCAATACCCTTCGCCTACCCGGGAAACCCTAGGATCAGTCCGAGCAGCAGCGTCATCGTTGTTGCACTCCTTCTTGAAGGTGTTGCTTGGTACGCGGCACGTCGGAGTGCTAGAAGCGTGGTAGAAATCTCTGGAGGGCGTAGCGTTTGTGGGGCATTCTCGTTTTGTCGATCTACCATTGTTGGTATTAGTTTCTCTTTCCTTTTTCTTGTTTTCTCTCCTAGGCCTTTATGTGCTGTTTGCCCTAGCGGTGCTCTCATAGTTATATGGGTGGTTGCTATATTAATACTGCGGAATATTGATTGTATTGATTGATTGAATATTGAGCCACAGTGGGCTATATATAAAGGGTACACGACTTGGGGACTAAGAAACCTAGTAGAGACAGACTTGGATTACAATCCTAAACTACCAAATATAGCTAGACGTAATTACTCTAGCACCCCCCCCCCCCCGTAGTCGGATCGGTAGTGACACGAACAGCTGGAGCGTCACGGACGGTCTGACTGGAGCACAAGCCAAAGTCGCGAACTGGAGAGGGAGCCAAGGTGATAGCCCTTAATGCCGATGTCGATGTAGTCGAGTTGTGGCGCTGTAGTTGTGGTCGATGTTGCCGTTGTCGGGGTAGTAAATGTAGACATTTGCTGGAGTTGATGTAGTTGAGGTAGGTGGCACGCCTTGCCGAGCTTGCTAGACTCGGGAGCGCGTCGGGGACAAAGGCACGCGCTGGTGTTGCCAATACCTACCGGACATGCGAAGACATGGACCACCATGAACCTTGCGAGCCAGAGTCGGATGAAGAAGCAGAGGAGATCTCTGTGATCGGTCGGTGCGTAGAGCAGATTTTCCACCGTTGTTGCCGGAGTAGACGAAAATGTTCCAAAAGGTAAATTGAGCACAACTACGTGCAAATAAAAATAGACTGCAACTCTGGCGGCGCGGTTATGGTGGACGAAGACGGCGTGGTGGTTGTTGAAGACGTTTTACCTGTAGAGGTAGTAGATGTCGGGATGTTTGTTGGTGTAGATAGTTGTCGGCGATGTAGAGGTAGTAGATGCCGGAGACGTTCTTGATGTAGAAAATTGTGGACGATGATGACCATGAGCGTTGTTGGTGCAACCCATGTGTTGACGGTGAGACACGTACTTTGGGACGAGCTTGTCCTGGTCGATGTTGTCGAAGATGACCCGGCGTGATGGCGACGACGCGTGAAGGCATCCCTTGGGGCGCTTCGTAGGGCGTCCTTGGCACGGTCGATGACGAGGAGTTGCCGGAGATGAGTCGACGACGTGTTGGAGTAGAGTCGTGTGAGGACGACAAGCGGCGGTGGGCGACGCAATCCGATCCATGATCGGCGAAAGAAGAAGAAACGCCGGTCAAGTGGCTGACTAGAAATTTTCAACGACTCTAGATCTAATCTACTATTTGCGCGGCCCCTGGCGGATATGAATCTCCCCGGGGCGGCGCGGCGGAAGCGTTGGTGGCTAAAACATAGGTTACAGAGCGAATTGCTCTGATACCATGTAAGATAGCGGAATATTGATTGAATATTATGCCACGGTGGACTGTATATAAAGGGTACAATACTTGGAGACTATGAAACCTAAACCTGCTAGTAGAGATAGATTTGGATTACAATCCTAAACTATCAAATCTGCTACTCCCTCTGTTTACAATTACTTTGCATTCTGTGTTTAGTCAAAGTCGATCAAATATATAGGAAAAGAATATAAACATTTACAACAAAATTTAAATTTATTAGAATCCTCATAAGATAGATTTTCATATTATATATATTTAATATTATGCATGTTGATATTTTTTCGTATATATTTGGTCAAACATTGAAAAGTTTGACTTTGAAAAAACCCACAACATGAAGTAAATAAAAACGGATGGAGTACTAATAATAGTCTGACATTTTGCTTTCCTATTTTGCACTCCCACCAAGTCACATATTACGCACTGATGCCATCATACTGTTTCGTTTCACTTCTTTACGGGAATTGCCACCGCTAGACCGATGGCCTTGCTGCCGGCGCGGCTGCTGCACGCGCGCGGCACTCGGTCCCCAACCTCCCAATCTCTCCTCCCGCTCGACGCCGCCCCCGTGCTCCTGCTCATCGACGACTCGTGCGGTCTTGTTCCCTTCCTCCACCGCTGATCCAATCTGGCCTCCATCTCCTTCAAACAGCAGGTCCTCCTAGCCGCCGACCGCCGCTCTCCTCAACTCCTGCAGGGAAGCCCGTCGCCGGATCGCCTGCGCAAGCGATGTGAAAAACAAAACTGGAGCTAGCTTTGACAAGCCGACGGAACGGCCTCCACCGCGCCCCTGTAGCCCGAAAAAAGAAAAACAAATTGACTGTCAGCGTTCCCGATCGATCGCTGCGCGTGAGCTCAAGGTCAGCGGCGGGTCAGGGTGAGCGGGATGCCAAAGCTGGAGGTCGGAGGGGAGGACGACGAGTCCGGGGTCGCTGGCCGGCGCAAGGGGAGGAGCTCTGTCGCGGGAGGAGGGCGAGAAGAGCTGGGTCGCATGCGCAGATCGCTGGAGGGAGGGCGAGAGGGTGAAGGGGATTCGATCCTGGTGATGCGTGAGGGGAACGAAGGTGAGAGAGCGAGCGAGGTGGGAGGAGGAAGAAGCAGGGAAAAGGAAGGGGATCGTGGAAGAAATTAAGGACCGTTGTCTACGTGAGCATAGTTTTTTTTATCTACGTGTGCATAGATGGGCTGGGTAGTTTGGCTGAACTGGGCCGTGGTGGCCTGGCTGCCCCTTTAAAATATTTTTCTTTTGTTTGATTTTTTCAGAAAAACTAAAGAAAGAGTTTGGGATATTTAGAAGGCTCCAAACATTTTTAGAAAACGACTGCAAATTTGGTGAAGACTACCTTTGATATGAAGCCAATCTCACCCAATATTTAGAAGGCCGAGAGGTACAATTTCAAGTAGTTAGTGGATCCGTTAAAGGAGAATTTCTTCATCATCACTTTTGAGTCGGAGGGAGATTACAGGTTTGTAGCCCGCGGAGGACCGTGGATCAAGCTGGGAGTAGCTGTTCTAGTTGCTCCGTTTGTAAACAACAAGAGGCCATCGGAGACGGTGCTCGATGCTATTCAGATATGGGTCCGTTTCTACGACGTCCCATGGGACAAACAAACCGATGCGTATGGAAGATTTGTTGGATCATACCTCGGCCGGGTGGAGGAGGTTGACGTTGATAAGGCTGGTCTTGAGTTTAGTGATTACCTGCGTGTTCGTATTACTCTGCCTTTGAACAAGCGCTTGCAGACTCGCTTCACCACTAAGATCAAAGGTCAGGTGACACCTATGGTCTACCCGTTGCGGTATGAACGGGTGCCGCACTTTTGCTTCCATTGTGGCTTCATTGGACACGCTAAGGAGGAGTGCGAGAAGAAGATCCGAGGGCTGCCGTCGTTGTGCTATGATTCCTCTCTTAGATGCTCCCCTAAACGCAAGCATGAGCGTAGGATTTTTTCATCCGCGGCTAATGCGACGGTAAAGAAGGGTCTGTTCTTTAAATCACCAACAGGAAGTGCTAGCTCATCACCGCTCGGACAGCCCAACAGCAGCCACGCTACTCATCAGCCTGCAGCTAAGAAGTATAGGGTGCATATCCCAGAACAAGTTGATGCTAGAGATGGCTTTGAAGAACAGGAGGTTAGCACCGGTGCGGAGGTGGAACAAACGCTGGCAAATACTGTAGAGAAGATGAACATCATGCTTAGTGAGGGCAAGCTCAAAACGCAAGGCAGAGAGGAGGCTGGGCGCAGTACTGATCGCATGCATGTGGATGGGGAACAAGGACTCCGACAATGAGATGCCACCCCTTGAAGATGTTACACCACCGGCTAGTCCAGTGAAGCCAGGAATTGATGATATGGTTCCAGCGATCCGGGACTTGTCTAAGACGACGGCCTCGTTGAGCAGTGCGACAGATACTCCGATGCTGGCCGCAGACTCTATGCTGGGCAAAAGGGGGCCTGATGAGGAGGTGCAGGGGCAAGGGCTGGAGCTATCCCTAGCTCTCAACTATGGTAACTCGGAAAGCAGTGTGCGGAAGAAGGGGAGGGTGAGTCTACCCGGCAAGCAGGAGCAAAACCAGATGGGAGGCAAGGTGGATGATGGGAAGAGGAAGATGCACAAAGCGGCAGCAACCGGACTTGGGGCTTCCGGTACCCTGACGAGACCTAATGTTGGTCTCGTCAGGAGCAATGAATTGCCTATCTTTCAACTGTCGAGGAGCCGGGAATGCCTCGACAGCGCGAGAATTAGCTTCTATTTCCCAAGTTTGGAGTCCTCGTCTTCTTTTTCTTTGTGAAACTAGGCAGAATAAAAATAAAATGCGTCGGTATCGTAGTAGGTTAGGTTTGAAGGGTTTTGTTGGTTTTAGTAGTGATGGTCTTAGTGGTGGTTTAGCTTTATTTTGGCATGAAAGTCTCCTTGTCGATGTTCAGAGTGTTAATGAAAGAATTATTGATGCGTACGTGCGTGAATCCCCTACTGCTCCTCAATGGCGTCTTACTTGTATTTATGGAGAACCACGTGTTGAAAATCGCCACCGCATGTGGAACACACTCCGTGATTTGAAAACAGAGTCTAATCTGCCTTGGTTAATTATTGGTGACTTTAATGAAGCCTTATGGCAAGAGGAACATCTGTCCAAAACCCCCCGTGCGGTAAATCAAATGGAAGCCTTTAGGGAAGTTTTATCTGACTGTAACCTCTCCGATCTTGGTTTTTCAGGTGCCCCCTACACATATGATAACAAGAGGAGGGGAGCTGCCAATGTCCGAGTGCGCTTGGACAGAGCTGTGGCGTGCCCAGAATGGAGAGACCTCTTTGCAGATTCTCACGTCAAGCACCTGGTAACCTCGGTCTCAGATCACTGTCCAATACTGCTCGATATTAGTCAGGAAATCAGATGCATGTCCAAACAACCAAGGAGACAATACGAGATACTTTGGGAGAGGGAAGCTGAACTTTCTGAACGTATTGCATCGGCTTGGAAGGACGCAGGCCAGAAAAACAACTTAGCTGATATCATGCTGGGCCTGAACCAGGTTATGGATACGCTGCAACATTGGAGCAAGAAGAAATTCGGTAATATCTTGGGTGAGCTGGGCAAGTCTCGGAAAAGGTTGGAAAGCCTAATGCTTAGTAATGCTGATCAGCGTGATATAAGAAAGGAAAGTGACCATTTGAATGAACTTTTATATAAAGAAGAGATGCTTTGGCTCCAACGCTCTCGGGTCACGTGGCTGAAAGAGGGGGATCGTAACACAAGATTTTTCCACCAAACTGCTAAATGGCGGGCGCGCCGAACAAGATCAAAAAATTGAAAGATGCTGACGGTACTTGGAAGGAGGTTCCAACCGATATGGAGCTTATGGCTACATCTTATTTCCAAGAACTTTTTAGCAGGGACCCTTCCCTAAATGCTGATGCTCTCACTTCTCTTATTTCAGAAAAGGTCACAGTGGAGATGAATACTGAACTTTGCAAGGACTTCTCTGATGAAGAAATAAGTGATGCAATGTTTCAAATTGGTCCTCTTAAAGCGCCAGGTGTTGATGGGTTCCCGGCTCGGTTTTATCAACGAAATTGGGACACTATAAAAGTGGAAGTGATAAATGCTGTGAAACTCTTTTTTGTCACTGGGAAGATGCCAGATGGTGTTAATGATACAGCTATAGTGTTGATCCCAAAAATTGAGCAGCCTGAAACACTAAAGGACTTCCGGCCGATCAGCTTATGTACTGTCATCTATAAAGTTATTGCGAAGTGCATGGTTAATAGGATGCGACCGATGCTGGGAGAGGTTATATCTATCAACCAAAGCGCCTTTGTACCTGGCAGGCTCATTACTGATAATGCCTTGGTGGCTTTCGAATGTCTGCACTTTATTGAACATAATACGAGGCAGGACAGGAATTTTTGTGCGTACAAGTTGGACTTATCAAAAGCATACGATAGGGTGGATTGGGATTTTCTAAAGAAGATGATGCAAAGGCTTGGGTTCTCGCACCGATGGATTGACTGGATAATGTCATGTGTCACCTCGGTGCAATATAAGGTTAAATTCAATGGGAACCTCCTGGATTCATTTTCGCCTTCTCGGGGCCTCCGACAAGGTGATCCGCTATCCCCTTCTTGTTTTTGTTTGTCGCTGATGGTTTGTCTGCCCTGTTACAACATGAGGTTGCATGCCAAAACCTTGAGGCTGTCAAGATTTGCCGGCGAGCCCCGGGAATCTCACATTTGTTGTTTGCGGATGACACATTGCTGTTTTTCAAAGCTGATCCGAGCCAGGCCCTTGTTGTCAAAAGAGTTCTGGAGCAATATGCCACAAGCACAGGACAACTGATAAACCCTGGGAAATGCTCAATTATGTTTGGTGATTCTTGCCCAAGTTCAGTACGTTCAAGTTAAGTTAGTGCTGGAAATTTCGCAGGAAACTTTTGAGTCAAAGTACCTAGGGTTGCCAACACCGGAGGGACGAATGAGCAAAGGGAAGTTTCAGAGTCTACAAGCAAGGCTCGCTAAATGTTTGGTTGATTGGGATGACAACCACAAATCACAAGCAGCAAAAGAAGCCTCATTAAGTCTATTGCTCAGGCCATTCCTCTCTATGTTATGAGTGTGTTTAAACTTCCCTTGGGATTGTGTGACGAGCTGACTAGTCTAATACGCCGATACTGGTGGGGTGCTGAAGAGGGTAGAAGAAAGACGTGCTGGGTTGCATGGGATAGTATGTTGAGACCTAAAAGCCATGGTGGAGTCGGTTTCAGAGATATGCGGCTATTTAACCAGGCCCTTTTAGCGAAACAAGCGTGGCGTCTCTTGCAGAATCCGGAGTCACTATGTGCGAGACTGCTAAAAGCGAAATACTACCCAAACGGGGTGCTGACTGACACTGTTTTTTCAGGTAACGGCTCATCAACCTGGCACGCGATTGAATATGGTCTGGAGCTGTTAAAGAAAGGAGTGATTTGGCGCGTGGGCAATGGCACTCAGATTCGTGTTTGGCGAGACCCCTGGATCCCGAGAGACATGCATCATCTACCACGCTCTGCTCAGGGGCGGTGCAGATATAGATGGGTTTCAGATTTCCTTAACCCTGACGGTTCTTGGCACACACAACGCCTGCAGCAGTACTTCAACCAGGAGGATGTAAAGGAGATTATGCAGATTAAAACCTCTACAAGGAATGAAGCGACTTTATTGCATGGCACCCGGAGAAGAGAGGGGTCTTCTCGGTGAGAAGTGCGTATCGGCTGGCTCTGAACCAGAGAATGCAGGAACAAGACCATGGTGCTTCGAGTCTGCATCCTGATGGGGAGCGTCCGTGCTGGGATCTGATCTGGCGATGCCCTGTACCACCGAAAGTAAAGATGCTTGCATGGAGAATTGGTCGAAATGCCTGGCTACAAAGCTAAACTTGAAACGGCGACACATTGTGACCAATGCAACCTGTGATATATGTGGTAATGAGGACGAAGATACCTATCATGTGTTCATGCGCTGCCCGCATGCACGAAGCCTCTGGCTTGCTATGTCGGAAGTATGGCCTTTACCACCTGATGAACTGCTTGCTTCGACGGGATCTGAGTGGATGCTCCATCTCTTAACACAGATCAAGCAGGAGCAACAGGTTGCTACTTTGATGACACTTTGGAGGATCTGGTACGCACATAATGAAATGACTCATGAAAAGCCATGCCCGTCCATTGAAGGCTCAAGAAGGTTCTTGATCAGCTATCTGAATTCCCTGCTAATGATTCGACAGTTTCCTGAGGCTGATGTAGTTAAGGGGAAGATGGTGATCAACCAAGCTGATGGTTTTAAAAGGAAGGGCTTAAAAGAAGATGGTCGGCAGAAGGTGCGCAAGAAGTGGTGCCCACCGGAAACCGGCGAAACAAAACTCAACGTAGATGGAGCGTTCTCCACGGATGGGGCAGCTGGAGCAGGTATGGTGCTCCGAAATCACCTGGGCGATGTGATCTTTGCTGCTAGCAGGAAATTGGAACACTGCAGTGACCCCCTCGAGGCGGAATTGTGTGCCATCGAGGAAGGCATCAGACTTGCGCTGCACTGGACGAACATGGCCATCACAGTGGAAACAGATAGTGCTGATGCGCTGGAGTTGATCAAAGGAGGCTATCCAAACAATTCAATCCATGCCTTCAGGATCAACTTGATTCGTGAGTTGATTAATGAGAGAGGAACCAATCTTGTTAAAGTTAGTCGTGATGCTAATGGAGTAGGTCATGCACTAGCTAGATTGGGTAGAGTTCAGGCACGCACTGAAGTCTGGCTAGGAAATTTCCCCAGAGAAGTTACTGAAGCCATAGACATAGATAATCACTCTCCCCCTGCTTAATGTAATCCTCTCTCTCGCAAAAAAAAAAAAAAAAAGCTAGCGTAGCACACATGGATGACTACAATTTTTGGCGGCCAACAACGAACGCGGGATCCGAAGCGCAGCACGTTTTCCAGTGCGTGGCGCTGAGGCCGATCGACCCGCGACGTAGCCTCGTCCGACTCCGTCTCCATTCCCTTCCAACTCACACCGTCCTCCGGGAACCTCGAGGCTCCAAGTCAACAGTCCACACTCCCCGATTTCCCGACCACCGTCATGCCACTCCCGTCAACCCCACTTACCCTTCTCCTACTCTGCCTCGCCGCCGTTGCCTCCACGCGGCCGCCCGGCGCCGCGTCCAAGTCCACGCTCGAGCCCTGCGCCTCCTCCACGGCCTGCCCCGCGCTGCTGTCCTACACCCTCTACGCCGACCTCAAGCTCGCCGAGCTGGCCGCGCTCTTCGCCGCCGACCCGCTCGCCATCCTCGCCGCCAACGCCATCGACTTCGCCGTCCACGACGCCGCCGACCGCATCCTCCCAGCCGGCCTCGCGCTGCGCGTGCCCGTCCCCTGCGCCTGCTCCAACGGCATCCGCAAGGCCACCTCCGTCAGCTACGTCACCCGGCAGGGGGACACGCTCGCCTCCGTCGCCTCGCAGGTCTACGGCGGGCTCACCGCCCCGGACTGGATCCGGGAGTCCACCGGCATCCTCGAGGTCGGCGCCGACGACGCGGTGGACGCCGGGGCCACGCTCTCCGTGCCCCTGCACTGCGCGTGCTTCGGCGGGGTGGACAACGGGGTGCCCGCCGTGTACCTCACGTACGTGGTGGCGAAAGGGGACACCGTGCCCGACATCGCGACTAGGTACCGGACCACGGCAACGGACGTGATGAGCGTCAACGACCTGGCCACCGCCGACGTCGCCGCCGGGGACATCATCGTCCTCCCGCTGCTAGGTGAGCCGCCATCTTGTCATAACTCTTCATGGATCTCGTCAGGCTTTACTGTACGTGCTCGTGCCGTCGTGCGTAGCTGCATGGTTTGTTTTGGTCAGACCCGCTGGATGCTGACAAATTTGGTCGGTGAACATTTATCATTCACTCACGCGCTCTAGTTGACACAGTCACACAGATGCAATTCTGGCACAAACCTATGATTGGAATGCCGTCCATTTTGAGCAGTGGAGTAGTAGCATACTGTAGTAACATTTCTCGGGAAAATTCGCGGGACCTAAATCGTGAAATTAGTTGCGTCCACCCGATTGTCGGATGTCCGACTTCTGAGTTTTTTCAAAATACGAAATAAATCATAGGCATAGGTTATGTCGTATCTTGTGCATCCACAAATTTCAATCCAAGAATATGTTAACATGTGTGGTCTATACAAAAAACACAAACATGTGAATAGCACGCACATGATACTATTCACCTGGGTATTTTTCTTTTTTCACATGTCATATATGTCATATTTTGGAACAAAATTTTGTAGATGCATATGATACAGTATAATCCATGTTCTTGATTTATTTCATATTGTTTGAAAATTTATATGTGTGATATCCGACAATGAGGTGCGGCTGCCACTAGTTACAAAATATTCGCACTCATGCCTATATCAGGTGTTGAAAGATGATCGTCCTAAGTCCCTAACCTTGCTCCTTGGAGGTTGAATGATCGTTGAAGGCAGGACCAAGCGAAATATAAAATTATACTCTAAGAAAATAATCCCAATTCATTCATACTGGTAGCAGTGCTCTAGACTGTCATTCTTCCTGTCATTTTGTTCATCACGCTTCCCCGATTGGTAAAATTACACTTTGTCTTGCCTGAAGAAAGCAAGAACAAAATCGCATTTATCGCCATCCCCAGACGCTCTGTCAGATCAGGATGTCGGCATCAATTATTAACCGGTAACTAGTACGGCTCGTCGGCTATGTATAATGTATGCATGGTTTCTCCACTTGCTCCTCGTCACTCATCTCCCTGTTATGATTTACCCGATCATTTGCTTCGCTTCATTATTTGATACTACAGCACTTATACAGCACTACTACAGCACTTCACTGACATCATCGTTTCCCTGTACAGCATGCGCCTCGTCGTTCCCAACGTTCACGTCGGATTACGGGCTGACCGTGCCAAACGGGACCTACGCAGTTACGGCCGACCGGTGTGTCCAGTGCAGCTGTGGTCCGAGCAACTTGGAGTGCGTAGACACCCACCGCCGACTTGAATTCAATCTTCCCCAGATTTCACTCATCCGTCGATCGATTTATCTGCTTGGGCTTTCTGACGCCGTCACTCGCCGTTGCAGCCTGTTCTGCGTCCCGGCGCCACTGGCGGACGCGAGGTGCTCCAGCATGCAGTGCAGCAACAGCAGCATGATGCTCGGCAACTTCACGATCGTGATGACCGGCGCGGGCTGCAGCGTCACCTCCTGCAGCTACGGCGGCTGCGCCAACGGCACGATCCTGACCGCGTAATTCACCGTCACACATAACCCAAATCAGTCCCATTTCACAGTCAGATACAACTTGTTTTATCGTACTTTGCATCTTTCAGGTTAACCACGGCAGTCAAGCCTCTGTGCCCAGGTATGTAATTTTTGTTGCCATTCTCATCAACCTTTTCCACTGACTGTAAAATACTGTCTTGGGAAGCTGCATGCTGATCTTCTTCTGGCGCGTTGTGCCGTTCCTGCGTGCAGGTCAGCACCAGCTCCCGCCGCTGATCCCGCCGCCGACGTCGTCCTTCTTCCAGAGTTACCTCGGCCCTTCACGGGAGCCCATACCGTCGCAAGGAGGAATCGATCCGACGAATATGGCTGGGATGGCACTGACCGGCAGCCCGGACGCTGTCTCCGGAGCACCAACGACGGGCTGGCACTTGATCAGCCACGTTGTCGGGGTACTGCTCGCGCTCTGCCTTCTCGCCGATATGTTATGGTAAGAAACTACACGGACCAATCGAGCAGCTCAGAAGGAAATTGACGTCGCTTGTTGGATGATGGAATTTGGTCTCGTGAAGATAAAACTTCGAGTGATTCTTTTATTACAGGAGTATCCGCCTGTTTGGCTGGACTGTGTTGTGCCGGAAATCCATAGTGGGTCATAGGTGTAGATGCATCCACTGCCCGAAAATTATTTTTCAAAATGTCAAAAAAATTCAACTAAATTTTTTGGATATACATCAGAACATTTTTATGTTAACACAAAAAGTTTCATGAAGAAAAGACATTTTTTGCGGGCTTTGCAAAAAAAGACAAATCCGGATGTATCAAATGACTTTGTACGCGGCATTTTTTGTCTTTTTTGCTTAGGTCACAAAAATGTCTTTTCTTTGCGAAACTTTTTGTGCTAACATAAAATGTTTTGATGTATATCCGAAATTTTATTTGAATTTTTTTTACATTTTATAAAAAATAAAATGTTTTACATAATTGATGCATTTAGACCTATGACCCAAACGCCGTGTCATGTGTTGTGCCAAAATTTTGCTGACTAAAATGATACACAGAGGCTCCATTCTTTCATAAAGAGAACTACAACTTATGAAGGAAACGCCGTTGAAGCGTTGAAGGCAATGGAACGAGGAACGTGAATGCTGAAATGTAGGGAAAAATTACCATAAAAATTGTACAATTTGAAAAATCCAACAAGATCAAGTCTTGAATCATAAAATGAGCTTACCCTGTTTAGAACACAGTAACGTCTTTTTTGTGTGAAACTTTTTGGCCGTGGAATGAGCACCTTCCTAGTTCATAGCTTCTGCATCATACATATGATAAAAATAGCAAGATATCTATATAAACGGTGTCCAACGTGTCGGTACCGAAATCGGCTACAAAATAACAATTAGTGTTGACTTGTGGCCAACATCTGCAACGTGTTGGCGTGCTACTGTTCTGACTAGTGGACGTCTGAATGACAGTATGACAACATATATAGAGGACAGTTCTCAAATACTACCTTTGTAAATACATATAAGACATTTTGGGAGTTCAAATTGAGCTCCCAAAACGTCTTATATTTAGGAATAGAGGAACTACAAGATATGTAACACATATATTCAGATCCACTCGATAAAGGATATATAGATCGAAGGTTTCTAAGATACGGAGACCACATGTGTCATTGCTTCAAATACAAACACTTTCAAGGAGTCTATGCCCGTCCTTGTCAGATCCATCCGGCCAAGAACATAGTGAGAGTTTTCACCCTGAAGCTCAAATGTTTCTGCACTAGTGTCGCCTACTTGCCCTATCTTGAATCTTGAGTCACATCCGCAATTCGATCATTGTGAATCTTTAGGATAGTTGCTTGGAAGGCTGTGCCGCAATAAAGCTAAATACGAATTGCGGATCAACTTGGCGCCCACCGGAGCTACAGCAGAGACGTTTCAATCTTGATTAGTGTAGTCACTCATGTGGTATTACCGTGGTCCAAAGTCCAAACACACCCTAAAAACTCTCTGGCCAAATTAGTGTACTCACTCATGTGGTATTAGTGTACCCACTCATGTGGTATACTCATGTCATCATGTGGTATATAGGCATCAGCTTCGGATCCAAACACCTGTGTAACTTGGTCTGTACTTCTCTGGCCAAATTGTAAACTGCTCCTGCATCCATCCACGGGCCGCAGCACGAATTATTTCACTGTGCCATCCAAATAAGCCAAGTTGCGAGCTGCCGTGCCCATCACTCTAGCCACAGCTCCTGGATCCGAGGAGCAGAAATCGAATTCTGCGCAGCAAGCCAGCAATCGGTGACGTAAACGCAACTCGATCGATGTTCAAATTGCTGCGTCCCACGCGTGCGTCGTTGGTGACTCCGATGGTAAAGAGATCCCGGAGGCAGCAATTTCGTTGGCTGCCGCTGCACATAGGCATGGGCCTCCCGTCTCCCAATTACTCACTCCGTTTCAAATTAGATGACTTTCCATTTGTGCAAATGTGGATGCACCTAGACATGTTACATGTATAAATCTATATGTGAACAAATGAAAGTTATCTAATATGGAACGCAGGGAGTACTTCCTCCGTTAGATCCACCTACCTCAGTTTAGAATCTGTAGCGCTACTGGCATTGGCCTGGATGAGAAAGAGGTATGGCTTCTCCCGGCTGGGCAGGGTGTGGAAAAAGTATCAGACTAAAACCCATGGGACATCACTGAACTTGTCGATTACCCGTTGTGGTCACCGTACATCATGATACACAATTTACTGTCCTGCAATACACATGGAGGCTCATCTAGGTCACTCATTGGCGGTAGAGGTACGTATTTTGATGACATGGCAAGTGGTGTGCCCCTTCTGCCACATGGGCTATTTTGAATAATTAAAAAACAAAGGGGCTAAACGATAAATTTTAGAAAGAGATAGGTTCCCTTCCTCTCCTTTGCACCTCCCCATCCACCGCTGCAGGGTGATGTCGACGCATGGGCGAAGGGAGATCAGTACATGGGTGTACAAATGTGCCCCCATTTTTTGGCAAAGAGTTTTACATCTATGTCTAATTTACATATAGAGCAATATACATCAGATAAATTATGAGAAATATGAGTGAAATTGTGACTTTCGTGTACTCTCTACACCCATTGCTCATACTCTGGCTTCGCCACTGCTTCACCGCATCCCATCTCGGCGCCGGTGTCGTCTGCCGCCAGGGCCTCCATCTCCCTCCTCCGGGAAGATCTCGGGCCTCCGTCTCCCTCCGCCGCTGAGGGTGGGTCGTGACGATGCATGGCACAAGAGCTCGTTTCGGCCGGCACAAGTCGGCCGAGTCGAGATCCTGTGCCCATGCATCGCCGTGTCTGCGCAACTCGGCCAACACAAGTGGTTGAATTGACAACTCAGCTGCTAACACGTATAAATATTATTTGGCTCCCCTTGTGTCAAATCAATAAATTTGGGTTGAAATGCTTCCCTCAAAAACTGTTGCGATCCCCTACACTTATGAGTCATCACTAATCGTATGCCATATAAATATAGGTATATTCGAACACGCACTAGAAGATTTGATGCTTCTCAAATTTGATAGATGCGAAGAAGTTGTTTTCACTTTATTTTTTATTTTTTGAGTCATTCTAAATCCGTACTATCAACAGGTGGTCGGCTACGGAAAGGTATATGTGGATTCATTTACGCGATTACAAACCACATATGCACCTCCAAAGCCTTCCCATTGACGAGAGAGATCACCCTCCCGAACCCGGACTGGGATTCAGTGACTGGCCTCTGGCTAGTCACGTTGTAACTGGAGGCTTCCATCCACCATTCAATTTCCATCTAACGGTTTAGATTCACCCAAAAGTTGAAGTCAAAATTCAAACATTTTAGAAAAAATTGAAAAAATTACAGTAAATCGTATACGGTCCGATTTATATTCTGGGAAAGTTGCGCTTCATTTGGATAACTGGTTAATTTTTAAATAGCTTTTCTCACATTAAACTTAAAAAGCTAATAACTCATAAATGGATGACCCAAATGAAGCGCAACTTTCTCAGAATATAAATCGGACCATATACGATTTACTGTAAAATTTTCAAATTTTTCTAAAATGTTTGAATTTTGACTTCAACTTTTGGGTGAATCTAAACCGTTAGATGGAAATTGAATGGTGGATGGAAGCCTCCAGTCACCGAATCCCAGTCCCCTGAACCCTACTCTTAGTTTTTTCTAGGCCCAGTAGTACCAGATAAGGTAGCGGCTGCCATCCCCTACCGGGTTCGGTAGTTTTGGACCTATATTGCCCCTTCACAAGTGGCGGTACTACAGATCCTACCATCGGACCACTACCAATAACAGGTCCATCGCTCTCTGTTATTACATTTGGTGTTGCCTCGGTAATACCGGCTAATTATTTCTTGGAAATATTCAGAAACAATTTGCTGGTAGTACCGCATGTGCATCCGGTAGTACCGGACCCGGTTCTCTCCGATGTACCTACGGTAGTACCATTGCTGGTACTATTCATGCTGCACTAGAACCACTGGTGGAACCAAAGCAGTAGTATTTCCTAGATATAAAACTGTGTGAGGCCTCCTATAAATAGGTCGCCTTCTTTCCCAGAGCTGACCACAATTTCCACTCTCTCCGCCATTAATGCGAGCAATAAATGACCATGATCTCCCACTCATTTAAGCCAAACTCGTTGATTCTGAGGGTGAAAGTGGAGATATATCTAGTAATCCACCAAAAGAATTTGAATCCCACCATCTAATCCCTACCTTATCTTGTTACTCTCGGGTTTCTTGAAACCCTAGATGGAAGTGGTCGCCCTGAAACTTGTTCTTGGTGTGAATTTTAGTGGTGTTGTTGGAGCCTCTAATTAGTTGTCGTGTTGTGCCCCAAACTTGTTTGCAACGATTTGGTCATGGTCTTCAAGTACTCACTTTTTGGATTGTGTCCTCTTGCTTTGTGCCAGAGGCACTAAATAATAAAGTTAGGCTTTCTGTTGTTGGTGGAATTTGTGTCGCCACACCTCTCAAATTAAGAAGTACTTCCCATCAAAAGGAACAAATTTCGGGAATACATCATCGTCTCAACCATTGTGTTAATTTCTACCTTTTAGTTACTTGTTGCTACCTTGTTTGTATATCTAGTGATATTTACGCATAGGTTGTTCACCCAATTGATATCTAGAATACATTTTTTATTCCGTTGTATCCCTTAGTTTGAAAAGGAAGATAAAAATGGTTAGTCGCTGGATACGTCCAAAACTCATCGATAATTTTTTATTGTCCAAGCTAAGTGTACATAATTGCTATAAATTTCTACTGTGATTTAATATCAGTTTGTGGCATTTTCTTTCACTAACTTATTCACGGAGATTTTTTATTGCCAACAAAAAAGATCGACGTCCAAAGGGCAACCCGGGGGGACCCACAGTCACCTCGCGGGCCCAAAGTGGGCTAGGAGGGAGCCACGGGACCCACCCGTGTGTCCACCTCAGGCACCACCTCTCACGGGTCTTCGCCTATAAATTCACATTAAACCTAAAAAGGTCAGAGACGGAGAATATTTTCCGAAAGGAGATACCGAGCCGCCGCCGTTGCGGAAACCCTAGGTCGGGGTTCTGGAGTACTATTCCGGCATCCTGCCAGAGGGGGAAATCATCGCCGGAGGCATCTACACCACCATTGTTGCCTCCATGACGACGCGTGAGTAGTTCATATTTAGACTACGGGTTCATAGGAGTAGTTAGATGGTGATCTATTTTCCTTGTGCTTCGGTACAATGGTCTCGTGAGTTGCCTTACATGATCAAGATTTATCTGATGTAATTGCTAGTTGTTGTGTTTGTTGGAATATTATGAATTATGATGTACAAGGCAACTATCTGATGTAATGTTTCTTATAAATGTTTGCCTTGTACACTTTGCATCGACACCACCATTGTTGCCTCCATGACGATGCATGAGTATTTCATCCTGACTACAGGTTCATAGCAGTAGCTAGATGGTGGTCTCTTCTCCTTGTGCTTCAATACAATGGTCTCGTGAGTTGCCTTACATGATCAAGATTTATCTGATGTAATAGTTGTTGTGATTGTTGGGACATCAGTTGCCTAGCTGTAATTTGTTTACCAAACAATGTTTTCTATTAAAAGAGAGACATCACTAGTGAAACTATAGCCCTCCGGTCCAACTTTTAACATTCTTTACAACCTCGTTTGCATACTTTTCACCATCGTTAGCTCGCTGGTCCATTTTTTACTTTTGTGTTTATTGCTATTATCTTCCACACTATACGTTTAATCCTTTGTTTTTAACGAGATGGGAAGATTGACAACCTTCCTGAAACATTGGGGACAACGAGCTTTGTGTTTTCTGTGTAGGTCCACTTTAAACTTTGCCAAGCTTTGCTCTCCTACTGTTTCGATAAAATTTGGTTCTTCACTGAGAGAAATTTGTTGCTGCACTACATCATACTTTTCACTTGGGGTTGCAAACAATCATCAAGCGAATTCACCCCCCCCCCCCCAAGTTGACCATACCGATCCTTTCAGTGGCTAAGAAAATTTTGTCAAATTCAAGTTAATGTAATTTCAACTTTTAAAAAATCCTAAAAAAAATTGTGGCATTAGATTTAAAAGAATCAAACTAGGTCAATTTGTTGAATAAATTCTAGCCCAAATTACTGCAAATATTCAAATATCTACATATGCATTTGGAGAAATGCACAATGGGATTTTAGTCAACTTATTTTAAGTGGTCTCAAAAGTGCAAGTGAGATTTATGGTATTGTATACCTTCAGATAATATATTTTTTAACTTTGTTACCTGCAAGCAACCATAGGTGATTAAGATTTTTTAAATAACAAATAGAAATTGTGAATTTGAGTCAACCATTGGTCGGAGGTTGTAAGAATATACTACCTGGAGCCCACTAGAGACTAAACCCAATGTTTGATGCCCACACACTCTCAACATAAATGGATAAATTTTTCATACGGCGACATTCTACTCATACCAACTCGTAGTGGCCACTTCATCAATCTTATGGCTTTACTACTCCGGTCTTTACCTGTTGTGTGAGTACGAACATGTGATGATGTAATACCGTGTGCAGGGCCATTCTTTTGGACCCGGGGTGAGTTAAATAAATATAATTAAACCAAACTTTTATATTTCTAGTTATTTTCAACGTATTACGGATTTAAAAAATATATGTTGGATAATTAGTTACCATTGTTAATCTACAATGTATGTTTAATTGTATTCTATTATATAGTTAAAATGTAAATCATTGAATATATATGAGGTATGTTAAAAAGTTTTTTCCTGTGTAATATAATCTTTCTTTACAAGATACAAAATCATCTAAAAATGTGAAAAAAAATCCGAAAATACACACGGTTCTTTGGATTACAATTGATGAATTATATAGCAAATATATATTATTGTGTGGATGTTTTTTATTTTTAATTTTATTAAATATTTTGGTAGATATTTCAATGCATACAACCTAGCAAATACTAACCCCATTCCGTAAAACAAGACGTATATTTTTAGTCAAATTTCAATGTAGTGTAACCTTCACCAATTTTATAGACAAATATATGAACATTTACAAGATTTGTTATACATACTATGAAAATAGGTTCTATGGTGGGTCTATTGATATTGATTTGTACTCTAAATGTCCATATTTTTATCTATATGATTGGTCAAACATACTATAAGTTGACATTTGACTTAATTATATGTCTTTTTTGAGGAATGGAGGGAGTATATATTAACAGAGATGTGTAGTGTATGGTTAGGTAGAAAATATATAGAAACTTCTGGAATATAAATTGAACAATTGGCATGATCATTTTTACTTGCTAAATGTGTCTCACAAGTTACGGTTATTGTAATAAGTTGATAATTTATATTTGTTATTGAAATAGCATTGCTTATAATAATTATCGACTTTTACGGGTTCTACTATTGCACTAAAAAATCAATTATAATATATACTCAATCTTTGTATATAATTTCTTATGTTATTTTTTCAAATAGGAAGTTATGAATACATTAAACATTGAAAATATATCAACAAAACATTTAATATATTAACCACCGCTCATTTAGTTGGTTTATTCTTTTGTGGTACATTATATTGGTCTATCGTGTGCAATTGCTAATGTAAACTTTTTGCTATTTAAAAATTATAAATAGTCTCTTATACGTGACAGATAAATAATAATATAAGTCACATACATATTTTAGCATTTCAGACCCTCCTCCTTTTGGGGCGGTCGCACTGTTTGCCGGCCTATGGACCGACCCGTTGCAAGTCGAAGGTGTAAAAGGACACATAACTTAATTCAGTCACATGACGTCAACTCAAGTCGCAACCCATGATTAGTACGAGTCACGAAGTAAATCAATCGGGTAGGACATTTTTCTCCATTGCAACCCCACTTGCAGGAGAAAAATCTCAATTGCAGCCTACTTATAACTCATAGATATACAAATCACGATGCAAATCTAGGGTTGTAGGACTTACCGAGCGCTATGTTAATTCTCAACTAGATGAGAATTAGCAATTCTGTAAAAGGAATGATAAGTGCACCGAGAGAAGCCATATGTGCAGGCGTGCAGCCCCCCTCCAAAAACAATGTACTCCCTCCGTCCAAAAATAAGTGTCTCAAGTTTGCTCAAAAGTGGAGTTATCTAGACATGTTTCATGTATAGATACATGCATCCACTTTTTGTCAAACTTGAGACACTTATTTTTGGACGGAGGGAGTATATGCAGTTATGCACACAATCACAGATCTCTATACGCTAGCTAGCGTTGATCCAACGGAACGGGGAGCCTGAATATCTTAGGACGAAACGCATCATTGCAGCTCGAAACTTAATTCTCTCGTTCCAATGCCCGAATTTTCTTCTCCATGGCCAGCTCACCATAGTTCACGGCTCTACGTTAGCTTTGTTAATTGGCAGGACTATGCCCAAGTACAACCAAAACCCTTAATTCCTCCGGATCAGTGTCGAGTTGCTGATACGCAAGTGCACCGACACGGTATAAAACACAAGTCAAGAAGACTTCATGCTCACTACATCATCCACTTCACACTTCACAGCCGTGGTTTGCCACGCTCGCCACCGCTCCAGAATGGACAACCTCGCGGTGCTCTTGCTCGTCCTGCTCCCGTTGCTCCTCTCCTCGCTCGTCGCCGCGGCGCATTCCGACGGCGGCTTCGGCTTCCAGGCCACGCTGACCCACATCGATGCCGGCGCGGGGTACACGGACGCGCAGCTGCTCTCCCGTGCCATGCGCCGGAGCAGATCCCGCGTCGCCGCGCTGCAGTCCCTGGCGGTGGCGGCCGCGGACGCGATCACCACGGCACGCATCCTTGTGCTGGCCAGCGAGGGCGAGTACCTGATGAGCATGGCCATCGGCACGCCGCCGCGGGACTACGCGGCCATCCTCGACACCGGCAGCGACCTCATCTGGACACAGTGCGCGCCATGCATGCTCTGCGTGGACCAGCCCACGCCCTACTTCGATCCCACCAAGTCTCCCACGTACAAGAAGCTGCCCTGCTCGTCTCCGATGTGCGAAGCCCTCTACTACCCCTCCTGCTACAAGAACACCTGCGTCTACCAGTACTTCTACGGAGACAGCGCCAGCACCGCCGGCGTGCTCGCCAACGAGACCTTCACGTTCGGCACCAACGGCACAAGGGTCACCGTGCCAAAGATCGCCTTCGGCTGCGGGAGCCTCAACTCAGGCTCCCTCTACAACGGATCCGGCATGGTGGGCTTCGGCCGGGGGCCGCTGTCCCTGGTAAGCCAGCTCGGAGCGCCCAGGTTCTCCTACTGCCTCACCTCCTTCATGGCCACCGTGCCCAGCCGTCTCTACTTTGGCGCCTACGCCACGCTCAACAGCACCAACACGAGCGACTCCGGCCCGGTGCAGTCCACGCCGTTCATTGTCAACCCGGCGCTGCCGACCATGTACTACCTCAACATGACGGGCATCACCGTCGGCGGCGACCTGCTGCCCATCGAGCCGTGGGTGTTCGCCATCAACGACACCGACGGTACGGGCGGGGTCATCATCGACTCGGGAGCCACGATCACTTACCTGGCGCAGCCCGCGTACGACATGGTGCACGACGCGTTCGTGGCGCTGGTCGGGCTGCCCCTGGTGAACGTCACGTCGCCGGACGACGTCCTGAACACGTGCTTCAAGTGGCCGCCGCCGCCGCGGAAGCAGGTGACCATGCCGGAGCTCGTGTTCCACTTCGAAGGGGCCGACATGGAGCTGCCTCTGGAGAACTACATGCTGATCGACGGCAGCACGGGGAACCTCTGCCTGGCGATGGCACCGTCAGACGACGGCTCCATCATCGGCAGCTTCCAGCACAACAACTTCCACGTGCTCTACGACAACGAGAACAGCTTGTTGTCCTTCATCCCCGCGCCCTGCAATCTCATCTGATCTAGTCGCAGCTCTGCTCAAGCATGCACGTAATTTAGCTCCTTCATTTTTTGCAGCTGTACGTTTATGCATAATTCCGCCACTTTCATTTCTGTTTTCCTCGTTACTTGGCGCGCGGGGATTTTAACTGTAGGTTGATGATCCATCTGTATCTGCGATATTTCGATTCATGTATGGTTCTACCATTGTCCTCACGCACACTGCATACTAAGAATCGATCAGCTCGTGTAATTTGTACCATGTGTCCTGTGTGCAAGTCTTTTTCAAGGTCTATTCCTTTTTTGTGAAGATTTTCAAGAATTAATCCAGGTGAGATTTCATGAGCAAGTCAAACAGGATAGGGGTATAGTATGTGCTCGCCTACAAATGAGATCTTGAAATGATTCTTGGCTGAGTTAACTCTCTTTGTATTACTTGCAAAACGTATGTGATGATTAGCTCATGCGTGCTTATGAACAGGTTGCTCACGAGTAATAGCATGATTTCGATCCCGAAAATATTCGGCCACTACCGAATTTCGGTGATATCGGTTTTCATTTCGGCCAAAGGACCTAAACTGTCTCTCAAATTCATTCGAATATAACAAAAAATTAAGAATATTTTGATATTTATTTGAATTCAGGTGTGCTATGAAATGTTTTTATGAAATCACTGAGATCAATGAATTTCCATGAAATCTCTCATTGAAAGTGATCCCGTCCCCTTGTTTGGAGCGGGCCGGCTCATTGAGCTGACACAAACATTGGATCTCCCAATTTTGCACTTTGGACTTCTCAGTTTATTTCCTCCAAACCGGGTCCTGCTCATAAGCCATTGTGTGGGCCATGATTGTCCCTCGGGAAATGGCACATTCGCATGGGCCGCCGATATACAACTCACGCGGCCTGCTCGGCAGCGTCAGCTACACATAAGTAACAAAAAGCTACCCTGACGATGTATTCTGAAAATCAGAAGATCGTGGAACGCACATTCAAAAACACACACAAAAACACGTATTTTTGCCAAATCTGACCCTTTGGCCGAACTAATCTCGTATCTGGCCCCTCCGGAAAACTATTCTCGGATCTGGCCCCTCGGGTCGGCGCCAATGGACATGGCGCCGAAGTTGTATAGGTTGGCGCCAGGAAAAAAATTGGCCGAGCTAGGTCGGCGCCAAGTGTGATGGCGTCGAACCCATGGATTTTCAAAACGATGCAAATTGTTGGCGCCGACCTGTACAACTTCGGCGCCATGTCCATTGGCACCGACCCGAGGGGCCAGATCCGAGAATAGTTTTCCGGAGGGCCAGATACGAGATTAGTTCGGCCAAAGGGCCAGATTTGGCAAAAAATACCAAAAACACACACATTCAAAAAATGGCGAGCGCGTCTCCGCTCCCGTCCCCCTCCCGGCGACCACCGCTCCGGCCTCGTCACCCAAGGGTCTGTCCCTTCGCCCAAACCAGGTCCCCCGCCGCCCCCGTCCGTGCTACCGAAGGATTTTGTCCCCCGCCGCATCCTGCAGTCCTCTCCGATCCTGTCAGATGCGGATCCGTCGCCGGCCCTCAGATCCGTGCTGGTCGGCGAGCTGGGCGTCTTGGATGGCCAAGGTGAGCTGGATTCGGACTTGGAGGAGGTGGCCGAGACGCATGAGATCGGCTGCGCGTCGCGTCCTGCCCCCTCCGCTGGATGCGCCTTCAAGACGACGCCTGCCGTTGCTGCCGCCTCCATTAATGGGGCTGCCTCAAGCATTCAAGTGGACCGGTCCTCTCAGGTACTTCCCACCGCTCCCCCTGCTCCCGGCTTTGGCGCATGTCACTCCACCACGGCCCCGACAGGCGTTCGGCGCCTTCAAGACGAAGAAGAGACAGGAGGGGAGTGGCAACTGGTGCAGCACCGCCGCCCCCGTCAGCCACCTCTGCCTTCTCCGAATTCAAGACCTGCACCCACCACGCGCCCGCGCCTTCCCATCCCGCGCCATCTATGGGGGCTCTGCTTCCGCTGCTACAAGAAGGGGCATTTTCTCCGAGATTGCAGAGACCCAATTTGCTGCCGACGCTGCGGTGGCTCTGGACACAAGGAGAGGCAGTGCACTTAGCCTCCAAACCCTCCTGCTCCTTTCAAGCTCGACCAGGCTGCGTTCCCGCCGCTCCGGCAGCCAACCATGCCTCGCCGCCCTGGTGACCCTCGGTCTCGCCCAGCTGAGGGCAGCGTCGTCGTGCCGGGCACCCTGCAGATGCAAATCTCCGCGGCCGCCCTCAACTCCAACTTGGTGCTGCTGAGCCTTGGAGGCTCGAGGCCGCACGTCTCCCCCGCGGCCATTGCGGACGCCCTGCACGCCGAGTTCACGATCCCCACGGCGTTCATCACCGTGGTGCGTCACCATCCTAAAGACTTCTTGGTCACCTTCCATCACCAGCACCACCGCGAGCTTGCCCTCGCCAACCCGTCCTTCCGGAAGGGCATCCTCGACATCCGCATCAAGCCTGGACCGTGGAGGGACTTGCCGAGCTCGTGGACATGAGGTACCACGTCCATCTCGAGCTGGAGGAGGTCAAGCTCCACGCTTGGGACGCCGACACGGTGACGCGCGCCATCGGCGACCAGTGCGAGCTCGACTACATCATGGCTTGCACGGTCTCGAGGGAGGACACAAGGACAATGGGCGTGTGGTCCTGGACGGACAACCCCGACAACATCCCCAAGGTGCAGAACATCAAGCTCCCGGCGCGCGTGGCTGCTGCGGCTCCGCCGACCATCGGCCGCCGTGCTCTGCGCTCACGCGCCATCGTTCACCTTGCTATGTATGAGGATTTCACAGGTGTTGTTGCTGTCCCGGGCGTGCCAGCCAAGCCGACGCGCACGGAGGTCTTCGACTGGGACATCGGGGTCATCGACGGCGAGCGCCGCCCACATATCAACCCCGGCACGCAGCGCGGACCTTCGAGGGAGCAACGTCGGATGACGATGAGGACAGGGGCGATGGCGACCGCGGCCGTGGCCGTGATGATGACAGGCGGTCCTTCCGCGACTGCATCATGGGTCGAAGCCGCTCCCGGGCCACCCGCGACAGGGCCAGCGACGACGCCAGCGACAGGCGGGGCCAGAGCCGCGACTCTCGCCGTGATGGCCAGCGCCACCGCCGTGGCCTTGCCACCGACTCGTCCCCGAGCCCGCCGCCAAGCCCAAGAGGAGGTCCTGCGCACCAGCGGCATCCGCTCGACCGCCCGAGATCAAGCTCGCCGTCCTCTGTGCTCCCGACGCCCTCTGACCATCGTGCGCGATCTGCGAGCGGGCCTCCTGGCTTCACCGCGTCCCCGGCCCCGCTGCTCCAGGCTGAAGACACCACGCCAGCGACCACTCCCTTGACTGCAGCTTCATCGACTCCTGGCTCTGACGCGCACAGCCTCCAGCCGATTTTAGGTCCAAGATGAAGGCTCTCCTCGCGACGCCACCATCTCCTCCGCCAAAGGCGCCTGCTGCCAGGCGCAAGACGATCGTCGGATGCTCGTACCGCCGGTCCAGCGCCCGGCTGAACCTCAAGGGCCGCCGTGTGCCGGTAGCCAGGCTTGCGGAGGAGTTACTATGTCGTCGCATGGGAATCGTGTAAGATGGAGAGCCGGTCACGGAGCAGGCCGTGGCTGAGTTCGTCCGTCTCTTCCAGGGGCAGCTACCGAGCACCATTCTCGCCGCGCTGCGTTCCCTGTTCCGCCTCGACTGCGCCGGAGCCAACGCCGTCGAAGATGCTCTCCTGAACCACGGAGGTGGAGGCGCCCTGGACCTTGCCGATGCCGCCGAAGATGAGGCCGGGACCCAGGCCTGATGATAGCTCGAGCAATCGAGTGTACTGGAGTTATACTAGTTTCCATGTTAGATCAATCCTTTAAGATTTTGGTTATGTTGACGCTGATGCTGAGTACCTGGCGCTTGTGCTGGCTACTGTTGCTGCGTTTCCTGTTCCTGATCATGCTGGCCACTCTGCTGCTAGCCCGGCTCCAGCTCTTGTCCCAGTTAGATGTTGGCTCTACGCTCCAGCTCTTGTTCCTGTTAGATGTTGCTCTACTTTTAAATGGATGATCTTATGAAAATGTTGTGTTTCCTTTGCTGGAATGTGGGGGGATTAAATGATCCTGATAGACAGATTGTTGTCCATGACCTCGTTGCTTCCTCTTCTTGTCACATAGTTTGCCTACAAGAGACTAAGCTACAGAACGTGGATCCTTTCACCGCTAGCTACCTGGGAGGTGGTCGTCTGCGAGGTTTTGCCCAGCGCCCAGCCCTTGGAACTAGAGGAGGAATCCTCCTTTTGTGGGATGAGAACGTGATTAACATCTCCAATGTGCAAGCCACCGAGTTTTGCCTCTCGGCTAAGCTAACCTCGTTGCACTCCGATGATAACTTCAAGATCACAACGGTCTATGGCCCTACACTTGCCTCGCGAAAGGAAGACTTCTTTGCCGAAATCTTGGCATCAAAACCTCCCACGGGCACTATGTGGTTGGTCCTTGGTGATTTCAACCAAATCTTTAGAGCGAGAGACAAGAACAACACCAACATCAATAGGCGGCGAATGAACAAGTTCAAACCCATTCACTTGCAAAACCGGCGCTTCACGTGGTCTAATGAACGAGCAACCCCCACCATGTCTAGGATCGATGGCGCTTTTTGCAATCCGGAGTGGGACCTTAACTTCGGGAACCATATCCTTCATGGTCTATCCTCCTCGCTATCCGACCATTGCCCCCTTTTGCTTGCCGATGACTCCGGGCCGCGCCGTCCACGCTCTTTCCGATTCGAAAACTTTTGGACTTGCCTTCCCGGCTTCAAAGATGCGGTCAACGAGGCTTGGACCATGCATTCGCCGCACCGTGAGCCATGCCAAATCCTCTTCCACAAGCTTAAAAAAACGGGGGCAAAATTAAAAAGATGGAGCCAAAGCTTCTACTCCAACGCCAAGGTTCAAACGCACATGGCTCTCCTCATTATTCTACGCCTTGATGAGGCCCAAGACCTTCGGCCTCTATCCCTAGAAGAGCGCGATCTCCGTGCCCGCCTCAAGAGGAAAGTCCTAAGCCTTGCGGTGGTTGAGCGGTCAAGGAAGAAACAATGCTCACGTGTCACCAATGTTCGAGAGGGCGATGCAAACACCAAGTATTTCCATATAACGGTCAATGCGAGAAGGAGGAAAAACCACATCCACCGGCTAAGACGGAACCACGGTTGGGTCACATCACATGAGGAAAAAGAGGAAATTGTGCATGATCACTTCCATGGGGCTATGAGAAGAGGTCCACCCCGCGAGCTAGATTTCAATTGGGAAACCTTTGTTCAATCAAACGTTGACCTTGGAGAAATGGATGCGCCATTTACGGAGGAGGAGGTATTTCGCGCCATCAAGCAAATGCCGGCGGACAAGGCACCGGGTCCCGATGGCTTCACCGGTGCTTTCTTCAAAGCAACTTGGTACATAATCAAGATGGATGTCATGCGTGTCATTCGCCTCTTTGGCAACCTACATTCCGACAACTTCCATTGGCTAAACTCGGCGAATGTGGTTCTCATTCCAAAAAAAGATGGGGCCGAATGCATCTCCGATTTCCGTCCCATTAGCTTGGTTCATGCCATCGCCAAAATCATTGCCAAAGTCTTGGCTACCCGGCTAGCTCCTCACATGAACACGTTGATCTCTCCCGCCCAAACCGCATTCATAAAAAATAGAAGCATACATGATAACTTCATGTTCATGAGAAACTTTGCTAGAAGACTTCATCGCAACAAGACCCCGGCACTCCTCTTCAAGTTGGACATCCGCAAAGCTTTTGATGCCGTCCGATGGGACTACCTTATTGATTTTCTAAGACGGCTAGGCTTCCCGAGTCGGTTTTGTGATTGGATCTCCGCCATTCTCCGCACTTCCACTTCGAGGATCCTTCTAAATGGGGTGCCGACCTCCCCCATAAGGCACGGAAGAGGACTTAGGCAAGGCGACCCACTATCTCCGCTTCTATTCGACATCGCGATTGATCCACTACAACAAGTTCTTGAGCTTGCCACGGTGAGAGGCGACCTCTCCCATCTCCGGGGGCGCGGAGCTTTCTTTAGGATCTCTCTTTATGCGGATGACGCCGCCATTTTTATGGCCCCCATCAAGGAGGAAATAACCAAGCTTGCGCACATCCTCACTTCTTTCGGCGACGTCACGGGATTGTGCACTAACATGCAAAAGACATCCGTTGTTCCCATCCGTTGTGGCAATATTGACCTTGATGATGTTCTACAAGACTTACCGGCTACTAGAACCGGTTTCCCCATGCGATATCTTGGCTTACCTCTCTCCGTTTGGCAACTAAAGAGGGTGGACCTTCAACACCTTGAAGACAAGATTGCCGGCAAGGTGCCCATGTGGGCTGAAAAATACATCAACTCGGCGGGGAGGAGAGAATTGGTTCAGTCGGTTATGGCCTCCCAAGGCATTTTCCACCAAACCTCACTCAAGTTGCCTCCCGGGTTCATCACCAAGGTCACCAATATCGAGCGCTCTTTTCTTTGGGCGGCCTCCGATAAGGTTTCCGGAGGCAAGTGCAAGGTCAATTGGAAAAAGGTGTGCCGTCCAACCGAGTTTGGTGGTTTGGGGATACTAGACACGGAAAGATTTGGTGTGGCTCTTCGGCTACGTTGGCTATGGCTTGAGTGGACGGACAACTCTAAGCTATGGATCGGTATGGGTAATCCATGTACAAGGGAGGACTACGACCTTTTCTATGCATGCACCACAATCACTATTGTCAACGGTCACAAGGCACCATTTTGGGACTCCCCTTGGTTGAATGGACAGAGGCCGCGTGACATTGCACCCCTCATCTACTTGATCTCAAAACGGAAGAAATGGTGTGTGGAAAAAGCCATGCATGATGATGCATGGATAAACCAAATAAACACGGCCGACGGAGTCACCCTCGCCCACATACAACAATTTGTTGCCCTATGGACCTCTCTACAACAAGTGCACCTTGATGAAGATGTCCCCGACACCATCATTTGGACCATGTCCTCCACGGGAGTCTACACGACAAGTTCGGCCTACCACGCACAATTCTTAGGTTCCACCTCCACCAACATGAAGAAGCTTGTTTGGAAGGTGTGGGCACCCCCCAAATGCAAATTCTTCGCTTGGCTTATCATCCAAAACCGGGTGTGGACGGCGGACCGTCTACGGCGGAGGGGTTGGCCAAATTGTGATCTTTGCCCTCTTTGCAAGCAAACGAGAGAAACGGCCGCCCACCTTTTGTTCCAATGCCGTTTCGCTAGGCGCATTCGGTGCATGGTGAAGGATTGGCTCCACTTATCATGGTTGGATGTGAGCTCTTGGGACAACTTCATTTGTGTCCAAGATTGGTGGACTCACATGACCATGAATGACTCCACTAGGAGAAAGGCGATTGCATCCCTCACAATGCTTATCTCTTGGGAACTATGGACCGAGCGCAACGCTAGAGTGTTCCGGCACAAATCCACCCTACCTTCGTTCATTTTGGGGAGGATCAAAGACGAGGCACACACATGGGTCAAAGCGGGTGCCAAGCACTTGGAGTTTATCTTGCCGGGAGATTAATCCCCTAGCTAACTTTTTGGGTGGACCTTTTGGTCGGTGTTGTAAACAATGTTAAAACCCCTAACTCCTCCTTAATTAATATATAGGGGCAAATTTTTTGCCTCATAAATTCAAAAAAAAAAAACTACCCTCTCAAAACAAAAATCACATTTTAGCTCAAATTTTATTGAAAATTCTCGATATACTCCACGTGCAAAAAATTTCATTCACATGTGGTAGTCACAAGCAACAAGCACATTTAAAAAGTAAAGCTACCGCAGAAAATTAAAATCTTTAAGTGGCATGTTCCAAGGGGTGTAACTGGATGGTCCGTCTCCACATGGCTTTGAACTTTTATCCGACCCGTAATGTTGTAATATATTTTTGCAAATGGTTGCTAGGAATTTATTGCTAGCCCAGAATCCTCATACGGATGGGAGCGGTTGCCTTACTATGGTTATGACTATGTAGAGGTGACATTGTTTTTAATACAAAAAATTATCTACTTTGCACGTTATCTAGTGCGCGCACTGGCTCCAGTCATGGTCTATAAAGACAAGAATATTGCATCACGTTTACGGAATTATGCTCGTTCGAGTAGATAGTCAACGTTTTCTTTACCCCGCATAGATGGTGGCACATTCTTAGGATCGGCCATACACCGTACTAGTAATTTGTTTACTCGTGTATGGATTTGTATTTTGCCTTTTTGTTTTCTCTAAACCTTCTTATGGGTGGTGTGCATCATAACTATGCAGAGACTGAATGTTGACTACGTGTATCGTCTTATTGGTGCTTAAAAGGTATTTTTTACTGAATTAAATTGTTAGCTCTAATATTATGATGGTTACCCCAATGAAAGAAAAAAAAAGATCGGGATGGTTATCATAGTAGCACGTATCGTCAAATAGCACGTACCCCTTCGTCTCTGGATGAGAGGGTATATGAAGGCTTCTTCAGTTGTTTTTGGTGTGGCAGTGACGTTGCTTCGCTAGTGATGTGGTCTTGCGTTGAATAAAAGCCCTCTGGATCCAGTCTCATGTATGTGTAGTTTGGCCCGATGTTGTTGAGTAGCTAGTGAGATTTTGTCCATGCCATCTTCATACTTTGTGGTCCTCTATATATGTTTGTATGTGCTATGTGAGTGAATAAGCTTTATGTTGTCTATCACCAACAAGAGCTAGGATGGTGCAATGACACGAGTTTTACTATAGGTTTGTGATGGCGTGGAATAGCACGTTTGTTGGGAGACCCCAAGTGTAAGGTTTGATGTAATTTAACAGTAAATTTTCTCTTGATTACAAAACCAAGGTATTTAATCTAGTAGGATTTGGAGAAGTCTTTAGAAAGGTGTCAACGACGCCGTTTACGATAATTGACGTGGACCTGCGCACACACGAACAAACTACTTTGTCCCAACGAAACAGAGAGGTTGTCAATCTCTCCGGCTTGCTGAACACAAATGATTAAACGTATAGTGGAAAATAATATGAGAGAAAAAATGACCAGCGAGCAAAATGACTTAAAAAAAGCTATTAGAATGGTTGTAAACAATATAGAAAAATAGGACCGGGGTACACAGTTCACTAGTGGCGTCTCTCAAAAAGATAAACATGTTGGGTAAACAAATTACAGCGAGACAATTGACAAACATGGGCACAACACAATACTATCATGCCACAAAGTTCACCGTTTCATTTAATATGGGCATTACGACAAAATACATAGACCGTTATCCAACTGCGTCTATGACTAATAATCCACATCGGGATCGCTATGCAGCCTGTCACCCGCAAGTATTAAGTTGCAAGTAACAAATAATTTCAATAAGCATGGTGCGTAATGTAAGCAATGTAAACAACGTAAAGCAATAAACACCGCTGTTTTATCCCTAGTAGCAACAACACATCTCAAGTTTTAATCGTTTCTGTCAACTCGAGCTCAGACAAGAGAGGCATGAACCCACTAGATAGCATAAATATCCTCTCTAAGATACTAGCAATTACTTCGGCCAAATCATCCACAAGCATCGAAGAGCATGCAAGATCATAAATAAAATATATGAATAAACAATCTGAACAATAATGTCATGACTCCATAATTCATCGGATTTCCGCAAACACAACATGTAGCATTATATAAAGATGATCTTAATCACGTAGGCAGCTCATAAGATCTAAACAACGGAACACAAAGGAGAAGAGACAACCATCTAGCTACTGCATGGACCCGTAGTCCCGTGGTGGACTACTCACGCATCACTCCGGAGGCAGCCATGGTGGTGTAGATGCCTCCGGTGATGATCTCACCCTCCGGCAGGGTGCCTGGAAGAGCTTCAGAACTCTCCCGATCTAGGGTTGGCGACGACTGCGGCCTCAGAACTTTTCTGTAAAATATGATCGGGTATCGAGGGTTTTCGGGACGAAGGCAATTTATAGGCGAAAGGGTAACTCGGGGAGACTCTCGAGGGCGCTAGGTGGGCCCCAGGCACGGTCAACCCTTTGAATAATTATATTATTCGTTTCTTCGTTTCCCTCCTGGCTCCGTCTTCGTTTCTTCGTAAAAATAATTATATTAAATTTTCAGCCAATTCCGAGAAAAATCCTCGACTAGCTTTTCTGAAACAAAAAGACAGCAGAAAACAGGAACTGGCACTGGGCATCTTGTTAATAGTTTAGTTCCATAAATCATGTCAAAATGATATAAAAACATTGTAAAAACATGTGGCAATGATATATAATAAGCATGGAACAATCAAAAATTATAGAAACGTTTGAGACGTATCAGTTTGGCAAGAATTTTGAGGCATATGTATGGATTGTGTAATTTCCCCTTTGTTTAGAATACTTTATGCATCGGGGGTTTAGTAACCCTACTATCTGGTTGTATCAATTATTCTAGGGATTATTACTCCTGTGCCCCCAACTCCTTAGTTGTGCTCAGTTTTCCCCACGCTTGAAACTTTTGCTCACTTTTCCCCACTCCCTTAGCTGAAACTCTTACAAATGCTCACAACGGACGTTGCCGTCTGGTCCGTTAACTCTGACGAGTGGGGCCGCGTGGGACTCTGTTGACTGTTCGCTCTTTGGACCTGACGAGGGTGCGCTTCTGTGGCTTTGTTCGTTGGGCCATGGATGGCTTCGTACGTCGTAGACCGGGCCATTGTGTTGATAATTAAATTAAGCCTGCTATGGACTCACGCAACCATGTATGCATGCGCCTCATCGATTCAGCCTGCTATGGGAGGAGCGCGGCTTTGGCATCGATTCAGCCTGCTATGGGAGGAGCGCAGCGCGACGTGGTTGCATGCATGCGCGCCGCCACGCACGCATGCGTCGATTCAGTCTACGCAGCCAGTCCCTATGCACGCACGCATGCGTCGATTCAGTCCCTACGCACGCATGCAGCCACTGATGCACCGTCGAAGCCAGCCGCTCGGTTCAGTTGCCGCTGCCACTGATGCACCGTCGAAGCAGTTGCCGCGTCGTTCGACGCGTCGAGCCCACACATCGTGTGTAAACGGTAAAAAAACCTAGGCTACACAAACGGATCGACACCACGCCCTCGATCCAGTGTGAAATAAACCGCCCTTCGGTTGCCTCTTCCTCTCCCTTGGCTATTTAAACCGCCCTTCGGTTGCCTCTTCCTCTACACATCCATCTGCACCTCCCTCCCTTCTCTTCTTCCCCAAGAGCCAAAGCAAACACGCAGCGACGCGAAGACGAGATGCAGTTCAACGCGCCGACTTTCCGCGTGCCGCCCACCGTGCCGGAGAGGCGGTACCCCGCCTTCGTCGTCGTCGAGACCTCGCTCCCGTGTGGGCGATCTCACGCTGGAGGGGTCCTCGCGAGCTTGCCGAGTGGTTTCTTCGTGCGGGCTTTCGCCACCTCCCGGCTGGCTCGCCGCCCATGTTCCGCCTCGAGGAACAGCGTTCCCACCCCACCGCTCCACCGATAGGGCTCGTCGCCCACTTCACCAACAGATTCGACGCCTACTACCTGCTCGGCAGGGTGTTTTGGTGTGGGTGCGAGTTCATCGCCTTCACCACCTACAACATCTTCACTGACTTTGAGAGCATCTTCCCCAGTGCCAACCGCATGCACAGCCTCCCGTACTATCTCGGCGAGAACGGTCTGGAGGAGGAGGAGTGAAGACGGCGGTGGAGGCCATGACGGTGTTTTCCGTGTGTGTGTTGCCCTATAGCTAGTGTGCTAGGGCTTTATCTTTAGGGAATCTTTATCTATGTGTTGTTGTTGCGTTCATGGTTTGTTGCCCGTACTATGTATGCCGTGCTATATGTATGAACTTTAAGAACTATATCTATGGTAGTTCATGTTGTGTTACATTTGTGTTGTATTTGTCTTGTCCCAAATATTTATGGGATCCCAATATTTATCCCAATATTTATTGAGACATGCACCGCTAAGTGACAAGGGAAAAAAAGGTGTTTCGCTTATGTGTTCTTACTTCAGCAAACACCTCTTTTGAAGTCAACAAGGCCGCGAGAACACGACAAACTAATAACATATGATTAGAAAGTAGCTAATTCGTTGGTGGCCGTAGTGCATGTAAAACAAGGTAATTTGCGAAGGGTAACCCATTTGTAATTGTTGGTGGTCATATTTGTTCAAAAACAATAAGATACGAAGAAGAGTTGTAGTTGGAATTGTTGGTGGCAATATTGCATGGAAAAAGCAAAAAAAGAAGAGCACTCAATCTCTATAGGTAAAATTTGAAACGATGAAAAAAGAGTACTCAATTGTTGTGTATGAAAAAAGATCACTCAATTGTTGTGTATGTGCAATTTGAAACAACGAAAAACGAGCACTCAATTTTCCCATTTTTGAATTGTTGGTGGCAATTTTGGAATCAACATGCACTCTGTGCAATCAAATAAATACAGCCAAAAAAACACAGAGTGAGCGCGTGCACTAATTTCTGGGCTCTTATATCTTTGCGGGCCTTTCAGAGTCAACGGCATGGACCGGCCCAACATAGCTTTGTTTCTTGTTTGGGCCCAAGAACTCAATATTGTTTTTTTCCTTTTGCGCTAGGTGTTGTCTGACGAAACTGAAGAAACTGAAAGTGTCAAGAACACGTACAAAAATTCGGTGATACAGAGAGCACCAGATCCACACAGAGACTGATGGTAAGCAAGAATTAACTGACGAAACTGATGTTAAGCAAGAACTAACTGATACAGACACAGTTTAAGCAACATAAGAGCACCAGATCCACACTAGTAACATCTCTAACGACTGACGACCAGCAAGTAAGCAATTCCTAGAGCAATTACAGAAATGTAAAATCCTAAAGCTAGCTGATTCGACTGCCTCTTCAATTCAGTCAGCTGCCTCAAGTTCTTGTTCATCTTCTTTAGTTCCCCCTTCAGATCCGCATCCCCAACTGTCGGAGCAGCACTGTCGGAGACCAAATTCTGCTGCCGGGTTGCGGCACCATTGAAAGGCATCGAGCTCTGAGATCTAGCTCTAAGCCTGGCAACGTAGTTATCCAGCCATTCGAAATGGCCGCAATGGCTCACGATCTGAAACAAAAATATGAACCCTAAATCTCAGATCCAAGGAAAAAGAATTCAGAGCAAAGGGAAAAAGAAATCAGAGCAAAATCATGAGATCTAACCTGCCCCTCTGGCTTGCTCTCGCATTTCACGAACTCTCGCCCTTTGTTGCCATTCTTGTCCGACGTACAAGTCAACCGTACCAATGGCGCGATGCGTTCGCAGTCAGGACATCGCTCCATGGGCACTGGACCATGCTGGGGCCACGAGGGGGGGAGGCTGAACTAGAGTCCGACATATCTCGTCGCCGGAGAAGAAGAATCGCTGCTCTCGTCGCTGGAGAAGAAGAAGCAGAAGAAAGGGGAGACAATGGTGGGCGAGGACGAGCTGCTCTGTGCGTGGGTGGAGACTGGAGAAGGAGCTGCTCTGTCAGATGGAGAAGGGGGAGATTTGACGATTTGCCTCGTTGTATTTTGCAGTTTTAATATTTGCAACATCTCGTCTCACTGACATGTGGTGGTCATGTGCGAATAATCCAATTTCAGATGTAAAGTGGGGCAGATGGTAAAACTCCCTTGCGGCCAATCAAGATGCAGAACCAGCTTCGCGCGGATCGCCCGTGGAAGGCCATATCTGACGGGTGGAGTTTGGCGCTAGATTCCGATCCGACGGCGGACGTTCGACGCTAGGGTTTGGAGAGATGCTCCGGGGTTTTGAGTCAGTCAACGGGGTTATTAGGGTTTGACCTGAACTTCAAATGGCCACAAATAGTTACAAAAAAATCAAAAAATGAAAAAACTTGCATAGTTCGTCGTTTTATAAGACATAGTTACCAAAAAACCCTGGGTTTAGGGTTAAGGGTCATTTTCATGAAAAACCATTTTCAGAAGTGAGACATCGAAATCACATTCAAATGAGCATAAGTAATTCAAAAAAAATCAAAAAATAACAAAACCAGTGCACATTGCCGTAATATGTGACATGGTTACGAGAAAAAAATATAAACTTGGTGTTGGTACATTTTCATGAAAAAAGCTTCACACAAATGAGCTATCACGTATGAAACTGTTCAGAGTTCGTAGGAAAGTGAGAGAGGGTTTAGGTTTTGATAAAATTCAAAAAAATCAATAAAATCACAAAAGCTTCATTTTGGATTGAATATGAAGGTTCTGAAATTACTTTTTCATTTTCATATTTAAAACGTGTTATTTCATGATTTTCAGTTAATAGCATATTTTTCCAAAAAAATGTAATAATATGAAGATTAGTTCAATAAATAGTGGGACTTCGTTTTTACTCTATATATATGGAACAGGTGTTAATAAAAAATTTATGCCTCATTTAGACAAGGTCGAAAAAAACTTGATTACAAATAGGGCTGTTTACCCTAGCTTTCGAGCTCGTTTCTAGCACATTTCTCATTCGGATTGATCACCTTCAAATATTGGACTTAAAATGTTCGATCAAATACATAGCACAGAGCAATGGACCTCATATGTTGGTTCAACTCTAACTTTGGTTCAACTTCAACTTTGGTTCAACCTCAAATTCAAATATTCATTCAAATTCAAATTTTGATGGAAATTTTAATTCTTACTCAAATAAGATACCAAAGTACAAGCAACATTATTACACCTGATAAGTTTTCACAGTAGCTCGAATTGACAACACAAACATCTTAACACAAATGTATCAAGTTCAAATTCAAATCTTCGACTTGCTCCTTGTGTTCGCAGCTGGCTTCACCGACTTGCTCCTGGTTTCCCTAGTTGAGATGCTCTTCTGATTCAGACTCTTGATCCTTTTGCTCTTTACTTGGGGTTTTGGCCGTGGAGTTGCTGATGGAGTACTTCCACTCGCCGAGCACTTGACGACCAATTGATGGTCATCATCTGTGGGTTCAACAATCTTTAAAGGAACAATTGGAACAATTACCCCCTCCTCTTCCTCTCTTATAGCTTCAAAACCATCAAAGGCCATGGCTTCAAAATCTAAGCCATCAGATGATGGTTGAACTTCAGTTTCTTCGGTTTCTTCATGTCTAGGCCTTTTCTCCCTAGAGCTGATAAATAAAAGGGAAGCCATAGGTTAAAAAGAGAACAAATGCAAACAAAAGGGTAGCTGCATTCTACAAATGCAAACACATACCAAGGTGCTGGTACAGCTTCATTTGCTTCAATCTCCAGTGTAGCTGCATTCTCCTCAGCATTTTCAATCTCCATTGCTGCTGCATTTTCCTCTGCATTGGCTGCTGTCCATCTTTCCTCCTCTCCAAATGATGGCTCCACTGGATTGGTACAAAGCCTGGCAATATGCCCCAGAACTCCACATTTTCTGCAAGCACGCTTTTTTGGTACACGACCCTCCTCACCTGTTCTGAACCTGTTTTTCTTTGGTCTTCCTGGTGGTCTAGTGAGTACAGGGGAGCAGAGTTTGAACCCTGGATCAACTATATTCCATTGGTCTTTTCCCAAGAGTGCAGGCACATTGTCAGCATAAGCAGCCATAAATTTGGCAACAGAGAAATAGTCCGAGCAATATTGATCAACTTCACCATCTGCACCCCCAATGACAGTCATCAGATGTAGGGCATGTATGCATGGCTTCCCACGGATCTGCCATTGCCTACAACTGCATTCCCTAGTTGCTAGGTTCACTGGATACCTCCATAGCCTATTTTTACTGTCAGTATAGGCTACCTCACCCTCAAGTGTATCAGATCGAATGCATCTCATCTTCAGTCCTCTTGCCTTCAAATGCAATGCCTTAATCAGTGATGGGAGCATAAGATGACCAACATATTTTGTTTCTGCAATTCTTTTGCGAAGAGCCATCTTTATCATGATCATCTGCCTCATCTTGTCGAATGCTTGCCACAGCAAGAGCCCTTTCACTGACTTGAACTTTGCATTGAAGCATTCTGCAAGGTTATTGGTCACATAATCAACTTTGCAGATTTCGTTGAATTGGCTTCTTGACCACACCTTGCCATGATGTGCATCCATGTACTCCTTCACAAGAGGAGTTTGAGCATACAACACTCTCAAATGGTGTTCATACTTCCTTTTGCTGCATGTGTATGATGCTGGCCATAAGTTCTCATCAAAAACTTTACCTTTGAACTTCTTTTTGAAATTTTGCGCTAGGTGTCGCATACATTCCCTATGCTCCACTCCTGGGAATACAATTTCTACTGCACTCTCTAAGCCCTTGCAAGCATCTGTGTGTATGGCTAAACCTGGGGGTGTGCCTATAATGTTGCGCAACTGCTGCAGAAACCAGACCCAACTTTCCTCGGACTCTGCCTCCACCACACCAAATGCAACTGGGAATAGCCAGTTGTGTCCATCAACTGCAGAAGCTGCTACTAGCTGTCCTCTCCATCTTCCAGTCAGATGTGTAGCATCTACGGCCAAATAGGGCCTGCAACCATCTAGAAACCCCTGCCAGCAAGCCTTGAAACAAACAAAAGCCCTTCTAAAGCACTCCTTCTCAAATGACTTCCCTTTTATTTTGAATGGAACTGTATGCTTGTCAATCTCTACAACACTCCCTGGACTAGCCATCTCCACTTCAGCTTTGAAGGTGTAAAGCAGCTGAAAACTGTCATTCCATTGACCATTAATTCTGTCAAGAGCCCTTTCCCTAGCATTGAAAACTCTCATGTAAGGAATTTTTATCTTGTACTTCTCAAAAAGCTTCCCATGGAGTGCTGTTGGACCAAGTCCAGGTTCTTCCCTCAGCCAATCCAATATCGCATCTGCCACCCACCTAGTTTTTGCTAGCTTGGTTTTGGCCTTCCCCCCCCTCCAGGTGGACAGGAGTGCTTGTGTGGGTTTTTCTTTATCTGAAACAAAATAAAGGCAAAAACAGTTAAGAAACATTACTAAATGATGTGAAACTAAATTACTCAATGAACTTGGATTACCTGAATATATTTGCTCTTTAACATAAGAGATGCATGCAACCTCCACCTACACCTATCATATGGACAAAAAACTGTGAACCTTGACGGCTCACTCCTTTTAATCTCATAAGTGTTTTCAGTTAGAATGCACCATGTTGTCACTGCATTCCGACAGTCCACCATGGATTGAAATATGGTGCCTTCAGTAAGCTCAGGTGCTTCCCTATTCCACTCAATTGTTGGCATGTCCTCACCATCGTATTCATCCTCGATTAAGCTGTCCATGTTCTCCTCCTTCTCTTCATCGTCAGTGTCATCAAACCTAGCACGGCTGATGGGCTGCTCCGGATATTCATCATCCACTGCTTGCTGACTGGCTATATCTACCAGTTCAGGGTACATCATCTCGTCTTCATCATCATTTGCAGGCACTTCCTCGTCAGCTTCTGCCTCTTCATAAACAGCGGCTGCAGAAGGGACAGGAGAAGCAGCCGAATCCGCAGCAGACATATTGTGGCTTTCAGAACCACTGGCTTTGCTTGGTCTCGACCTACAAGGAGTGCCAGGTTGCTGGCTATTAGCAGTGGCAGAGGATGCACCCTTCCCATTGTCCCGCGCTTTGCGTGGCTGAAGCACACAGATATGAATTTTACCGAAACGGCTCTCAGCATTCAAAGTAAATAGCAATCCCAAATGCTCGTCGCAAGTTAGTGGGAGAAATGTTTGCTCGCTAGTGTTGAAATATTGCAGTTCAACAGCGTCGGCATCGCTCCAACCATATGTACAACGCTGGAGACCTTCGCGAAAAGCTTTGAAACAAATGATTGTTTCTACCACCTTCGGGAAGTAAAATCCAGTTAGGTGATGCGCCTTCGTACCGCGGATCTCGCTAATTTCCATTCTAACAGCCAGCCGAAAAGCAAGCGCGGGATCAATCCTATCCGAGTCAAATAAAGGATGCAGTTAGAGAACGGAAATCAGCAAAATTGGAACGATTCATGCTAGTATTGGTCAAAACCAGCCAAATCTACGAGTTTCCTAATCAATTCGAGGGTATACGTTGCTTACCCATCTGGAATCCATGAATTATCCCCATTGGATTCGACCCAATCTTCTCCACGATCGATGGGTTTGACGGCGGCCTCCCCTGACATCGCTTCGTAGTCCGAGATGGGGAGATGAGATAGATCTGGCGGAGACGCGGCGTCGCCGGCAAGCAGAATAGGGTTAGAGGGTTAGAGGGTGGAGGGGACGACGACAGCGGAGGCGGCACGACGGCGGCGGCAGCGGAGGGGGCCGGGCGGCGCCTGAGTGTCTCGATATGTTCAGGTAACACTGAGTTTCAGATTCAGACAAGCTGGTCCGACGTGTCTCCTTGGGGTCCCACTCGTCAGCACACTAGTCAGATAACGGTCAATGCATTGACCCGACGGCAAACGACGGCACACGTCCGCTGTGAGCATTTGTGAGAGTTTCAGCTAAGGGAGTGGGCAAAAGAGAGCAAAAAGTTAGAGCGTGGGGAAAAGTGAGTACAACTAAGGAGCTGGGGGCACATAATTAAATATCCCATTATTCTATTTACTTAACTTAAGAAAGTTTCATTCCAATATAGTAGCATATTCCATCAAACACTGAGAAATTTAGAATTTTACGGTTTAAAACTTCTACCAAAATTAACTTCCAATGATATGATTTTATGTACTATGCTGGCTTGGTGGTGATTCTTAACAGAATAGGCTAGCGATAGGTTAGCTGTTCCTATATTCTTGTATACGTAGAGAACAAGTTGTACACCGAGCCTGATTATGAGGTATCGGTTTAGATTATATGGTTGTAACCTCCTGATGCATGTAAAATGCATACATGAACTTTACATTTTATTACATGTTATTTGCATCATATAAGGGTTATATTCATGATTTATATTGAGTTTTGGGGATAATTAACAACTCCCCCATTTTTCTGGAATTAACCCTGCGCTGTCAGAAAACCCCCTTTTCTATATTTTGATGTTTCAGGGACCCAAACGACGTCCAAATGACCTGGAACTTTATGGGGATCACTTTTTTTTGGAAGGAATGAAACGTAGGCGCAAAGGAATCGAAGAAACGGAGACCAGAAGGCCAAAAGGGGTGGGCCCACGCGGCCAGATTCCCTGATCGCGTGGGGTCCCCCATCCTGGCCCTCGGGCCTCCGTTGCCGTCGATCTTTCTTCCCGAAGCTTCGTCTTGACCTAAAACCGACTATATATAGACCCCCCAGGGCTTTCGTGAAAGAGAGCGCCGCCGAAACACAGAAACCACGAAACAGAGATCTGGAGCTGAAGATTGGAGGGGGAAAACTCCGGTGGAGCGCTGCCGTGTGGTCTCCTTCCCCTCCAACAACATCTCCACCGACACCATGATGAAGAGGGAGTAGTCCACCCCTGGACTATGGGTTTGTGGAAGTAACTTATGTATCTCTCCTCTCTATGAGCTTCACTAATTAGTATCGTATGAGCTGCTAAACATAATTACGGTCATCTATGTAATTCCTTTGTGGTGGATCTTTATTATGAGTTAATACATGTTTGAGATTGCAATGGTTTTGTTTCAGTTATGAAAGTAGATGCATATTATGTACCCCGTTCTTATTTACTTGTCATGATCAAGCATGTTTATGCGAGCATGTGAGGGGGAACGTGTGCATTAGTTGGAGTAACGGGGGGTGGCTAGTGCAGTGAACGTGAGAGAAAGTTCTGCGATCCACTTGGGTTTTCTTCCTTACTTTGTTGCCTCACTAGGGATAAACAAAAATACCATGCTACCGGAGAGTGGATTTGACCTTGGCCACTATCTGCATGACTAGAGAGAAAACAACTTATACTTGAGGTCTCTATGTTAGGACGTGGTGCACATATTATTAATAACTTGTCAAACCATGTCTTGCCATTTTACATGTTAATTTTAGTGTTCCATTGTCTACCACGTTATCAAGAGAGGTGCATTTGTGAAACCATGAACCCCGGTCCATTTTTAATCATAAGAAACACCTTTCCAACACTTTTATCACCACTTTTGTTTGCTGCCATTATTAAATCCGAAAATACAAAAACACTTTTACATCTTGCATTCATTATAAAAAACCAAAAATATCATTTATCATTGCTACCACCATCCTTGCATATTTATTTACCATCATTGCATATTTACTATTGTTTGCATTGCATATTATTTTATTATCATTCTCACACCTTGTGCTTGACAACCACTTGGTGAGGTTGAGGGCACAAAACAATTTATTTTGTTGCAGGTTCTCAAGAGAAGGATAAGGAGATAACACCTGAAATACTGGTTCCCCAGAGTTCGATATTAAACCCTCGAGTCACCCCTCGTGGGGAAAACTGTCTTCCACTACTACATACACTCTGCACTTGGAGTCTCAACCTAACCCATTTACTTTTCACGCAGGTACCACGCGAAGGGCTAGCAACTCTTTTCTGGCGCCGTTGTGGGGTAACTACGTGAAGGGCCATCAAGACGTTTTCTGGCGCCGTTGCCGGGGAACCATAGCTGAAAGGTTTATCCAAGGATCACTCACATCAAGTCAACTTCATCACCAACTTGTGTAACAACCTAAGCTTGGGGAGTTGCACCTACGTGAGCATCATCTTATCCATCTTTACCTACAATCATTTTATTTTGTTTTGTTCTTGTCTTGCATATCATCTTTATATTTCGGTTTGCATATTTATATTCAGTTTTGCATTTTTGTGTTGCATTTGTTATTTCGAGTTGCATTAGTGTCATTTTACTTTCAGTTTTGCATAAAAAATTAAAAACACATAAAAACTTGCAATCATGAGTCTTGAAAACAAAAAGAAAGTGAGTCTTCCTTTAAGTTCCATTTCTAGTTTTAAACAACAACCTGGAGAAACATTAAAAGATGCCTGGGTTAGAATTAATAGGATGCACTATGAAGATCCTACACCTTGTGAAGATGAAAAGCTAGATCTTTACTTTTATTATGGAATAGATCCTTGGTATCAAAATGCTTTAGATGGGGCTACAGGTGGAAGTTTTGTCCTGTCAACACCATCCTGTGCGGCCATGACACTTAGAAGATTTTTGGTAACTTTGTTGGTAGAAAGAAAAAGGTAGAGGATACCACAGTAGCACTTGCTTTGTCTAAAGATAAATTCGAAGCTGGTTTAGAGAAACTACCAAATAAAGAGGATTTTGAACAACTAGCATCTGTTTCTAAAAATATTATTCCTAAGATAAATGATGAATTAGTTAATGTCATGCATAAACTAAGATTATGTGAGAAAGAATTTCTTGAAAAAAATTAGTCTCAACAGTATTGAGGAAAAGTTGGTTTGTGTTAGTGATTTATTAAGGAAAAACCCATCATTTAAACATGTGAAGGAAATTCCTATTAAGAAACAAGTTTGGATTAAAAAAGAAAAAAAGTTGAGGAAGTTAAAATGCTTAGTGAAGTTAAGGAACCATTTGTTGATTTAGAGAAGTGTAGCTTGCATGAATTAATTTCTATCTTACAAAAATTTGCAAGTGATCCTTCTGTTAATATTAACCAGGCTGGTTTTGGTTCCTATATTGCTAATCATGTCTTAAAAGAAAAGATTGCTAGGTACAATCAAGAAGCTATGATACCACCTAAGCTTGGGGATATCTGGATCCCTAAGGTACTAGTAACCATTGGAAAAGAGACACACCATGCCATTTTAGATCTAGGATCTAGTGTCTCTATATTATCTAAAGAACTATATGAAGTCCTTGAACTTAAAAATATTGAGAAATGCTCTATTGAACTTGCACTTGCTGATGATTCCATTAGACATGCTCTAGGAAAAGTAAGTGATGTTATGGTAGAGTTACACATGACTTTTGTGCCTGTTGATTTTCTAATCATGGACATGGGGAATAAAACCTCTAGTCCTATTATTTTGGGAAGACCTTTTCTTCGTACTACAGGTGCCATTATTGATTCAAAGGAAGGGAATGTGAAGTTTCAGTTTCCACACAAGAAGAGCATGGAACACTTCCCAAGGAAGAGGGACACACCAAGGTTCAAGCTCCCTCATGAGCTACGTCCCCTTTGATTATCAAGTAAGTAAGCCTAGCTATATGGCTATAAAGAAAGCGCTTTACGGGAGGCAACCCGGTTGTTTTTGTTTGAGATTTTCTTTGAGTCCTCTTGCTGTAACAAGAGAGTAGTTTGTTAGTTTTGTTTCTGGGATTTTTAATAAAGAACCAAGTTTTACCTATTTTGGGTTTGAAAAGTTGCTATTCATTTTCGGAGAGTTTTCTGCCTGCACGAAGTCTGTGCACGGTTTGATTTTTCATTTTTTATCTGTAACTCCGATTGAGCTGTAATTTGAACTGTAGCTTCAACTTTTCATCCTCTGTATACGTGATTTTTTCAGATTTTTCTGACGAGTTTAAGTAGGGTAGAAAAATGCGTTTTGCTGCTGCTGTTTTTCTGGACAGATTCTGTCTTGATATTGTTTGATGCATTCTTTGAGCTTTTTGCTTGAATCTTTTTGATTCAATTGAGTTTATGAGTAGGCATACAACATTATATACTCTCTGGACATTCATATGAATTTTTGCCTAAGGATTTTATGCAGCAAGGAACCTATTTGTTTATCACTACTAATATCACCCCACAGAAAAGAAATGGGAGAAACGGTGTTTTGAAGTTTTTTCACAGGGATTAGAGGAGCTGCACCAAGAGCTATCCAAGGATGGTGAAGACCATAAGCTTGGGGATGTCAAGACAACCCCACTGACCAACACACTCTCGGTTTGCACACGTCTAACTTCTGTTTTTCGATCAAAGCACTTTATCGTATAAACTTGGAGCGTCTGTTTTTTTTTGCTTTTGTTATTTCGGTTTGATTTTTTTTCTTAGACCACCACTATCATTTATATATGAGAGAGCTACTGGAAGTTTGGGTTGAATTATGTTGGATGCTATTAAATATATTGGGATAGGGATGTTTGAGTTGATTTTAAAAGATACATATAGTTGCATAATTCATGTGCTTTGAATGAATGTTAATTTGCAAGTGTGTTGTCAAGAGCTATCTTACCATGTTTAGATGTTGAATTTTAACTTTACTTGGTTTAACATGGATTGATTAGTTCTATGGACACTTATGCATGCATTTAGATGGTCAACTTTCTCCCTATTGCTAGCCCAAAAATTACAACAAGTAAAAAGCTTGTTTCCCAACACCTTCAACCAAAGTTTTTCCAGTGAGTCCACCATATCTACCTATTAGCTTTATGCTATTCCAAGTATGTTTATCATGTTATATTGTGTTATCTACATTTCTGAATTTAAATGCTTATGTTATTGATTGTCATGGGAAAAATTGGTTAAAAGCTCTCACGAACTTGATGCACAATTTACTTTTATTGCATTTAATAAGCATGAACCATTGTGATTAAAATTATGAAGTTGTGGGCTTGACAATAGTTTTGGTTGGGAGTTAGCCCATATGTGCTGTCACATGGCAAGCTTTCAACATTGCACTTATTTATATTTAGTTGATGTCATGTACTTTTGTTTATGGATGCCTATCATGGGTGAAATGAATGTGGATACTTAGTAAGTTCAAAGAGTTTGTATAAATGGTTAGAGAAATGCCTGGGCCGCTAATCTAAGCCATGCATCATTCATGGTGGAAATTTACAGCATAACCATAATGTTCATTCAGTGATGCACCTCATAATAAAAAGCTATACCCATAGTAAATAAAAGAGTGCTGAGATTGTTCATTGTCTGTTTGTCTTGTTGTTTTGACATGGGCTTGTTCATGTCAAGGGGCAAGAGGTACCCCAGTGCAGTTCTTGATGATACTATTATTACTTGCAATGACCTTTATTTGAATTTACTTTGTGGACCAAAGTGAGTAACACATGGTGTAGGTACTTGTATTCAAGGGACATGAGACATTCAACCAATACATTGTCAAGCACACCACTCATATTTGCTTTCACTTTAAACATTAATCATTCAAGATGCTATGATAGGGGTAATGAGAGCTCCACACCAATGACTACCACATTGCAAGCATTAACTTAAGTAGAAGTGTTTGGAAGTTAGATGAAACTTATTCATGCTTTACCTCTACTTATTTATCTATCCAAAGTGTCCACCTTTTATATTCAGTTTTCATAAGAAGTACTCTATGACCACCATAGGATGTTTTTACTTTTCATTATGCATACATTTGGTCCATAGTACTTTCTTCTATATTACACTTTGTGAATTTATCATTGAACATCTTTACATTGAGTATTTGATATCACTTCATAATTTATCTTGCATATTGTTATTCCTTTGAAGAATGAATCATTTGACTCTATGTAGCAATAGTAATCACCTTTGATATCCATTGATAGTATTAAAATGCAAAGTCCATGTTAGTTTTATCACCTTCATACTCGGGACGAGCATGGGTTAAGCTTGGGGATGTTGATGCATGTAAAATGCATACATGAACTTTACATTTTATTACATGTTATTCCATGTTATTTGCATCATATAAGGGTTATATTCATGATTTATATTGAGTTTTGGGGATAATTAACAACTCCCCATTTTTCTGGAATTAACCCTGCGCTGTCAGAAAACCCCTTTTTCTATATTTTGATGTTTCAGGGACCCAAACGACGTCCAAATGACCTGAACTTTACGGGGATCACTTTTTTGGAAGGAACGAAACGTAGGCGCAAAGGAATCGAAGAAACGGAGACCAGAAGGCCAAAAGGGGTGGGCCCACGTGGCCAGATTCCCTGACCACGTGGGGTCCCCCATCCTGGCCCTCGGGCCTCCGTGCTGTCGGTCCTTCTTCCCGAAGCTTCGTCTTGACCTAAAAACAACTATCCCTGACCGCGTGGGGTCCCCCATCCTGGCCCTCGGGCCTCCGTTGCTGTCGGTCCTTCTTCCCGAAGCTTCGTCTTGACCTAAAAACAACTATATATAGACCCCCCCCCCAGGGCTTTCGCGAAAGAGAGCGCCGCCGAAACACAGAAACAACGAAACAGAGATCTGGAGCTGAAGATTGGAGGGGGAAAACTCCGGCGGGGCGCTGCCGGTGTGGTCTCCTTCCCCTCCAACAACATCTCCACCTACACCATGATGAAGAGGGAGTAGTCCACCCCTGGACTATGGGTTTGTGGAAGTAACTTATATATCTCTCCTCTCTATGAGCTTCACTAATTAGTATCGTATGAGCTGCTGAACATGATTACGGTCATCTATGTAATTCCTTTGTGGTGGATCTTTATTATGAGTTAATACATGTTTGAGATTGCAATGGTTTTGTTTCAGTTATGAAAGTAGATGCATATTATGTACCCCGTTCTTATTTACTTGTCATGATCAAGCATATTTATGAGAGCATGTGAGGGGGAACGTGTGCATTAGTTGGAGTAACGGGGGGTGGCTAGTGCAGTGAACGTGAGAGAAAGTTCTGCGATCCACTTGGGTTTTCTACCTTACTTTGTTGCCTCACTTGGGATAAACAAAAATACCATGCTACCGGAGAGTGGATGTGACCTTGGCCACTATCTCCATGACGTGATGCCCATATTATTAATAACTTGTCAAACCATGTATTGCCATCTTACATGTTAATTTTAGTGTTCCATTGTCTACCATGTTATCAAGAGAGAGTGCATTTGTGAAACCATGAACCCCGGTCCATTTTTAATCATAAGAAACACCTTTCCAACACTTTTATAACCACTTTTGTTTGCTGCCATTATTAAATCCGAAAATTTAAAAACACTTTTACATCTTGCATTCATTATAAAAAACCCAAAAATATCATTTATCATTGCTACCACCATCCTTGCATATTTATTTACCATCATTGCATATTTACTTATTATTTGCATTGCATATCATTTTATTATAATTCTCACACCTTGTGCTTGACAACCACTTGGTGAGGTTGAGGGCACAAAACAATCTATTTTGTTGCAGGTTCTCAAGAGAAGGATAAGGAGATAACACCTGAAATACTGGTTCCCCGAGAGTTCGATATTAAACCCTCGAGTCACCCCTCGTGGGGAAAACTGTCTTCCACTACAACATACACTCTGCACTTGGAGTCTCAACCTAACCCATTTATTTTTCATGCAGGTACCACGCGAAGAGGCTAGCAACTGTTTTCTGGCGCCGTTGTGGGGTAACTACGTGAAGAGCCATCAGCTGCTGAACATGATTACGGTCATCTATGTAATTCCTTTGTGGTGGATCTTTATTATGAGTTAATACATGTTTGAGATTGTAATGGTTTTGTTTCAGTTATGAAAGTAGATGCATATTATGTACCCCATTCTTATTTACTTGTCATGATCAAGCATGTTTATGAGAGCATGTGAGGGGGAACGTGTGCATTAGTTGGAGTAACGGGGGGTGGCCAGTGCAGTGAACGTGACAGATAGTTATGCGATCCACTTGGATTTTCTACCTTACTTTGTTGCCTCACTAGGGATAAACAAAAATACCATGCTACCGGAGAGTGGATGTTACCTTGGCCACTACCTCCATGACTAGATCTAGCATGTTCTTATTTTAACTTCATGTCATTGAACTTATTGCTATGCTCTGATTTATCTTAATTACTAAGGTGTTACGATTTAGTTCGCATCTTGGTGGAGCATAAGAGAGAGAACAACTTATACTTGAGATCTCTATGTTAGGACGTGATGCCCATATTATTAATAACTTGTCAAACCATGTCTTGCCATCTTTCATGTTAATTTTAGTGTTCCATTGTCTACCACGTTATCAAGAGAGAGTGCATTTGTGAAACCATGAACCCCGGTCCATTTTTAATCATAAGAAATACCTTTCCAACACTTTTATCACCACTTTTGTTTGCTGCCATTTTAAATCCGAAAATACAAAAACACTTTCACATCTTGCATACATTATAAAAAAACCAAAAATATAATTTAACATTGTTTCCACCATCCTTGCATATTTATTTTACCATCATTGCATATTTACTACTGTTTGCATATTTATTTTATTATATTCTCACACCTTGTGCTTGACAACCACTTGGTGAGGTTGAGGGCACAAAACAATTATTTTGTTGCAGGTTCTCAAGAGAAGGATAAGAAGATAACACCTGAAATACTGGTTCCCCGAGAGTTCGATATTAAACCCGAGTCACCCCTCGTGGGGAAAACTGTCTTCCACTACTACATACACTCTGCACTTGGAGTCTCAACTAACCCATTTACTTTTCACGCAGGTAATCACGCGAAGGGTCAGTAAAGTGTTTTCTGGCGCTGTTGTGGGGTAACTACGTGAAGGGCCATCAAGACGTTTTCTGGCGCCGTTGCCGGGGAACCATAGCTGAAAGGTTTATCCAAGGATCACTCACATCAAGTCAACTTCATCACCAGCTTGTGTAACAACCTAAGCTTGGGGAGGTTGCACCTACGTGAGCATCATTTATCCATCTTTACCTACAATCATTTTATTTTGTTTTGTTCTTGTCTTGCATATCATCTTTATATTTCGGTTTGCATATTTATATTCAGTTTTGCATTTTTGTGTTGCATTTGTATTTCGAGTTGCATTAGTGTCATTTTACTTTCAGTTTTGCATAAAAAATTAAAAACACATAAAACTTGCAATCATGAGTCTTGAAAGCAAAAAGAAAGTGAGTCTTCCTTTAAGTTCCATTTCTAGTTTTAAAAACAACCTGGAGAAACATTAAAAGATGCCTGGGTTAGAATTAATAGGATGCACTATGAAGATCCTACACCTTGTGAAGATGAAAAGCTAGATCTTTACTTTTATTATGGAATAGATCCTTGGTATCAAAATGCTTTAGATGGGGCTACAGGTGGAAGTTTTGTCCTGTCAACACCATCCTGTGCGGCCATGACACTTAGAAGAATTTTTGGTAACTTTGTTGGTAGAAAGAAAAAGGTAGAGGATACCACAGTAGCACTTGCTTTGTCTAAAGATAAATTCGAAGCTGGTTTAGAGAAACTACCAAATAAAGAGGATTTTGAACAACTAGCATCTGTTTCTAAAAATATTATTCCTAAGATAAATGATGAATTAGTTAATGTCATGCATAAACTAAGATTATGTGAGAAAAATTTCTTGAAAAAATATTAGTCTCAACAGTATTGAGGAAAAGTTGGTTTGTGTTAGTGATTTATTAAGGAAAAACCCATCATTTAAACATGTGAAGGAAATTCCTATTAAGAAACAAGTTTGGATTAAAAAAGATAAAAAGTTGAGGAAGTTAAAATGCTTAGTGAAGTTAAGGAACCATTTGTTGATTTAGAGAAGTGTAGCTTGCATGAATTAATTTCTATCTTACAAAAATTTGCAAGTGATCCTTCTGTTAATATTAACCAGGCTGGTTTTGGTTCCTATATTGCTAATCATGTCTTAAAAGAAAAGATTGCTAGGTACAATCAAGAAGCTATGATACCACCTAAGCTTGGGGATATCTGGATCCCTAAGGTACTAGTAACCATTGGAAAAGAGACACACCATGCCATTTTAGATCTAGGATCTAGTGTCTCTATATTATCTAAAGAACTATATGAAGTCCTTGAACTTAAAAATATTGAGAAATGCTCTATTGAACTTGCACTTGCTGATGATTCCATTAGACATGCTCTAGGAAAAGTAAGTGATGTTATGGTAGAGTTACACATGACTTTTGTGCCTGTTGATTTTCTAATCATGGACATGGGGAATAAAACCTCTAGTCCTATTATTTTGGGAAGACCTTTTCTTCGTACTACAGGTGCCATTATTGATTCAAAGGAAGGGAATGTGAAGTTTCAGTTTCCACACAAGAAGAGCATGGAACACTTCCCAAGGAAGAGGGACACACCAAGGTTCAAGCTCCCTCATGAGCTACGTCCCCTTTGATTATCAAGTAAGTAAGCCTAGCTATATGGCTATAAAGAAAGCGCTTTACGGGAGGCAACCCGGTTGTTTTTGTTTGAGATTTTCTTTGAGTCCTCTTGCTGTAACAAGAGAGTAGTTTGTTAGTTTTGTTTCTGGGATTTTTAATAAAGAACCAAGTTTTACCTATTTTGGGTTTGAAAAGTTGCTATTCATTTTCGGAGAGTTTTCTGCCTGCACGAAGTCTGTGCACGGTTTGATTTTTCATTTTTTATCTGTAACTCCGATTGAGCTGTAATTTGAACAGTAGCTTCAACTTTTCATCCTCTGCACACGTGATTTTTGCAGATTTTTCTGACGAGTTTAAGTAGGTAGAAAAATGCGTTTTGCTGCTGTTTTTTCTGGACAGATTCTGTCTTGATATTGTTTGATGCATTCTTTGAGCTTTTTGCTTGAATCTTTTTGATTCAATTGAGTTTATGAGTAGGCATACAACATTATATACTCTCTGGACATTCATATGAATTTTTCCTAAGGATTTTATGCAGCAAGGAACCTATTTGTTTATCACTACTAATATCACCCCACAGAAAAGAAATGGGAGAAACGGTGTTTTGAAGTTTTTTCACAGGGATTAGAGGAGCTGCACCAAGAGCTATCCAAGGATGGTGAAGACCATAAGCTTGGGGATGTCAAGACAACCCCACTAGACCAACACACTCTCGGTTTGCACACGTCTAACTTCTGTTTTTCGATCAAAGCACTTTATCGTATAAACTTGGAGCGTCTTTTTTTTTTGCTTTTGTTATTTCGGTTTGTTAATAAGACCACCACTATCATTTATATATGAGAGAGCTACTGGAAGTTTGGGTTGAATTATGTTGGATGCTATTAAATATATTGGGATAGGGATGTTTGAGTTGATTTTAAAAGATACATATAGTTGCATAATTCATGTGCTTTGAATGAATGTTAATTTGCAAGTGTGTTGTCAAGAGCTATCTTTTACCATGTTTAGATGTTGAATTTTAACTTTACTTGGTTTAACATGGATTGATTAGTTCTATGGACACTTATGCATGCATTTAGATGGTCAACTTTCTCCCTATTGCTAGCCCAAAAATTACAACAAGTAAAAAGCTTGTTTCCCAACACCTTCAACCAAAGTTTTTCCAGTGAGTCCACCATATCTACCTATTAGCTTTATGCTATTCCAAGTATGTTTATCATGTTATATTGTGTTATCTACATTTCTGAATTTAAATGCTTATGTTATTGATTGTCATGGGAAAAATTGGTTAAAAGCTCTCACGAACTTGATGCACAATTTACTTTTATTGCATTTAATAAGCATGAACCATTGTGATTAAAATTATGAAGTTGTGGGCTTGACAATAGTTTTGGTTGGGAGTTAGCCCATATGTGCTGTCACATGGCAAGCTTTCAACATTGCACTTATTTATATTTAGTTGATGTCATGTACTTTTGTTTATGGATGCCTATCATGGGTGAAATGAATGTGGATACTTAGTAAGTTCAAAGAGTTTGTATAAATGCTGGGCCGCTAATCTAAGCCATGCATCATTCATGGTGGAAATTTACAGCATAACCATAATGTTCATTCAGTGATGCACCTCATAATAAAAAGCTATACCCATAGTAAATAAAAGAGTGCTGAGATTGTTCATTGTCTGTTTGTCTTGTTGTTTTGACATGGGCTTGTTCATGTCAAGGGGCAAGAGGTACCCCAGTGCAGTTCTTGATGATACTATTATTACTTGCAATGACCTTTATTTGAATTTACTTTGTGGACCAAAGTGAGTAACACATGGTGTAGGTACTTGTATTCAAGGGACATGAGACATTCAACCAATACATTGTCAAGCACACCACTCATATTTGCTTTCACTTTAAACATTAATCATTCAAGATGCTATGATAGGGGTAATGAGAGCTCCACACCAATGACTACCACATTGCAAGCATTAACTTAAGTAGAAGTGTTTGGAAGTTAGATGAAACTTATTCATGCTTTACCTCTACTTATTTATCTATCCAAAGTGTCCACCTTTTATATTCAGTTTTCATAAGAAGTACTCTATGACCACCATAGGATGTTTTTACTTTTCATTATGCATACATTTGGTCCATAGTACTTTCTTCTATTTACACTTTGTGAATTTATCATTGAACATCTTTACATTGAGTATTTGATATCACTTCATAATTTATCTTGCATATTGTTATTCCTTTGAAGAATGAATCATTTGACTTATGTAGCAATAGTAATCACCTTTGATATCCATTGATAGTATTAAAATGCAAAGTCCATGTTAGTTTTATCACCTTCATACTCGGGACGAGCATGGGTTAAGCTTGGGGATGTTGATGCATGTAAAATGCATACATGAACTTTACATTTTATTACATGTTATTCCATGTTATTTGCATCATATAAGGGTTATATTCATGATTTATATTGAGTTTTGGGGATAATTAACAATTCCCCATTTTTCTGGAATTAACCCTGCACTGTCAGAAAACCCCTTTTTCTATATTTTTACGTTTCAGGCGACCAAACACGTCAAATGACCTGAGATTTTACGGGGATCACTTTTTTGGAAGGAACGAAACGTAGGCGCAAAGGAAACGAAGAAACGGAGACCAGAAGGCAAAAGTGGGCCCACGCGGCCAGATTCCCTGACCGCGTGGGACCCACCAAATGGCCCTCGGGCCTCCGCTGCCGTCGATCTTCTTCCCGAAGCTTCGTCTTGACCTAAAAACGACTATATATAGACCCCCCAGGGCTTTCGCGAAAGAGAGCGCCGCCGAAACACAGAAACCACGAAACAGAGACCTGGAGCTGAAGATTGGAGGGGGAAAACTCCGGCGGGGCGCTGCCGGCGTGGTCTCCTTCCCTCCAACAACATCTCCACCGACACCATGATGAAGAGGGAGTAGTCCACCCCTGGACTATGGGTTTGTGGAAGTAACTTATGTATCTCTCCTCTCTATGAGCTTCACTAATTAGTACCGTATGAGCTGCTGAACATGATTACGGTCATCTATGTAATTCCTTTGTGGTGGATCTTTATTATGAGTTAATACATGTTTGAGATTGCAATGGTTTTGTTTCAGTTATGAAAGTAGATGCATATTATGTACCCCGTTCTTATTTACTTGTCATGATCAAGCATGTTTATGAGAGCATGTGAGGGGGAACGTGTGCATTAGTTGGAGTAACGGGGGTGGCTAGTGCAGTGAACGTGACAGATAGTTCTGCGATCCACTTGGGTTTTCTACCTTACTTTGTTGCCTCACTAGGGATAAACAAAAATACCATGCTACCGGAGAGTGGATGTGACCTTGGCCACTACCTCCATGACTAGATCTAGCATGTTCTTATTTTAACTTCATGTCATTGAACTTATTGCTATGCTCTGATTTATCTTAATTACTAAGGTGTTATGATTTAGTTCGCATCTTGGTGGAGCATAAGAGAGAGAACAACTTATACTTGAGATCTCTATGTTAGGACGTGATGCCCATATTATTAATAACTTGTCAAACCATGTCTTGCCATCTTACATGTTAATTTTAGTGTTCCATTGTCTACCACGTTATCAAGAGAGAGTGCATTTGTGAAACCATGAACCCCGGTCCATTTTTAATCATAAGAAACACCTTTCCAACACTTTTATCACCACTTTTGTTTGCTGCCATTTTAAATCCGAAAATACAAAAACACTTTTACATCTTGCATTCATATAAAAAACCAAAAATATCATTTATCATTGTTTCCACCATCATTGCATATTTATTTTACATCATTGCATATTTATTTTATTATCATTCTCACACCTTGTGCTTGACAACCACTTGGTGAGGTTGAGGGCACAAAACAATTTATTTTGTTGCAGGTTCTCAAGAGAAGGATAAGGAGATAACACCTGAAATACTGGTTCCCCGAGAGTTCGATATTAAACCCTCGAGTCACCCCTCGTGGGGAAAACTGTCTTCCACTACTACATACACTCTGCACTTGGAGTCTCAACCTAACCCATTTACTTTTCATGCAGGTAATCACGCGAAGGGTCAGTAAAGTGTTTTCTGGCGCTGTTGTGGGGTAACTACGTGAAGGGCCATCACCTCCTCCATGTATATCCCTTCCGGTGTTTAGGTTAACCGGCTATATAAACACGAAGGGCGGCCCTAACGGGGTAACACACGCATTAAACCAAATCACATGGTGATACGTCCAAAACGTATCTATAATTTTTGATGTTCCATGTCTGTTATATATTGATTACCACATGTTTATCTTACACTTTATATCATTTTCATGCATTTTCTGGGACTAACCTATTAACAAGATGCCACAGTGCCAGTTCCTGTTTTTTTTATGTCTTTTTGTTTCAGAAATTCTATTCTAAAAATATTCTCAGAATCAGACGCCAATTTAACTAATTTATTTCTGGACCGAGACGAAGCAGCAGCCAGAAGGAGAAGTCCGGAGGCCAGCGGAGGGAGGCAGGCGGGCCCACGACGCGGCCAAGGGTGGGCCCGCGCCACTGGCCCACCTGGGTGCCCTCCGACGCCGCCCTTTCGCCTATAAATTGCATCTATTCGGAAACCCTAGAGACCCGAGCAAAAATCCACAAAAATTTCCGCCGCCGCCGTCGTCTTCAACCCTAGTCGGGAGGGTTTCTGCAGTTCTTCCCGGCACCTTGCCCGAAGGAAATCATCACCTGAGGGCTCTACATCGCCATGCCTGCCTCCGGAGTGATGCGTGAGTAGTTCTCCACGGGACTACGGGTCCATAGCATTAGCTAGTTGGTAGTCTCTCCACTTTGTGCTATCATGTGTAGATCTTGTGAGCTGCCTAACATGATCAAGATCATCTTTATGTAATGCTACATGATGTGTTTGCTGGGATCCGATGCATTGGGAAGTTATGATCAAGTTTGTTCATCTATTTATATTATGTTTTATCTATGTTCCTGCATGCTCTCCGTTGTTAGTAGATGCTTTGGCCAAGTAGATGCTAATGACTGCAAGAGAGGGTATTTATGCTAGATAGTGGGTTCATGCCTCTAGAAGCCTGGGCTTGATAGACAGAAACAACTAAGGTTGTACATGTGTTGTTGGCACTAGGGATAATATAACCGATGTTTAGCTTAAGGGTACTGCTGTTAAGTCTAATGCGTTTTTTTACATTACACACTTTGCTTAATGCTATAATCTGTTGCTTGCAACTTAATACTCATGGGAGACCCGGAAGCTATCTTGTGAGTGGATTATGAGTCATAGATGCAGCTAGTAAGTGGTCTATCTATATTGTTGAATGCCCAATAGATCTAACAATGAACATGTTCTTGTCATATATTGCATTGTCATGCGTTTGCACTTTGTCAATTGCCCAGTTGTAATTTGTTCACTCAACATGTATGTTTATTTGTCTTATCGAGAGACACCACTAGTGAACTGTGGACCCCGGTCCTTTATTCCACACTAATACAAACACCGTTTTCACCACGCTCTACGTTACTTCCTGATGTTACCTTTGTGTTCATCATATTCCACACTATACGTTTAATCCTTTGTATTCAGCAAGCCGGGGAGATTGACAACCTTCCTGTTTCGTTGGGGCAAAGTAGTTTGATTGTGTTGTGTGCAGGTCCACGTCAACGACATCTCAACGGCGCTGTTGTTGACACCGTGTTGAAGCTCTTCCAATTCCTACTGGATCTGACAACCTTGGTTTTGTAATCAAGGGAAAACTTGCTACTTACCACATCATACCTTCCTCTTGGGGTCTTCCAACAAACGTGTGTTTTCATGTCAACAAGCAACACTTTTTCTGGAGCCGTTGCCGGGGAATTGGAAGCTACAGCAAGGGGAGTTACACACCACCATTCTGTTTACTTTGTTTTTGTCTTGCTCAGTTTATTTTTATTTTATCTTGTTTGCTTTAGAAATCAAAAAACACAAAAAAATTAAAATTCAGCATCTAGTTTATTTCGGTTTGGTATTATGTCTAGTTGTTTACTTGCTATCAATGGTTTATCTCTTTGAAACAAAATCTTGTTGGCAATGTGGGTCCACGGAGGATGAACAAAATATTATGTGAATTACCGCTTGTCACAAAAGGGGGTACTTATGGAAAGTAATAAGTCAACTGGAGACGTATGCTATAGATTTATGCTCTATATTTGACAAATATTTCTGCTTTGATGAATCCGAGTGTCATAGGAAGTCTAAACACTTTTCTTTCCAATGTACTTGTAATGTTAATGAAACCTTAGCTTCTTATGTTAAAGGTTACTATAGTGCATATGAGGTAGAAAGAATTGAAGAATTTATTGTTTTTAAGGGTGCCCTTGAAATTAGTTCTTTTCTTGAGCATAAAATTGATGCCCCTTATAAATCTGAAAGTCTTGCTATACTTAAATATTGTTATGATACCTACAAGGATAAGAATTCTTATATTACTGAACATCTAAAGAGGCTGTGTCCTCCAAAAGATGAAACTAATGCCTTACAGGAACCTGTGGAAGAAGAAATTGCTGAAATTGAAAGCTCATTGGATGAAAAAGGGGAAGAGAGTGATGAACAAAAGGAGGATCTACCTTCTAATGATAGTAACTCTTTAACTCTTACATTATATGATTACCGTCCATGCCTACCTAAGAAGGAAGAATGCTATATTGTTGAATGTATGATTCTATTGAAATATCTTCTTTTGATAAATTTGAAATAACAACATACTTGACTCAAGAAAAAGAAGAAATAACATGAAGTAAAAAATGTGGTCCCTACTCTTATATATGATAATGCTCTTGATGATGGTCCTATGTTGACTGATGATATAAATTATACTATTATGTGTTTGTAGATCATGAAAAGCATGCTTTATGTGATAGTTATATTGTTGAGTTTGTTCATGATGCTACTGAAAGTTATTATGAGAGTAAAATATGGTTATAAAAGTTTTCAAGTCACTAAAACACCTCTCTTTATGTTGAAAGTTTGAACTTGCATTTGTTTCATCTTCCTATGCTAGTTGCTTTATGCTTCAATAATTTATTTTATTACAAGATTCCTTTGCATAGGAAGTGGGTTAGACTTAAATGTTTTTGATATTTGCCTCTTGATGCTCTCTTTTGTTTTTCAACTCTTATTCTTATGAGAGCGTCATTAAAATCTTTTAGCCTAGCTAAAAGGCATTAAAGAAAGCGCTTTTGGGAGGCAACCCATTATCTTTTTTTCTTCAGTTTTTATGAGTCAAGGAGTTTGCCTACCTCTGTAACAACTCCTTTGTATCTTTTATTTTCATTTTTGTTGTGCCAGGAAAAGCCTCTAATGCAAGAAGGTGCTAAAGTTTTATTTGCTGTCCAGAAATAGATTTCTGTACCTCACAGTAAAATTCATGAAAAATCATGGATTATTATTTCGATCTGTAAATTTTTGATCAGAAGCCTGAACTTATTACCTATCTTTCGTTAGTTAGCCGTTTTCTGATTGGAGCATTGGAAGTGCCTCGAAATAATTCGTCTTTACAGACTGCTCTGGTTTTGATAGATTCTGTTTTTGTTTTGCATTGTCTCTTTTGCAAGTATAGATTCATGTTCTTCGGGGGAGATAAAGATTTTGCCTAGTAACAGTAGCTAATGTTTAAACCTAAGTCATGCATTGTGTTTTACAGAAGCAAGTGAGCTTTTGTTTTGATGCACTAACCCTGTAATGAAGATTGCTAGTTGTCTTTGTGTGAACGAAGTTTTCAATTATTAGGAGAGGAGGATGATATAAGAAGATCAAGAAGAGAGAAAAACTTAAGCTTGGGAGGCTCCCTTGGATCTCCCCAGCATATATCAAGAAGACTCAAGCATCTAAGCTTGGGGATGCGTCTGTGTGTTTTATTTTTTGTTTTTTGTTTTGTTTTCTGATCATAACTTAGTTGGATCCTTGCATTCTTCTGTGGGAGAGAGACACGCTCCGCTTTTGCTTAGAATACTCTTGTTCTTCACTTATACTTGTTGAGTATTCTTGTTTAGCACTGATATACTATTAGCTCTTGTTTTTCATATATCTCTTATTTAGAGCTATTAGTTCTTTTATAGAAAGTACTCTCTTGCTTCACTTATATTTGTTTCGAGAGTTGTATAATTGGCGTCTGGTTGGAACAGAAAATGCTAAAGTGTGTGGTAGCTGTATAATGGAAAATTTGCATAGTCTTGTAGATCATTGAACTTTGATAACTTGATTCCTTGCAAATGTTTTGAGATATTAAGAAGTTAGATGTTAAATGCTTGCTAGTTAATTAAGCTAAAATCTGATTAGTGGTTGTGTTATTAAAACTTGTATCGTGCTACAAACTCTTAAAATTGCTGAAGGTGTAGTTGGACTTGATAGCTTCTCATGTTTGAAGGTAGTTGGAAACAACATAGTTGCGTGCTAAGGTCGGGGATCTAACGGGGTACTTGTGCCACCGTGAACGCCCCTCTTGGAGTGAATTTAATCATGCTCTTAATGTTGAATCTGCTAGTTGTTTGCAATAAACTTGTGAGTTCTTTTTACTAATGTTGAGCTACGATTTTTGGCACTTCCACCATCCATATTTTGCTAGCCTCTTCGTGCTATGCATTGCCTTCTGCTCACATTGAGAGTTGTGCATACTTCGCCAGTACATCCAACCCCGTGGGAGAACTTCCTCTTGTTCTCCTACACATAAGCCAAACATCTTCCTCAAAACAGCCACCATAACTACCTATCACAACATTTCCATACCTGTTCTGAGATATATTGCCATGCAACTTCCATCTTACATTACATGACTTGTTGTCATTCATCATTGTTATATATTGCTTTGCAGGATTCTGTACAGCGGATGTGTGGTTTTACCCATGTTACGCTAGATCATTGCACATCCTACTACACTGGCAGAGGCACTCAGTTTCATACATCATGTTTTTTTCGTTATGAGTTATTTGTACCAAAAAGTATGTCATCATATTAGAATGTTGCCCCTACAGTGAGGGAGAGAAAAGTGAAAAGAGCCATGGAGGCTATCGAAAAGTAAAAAAGAGAAAAAGAAAAAAAAGAGAGAGGGGGCAACATTACTATCTTTTATCCACACTTGTGCTCATGTTTAGCATCGATTTCATAGTCATCATTTGTGCTCACGATTAGCACCTATACTCCATGTGAGAGAGTTTTCATATTTTACTAGTATAACTATGTGGGGAATTTACGTTATAAGAACTTGGGTTGTATATTCCAATGATGAGCCTCCTCAAAAATGCTCTAGGTCTTCGTGAGCAACCAAGTTGGATGCATGATGACCCACAAGTATAGGGGGTGTATCGCAGTACTTTCGATAAATAAGAGTGTCGAACCCAACGAGGAGCAGAAGGTGCTGGCAAGTAGTTTTGATCAAGAATTCACTGTAAAAGCTAGCAGACAGGTTTTCAGTAGTATTCGAAACAGCAGGTAAAAACAGTGCAAGTAAATAAACGAGCGCGGCAACAAATGCAGCGAGTGGCCCAATCCTTTTGAGTGCAAAGGACAAGCCGAGTGTGTTACTTATAAGAGACAAATGTTCCTGAGGACACATGGGAATTTCGTCAAGTGCTTTCGCTTCGTGCAACTGGTTAATCTTCATTGTTTTGATAAGTGTTGTGTGGGTGAATCTATGCTAACGCACCGCCCTTCCTAGGACTAATACGCACTTGTGATTATACCCCCTGCAAGCATCCGCGAATGCAGAAAAGTAATTAAGATAAATCTAACCACAGCTTTAAACTCTGAGACCCTACGCTCCCTCGTGCACTATCTTACTAACGGGGGTTCAGGTTTCTGTCACTCCGGCAACCCCTCAACTAGCAAGCTAGGTACACGATGCATTCCCCTAGGCCCATAAAGGTGAAGTGTCATGTAGTCGACGTTCACATGACACCACTAGAAGAATGACACCACAACTTAAATATCAAACCATTAAATATTAACGCAGCATTATTTCACTACTAACAACATGACTTCCCCATGTCCTCAAGAACTACAAACTACTCACAAGACATCATATGGATCATGATCAGAGATGATATGGCAATGAATAACAATCTGGACATGAACACTAATCCACCAAACAAACTCAATAGCATCAATAACAAGGAGTAATCAACACCGGGAGAGTCTCCCCAATGAACTAGACAAGGTACAGCCCTAGATGTTACAGCAAGATGGATGTGGAGTCGGTGGAGATGATGGTGATGGCGCAGTGGATGGTGGTGATGATGATCCCGATGAAGTCCAGCGTGATGACGATGACGATGGCGATGATTTCCCCTCTCCGGGAGGGAATTTCCCCGGCAGGATCTCCCTGCCAGAGAGCTCTTTCTCTCTCGGTGGTTTCCGTCCCGTGGAGGCGGCGGAATATTTCGTGGACGTCCCCCCGTGCTTAGGTTTTCGGGAGGCAGATATACGCGAAGAGGCAACCTGGGGGGTGGACCCAGGTGGCCACGCCATAGCTGGGCGCGGCCCACAGGCCAGCCGCGCCCAGGTGTGGCGTGGGGCCCACCTGGCTGCCTCCTTTTGGCTGCCTCCGGCATCTGACATTATAAGACCCCCAGAATTGGTTTCGTGATTTTTGGAGTTCCGCTGATATGCTGACTTGACGACGCTTTTTCCAGCAGAAACCTGACTCCGGAAGGATAATTCCCAATAATCATCAAACATGCAAAATAAGGCAAAATAACATAAGTATCATGTATTAATATGAAATATAAGGATAGATAATGACAAATTATGATATAAAATAGTGATGCAAAATGGACGTATCAACTCCCCCCAAGCTTAGACTCGCTTGTCCCCAAGCGAAAACTGAGCTCAGTAAACAAGTCCACATGTTTATGGAGTGAAGTGTCGATAATAAAGAATACGGACAAGAAGCATCAGTATTTACTCAGCTAAACAAGTCATTTTAAACAGCAGTCTCTACACATTCTACTTAACTTGGAACAAGTAATGGAACAACCACAAATAAAGGTACATTAAGCAAACCAATTGGATGTGGCAAACTGTGTTCTTGGTCAGAGAACAATCAACATTCTAACTTATCTTTCAAGAAGAGTCTTTATACTAGAGCTATATTGCAGAAATAGAGTTGCTCAATCATCACTGTTCCTTTCACATTCCAAAGAAAACTGTCAAAGTCATATTCTCAAAGATAAAACTTCATGTGCTCAAGCAAAGTAGACAAAACATGATAGGAAATATTATGAACTATAAATGATTGTATCTATAACAATTCGAGTGCTTGCTCGGGATAGAGGGAATAGGTTTACTGACTCAACAATAAATAAATGATAGGCCCTTCGCAGAGGGAAGCAGGGATTAAAACGTGTGCTAGAGCTTTTTAGTTCCCGAAGGCATAGAGAGTGTAAAAATATTGCTTTGAGAGGTGTATGCTATTGGTCAACAAATCAGTGGTAGAATCCTTGTCATCTTCCATACTAATTAACTTTTAGAGCGGTTCCGAGAGTTTATAGAACTGCACTTGTAACAAGCACTTATTGATGACACTCCTCCCAACCATTTCTTTCCACAAACCATGGCTTGACCGAATCCTCGGTTGCCGACCAACAATCACCGTGGAGGAGTGTCTATTTATTTATTTATTTATTTATAGGGTGGACTAACCAGCTCTTTTAATGCAAAATAAAAGGTGGAGAAGCAGATGAAGCTGCCAATCCTTGTAAATCAGTTAGCATGGAAGATGACACATCTGCTACCACGTCCTTATGAGCTTGGTGAACAGTGACACAAAAAGGGATATAATAATAGTTTTGAATAGTTAAAGGTAGCACACGAGAAAATGTACTTGGAGTAGTGCGAACACTACATGATAGGTAGTTATGGTGGACACGAATGGAGTGCTTTGGTTCAGGGTTTTGGATGCACGAGAAGTATCTCCTCTCAGTACAAGGTTTTAGGCTAGCAAGGTTTAGTAGCAAGCACAAGAATTGAGAGAGACAAACACTTATAGATCTAATAGAACAACCATGCTATCTACTTTGTGGGCACAAAACACTTTAATTCAAGAATAATAAACTCATTGGCCAACAAAGAGGAAAACAATAGGGATAATGTTATTGCAACCAGTTCCCTCTTTTCTACTTAAGTGTAAAAAGTATTGATACTACTGACCAGTCTAAGTTTGCCACAACCAACTAAATTTACTTGCTGCACCCAAAGTGATGCCAATACTAATGTAACAAGATCAGCATATGACAAAGGACTTGCTGGCTAAAATAAAGTGTGCAGAAAGTAAAGATAAAGCTTCTCATTAATATTCCATCACAATAAACCTCACACCAACGGATACAACGATAACCAACTAAGGAGTGATACTCCACATTGCAAACTATCTCATATGATAACTTCTCTACTCATGGTACTAAGCAAAAATATAAAGATAAAGATAAAGATAAAGATGGTGATACTGAAAACACCCCCCCCCCAAGCTTGAAACAAGCTGGGAGTGTGTTGTTACCCATGGTGAATTACTCCCTTGGCGGTGATGGTGGTGGCGCCCCTCTAATGAGCTTCTCGGCAAGCTCCATTAACTCATCAACTCTACCAATGAGGGTGCGGACAAGCTCTGAATTCTGCTCAATGCGGTTCATCATCCTGTCAGAGGGTGAATCCCAGCTTTTGGAGTTGTTACCCCACTTCTCTTCAGCTTTGGAGCTCCCTTTTCCTGCATGGTCAGAACGATCCATATCCCAGCTACTGGGCAATTCTGATTCTGGAACTTTTTCAAAGGGATACTTATGGATGAGAGTGTGAAAAGGCCTTTTGGTATCTGAAGGAAGTGTTCTTGGAGCTAGGAAGCGACGAGGAACTCTCCCACCAGTGCTCATCCTCGCGCCCTGCCTGGCCCTGGGCTTGTTCTGCACCACTCCGATGCTTGCAACGGTAGCGGTGGGAATAGGACTTGGATCTTCCTCTTCTTCACCGACAGCTTCAGTCTTCTCCTTCTCCTCCTCAGCATCTTGGTCTTTCAGATCTTTCTTCAGGCCCTCCTTGTCAGGGTTGTTGGAGGCGACCATGGTGCTCTAGACTTCTACAACCCTGGCAGAAACAGCTCGAAAACAAACGCGACGAAAACACGAGATACGGACCTCGGGAGATCCGGGTAAATATATAGCAGAAAATAACGCGTGAAAAGGAAAGCACAGGGCGAAGCGGAGTCGGAGGGGGTCTCCGAGGCGACCACGCCATAGCTGGGCGCGGCCCAGGTGGGGCCCGCGCCCTGCTGTGGCGTGGTGCCCTCGGGCACCTCCTCCGGCACTTATTCGTCTTGATATTTCCAAAATTGTATAAATAACTAATATAAAAGTTTCGAAGTAAAACGCGGACTTTTTCTTACCGAAATCATACCTACTTCAAATCAGACTCTGCAGTTTCCTGTTTCTGAGTTTTAATAAATTCCTCCGGAGATACCATTTGAATAATATCAACATTTTCATTATAAGATTCTCCAGAAATATAATGTTTAAGTCTCTGCCCATTAACAACTTGAGGTTTGTCACCGTCAAGTGAATTAATTTTTATTGCACCAGAACGATAAACTTCTTCCACAATGTAAGGTCCTTCCCATTTTGAGAGTAATTTTCCTGCAAAAAATCTGAGACGAGACCTATACAATAAAACTTTATCACCTATGCAAAATTCTCTTTTTAAAATTCTCTTGTCATGCCATCTCTTAACTTTCTCTTTGAAAAGTTTAGCATTTTCATATGCTTCACTTCTCCATTCATCTAGAGAGCTTAACTCTAGCAACCTTTTCTCACCAGCTAATTTGAAATCTCTATTAAGCTCTTTGATTGCCCAATAGGCCTTGTGTTCTAATTCTAGAGGTAAATGACAAGCTTTTCCATAAACCATTTTATAAGGAGACATGCCCATAGGATTTTTATATGCTGTTCTATAAGCCCACAAAGCATCATTAAGCTTTCTAGCCCAATTCTTTCTAGACCTATTGACAGTCTTTTGCAAAATCAACTTAATTTCTCTATTTGATAACTCTACTTGACCACTAGTTTGAGGATGATACGGTGAAGCAATTCTGTGATTGACACCATATTTAGCAAGAGTTTTTCTAAAACCACCATGAATAAAGTGTGAACCACCATCAGTCATGAGATATCTAGGCACACCAAACCTCGAGAAAATAACATCCTTAAGCATTTTTAAGGAAGTCTTACCATCAGCACTAGAGGTTGGTATAGCCTCTACCCACTTAGTAACATAATCAACAGCAACTAGAATATGAGTATAACCATCTGAAGCGGGAAAAGGACCCATAAAGTCAAATCCCCAACAATCAAAAGGTTCAATAACAAGAGAATAATTCATAGGCATCTCATTACGTCTACTAATATTCCCAACTCTCTGACATTGATCACAGGTCAAAACAAATTTTCTTGCATCTTTAAAAAGAGTAGGCCAATAAAAACCTGATTGTAGAACCTTTTGTGCAGTTCTGTCTCCGGCGTGATGTCCTCCATAAGCACTACCATGGCATTTATCCAATATTTCCTTCTGCTCATGCTCTGGAACACATCTTCTCATAATACCATCAACTCCTTCTCTATATAAATGTGGGTCATCCCAAAAATAATGCCTCAAGTCACAGAAGAATTTCCTCCTTTGCTGATAAGTAAAAGTTGGAGGCAAATACTTGGCAACAATAAAGTTAGCATAATCAGCATACCAGGGACAATCATTCGAATTTACCTTTATAGAAGCCAACTGCTCATTTCGAAAATTGTCATCAACAGGAATAGGATCATGCATTATATTTTCTAATCTAGACAGATTATCAGCAACAGGATTTTCAGCACCTTTTCTATCAACAATATGCAAATCGAACTCTTGTAACAGGAGAACCCATCTAATAAGTCTAGGCTTAGCATCCTTCTTATCCATAAGGTATTTAATAGCAGCATGATCAGTATGAATAGTTACCTTAGAATCAACAATATAAGGTCTAAACTTATCACAAGCAAACACTACTGCTAAAAATTCCTTCTCAGTAGTAGCATAATTCTTTTGAGCTGCATCAAGAGTCTTACTAGCATAATGAATAACATTTAACTTTTTATCTACTCGCTGTCCTAAAACAGCACCTACAGCAAAATCACTAGCATCACACATAATTTCAAATGGTAAAGTCCAGTCTGGTGGTTGAACAATAGGAGCAGTTATTAAAGCCTTCTTCAAAATTTCGAATGCCTCTTTACACTCGTCATCAAAAACAAATGGAACATCCTTTTGAAGAAGATTGGTAAGTGGCTTTGAAATTTTAGAGAAATCTTTAATAAACCTTCTATAAAAACCAGCATGACCAAGAACACTACGAATACCTTTCACATCTCGGGGGCATGGCATTTTCTCAATTGCTTCCACTTTAGCTCTATCAACTTCAATACCTCTTTCAGAAATTTTATGCCCAAGAACAATGCCTTCATTAACCATAAAATGGCATTTCTCCCAATTAAGAACAAGATTGGTTTCTTCACATCTCTGCAAAACTTTGTCAAGATTGTGCAAACAGTTATCAAAAGAAGTTCCATAGACGGAGAAATCGTCCATGAAGACTTCCACAATTTCTTCACAAAAACCGTGAAAAATAGCAGACATGCATCTCTGAAAAGTAGCAGGAGCATTACATAAACCAAAAGGCATACGTCTATAAGCATAAGTACCATAAGGACAGGTAAAAGTGGTTTTCTCCTGATCTTCCTTTCTAACAGCTATTTGGGAAAAACCAGAATAACCATCAAGGAAACAAAAATGAGTTTTCTTAGACAACCTTTCTAACATCTGATCAATAAAAGGCAAAGGATAATGATCTTTCTTAGTAACCTTATTGACCTTACGAAAATCAATGCACATTCTATAACCAACTACAACTCTCTGAGGAATAAGCTCATCATTTTCATTAGGCACAACAGTTATTCCTCCTTTCTTAGGAACACAATGAACAGGACTAACCCATCTACTATCAGCAATAGGATAAATTATACCTGCTTCAAGAAGTTTTAATACCTCATTTCTTACCACTTCCTTCATCTTAGGAATTAAACGACGTTGATGCTCAACAACAGGCTTGGCATCAGGCTCAATATTAATAGCATGCTGACATATAGCAGGAGAAATCCCTTTTAAATCATCAAGAGTATAGCCCATTGCGCCTCTATGTTTCTTCAGAACTTGCAATAATTTTGCTTCTTCATCTCCTGAAAGTTTAGAACTAATAATAACAGGATATATTTTCTTATCATCAATATGAACATACTTAAGATTATCAGGTAAAGGCTTAAGATCAAAAACAGGGTCTTCTTTAGGAGGGGGCGCAATTCCCAGGTCCTCCACAGGTAAATCATGCCTAAGCATTTGAGGTTGACGCAGAAAGATGTCGTCAATCTCCCTTCTTTCTTCTGCAAAAACTTCACTTTCGTGGTCTTCCAAAAATTGCTGCAAAGCATTGTTAGGACCAACAGCAATAGAAGCAAGCTGTTCAACTTGAAAGTTCTCATTAGGCATTTCAGGTTCATAATGATTCTTAGCAAATTTTGAAAAATTAAACTCATAAGACTCTCCATCGAATCTAGTAAAATTTTCTCTTTTTGACAGTCAATAATAGCACCACAAGTATTCAGGAAAGGTCTACCAAAAATAATAGGACAAGAGTCACTAGCAGCAGAACCGAGAACTAAGAAATCAGCAGGGTATTTAGTCTTACCACATAAAACTTCAACATCTCTGACAATGCCAACTGGACAGATAGTTTCCCTATTAGCAAGCTGAATAACCACATCAATATCTTCCAATTCGCAAGGATCAATTTCCTTCCTGATTTCCTTGTAGAGAGCATAAGGGATAGCGCTGGAACTAGCACCAATATCACAGAGACCATAATAACAATGCTCACCTATTTTAACAGAAAGCACAGGAACACTAGGCTTTCGAGCTCTTTTAGGATGTGTAACCATGTTAGAAGCTTCTTCACAAAACACAATATGACCTCCTTCTACATTTTCAGTTACAAGTTCCTTAACCATAGCTACTTCATGTTCTACACTAATTTGCTCATCAGGTTCCCTAGGTTTACGTTCACTTTTGCTAACCACACTAGCCAAAATAGAGTGTTCTTTTACTTTAACAGGAAAAGGTATTTTTTCAATATAGGGTTCTGGTATAATGCGATCAACAGTTTGAACTTCAACATTTTTAGCAAGAGCAAATTAGCATTATCTTCATAAGGTTCATGATACTTTTCCCAACCTTGTCTAGGAATATCGAGATACGAGGCAAAGGCCTTAAAGTAATTAACAACAACTTGAGAATCAAGACCATAAGTAGCATTAAAATTACGAAAACTATCAGTCTCCATAAAGGATTTAATGCATTCGAAATCATAATTTATACCTGACTCCCTACCTTTGTCGTTCTCCCATCCTTCAGTATTTTCCTGGATACGATCAAGAAGATCCCATTTATCTTCATCCTTCATACGAGTGAATGACCAAGAACAAGAAGTGTCCAATAAATCTTTATCATGATAGGAAAGTCTTGCATAAAAGTTATTGATGACAATATTACTTGGAATCCCATGAACAGGGCATTTGAGCATTAATAATTTCAATCTCCCCCAAGCTTGGGCAATACTTTCTCCCTCATAAGGCCAAAAAGTGAATATAGAATTCCGATCCTTATGAATCTCACTTGGAGGATAAAACTTGTAATAAAAGAGAGGGACAATTTCAGCCCAGCTCAATGAAGGACCATTCTTCAGCAGACTATACCATTCAGCAGCTCTGCCATCCAGCGACAGAGTAAATAATTTCCTTTTAATAATGTCCATCGAAATACCTGCACACTTGAACAAACCGCATAGTTCATGTATATAAAGCAAATGATTACCAGGATGAACAGTTCCATCATAGCGGTTATCCATAATACGTCCAACAATTTTCGTAGGTATTTTAAATGGAACAATCTCAGCAGATGGAGGATCATCTACTACCGTAGCAGTGGTAGTAGTCCTCCCAAACAGCGAACCAAATGGATTTGACTCCATAACAGTCATTACAGTAAATAATTTCCTTACCAATTTCCTTACCAATAGCGCTTCACTCCCCGGCAACGGCGCCAGAAAATAGTCTTGATGACCCACAAGTATAGGGGGTGTATCGCAGTACTTTCGATAAATAAGAGTGTCGAACCCAACGAGGAGCAGAAGGTGCTGGCAAGTAGTTTTGATCAAGAATTCACTGTAAAAGCTAGCAGACAGGTTTTCAGTAGTATTCGAAACAGCAGGTAAAAACAGTGCAAGTAAATAAACGAGCGCGGCAACAAATGCAGCGAGTGGCCCAATCCTTTTGAGTGCAAAGGACAAGCCGAGTGTGTTACTTATAAGAGACAAATGTTCCTGAGGACACATGGGAATTTCGTCAAGTGCTTTCGCTTCGTGCAACTGGTTAATCTTCATTGTTTTGATAAGTGTTGTGTGGGTGAATCTATGCTAACGCACCGCCCTTCCTAGGACTAATACGCACTTGTGATTATACCCCCTGCAAGCATCCGCGAATGCAGAAAAGTAATTAAGATAAATCTAACCACAGCTTTAAACTCTGAGACCCTACGCTCCCTCGTGCACTATCTTACTAACGGGGGTTCAGGTTTCTGTCACTCCGGCAACCCCTCAACTAGCAAGCTAGGTACACGATGCATTCCCCTAGGCCCATAAAGGTGAAGTGTCATGTAGTCGACGTTCACATGACACCACTAGAAGAATGACACCACAACTTAAATATCAAACCATTAAATATTAACGCAGCATTATTTCACTACTAACAACATGACTTCCCCATGTCCTCAAGAACTACAAACTACTCACAAGACATCATATGGATCATGATCAGAGATGATATGGCAATGAATAACAATCTGGACATGAACACTAATCCACCAAACAAACTCAATAGCATCAATAACAAGGAGTAATCAACACCGGGAGAGTCTCCCCAATGAACTAGACAAGGTACAGCCCTAGATGTTACAGCAAGATGGATGTGGAGTCGGTGGAGATGATGGTGATGGCGCAGTGGATGGTGGTGATGATGATCCCGATGAAGTCCAGCGTGATGACGATGACGATGGCGATGATTTCCCCTCTCCGGGAGGGAATTTCCCCGGCAGGATCTCCCTGCCAGAGAGCTCTTTCTCTCTCGGTGGTTTCCGTCCCGTGGAGGCGGCGGAATATTTCGTGGACGTACCCCCCGTGCTTAGGTTTTCGGGAGGCAGATATACGCGAAGAGGCAACCTGGGGGGTGGACCCAGGTGGCCACGCCATAGCTGGGCGCGGCCCACAGGCCAGCCGCGCCCAGGTGTGGCGTGGGGCCCACCTGGCTGCCTCCGGCATCTGACATTATAAGACCCCCAGAATTGGTTTCGTGATTTTTGGAGTTCCGCTGATATGCTGACTTGACGACGCTTTTTCCAGCAGAAACCTGACTCCGGAAGGATAATTCCCAATAATCATCAAACATGCAAAATAAGGCAAAATAACATAAGTATCATGTATTAATATGAAATATAAGGATAGATAATGACAAATTATGATATAAAATAGTGATACAAAATGGACATATCAATGCACCCCCACTAGTTCCATTGGAGAGCTTTCATACACTTATAGCTCTATGTGCATCCGTTGCATGGAAATCACTACTCCTTGCATAGCTTCGATTATAAGACTTCCTCTTGTCTAATGATCATTTACAGCTTTGTGAGACTATCTTCCTTTGGCCTTCCAAACCCCCATTATTATTCTCTTGCCATAACATCACGGTGCCAATACCAAATGCTTACGCTCATCGGTTGAGTAAAACATCTAAACAGTTGATTCATTACGTTTGTGATACTTTTGCTTGACTGGATCCTTTCTATGTTTGTGGAAGATTGCTTGATGCTTGAGTAGAAGGATTGAACTTCTATACTGAATGCTTAAAACATCTATAATGAACTTTGTACGGTCTCATGTCTTTATGGGTTTAATTGTCTTGCTTTATCATCTGTTGGTTTAATATCAAATGCAGACTTTTGCTTTGAATTATTTGATCTCAGCTCACATGCTTTACATTACTATATGATCAAGATTATGTTGGTAGCATGTCACCTCAAAAATTATCTTTTGTTATCGTCTACCTACTCGAGGACGAGTAGGAACTAAGCTTGGGGATGCTTGATACGTCCAAAACGTATCTATAATTTTTGATGTTTCATGCCTGTTATATATTGATTACCACATGTTTATCTTACACTTTATATCATTTTCATGTATTTTCTGGAAATAACCTATTAACAAGATGCCACAGTGCCAGTTCCTATTTTCTGATGTCTTTTTGTTTCAGAAATTCTATTCTGGAAATATTCTCGGAATCGAATGCCAATTTAACTGATTTATTTCTGGACCGAGACGAAGCAGCATCTAGAAGGAGAAGTCTGGAAGCCAGCCGAGGGAGGCAGGTGGACCCACGGCGCGGCCAAGGGTGGGCTCACGCCACCAGCCCGCCTGGCCCACCTGGGTGCCCTCCGACGCCGCCCTTTCACCTATAAATTTCATCTATTCAGGAAACCCTAGAGACCTGAGCAAAAATCCATGAAAAGTTCTGACGCCGCCGTCGTCTTCAACCCTAATTCGGGAGGGTTTCTGCAGTTCTTCCCAGCACCTTGCCGGAGGGGAAATCATCACCGGAGGGCTCCACATCGCCATGCCTGCCTCCGGAGTGATGCGTGAGTAGTTCTCCACGGGACTACGGGTCCATAGCAGTAGCTAGTTGGTAGTCTGATGGCTACGTGTTGGTGAACCCCAAGAGGAAGGTTATGATGTAGACAGCAGAAGTTTTCCCTTGAGAAATCTACCCAAGGTTATCAATCCAGTAGGACTTGATGATCTATCGGAAGGTTGTTGATGTTGACTCCCCCTGGCGCTAGGGAGCTTGCACCAATGTGGAATCTGCACAGACACAAACCAGAACTTTGCCCAACACGAAACAGAGAGGTTGTCAATCACTCCGGTCTTGCAGAAACAAAGAGTTAAACGTATGGTGTGGAAAACAGCAGGAAAAACAGCAAGTAACAGGAAACAGATGATTGCATCAGGTTGTGTAAACAGTATGAGGAAATTGGACCAGGGTCCACAGTTCACTAGTGGTGTCTCTCTCAGAACAGATAACTAGCATGTTGGGTAAACAAATTACAGCTGGGCAATTGACAAATAGAGAGGGCATAACAATGCAATACATGCCAAGATGTCTACTATGAAATCTAGTTGGGCATTACAACAAAGTACATAGACCGTTATTCCAACAGCATCTATGCCTAAATAATCCACCTTCAAGGCAGCATCCGCATCCCATTCAGTATTAAGTTGCTAACAACAGATTATTGCATGAAGTAAAGTGTGTAATGTAATCAATACAAGTGCCCTTGGACACTGCACCAATGTTTTATCCCTAGTAGCAACAGCACATCTACCATCTTAGACCTTTCTGTCACTGATCAGATATCTAGAGACTGAACCCACTATCGAGCATAAATACCCCCTCTTGGAGTCACAAGCATCTACTTGGCCAAAGCATCTACTAGCAACGGAGAGCATGCAAGATCAAGAGCACATAGATAAACAACTTGAATAAACATGGTATCAATATTCATCGGATCCCAGCAAACACAACATCTAGCATTACAATAAGATGATCTTGATCATGTTAGGCAGCTCACAAGATCTAAACATGGAGGCACAAGGTAGAGAGACAACCATCTAGCTACTGCTATGGACCCGTAGTCCAGGGGTGGACTACTCACGCATCACTCCGGAGGCAGGCATGGTGATGTAGAGCCCTCCGGTGATGATCTCCCCTCCGGCAGGGTGCCGGGAAGAGCTTCAGAACTCCTCCGATCTGAGATTGACGATGACGGCCGCGACGGAACTTTTCGTGGAATATGATCGACCGTAATAGGGTTTTCGCGTCGCGGAGAATATATAGGCGAAGAGGCGGCGTCGGTGGCCGAGGGGGGCCACCACGCCATAGGGGGGCGCGGGCCCACCTTGGGCCGCGCCCTAGTGTGGCGTGGCCCCTGGTGGGTCTGCTCCGACTCCCCTTTGGACTCCGTGATCTCCTCGTGATATTATTGACGATGTCTTTTGTTTCGTCCAATTCCGAGAATATTTCCTTAATAGATTTTCTGAAACCAAAAACAGCAGAAAACAGGGAACTGGCACTGTGGCATCTTGTTAATAGGTTAGTCCCAGAAAATGCATAAAAATGATATAAAGTGTAACCAAAACATGTAGCAATTGATATAATAACAGCATGGAACATCAAAAATTATAGATACGTTTGAGACGTATCAAGCATCCCCAAGCTTAGTTCCTGCTCGTCCTCGAGTAGGTAAACGATAAAAACAGATAATTTTTGAAGTGACATGCTACCAACACAATCTTTGATCAAATAACAATGTAATGCACATGATCTGAATGAAGTGATCCAAGCCAATGGTCTATAGTTTGCAAGCAAGTAAATAAAGAGTAAACATAAGTGATCACACAAGTGCAAACTTTCATGAATAACACTATAAAACATTTAGAGATATAATAGTCTAACATAATAGTTAGTTCACAGCAGCAATAATTCTCAACATGAAAGTGTTTGTATCAACACAAAGGAAGATAATAGCTTCAGCTTTTGCTTCAACTTTCAACATGTATATCATATAGATAATGTCAATGCAAAGAATATGATCAACCAAACACAAAGTTATGTAAAAACTGTTATACTGGAGTTGACAATGATGTTTGCTTAAGTAGACAGAAAGAAGTGGGAAAACTGACTCAACATAAAAGTAAAAGAATGGCCCTTCGCAGAGGGAAGCAGGGATTAACATCATGTGCTAGAGCTGTAGTTCCCGAAGGCATATAGAGAGCATAAAATATTGTTTTGTAAGGTAATGGTGTATACAGGTGTCAACAAATCAAATAGCAGGTACTTGTCATCTTCCATGGCTAACTAACTTTTAGAGCGGTTCCGAGAGTTTTTAGGACTGCACTTGTAACAAGCACTTATTGGTGACACTCCTCCCAACCATTTACTTTCCACAAACCATGGCTAACCGAATCCTCGGGTGCCCACCAACATTCACCATGGAGGAGTGTCTATTTATTTATTTATTTATAGGGTGGACTAACCAGCTCTTTAATGCAAAATAAAAGGTGGAGAAGCAGATGAAGCTGCCAATCCTTGTAAATTAATTAGCATGGAAGATGACAAATCTCACTACTACGTCCTTATGAGCTTTTCAAGTAGTGACACAAAAAGGGATAATTGTTTTGAGTAGTTAGTAGATAGCACATGAAGAAATTTACTTGGAATGGTGAAAACACCACATAATAGGTAGGTATGGTGGACACAGGTGGCATGGATTTGGCTCAAGGTTTTGGATGTACAAGAAGCATTCCCTCTTAGTACAGAGTTTAGGCTAGCAAAGTTATTATAAGCAAACATCATTATCAACTGGAATAGCAAGAATGTACATAAAACACAAGGTTTGACGAACCATAGACTCCCACTGTCTTCCTTGTTAACACATAGCCTTCATCCAAAAATTATCTAGACTACTATGGACTTCCAATATGCAACAGATTATTATAGCAGAAAATCCTTATAGTAGTTCTTCATTAATAGCCATTACTTACATGATGCACAAGCTTAAACATTAATTACTTGACAGCTCAAAACAATTGGCAAGCATCAAATTACTCAAGACAACGATCTAAAAAGATTCATGTAAGCATTTTATACCACTACCACATGCATAGCATTTTCTGGTCCAACCAAACACCAATCAACTTATTTGACAACTCTCCAAACAGATATAAGTGAAGCAAGAGAGTACTTTCTTCAAAAGAAACTGAAAGCTCTAACAAGAGATACATGAAAAACTGAGAGCTAACAGCAATAACAGCAACTAGACAGGAATACTCAACAAGTATAAGTGAAGCACAAGAGTATTCTAATGAAAAAGTGGAGCGTGTCTCTCTCCCAAACATGAATGCTAGGATCCAACAAGTATAGCACAGCAAACAAAACAAAACAAACTGAAAACAAAAACACACTGACGCTCCAAGGAAGAGTACACTAGTATGAAGCAATAAAAATATAGCACCATTAGAGATGACCTGATAATTTGTAGATGAAGAAGGGGATGCCTTGGGCATCCCCAAGCTTAGATGCTTGAGTCTTCTTGAAATATGCTGGGGAGGTAAGCCTCCCCAAGCTTAAGCTCTTCACTCTTCTTGATCATGTAATATCATTCTCCTCTATCAACACTTGAAAACTTCCTTCACACCAAAACTTAACAGCTTTTCTCATTAGCAGGTTAGTGCACTAAAAGATAATACTTCAAAGTTCTAGCAAAGACAAAACTCACAAGCCAACTATTTTAAACATTAGCCACTGTTACTAGGCTCAAGTGGGCACTTTTACATGAAAAGAAACCACTTAAAAACTTGTAAAAGAGAGAATGCAAAATAAAAGACAGAATCTGTCAAACCAGAACAGTCTGTATTAACGAATTTTTTCGAGGCACTTACGATGCTCAGATGAAAAACTTTTGAAATAATGAAAGTTGCGTAACATCATCAGGAACATGCACAAAAATTTCAGCATTTTTCGATTTTTTCTGATTTTCTACTGAATTAAACGGTGACGAACAGCAATCTGTCCCAATGCAGTCCCGAAAATAAAAACAAACTTTGCATTAGTAACTCTCCTTGGCACAACAAAACAGCAAATAAAAGATACAAAGGAGTTGCTACAGAGGTAAACAAGCATCCTTGACTCAAGAAAACAAAAATAAAACAGCAAATAAAAACATGGGTTATCTCCCAGAAGTGCTTTTCTTTAATGCCTTTGAGCTAGGCATGAAGAGATGCATCAAGTATTGTTAAGACCAGAGGTACCAATAGTGTTACCTTTAGACCTCTTATTCTTTTTCTTAGCCTTGGCTTTAGGGGCATTAGGAAAATGATGCAAACAATATGGAGGTTTAAATTTCAGAGTAGCTTCACCCATGTCAATGACAGCTCCCAATTGCCTCAATAATCCTCTTCCAAGTGTGATGCTCCCATTTCCTACACATTCAATGACATGATAATCAGTAGGTGTAAATACTCCCTTTATTTTAGTAACAACTCCTTGAGTAGTCCCAAAAGATAACTTGATTGAATTATCAGCTAGAGTTACAAAAGTTTCACTTTTTGAGAGTTCATATAAATTCAGGGAGTCATAAATCCTCTTAGGCATCAAGCAAAATTCAGATTTAATATCACAATGAGCATAGAAAATTGTCCCATCAATTGAAATTTTTAGTGAAGGAACCCATCCAGAAGGTTCGAATGGCATAGGGACACTTTCAAAAAGTTTAAAAGTTTCTTTAAAACTAGCCAACTCTGACTCAAGTGATTCTAGTCTTGAATGAATGTTCTCAAAAGCAGATTCTATTTTTTTATTTGAAGAAGCAGATGCTGCAATTAATTTTTTTATGGCATTGAAAGCTTGATCCCCATCATAACGAAGGAAATCTCCCCCAACTACAGCATCTAGAGCATATCTATAACAAAGAAGCAACCCAAAATAGAAACTACTAAGAAACAGACTCAAAGCCATTTTAGGTTCAGTTTTAACATAGGATTCAGAAATTCTAGACCAAGCATCACCAAAACTCTCCCCACTTCCTTGCTTAAAAGTGAAAACCTCATCCTCAGGAGACATGATATTAGGAGCGGAACTAGACATGATGAGCAAACCGAAATAAACTAGATGCAGGAATTTTTTTTTTGGGTTTTTGATTTTTAACAGCAAGCAAAACAAAAATAAAACAAGACAAAAAACAAAGTAAAGAGATTGGAACTGAGAGACTCCCCTTTCCAATAGCCTCCAAGTCCCCGGCAACGGCGCCAGAAAACAGCTTGATGGCTACGTGTTGGTGAACCCCAAGAGGAAGGTTATGATCTAGACAGCAGAAGTTTTCCCTTGAGAAATCTACCCAAGGTTATCAATCCAGTAGGACTTGATGATCTATCGGAAGGTTGTTGATGTTGACTCCCCTGGCGCTAGGGAGCTTGCACCAACATGGAATCTGCACAGACACAAACCAGAACTTTGCCCAACACGAAACAGAGAGGTTGTCAATCTCTCCGGTCTTGCAGAAACAAAGAGTTAAACGTATGGTGTGGAAAACAGCAGGAAAAACAGCAAGTAACAGGAAACAGATGATTGCAGCAGGTTGTGTAAACAGTATGAGGAAATTGGACCAGGGTCCACAGTTCACTAGTGGTGTCTCTCTCAGAACAGATAACTAGCATGTTGGGTAAACAAATTACAGCTAGGCAATTGACAAATAGAGAGGGCATAACAATGCAATACATGCCAAGATGTCTACTATGAAATCTAGTTGGGCATTACAACAAAGTACATAGACCGTTATTCCAATAGCATCTATGCCTAAATAATCCACCTTCAAGGCAGCATCCGCATCCCATTCAGTATTAAGTTGCTAACAACAGATTATTGCATGAAGTAAAGTGTGTAATGTAATCAATACAAGTGCCCTTGGACACTGCACCAATGTTTTATCCCTAGTAGCAACAGCACATCTACCATCTTAGACCTTTCTGTCACTGATCCAGATATCTAGAGACTAAACCCACTATCGAGCATAAATACCCCCTCTTGGAGTCACAAGCATCTACTTGGCCAAAGCATCTACTAGCAACGGAGAGCATGCAAGATCAAGAGCACATAGATAAACAACTTGAATAAACATGGTATCAATATTCATCGGATCCCAGCAAACACAACATCTAGCATTACAATAAGATGATCTTGATCATGTTAGGCAGCTCACAAGATCTAAACATGGAGGCACAAGGTAGAGAGACAACCATCTAGCTACTGCTATGGACCCGTAGTCCAGGGGTGGACTACTCACGCATCACTCTGGAGGCAGGCATGCTGATGTAGAGCCCTCCGGTGATGATCTCCCCTCCGGCAGGGTGCCGGGAAGAGCTTCAGAACTCCTCCGATCTGAGATTGACGATGACGGCCGCGACGGAACTTTTCGTGGAATATGATCGACCGTCCTAGGGTTTTCGTGTCGCGGAGAATATATAGGCGAAGAGGTGGCGTCGGTGGCCGAGGGGGGCCACCACGCCATAGGGGGCGCGGGCCCACCCTGGGCCGCGCCCTAGTGTGGCGTGGCCCCTGGTGGGTCTGCTCCGACTCCCCTTTGGACTCCGTGATCTCCTCGTGATATTATTGACGATATCTTTTGTTTCGTCCAATTCCGAGAATATTTTCTTAATAGATTTTCTGAAACCAAAAACAACAAAAAACAGGGAACTGGCACTGTGGCATCTTGTTAATAGGTTAGTCCCAGAAAATGCATAAAAATGATATAAAGTGTAACCAAAACATGTAGCAATTGATATAATAACAGCATGGAACATCAAAAATTATAGATACGTTTGAGACGTATCATAGTCTCTCCACTTTGTGCTATCATGTGTAGATCTTGTGAGCTGCCTAACATGATCAAGATCATCTTTATGTATTGCTACATGTTGTGTTTGCTGGGATCCGATGCATTGTGAAGTTATGATCAAGTTTGTTCATCTATTTATATTATGTTTTATCTATGTTCCCGCATGCTCTCCGTTGTTAGTAGATGCTTTGGCCAAGTAGATGCCAATGACTGTAAGAGAGGGTATTTATGCTAGATAGTGGGTTCATGCCTCTTGAAGCCTGGGCTTGATAGACAGAAACAACTAAGGCTGTAGATGTGCTGTTGTCACTAGGGATAAAATAACCGATGCTTAGTTTAAGGGTACTGCTGTTAAGTCTAATGTGTTTGTTTACATTACACACTTTGCTTAATGCTATAATCTGTTGCTTGCAACTTAATACTCATGGGAGACCTGGAAGCTATCTTGTGAGTGGATTATGAGTCATAGATGCAGCTAGTAAGCGGTCTATGTATATTGTTATAATGCCCAATAGATCTAACAATGAACATGTTCTTGTCATATACTGCATTGTCATGCATTTGCACTTTGTCAATTGCCCAGCTGTAATTTGTTCACCCAACATGTATGTTTATTTGTCTTATGGAGAGACACCACTAGTGAACTGTGGACCCTAGTCCTTTATTCCACACTGATACAAACACCGTTTTCACCACGCTCTACGTTACTTCCTGCTGTTACCTTTGTGTTCATCATATTCCACTCTGTACGTTTAATCCTTTGTATTCAGCAAGCCGGGGAGATTGACAACTTTCCTGTTTCGTTGGGGCAAAGTAGTTTGATAGTGTTGTGTGCAGGTGAAAGTGCATGCTTGCCCCCATGCGTGGTTTTGGTAATTAATGACAATCCTTATAGACTAATGTTTGCATTGAGATATTCTTGTAGATCTTGTCCATAGGAAAAGATTGGAGTTCATGTGTTGGACTCTAGAAGATTACATGATGATCAATGCTCTATTCATGGTTTTATATGAAGAATGGTCATATGTAGAGAAGATGAAGTGCAAGTTCAAGAGAAGCATCTCGAAGAAATGATATGCATGAAGCTTGCCACCCATTTGGAGATAATGGTCAAGTGAAGATGTTCCTAAGAGTGACACTCCCATCTTGGTGTATGGGGGAGCAACATTTGAATCTTCACCAAGCAAAGAGCAATCAAGAAAGGTGTTCCATCTTGAGAGAGCAAGATCGTCATCATCGAGCTCAAGTGGAATGCGCAAGGCAAAGGTATGATCTTGATAGGTTTTCTATTTTACCGGTCTCATGTTGTTAGTGGGAGACCGGGTTTTAGGATAGACGGCGTACTATCAAGAGGGGTTCTCAAGTGAGTAACTTGATCGCATCTTTGTGGAGAGCTCATACCGTTGCATACTTGGCATATCATCTTTCTTGGTTCTTATTTGGCTTTTCTCCTTGTTGTGTTTTGGTGCTTGTCGTGATCTTCATGACAAGCCCAAGTTCTTCAAAATGGATTTCTTACGGAAAACATGTTGCGTTTTCGTGTTGGAAATATTATCGGTCCACCTTCGAGATAGGGTCCACACCTCTCCATGTGTGGTATCCCCTCTATATTTGTGACCCTTAATATTTCCAACCACAAAGGTTTCACCCTCTTCATGACAAGCTTTTTGTGGCAAAGCTCTTGTCGTTACCTTTCCAACGCAATTGGATTCACCTGTTTTGGAGTTCATACGAGAAAGCTATTGCATTTCAGGTTTTGCAGTTTCACTGTTTTCAGGCCGGAGTCTCCGGTCTTCTGGACCGGAGTCTCCGGTCCTTGGTTTTCCTCGGAGAGTGTTTTTCTTGTTCAACCCCTGGTGGGGGCCGGAGTATCCGCCCCAGGCCGGAGTTTCCGGTCCCAGGGGCCGGAGTTTCTGCCTGAGCTTCTCTCGTCTGTTTGTTGTTCACCTCCTGGTGGGGGCCGGAGTTTCCGCCCCCAAGGGGCCGGAGTTTCCGCCCCGGGCCGGAGTATCCGGTCACTTGGACCGGAAACTCTGGTGTGAATCTGGCTGCAACGGCTACTTTTCTGGGAGGGGTATAAATACCCCTCCACCTTCCTCCAGCCAAGCAGCTCGCCCAGATTTCTCTCTCCTCCATTGTTGCAAGCTCATTTCTTGGATATCTCCCAATCCCTCCACCCAAACTCTTTGATCTTTGGAGGATTGAAGGAGAAGACCTAGATCTACATTTCCACCAATCAATATCTCCTCTAAGTGAGGGGAACCTAGTGGAGCTAGTTCTTGGAGTTCTTGTGTGGTTCTCCTCTTTGTTCTTCCTCTCTTATTCCCCCATAAGCATTTGTTGCTTTGTTGGAATTTGAGAGTGAAGAATTTGAGCACTTGTGCTCTTGCCTTTTGCATTTGGTGCATCGGTGTGCTCTCCACGAGGATTCGTGGAAGTTGAAAGCGTGTGGACTTGTTACTCTTGGGTCCTTGGACCCTAGACGCCTTTGTGGTGGTTGGACCCTTGTGTGGTCACTTGAAGCTGTTCGGGAGCCCCCAATCCATTGTGGGTTGTGCCTCGGATTGTTGTTGAAAGCCGTTCGGGAGCCCCCAATCCCATTGTGGGTTGTGCCTCGGATTGTTGTTGAAAGGCTCCGGATTCCGCCTTGAAGGAATACCGATAGTGGAAGGTGAACCAAACCTTTGTAGTGCGGTTCATCGGAGAAGAGGGTGAAACCTTTGTGGTTGTTGAACCGTTGTGTCGGTTCACACCTCTCCAACGAGACGTACTCCCTTTCAAGGAGGAACTCAGGAATACATCCTCGTCTCCGCGTGCTTCGGTATTTCTATACCCGAGCTTTTTACTTATGCACTTTATATTGTGATAGCCTTCGTGCTTGAAGTATTCTATTGCTATCACCTTGTTGCTTGTCTTGCTTAGCATAAGTTGTTGGTGCACATAGGTGAACCTAGTTTATTTAGGTTGTTGGCTTGTTAATTTAAACACCTAGTTTTATTCCGCAATTAGCAAGCCTAAACCGGAAAAGTTTTAATCGTCTATTCACCCCCCTCTAGGCGACATCCTTGTCCTTTCAGCAGGTCCACGTCAACGACATCTCAACGACGCTGTTGTTGACACCGTGTTGAAGCTCTTCCAATTCCTACTGGATCTGACAACCTTGGTTTTGTAATCAAGGGAAAACTTGCTGTTTACCACATCATACCTTCCTCTTGGGGTCTTCCAACAAACGTGTGTTTTCAGGTCAACAAGCACATGGTATCAGAGGCTTTTTTTTTTCAAAAACACATCTAGATCGATCTCTTCCACCCAGCAATGGCGTCCTCATCCTCGGCATCTGCCAGCTCTCCGTTCGCCGGTGTGAACAAGAAACTAGCCAAGGGGAACTTCGTGCTATGGCAGGCACAGGTCCTGCCCGTTATCAGAGGTGCACAGCTCGAGGGCTTCATCGACGGCACCATCGCCGCGCCCCCTCGTAAGCTCGTCATCAAGAAGGATGATAAGGAGACAGAGGTCTCCAACCCGGGGTACGGTCCCTGGGTGGCTCAGGACCGGCAGGTGCTGAGTTTCCTTGTCACCTCTCTGTCAACGGAGGTCATGGCGCACGTCGCCACAGTCAAGACGGCGGAAGAAGCCTGGAACATCCTCCAGGACATGTACGCGGCCATGTCCCGCGCCAACACCGTCAACACGCGCATCGCGGTCGCCAACGCCGAGAAAGCTAACAAGACCATGGGTGAGTACATCGCTGCTCTGAAGACCCTGCAGAGCGACATGATCGTCGTCGGCAAGCCACTTGACGCTGAAGACATGGTGGCATGCACCCTCGCCGGCCTCGACTCTCACTACGACGGCCTCGTCGGTGCAATCGGGGCCAGATCCGAGCCTGTTTCTGTAAGTGAACTGTATTCACAACTAATATTTTTCGAGCGTCGTTAGGTCCTCCGTTAGACGCCGACCCAGTCCTCAGCCAATGCCGCCATGAGAGGTGGCGGTCGTGGACGTTTTGGAGGACGTGGACGCGGCGACCGTGGAGGCTTCGATCGCGGCTACAATGGTGGCGGCCGTAACACATCTGGCGGCGGCAACAATGGAAGAGGTCGCGGCAACTTCAATAACCATGTCCGTGGCAACTATGGCGAGCAACGACCTCGCTGCCAGCTGTGCAACATCTCGGGCCATGTAGTCAAGGACTGCTGGTACCGTTATGATGAAGATTTCATCCCCAAGGAGAGGACAACCAACGCCGTCAACTACAACTACACCAACGGCGCCAACAGCAACTGGGTCATCGACAGTGGCGCCACCGACCACATCACCGAGGAGCTAGAGAAGCTTCACATGCATGACAACTACTATGGCAATGACCAAGTCCACACAGCAAGTGGTTCAGGTATGGATACTAATCACATTGGTCATACTACAATTCAAACCCGTGATCAAAATCTTTATCTAAAAAATATACTTCATGTTCCTGATGCAAGTAAAAGTCTAATTTCTGCTCATTGCTTAGCAAGTGATAATGATGCCTTTCTTGAAATTCATCCGAATTTTGTGTGTGTCAAGGATCAGGTCACGAGGAAAATTCTACTTGATGGTCCATGTAGGGGTGGTGTCTATCCCCTACCTTCTTCGTCTACTTTTAAGCAAGTTTATGGTGCCTTCAAGCCATCCCATGATAGGTGGCATATCCATTTAGGACATCCGGAATCTTCCATTGTTCAACAAATAGTTAGCAATAATAAACTCCCATGTTCTAGTGAGAGAAATAATGAATCAATTTGTGATGCGTGTCAAAAGGCAAAGAGTCGTCAATTGCCCTACTCTAGGCCTACTAGTGTTTCGCATCACCCCTTGAATTGATCTTTACTGATGTATGGGGCCCTGCCGCAGATTCTTTCGGTCGAAAAAACTATTATGTGAGTTTCATTGATGATTTTAGCAAGTATACTTGGATCTATCTGATCAGACATCGTTCTGAAATTTTTAATATCTTCCATGAATTTCAGTCTCTTGTTGAAAGGCGGTTTGGCAGAAAAATAAATATTGTTCAATCCGATTGGGGTGGAGAATATGAGCGTTTGAATTCGTTTTTTCAAAACCATTGGTATCACCCATCATGTATCATGTCCACACGCTCATCAGCAAAATGGGTCTGCTGAGCGCAAACACTGACACATTGTCGAGGTCGGTCTTGCTCTTCTTGCACATACCTCCATGCCACTCAAATATTGGGATGAAGCTTTTATAGCAGCCGTATATCTCATAAATCGGCTTCCTCCCAAACTTTTTCTATTTTCTACTACACTTGAGATTCTTGAAAAAAATTAAACCTGACTATCTGTCTATGCGCACTTTCGGATGTTCCTGCTATCCCAATCTTCGGCCTTTCAATGCAAGAAAACTTGAGTTCAGATCAAAACAATGTACTTTTCTTGGATATAGCAATATTCATAAAGGTTTCAAGTGCTTAGATATTTCCACCGGTCGTATTTATATCTCAAGGGATGTTGTTTTTGATGAAACAGTTTTCCGTTTTCTTCCCTAAATCCCAATGCCGGTGCACGTCTCCGATCGGAAATTCTATTGCTTCCTATGCATCTTTTGAACCCGGGCAATTTGATCACGGGGGAGAACCTACTAGTAGTAGTACTGATCCAATTGCGGTTAATACTCCTATAAATCCTGCTAACCAAACTGTTGAGCATGCAGCTTAGTTAGACCCAGAAGATCATGGTGAAAATTCTGGACAAAACGGTGCAGAAACGGCAAGATTTCATGGTCCACACATGTGCACGGGACCCAATGGTCATGGCACGGGGACCGATGGCTCGACAGCGACTTCTGCCACGGAATCTTCCTCCGAATCCGAGCAGGGCGAATCACGCGACGCCACGTCAACCCGACAGACCGACAGTGCATAGGCCGGTGGGGCCTCTCTCGGTCATCAGGTGGATCCTCTGCGCCGACGTCTTCAACACATGGAAGCCACACGGCCTCATCCGGATCCGCTGCGGTGTCTGACGCTAATGCGGTGAATCGCACCGATCCCGAGGTGGATACGTCTGACACTCTCCGATCTGTCGTCGGAAGATCTTCTGCGGCCGAAAATGCTGCAGCCACTACTACAGCCACGTCAGGACGTGCAACCACAAGGTTATAAACAGGTAAAATTTAGAGAAAAAATACTCTGTTGGATCGGTGGTAAGATATGCAAATCTCACAAGTTCTAGAGAACCTAGTGATCTAGCTGATGCTCTAAAAAATAAAAAGTGGAAACAAGCCATGGATGAAGAATATGCAGCACTCATAGAAAATGGTACTTGGCATCTAGTTCCACCTCAAAAAGTCGGAAGGAATGTAATTGACTGTAAATGGGTATACAAAATTTAACATAGAGTTGATGGTAGTATAGATAGATACAAGGCTAGATTAGTAGCAAAAGGGTTTAAGTAGAGATATGGAATTGACTACGAGGACACTTTCAGTCCAGTAGTCAAGGCGACAACTATTCGTCTTGTTTTGTTTATTGCAGTATCAAAAGGCTGGAGCTTGCGTCAATTAGATGTGAAGAACGCGTTCCTTCATGGTGTTCTGTAAGAGGAAGTATACATGAGGCAACCACCAGGGTCTGAAATTAAAGGGAAGTCACACTATATCTGCAAACTTGATAAGGCATTGTATGGGCTCAAATAAGCACCGAGAGCTTGGTGCTCACGGCTCAGCATGAAGCTACAAGAGCTTGGTTTTAAACCATATAAGGCTGATATGTCTTTGTTTTATTATTGCAAGGGCAATATTTTGTTTTTTTGTACTTGTTTATGTTGATGATATAATTGTTGCAAGTTCATGTTATGATGCAACTACAGCACTTCTTCAAGATCTCGAGAAGGAGTTTGCGTTGAAAGATTTGGGAGATCTACATTATTTCCTTGGTCTTGACGTCAAGAGAACCAAGGAAGGCATACTAGTCACACAAGAAAGGTACACAAATGATCTACTTACAAGAGTGGGGATGACAGGTTGTAAACCCACTAATACTCCCATATCGACAAGTGAAAAGCTCTCGGCACATGGAGGTGATCCTCTCTCATCAGAAGATGCTACAAGGTATAGAAGCATTGTTGGTGCACTCCAATACCTTAGTCTCACTCGACCAGATATCTCCTTTGTTGTTAATAAAGTTTGTCAATTCTTGCACTCTCCAACTACATTGCATTGGACTGTTGTTAAAAGAATATTGACATATCTACAGCATACAACCAATATTGGAATAAAGTTCAACAAATCCTCTTCTATGTTGGTTAGTGCTTTCTCTGATGCAGACTGGGCTGGATGCCCGGATGATAGGAGGTCTACAGGAGGTTTCGCAGTTTATCTTGGCTCTAACTTAATTTCCTGAAGTGCCAGGAAACAGGCAATCGTTTCAAGGTCGAGTACAGAGGCTGAATATAAGGCCATGGAAAATGCCACGACAGAGGTGATGTGGATTCAAACACTTCTGAATGAATTACAAGTTCAGCATCCTTCAGTAGCACAGCTATGGTGTGATAACATGGGAGCAACATATCTATGAGCTAACCCAGTTTTTCATGCTAGAACTAAACATATTGAAGTGGATTATCACTTTGTGTGAGAGAGAGTATCATAGAAATTATTAGATATCAAATTCATTCCAACAAGAGATCAAGTTGCAGATGGGTTTACTAAACCCCTTTCAATGAGACAGCTACAAGTGTTCAAGAACAATCTTAACTTAGATAAGTTATGATTGAGGGGGAGTGTTAACAGAATATGCTAGCGATAGGTTAGCTGTTCCTATATTGTTGTTCCTATATTCTTGTATGCGTAGAGAACAAGTTGTACACTGAGCCAGATTATGAGGTATTGGTTTAGATTATATGGTTGTAACCTCCTCCATGTATATCCATTCCGGTGTTTAGGTTAACCGGCTATATAAACACGAAGGGCGGCCCCTAACGGGGTAACACACGCATTAAACCAAATCACAGTGATCTGTGAGAGAAAATTAGCGATTGATTCTGGAGTAAGAAGCCTAAAAACGGTTACCATATACAAGAAGATGCTAGGTGCACAATTTACCATGATAAAACTCCTATAAATAACAATATCAAACACATTAATGTTTGATAATTGGAAGTACCATCAATTAACTAGTATCATTGGAGAGCATGTTTGGTACTACGGTGATTCCAAACTCCAATTACAAAAATCATAATTGGACCTTGGACTTGATTAGACGATCTGTCTTATAGTAAGCATCGGCCTACTTGAACATTCTCAGTCGATAGCGTGCTACTAATTTAAATTGGATGGATTGTGCACATCGAGCTCTATTACTTTGAAGAAATTGTGGCCAAAAGAGAAAATTGGCCCTTGTCAGCTTCGTTGTTGGAGGAGATCCTAGTCTGGCAGGGGCAGGGGCGGCCGAGGAAGAGGCGGCCATGGCGCTGCGGGAGAGGTGTGTCGTGGTTGTGTTTTAGGGTTTTGTAGATCGTTTGGCGGCGGCTAGGGGAAGGGCGTTTGCTCTGATACCATGTGAGCGGAAACGATAGCCCGTTAGGGCTCCGTGTTACGTGTTACATAGGGGGTGAGAACAGCCCTCACCGTAGCGTACAAAGGAGGGTATAATATAGGCGGTGTACTACACCGTACCATATCATAACAAAACATATTACATGTCTAACAGTCTGCACCTTCAGACTCCCAGCGGAGCCAGACGCTAGGAAGTGTCCTGGCCACTCTGGGTTTCCAGGGGATGTCCGCCGTGGTGCTCACAGACGCGCCGCCACTGGCGCGCTGGCCAGGGGTGGTCACCATCTTCGTGGCGCCCGACGCTTCCTCCAGGCCAAGTGCACCATGTGCTACTATCCCTACGCCGAGCTCACCTCCGCCCAGGGCCGGTCCAAGGAAATTTTGGACCCGGGGCGAGCCTATATATTTTATACTGAACTCTTATACATCTATATAACTTAGTTTTATTATATTACAATCTTATAAGTATATCTCCCAATAAATAGTTTGCAAAGTTAACTAAATATAAATTGCTACTAATATTATGTGTATCATTCATGTACGGTATGTACATTGAAAATATAATTACTTTGTGCGTAATCTAAATAATTTTGTAACCAAAACTATATTAATTTTTTATGTATACACATAGCCTAAAAATTGTAAAAAAATATATGTCTCCTTTCACAGTTGAATTAAGACTTAATTATCTATAATATTTTGGGAGACATATCTATTAAGTATATATTCTAACATATATCTTAATAGAAGTTTCGAGTGTACCATTACATCATAAAATTTATAGAAACTCGTAGAGCATAAATGGAACTACTATCTTCTCCACCTTTTTTTCGTTTAAGTGTGTCTTACAAGAAAATTGTGTTAAATAATAATCGCACGACGCGTCATTCTATGTACTTGATATTGAAATATAAGCACTTTAACCAATCACTAACGATCATAAAAAGTATTGTGAATTCTACAACTTTCGCTTTCATATGGTTTGATCTGTTATGTTATCGAAACGTGTACAAAACTTCTCATGTTCTCAAATAGAAATATACGCGTAATATTAACCGCGAATACTTAGTTATCATATATTTCATTTTACAACTAGTAGGGATCTCACTGGAGAGAGTATCAGTCTAATTAGACTTGCCAATGCCGACCACATTTTTTAGGGGAAGAATAGGGTGGTTTCTTTCTACGAGATACACAATTTGTGGTGAATACTTCCTCCTAAATAACAAACAAACTTTTCTTTAGAGATTAGTACTTTCTTGGATATAATAGATAAATGTACATGATTATGCGAATACTTTACTATTTGTCCTCATACTCTTAAAGCTTGTGAAGGATGTCATGTTTGCCCAACCTATAGGCCCTTGAGGAGGCCTTGTCGGTGCCACCAGCAGGTGGGAATGAGTGAAAGCCGGCACGGTAGCCACGGGTGCCAATCATTCTGTCACCAGGACACCACACGCACAGCCACATGTTGCGTCAAGTTTTCCTACATCGTCCTTTGCCTAGTCATGACCATCGGCGGTATTGACATGCTCGTCCTCTTCATGGTGACAACCCGAAGGGCATAGCAATGGTACTCAGTTTTCTAAGCGTTGAACTTGCTCCGGTTGTGGGTTTTGCCTAACTGGCTATGTTTGTCTTTTATTTTTTTCTTTTCTTAATTGGATGTATCGAAGTGTAATGCCTATATAGATACTAGACGATTCCCCGCGCGTTGCAGCGGGATCTTCTGGAAACAAATTATTATACATAAAAATATATAAAATATCATATACAACAAATTGGTTCCTACCTACAGCATAGCATAAGAGTACATGTATCTTATGCTTAACAATTTTCCGAAAAACTGATCACGTTGGTAGGAATACTGTATGTACCTGCTTATGAAACTCCTGGGCCCACCAGTCAGGCTCCCTATGACATTAGAGGCGATTTTCTCTAGGCCTTTTTTTTTCCTGTAAACCAGATTTTATCTAAGTCACTCCGAAGTCTCACATTTTCAACTTTTGGATGATATTTTTTCATATTTCAAAATTCTTTAAATTTATGAAAGATTATGTAGTTCCAAATACATGTAGTGAGAAAGCTGGTATAATTTGTAGCTCATTTTGCCCGGTCGTTTGGAGTTCTGGCATTCTTGTAACTTTTCGTCTAAATAAATTCAACATTTTGAAAATTGTAAAAAAATTAGTAATTGAAAAACATGTAGCGAGTAAATCGGGAAATTTTCGAATCATTCTTTCTAGCCGGTTGGAAGTTTTTGTAGTTTTTTTAACTTTTGGGCAAAATTCAATTAAATTTTGAATTTTTTTCAAAACAATCTTGAAAATTTTACATTATCCTAATCCAAATTCACTGATGGAAGAAAATACTAGATTTTTTATATTTTTTATATTTGTAAATTTTTAACCATTCTTTGTCAAAAGTTAGAAAAGGTGAAAACTTGCTAACGCTTAAGTCTAAGTTTGGTGTGGACCAACCTTATCACTTGGACCTGACTAGTGGGACTGGACTATCCAAAACATGAGATTTGGGTTCTTCGAAACCACTTGCCCCTCATCCCTTGTTGTGATTTTCTAAAAAAACAATTATGAAACCTAATCCTCTGTTGTGTCTTTTTTGTGTGATATTTGCTCATGTTTTCAGAAAAACGAAAGTCGGAGACTTCAAGACCATCAATCATTTGCGGGAAGTTTTTTTTTTTGATGGCTACAATATGAAAGATGATAATGCACCTTTCGCGCAGAGAACAAAGCAACCAGGCATCCAAGCTTTGTCATACCATATCAACTAGGATTAGGAATCAGGTCGTCACTCGGTTAGTCGATGGAGCCTTCTGATGTGACGAGTGACATTTCTTGGTTCTCATCAACACCACAATCCTTTTAGAAAAGCTGGGATAATTCAACCAGTTGCCCCATGTGACATCAGTGCGCGATTGCTTTCGCAACTCCTTTTTATTTCATTCTAGTATGTTTTTGTAGCTCACTTCAAGCTTTATCACAAGCACAGGTCCGACTCCAGTCCCTCAGCTTCAACTCCATTTTGATGTATCGCTCATACTATACCCCTGTCATGTTTGATAGCCTCGGCATAGCGCTACGGCGTATGGCCGTCGGCGTCTCAGGTCATCCGCTTAGGCCAATTTGCCGCCGGCGTAATAAAAGCCGTCGGCGTAGGCTCCGAGGGCTTTGCCGTCGGCATAGCGTTAATTTTCCAATGTTTTTTATTTTTTGATTTTTTTTGAACTTTTTTAATTCTATTTTATTTCTAATTCAAAATTTCCCACTTAGCCACATACTTAATCTCTAATTACACACTTAATCGTAGGTCAAAGTAATTACCCTGGTCAAACTTCCCATTCGGTCACCCATCCTCAAATTGTTCCAGCCCAAGCACGCTTAACTTTTGAGTTCTTTCGAATTAGCTGTCAAATGAGATGTTAGAACTTACTGATATTAGTATCCTATCAATCATATTAACCCCTCAGTTACGATGTTACACTTTTTCATTGTTTAAATTTTAAAATTTGTTTAAATAAGTAACAATGATTATGTAATAATATTTGAATAAATAACAATAAAATTTATTTTACTTTATTTTCTCCTTTTTACATTTAATATGGAATAATTCATATCTTTAAATCATAAATCGAAATTTGACAAATAAAATGTCTAAATGATTAGAAAAATGAGAGGAATTCAAATATGACATACATATCATCTTTTGCATCATGTATATGACTTTTTGCAACATGTTTTTAGTACTTGCTTAATAAAAAGTCATTTTGGCACTTAAAAATGGAAAAATGATATTTAAAAAAATATTTTGAAAAAACTCATTTCTGCAACATTGTTTGCCATAGCAAGATACACCTATGTGTCAAATATGGACACATTATCACAAACTATGGCACGGGGATGACTATAACTTGGTCATTTGATTCGAACCTTATACATGTTTATAGATGCCAAAGGATTTCATTTTTTGACTATTTTTCACTTTCTTTTATTTTGTTGAAAAACTGTCAAAATGACCATCGTGCCTATTCATCAAAAGGGGTTGCATTTTTCAAAACTATCAACGATTCTGTGATATAACCACTACTGGTGTATCTTAAAATGAATTTTATAAAATTTCAGAGCAAACTATCACACACTTGTAGTTAAAAATTCAATTACTTTGGAAAATAGACATAAAGTCATTTAAATAGACGAAATTATATAAAAACCGAGAAAATTCCTAATATTGCTGGATTGTCCATAAAATATGGTCTACTTTGTGTGATAATTGGATGGGTGCCATTTTCCACCATATTTTTTGTACTTACTTCACAAAAAATGTCATTTTTGACAATTAAAACATGTAAAATGATATTTATAAAAATATTTTGAAAAAACTCAGTTCTGCAACATTGTTTGTCATAGAAAGATACACCTATGTGTCAAATATGGGCACATTATCACAAACTATGGCACGGGGATGACCATAACTTGGTCATTTACTCGAAACTTATACATGTTTATAGATGATTGACCTTTTTGTGAATAAGTTTTTTGTAAACTTTATCAAAACTCAAATTTATCATTTATCCTAGCAACTAGTACACATAAAAGCACTCCATGCCAAAGGATTTCATTTTTTGACTATTTTTTCACTTTCTTTTATTTTATTGAAAAAACGGTCAAAATGACCAACGTGCCTATTCATCAAAAGGGGTTGCATTTTTCAAAACTATCAATAGTTCTTGATATAACCACTACTGGTGTATCTTAAAATGAATTTTGAAAAAAATTCAGAGCAAACTATCACACACTTGTAGTTCAAAATTCAATTACTTTCGGAAAATAGGCATAAGGTCATTTAAATAGGCAAATTAGATAAAAACTGAGAAAATTCCTAATATGCTAGATTGTCCATAAAATATGGTCTACTTTGTGTGATAATTGGATGGGTGCCATTTGCCACATATTTTTTTACTTACTTCACAAAAATGTATTTTTGACAATACAAAATAAAAAATGATATTTATAAAACTAATTTGAAAAATCTCAGTTCTGCAACATTGTTTGTCATACCAAGATACACCTATGTGTCAAATATGGGCACATTATCACATACTATGGCACGGGGATGACCATAACTTGGTCATTTGACTCGAAACTTATACATGTTTATAGATGATTGACCTTTGTGAAGAAGTTTTTTGTAACTTTGTCAAAACTCGAGTTTATCATTTATCCTAGCAACTAGTACACATAAAAGTACTCCATGCCAAAATATTTATTTTTGACTATTTTTTCACTTCCTTTTATTTTGTTGAAAAAAGGTCAAAATGACCACCATGCCTATTCATCAAAAGGGGTTGCATTTTTCAAAACTATCAACGGTTATGTGATATAACCACTACTGGTATATCTTAAAATGAATTTTGTAAAAATTTCAGAGCAAACTATCACACACTTGTAGTTAAAAATTTAATTACTTTCGAAAAATAGGCATAAAGTCATTTAAATAGGCGAAATTAGATAAAAACCGAGAAAATTCCTAATATTGCTGGATTGTCCATAAAATATGGTCTACTTTGTGTGATAATTGGATGTGTGCCATTTTCCACCATATTTTTGTACTTGCTTAACAAAAAATATATCATTTTTGACAATTAAAAATTGAAAAATGATATTTATATACATATTTTGAAAAACTCATTTTTGTGACATTGTTTGTCATACCAATATACACCTATGTGTCAAATATGGGCACATTATCAAAATTATGCCGGAAATGATCATATCTAGTCATTTGACTCGAAACCACTACATGTTTATAGATGATTAACCTTTTGTGAATAAGTTTTTTGGAAACATTGTCAAAACTCAAGTTTATCATTTTTCTACCAACTAGTACACATAAAAGGACTCCATGCCAAAGGATTTCATTTTTTGAGTATTTTTTCACTTTCTTTTATTTTGTTGAAAAATTGTCAAAATGGAACCCGTGCCATAATTTGTGATAAAGTGTTCATATTTGACACATAGGTGTGTCTTGGTATGGCAAACATTGTTGCAAAAAAATTTGTAAAATATTTTTATAAATATCATTTTCCATTTTTTAAGTGCAAAAAATGACTTTATTATTAAGCAAGTACCAAAAATATGTTGCAAAAATCATATACATGATGAAAAAGATGATATTGATGTCATATTTGGATTTCTCTCATTTTTTAATCGATTTAGATATTTTATTTGTTAATTTCGATTTATGATTTAAAGATATGAATTATTCCATATTTGATGAAAAATAGGAAAAAAAAGAAAAACATAGCTATGCCGACGGCTTTGCCGTCGGCGTAGCCCTATACGCCGACGGTTAATCGTACGCCGGCGGCCACTTTGACGGGTTGGCCTCCTCGTCCTCTACGTCGACGGCCCCGACAAATGGCCGTCGGCGTATAGAACGGCGTCGGCGTATAGGCCCATTCCTGTAGTGAGTCATGCCACATCAGCATCAGACCAGCCAACATTCCATTCTGCAAAGGAAGGCATAATCCATTCCGTGCCGAGCTGATGAACCGGGGGATCGGCACTACTCGTGCCTGGCACATATGCTTTGTTTACTGCCTTAAGTTCAGTAGGCTGCAAGCCACGCGTGTACATAGTTCAGTAACCTGAAGATGTCACCTCGACATGGATCTCGTCTGCGCCGTACGCATGATGACACCATCTTGTGGCGGGTTGCTTATCACGCATGCTGGATCGAGCTCACTTCTGAGTATTAACTTATCGTATTCGTGAAATGCTCGTGATTAGGTTCGAATTAGATCGATTCTATGCAGCTTTAGAATATTTGATCTCTTGGAGGAATCCGGCGGCGCGCCCGAGCTTTTCTCACCGGCAAGCTAGCATTTCTCTGTAGAATCCCCCTCTAAACTCGGCGGTCACATCAAGAATTTTAGGCGCGATGTAGTGGCCGGTGTCGCGGCTTGGTGAGGTACAGGTGCCAAACTCTGGGCTCCTCCATATCTTTTCCCTCCTCCACGGCAATGCTCCAAGAGCATTCCCCTACTTTGGTGCTTGATCCACCATTGAGAATAGGGGAAGAGAATTTTCTAAAGTCGCCATGCATGGACCATCGTCTTGGCCATGGCGGTTGCTTTCGTGCGCGTTCCATGCGTGTTTGCATCCGAGCGGTGCAAGAATATCGTGGGTATATATGAACGCCTTGCCGCGCAAACTAGATAGTATTCGATCGGGAGCTAGCTAGTTAGTTGGATTGTAAGCATGAAGCAAGCATTGGTAGCGCTAGCAGTGCCGCTGCTCCTGGCGGCGTCGCTCTACGCTTCCGCGCCGGCGGACAGTACCGCGGCCTTCGCCGGAGACGTCCGCGTCGACCTCATGCACGTGGACGCCGGGAAGCAGATGTCCAGGCGGGAGCTCGTCAGGCGCGCCATGCAGCGCAGCAAGGCGAGGGCGGCGGCGCTCTCCGTGGCGAGGAGCAGTAACAACGGGCGCCACCACGGCAAGAGTGAGGAGGAGCAGCCTGGCGTGGCCGTCCGACCGTCTGGCGACCTCGAGTACCTCGTCGACCTCGCCATCGGCACGCCCCGCAGCACGTCTCGGCGCTGCTGGACACCGGCAGCGACCTCATCTGGACGCAGTGCGCGCCGTGCGCGAGCTGCCTCCCGCAGCCGGACCCGCTGTTCTCGCCGGGCGCGTCGTCGTCGTACGAGCCCATGCGCTGCTCGGGCCAGCTCTGTGGCGGGATCCTGCACCACGCCTGCCAGAGGCCGGACACCTGCACATACCGCTACAACTACGGCGACGGGACGACCACGCTGGGCGTCTACGCGATGGAGCGGTTCACCTTCACGTCGTCTTCCGGGGAGAGGGTGAGCGCCCCGCTCGGGTTTGGCTGCGGCAACATGAACGTCGGCAGCCTGAACAACGGCTCCGGCATCGTCGGTTTCGGCCGGAACCCGCTCTCGCTCGTGTCCCAGATGTCCATCCGCCGCTTCTCCTACTGCCTCACGCCCTACACCAGCGCCAGGAAGAGCACCTCCTGTTCGGCTCTCTCGCCGCCGGCGTGTACAACGACGCCACCGGACCCGTCCAGACCACGAGGCTCATGCAGAGCCGCCAGAACCCGACCTTCTACTACGTCCCGTTCACCGGCGTGACGGTCGGCGCGAGACGGCTGAGGATACCGCTGTCGTCGTTCGCCCTGAATACCGACGGCTCCGGCGGGGTGATCGTCGACTCCGGCACGGCGCTCACGCTGTTCCCGGCGGCTGTGCTGGCCGATGTGGTGAGGGCGTTCCGAGCGCAGCTGAGGCTGCCGTTCGCGAACAGCAGCGGCCCGGACGATGGCGTGTGCTTCGCGACGGCGCCGATGGGGAGGCGTGCGTCGGCGGTGCGGTGCCGGTGCCGAGGATGATGTTCCACTTCGAGGGCACCGACCTCGACCTGCCGCGCCGGAACTACATCCTGGACGACCAGAGGAGTGGGAGCTTGTGCCTCCTCCTGGCCGACTCCGGCGACTCTGGCTCCACCATCGGCAACTTCGTTCAGCAGGACATGCGCGTGCTCTACGATCTGGAGGCGGAGACCATGTCGTTCGCTCCGGCGAATTGCTGACGCGGGAGCGCGACCATGCAAGCCTGTGCCGTCTGCTCGCACATGCATCGAAGGAGAGCATGCGCATCAACATAGACGCGTAAATAAGTATACAATTTAGGCATTTAGCGACGGCTGTTTTCACCAGATACTTCGCAGCAATAAGTTGTACTCCTCCGTTTGAAAAAGGATGTTTTACATATATCCAACTTCGGATGTATGTGTACACTAAAACATATCTAATACATCCGAATCTAGACAAATCAAGCATCTTTTCCGGACGGAGGGAGTAAATGTTTTTTTTTTGAAAGTTGTAAATGTTTTTGTTACGGATTGCATAAGGTTCAATCTCGGCTGAATGGACTAGTTGCGCGCCTGCCAGTTGTCACCAAACCAATAGGTGCACATAAAAGTTTGACTACCCGGTTGTTCATTTTTCAAATTTGAAAGTAAACTTTCAATCGTTTTAAGATTCTCTCCGAGATCCTAAGATAAGGTACGGGAAAAATGCACTTTTGTTCCTTCAATTAATGAAAAGTCTAAGTATGAAAGCACAACCCACTCAATTGTGTCCCTAATTATTCAAAAAAGTTATCCAATAATATGCTTGGTTTATTATTTTTCATAGAAAACTACAAAGCTTCTAACAATATTGTCGATTGGATGCTGTATTCGAAACTCATGGAGTTTTCAAATTTTACAGGCAGACAGCCGCTTGCGTCCTCGGGGGTTTTGTATCAACTCTTTCGATTTTGACACGCCGACCTCCTGTGTGATATTTATTATAAGAGGTTCGATATAAACGAGGGCTCCGTTCAGCATAAGATTGCATTGTTATAGCTTCTCATATCTCCATGTGGACCAATGGATATAAGTTTACAATTTATAGTGAGAAAGTACTATATCATGTGCTCACTTTTTGTGGTTAAAAAGTGATAGTCTTTTTTAAAAGATTTTCATTTGATACAACAATGTGAGGGCATATTTGATTCTTGCGATTCTCGAAACACTAGAATAGGGAAAACACGATATTAGGGTGTCGTGACATCTTGAATAATAGAGGATGTAAAATGTGTCGATTGTGCTTAGGCGCAAAAGTAGGATCATTTATAAGAAAATATAGTTGACCATTTTTTCTACCAAATCTTGTATAACTGAATCCTATGAAAAAAAAGACACATACTTTTTTCTAAAGATTGGAATCCAATAAAAAAATCCTTTGCGCCCCATGAGAGCTGGGTCACTTTTTTTTTGCGAAATGAGAGCTGGGTCACTCGAGTGAGTCTCCATGAAGTAGTTGTTCGGCCCACGGGATAAGAAAGAAGCAACATTCTCTCTGTCCTCACCTTGTCAAAAACAAAAACAAAAAACACTCCCTCACCTATATTCATCGAACCCTCTAGCCGAGTAGCCGGCCAGCGGCGGAGCACTCCTCTCGTCCTCCGGACCTCTTTCCAGTGAAACGCGGCCTCGAAGGAACTCCCCCTCTTCCTCCTCCGCTCTGGTGCACTGGCGTGGATGGAGTAGATCTTGGATTGATCCTCTTTTTGGTGAGGAACCCTAACTTTGCTTGGATTGTCCAGGGAGTTTATTGGGGTATTATCTTTGCTATGAGCAGTCCAATACAAATGTTTATCCGGGATGGATACTCCAATCAATCATCCAGTTGTATATTCGTTTGGTCACTCTGATTTTTTGTAATCAGTCCAATTAAAATTCGCTGCTGCATATCCAAAGGCTGTACCCTACATTTCAGTACAATTTGTTTATACAAGCCCCTCAAAATTTTCTTTGCAAGCTTCAGTTCTCTAGGAAATTCATTTTCGGTCAAAAACCAACTAATCAACACACAGGGTATCCATTAGCAATGTAGTATTTAGTCTCATGAAAAAAAAGCATGTAGGTGTCAGAGCTATCAGTATCTGAAGATCCTGAGAGAACTATCACCTTTTGTTTTACTGTGACATCTGCAATTGTTCTAACACTTTTCAAGGCACTGACCAGTTCTGCTTTATCTTGCTGGTCTAGGAACCGAAGATGGACGAAACTGGTCTTGTTGCAGCCCTGCTGAAATTTCTACGCAAATGCATCATAGCTGTACTCTCATATGGCCCGATGCCTGAACACATTGCGTTTATAATGGATGGTAACCGTAGATACGAAGTCAGAAGTATGAAGTGACACTGGTCACAGGATGGGCTTCTCCGCTCTAACTGCAAGTCTGCTGTACTGCTATGAAATGGGTGTGAAGTATATCACGGTGTACGCATTTAGCATCGACAACTTTAAGCGAGACCCAAGTGAGGTGCAGTCCTTGATGGAGCTGATGGAGGAGAAGATCAATGAGCTATTGAAAAGCAGAGGTGTCATCAACAAGGTTAACTGTAAGATCAATTTCTGGGGGAACTTGGACATGTTGAGCGAACCGGTGAAGTTTGCAGCTCAGAAGCTGATGGCAAGCACCGCTGGTAACTGGATTGGTGTTCTCTGTTTGCATGCCATACAACTCGACTTCAGAGATTGTGAATGCTGTTAACAAGCTGTGTGCAGAACGGAGGGATATTGCGCAAAAGAGCACTCAGCCAACTGCAATGGTCATGATGCAAATAATGGTGCACGTTCAGTATTTGTGTAGCCGATTTGGAGCGCCATATGTACAGCAATGGATGCCCAGATCCTGACATTGTGATCCGGACTTCAGGCGAGGCTCGACTGAGCAATTTCCTTCTCTGGCAGACCACGTTTACTCATTTGCAGAATCCAGACCCGCTATGGCCCGAGTTCTCTCTGAGACACCTTGCTTGGGCTATTAAAGTATCAGAGAGTTTATCCGTATGTAGAGCAAAAGAAAAAGCTGGCAAAGAAACAGTTGTGATCTCATGTCCTGTCGAAAGAGGTCACAAATATCAAGATCTTCAAACTTGCTCTGCGTTGCGACATACGTAGATGGTTAAAGATTTATTATCACATTCATTCCTCAGCATCCACCAAACAAGGGCGTCAAGAGTGTTCTAAACCTCTGCTTAAATTCTCCATGGTTATAGTTGGCACAAGGTGTAGAATTCCGATCATATATCAACAGGGCATTACATATACCTAGATCCCTTTGAAGTTCAGACTTGTAACTGCTCAACGATGTTTTTTGTTGGTCAAGTTCTAGAATTCAGATCATGTATCAGCAGAGCATATATATAATGAGCTGTGTTTGAACTCCCAACTGATTTAACAATGATCATACTGGACGAAATAAATTAATTGAATGCAATTATGTTTATGTACGGAGAAAATCAGCATGATTACCCCAAACAAACCCCTGCATCATCTCTATCTCAACAAGATACAAAAGAGGAAGAAAAAAGAAAAAAAAAAAAAGAGAGGAAAAAGAGGTCTCCAGCGGGTATTCTCCTCCTATTTCTACCTTCATCAGATATGTCAAAGTCTTCTCTTCCCCATTGTTGTCTGATCTCGCACTCGAGAGCCTTCCTGAAGGCAGCTATGGTATGCATTGTTTACGTTCATACCCGGGCAGTAAACCTCATAAATCATACTTCCTCGCTAACAAGTGCGAAAACTTGTTAACACATCAGAATGAGGTGCTCCAGATTGCCTCGTCTCCTTCACATCTCGAGTGCACATCCTTCAGCCTCTCGACTGGGTTGCAGACCCACTGCACCTCCAGTCGAACGATGCGACACAAGAGTTCCCTGCTTGTGCCTTCCACTCGCAATCTGAGATAGAAACCATTTCAGAAAGGAAATTTAGTGCCATGGTCATCATCTTCAGCGATGGTGCATGGTATGCAGAACAAGCGAAGAAACTGACCTGTTTCTGATCCACAGCACATTTCCCTGTCGTCAATGTGCTCCACATCTAGCCCGATAAACCACGCTCCCAGCGATACATCTTCGTTTGCGAATTTGTGCAGTAGTGGCCTGGGTGATAAGATGGACACAGATGACATCAGTAGCAACTCATCAAATGGAAATACTGCCTGAAATGAGAGCATGAGCATGAATGATCTCTGGTCTTACTGGTTGACTGAGATGTAGGTGGCAAGGTCCTTTGAGATGGCATATATCTGCCCAGTGGCATGGCGGAAGTACTTGTTTCCGTCCTCTCCAAACTTCCAGAACTCAGGCTCGTGGTACTTCGAAGTTCTGAAGATAGTCAGTGCAGCAAAGTTTTAGTATTTCTAGGACATGACATACAATGCGACATTTTTCTACTACAACTAAATGGTGTTTTCAGAAGGATTACTTGTCAGAAAGAACTGGTCCTGACTTCATGCATCCAATATAGACCCGGGGCTTCAATTTATGATGGCCAAGAGTCGTGATGAGCATACCTGCATCGCATGAATCGGTTAGTTTTCTCCAAGATTATTCAGATTCCAGAAGGTATATCTACACAAACATCATACCTAGGTTGACATGAACATCATCATCCACCTTGACATAGAAGTCAGCATCCCATGAGCCACAGCAGTGGAGAAGAATGTCTTGGTTTTTGCAGATAGCTTGTGGTACCCTTCAACATGGTCCTACACACGCATACACGGTTCGACCAGAATTAGCTTCAGTATGGACACCTCAAATCAGATGGCAAAAGATTTGGCGATTTTGATTAATAGAAAAGGGAAAGGAATGATGCAATTCAATGTTTGGAGACATCATCATACCAGCCTAAGAAAGTCATGATGAATAGCATCCTCCGTGTCTATTGCCTTATCAAGGGCACTGTCCGATGTAGGACTGCAAAGCATAAACACCAATTGCTATTTCAGTCGTCATATTTAAATCCATGGCAGAAGTTGTAAACCATAGTATCACCATTATGACATATCTCGGGCAATTTCAGTTTTATTTGCGGTAATGTGTATTTTCGATTTAGTGGTGAGTATGCTGCTTCTTTACAAAATTAAATAGTCCTGACTAGTAGCAATAGATTATCTTGGAAGGTTAAGTAAGATCTATCTTCTAGATTTCCAGCAAAATGAATAACTGCATAAACCTTTTGGAATGTCATCATAACAAGAAAGGAGGCTTTATGGAGTCCTTTTTCTGGCTAACTATGGAAACATTCCATGGAGAGTTTGTCAAATGTACTATGACTTCTTTTCACCAAACAAGTAAAGAAATATTGAGGCATAGTGCCACTAATCTTACCTATGTCCGATCATAAATCGGATGATGATTCCCTTCTCCTGTTCCAGTTTCTTGAGTTTCTCACCTGGTAAATATCAACGGTAGATATGTGCTGAGTATTACATGCTACAAGTACATGCACAACAGAGTAAGAATAACTATCAGCCAACAAAATGATCCATCCAGTCCAAGAGCTGACTTTTAGCAGAAATATGCACGCTAAAATTGTATGACTGAGTCAGCTCTAACGATAAACAATCCTACTCAATTAATTGTATTTTTTGCAGCTAACCTTTTTACTATGATGATATTAACCCCATTTGATAAATTCTGTACATATTCCTCTGCATCGGTTATAACTAAGAATATGAAATGCAGCATGGAACAGCTAAGCCAGCACAAGGAAACAATCAGGTAGCATTGTAAATGAACCTTGAGGCATCCATGTCGCCCTGACGGAGTCCCGGCGCTTCTTGCTGCTGAAGGCGGTATTGATCCCGATAACCACAAAAGCTTTCTTCCTTTCCTGTCTTACGCCGACTGTGCCTCCGAGCAGCTCCTGCGTGCTGCGCCTCGCTGCCAGCTCCATCTGTAGCGTGGCAATTGACTTATCCAAGTATCTAGACACAAAACCATATCCCAATTAGTTCCCCCGATGGACAGTGCAAAAAATGCAAACAGGTTCAGGACTTTTCAGGATTCATGTGAACTTACTGTATGGCCTCATGCGTCTTTGTCACTTCCCCCATCACGTCCCTATCGTCAGAGGTTTCTGAAATCAAAGAAATGGTGTTGGAATATTTACATCTCAAAGAATTTAAAACTTTCTTATTTTAACAACTTGATCTATCTTTTATTTTAGTGAAAAATCGTGTTTATTATTTTTCTAATAGAAACAATGTAAAGCAGGTGGCATAACAGGTGCTACCAAGGGGGCTTACAGTTGTTTCTGTCAAAGTTTACAAACACTAAGCATAATTTAGAAACAATACAAACATGTAATATGTATATAAATGCAACCATGAAACATATAAGTATATAACTATATATCTGAGACAGCAGGATGAGCATAAGTTTCATCAAAACAACAAACATGAGGAGGCTAAAATTCACACCGACCGTCTTGGCGACAAAATCTTCAGACTTGATCTGTAGCTCCCCTTCCTGCGGCCGCGCTGCACCACGACCGGGTCTTCAAATCCGGCGTCGCTCCAAACCTGACCAATCCATCGCCACGAAACATATTTGAGCTACGCCGAGCATTGCACCGCGTGACAGATGGATCCAAGATAGCGGCCAGGGCCACAGGGTGAACCAGCTGTGGCTAAGGTAAAACTAATCTAGGAGGACTCACTGGTCGTGAAGAGCATGCCGAGCCGAAGCTGCAGACGCAGAGGAGCAGTATCGTCCTCGACACCACCGGCCTCCTCTCCCCGGCGACGGCGGCGCCGTTCTTGACCTTCATCTTCCGCTCAACCGTGGTCGTCGTCGCCGTCGCTCTCTCTGTCTCTCTCTGTATCGCCCGGTGCTGGGTGGGAAACTCGGTGTGTGTGCAGGAGCAGAAGGTGAGGACGGCTTTTATGAAGCTACGAAGTAACCGAAGCTGAGGAGGGAAACAACAACGACAACAAGGGAGGAGAAGAAGAAGACGACTATTTTAATGGGTCAAGAAAAAAAATGCTACGTTCACAATGCAAGGCTGTGAACAGAGGTGACTTTTTTTTTTCTTCTCTTGTTTCGAGAGGGACAACAGAAGATGACTGTTACGTTCATTTGAGAGGAAGACGACAGGAACAGCTGCACAAAATCGAGCCATTAATTCAGTAGATTTTTTTCTCAAAACTGCTATACTAGATTAATATGTATATATTAGAGATACACGGGTGCATTAATTTTTCAAGATTTTCCAATAGTATTCTCAGATAAGTAGTACTACAATAATATTTTCTCTTAAAATGCTACATTTATCTGTCAAACTCAATCGTTATCTTTTAGTATGCTGAAGTAAATAGCACATGCACATTGTTATGACCGTGTCAATTGACGTCACAACTTGTCCAACACACACTTTTTCATCAAAAATTATACAACGGGCGAAGAATTTCAAGATTTTAAGTTTTCAAGATATTACCAATAATATTCTCAAAATGTAGTATACCGGTATATCTTTTCTCTTAAGTAAGCTACATTAATTGTCGAACTCAATTTAAGTAAATAGCACATGCACATTGTTAATGGCCCTTTTGATTCTGTCGAGCAATCATGGCTCTACAAACAATTCGCGATGTCAATTGACAACACAACTCATATGTGGTACTCCCAGTATCAACTGCAAGAGATAAAAAAAACATGTTTTAAGGAGGAAGTTCCATCCCTTAAATGTACGTTGTTAGGTAGAAGTGAGGCTTATGCAGAGGTTGTACCTCAACGTGGTTAAAAAAACTCAATTGCAAGATATCACACTCGGTGATTGTAAGAAGCCCGACTTTTCATTTGTTAGAGCATCTCCACCGGTGTTCCAAAACCTGACTCTCAAAGCGGAATTTTTGGGAGAGGAGAGGAGAGAGAAAGGTTTGGTAATCTAAAATTGTTTGTCTCTACGGAGTCCCAAAAATGGCCCTAATTTTGGTCTACATATGCCTATATCTATTGTTCTATGCACTTTATGATCATACATATATGGTAATTTGAATATCCATGGGCATACCATTTGAAATACATAATTAGGAAGTTCAAATTCAAACAAACATCCTAGTGCATCACACAACACAAAGTTCAACAAATAAACCGAGCCGGACAAACAGTTAACCACGTTGCTCATGGAACTTCCACAACTCCTCAACCGAGTATTCTCGGAGCTCTTCATGTTTCTACCGGTCTTCGATCTCCCGTGCACACTGAGATATATTTTGACCCGTCTTCGTCAACCCTCTTTGGTTGGACTCTTCTTCCCATGCACTCATAAGCTTATGGCACATGAGCTTGAGATGTGCTACATATATCTCTGGTTAATTGCCCGCCACTGCCGCCATGTTCCCTCTTGCTGGCCTTCATATGAAGCAACAAGAACACCTCCACCTCCTCGTCTTCATCCCACTCCTCATCTGGCGATGAATCAGTGAAAATTTGTTGCCAAAAAAAAACTCATCTCCCCAAATTACATAAAAAGATACAAAAGGACACACAAAATAGAAGAATCGAGAAAAATAGTTTGCATCTGTCGCGTGCCAGTAAGCGTAGCGGCAAAGATGAGCAGAAAACAAATATTCGTTCCTCCAGACCTGCCGGGCAGCGTAGCAGGCACAAAACTAAACGCACAGCCCGCCGGCGCGGTCGAGTCGTCGTGTGGACGTCGATGAATTAATCCGCGTTGCGTTGGCATATTGGCAGTTTGGCACCGAGGATCCGATCCTGGCGTCACGTCGCCGGCGCCTTTCTGCCTGGTGGTTCCCTATCACGTTCGAGTTCCACGGACACGCGACCACGCCAGGGCGTGCCGCGCGCGCCTCCTCGTCAAACTAGAGCACACGTTCTTTCAATTCTCACCGCCCGCCCGCCCGCTCGATCTAGACACTCTCGGACTGCATCATTAGCTGACATCTCCCAACAAAGGATGGATTTGGATCACCTGTCCAGACCTTCCAAGTCGCTATCTTTCTTGGAGATTGAGTCGTTACATACAAACGGATGGTCGGCACTTCCAAGGCAACGCGACGTCCTTCCCTGGTCCTGGCTAAATCTACTCTGGCTTTGGGAAAGCGACGAAGCTGGATGATACCAGCCAATAGTTGGCACGCGAGGCGCCACTACGGAGTGAACGGCACTGGTTACAGATCAGGGTTATCACCGAGCAAGAAAACGTGACGTATCGAGGTGATAGACGACCGATGGAAGACTTGCACGGGTCTTTCTTTGCATATTTAATCTCAAAGATATCTTGGGCTCTTGGCTTTAGGCCCGGATGGGACAGTCCCTGCCGTTCGCCTCATCACTGCGAGCTGCAGCCAGAACATGGAGTGTGGCCTCAGACTAGGAACAACATAGGTAGTAACATAAGTGCCACGTAGGTAAAAAAAATGATGATGTGGCATGCAATTAAAGAAAAGAGAGACAAATAGAGTACTTTGTGTACGGATATATTTGAGATTAAATATGCAAAATGGTGATCAGATATGCAATTGATCAACATGGTTATCCCAGAGATAATACTATCAACTGAGCGCTACCCAAAATCAACCTTTCGTCTTACTATTGTTATACAAGCACCAAGAAAGAATCAGCGTTGTAGCAGCATCTGGATTTAAGCAGCGACGCACACTCCCCCAAGAACCCAGTGACATTATGTCTTACGATCACCAAGAAAGAATCTGCGAGCAACCGCCCATCTGCTTTAATGAGTCAACTGAATTTCGGTACTAGTACGTAGTAGTAGGTTTCATAATAACCGACTTGCTCGCTATCCAATTTATAATTCTAAGCATCACAACAAATTAGGATAAACACGTACTGTCATACTAGTGCTATGGATTCGTTTCAGGAAGTAGACAGCTATATGCACGCATCAAACATCCAGTCTTCCTGCCACGAAATGAACATAATTTACACAAGACCACACCACGGTAAGAGAAGACAATCTTCGTGAGATTTGAACTACTTCCCAAGTCTGCTCAGAACATTTTGACCCTTAATCCACATAGATTTTGACCAACCCACCA